>CM056050.1:224244786-224880856 GCA_029574335.1 Rana kukunoris | reverse complement strand
CGTGATATTTTTTAGAAATGAAATTATTGCGAATTTTCGCTATTGCGAATGCGAATACGAATTGCGAATTGCGAATGCGATTGCGAAATTTCGAGAAATGCGGAATGGAGCACTCTGATTGGCTCAGAATATTCGTGATATATTACAATATAAAATAATTGCGAATATTCGAGAAATGCGGAATGGAGCACTCTGATTGGCTCAGAATATTCGTGATATTTTACAATACAAAATAATTGCGAATATTCGAGAAATGCGGAAGGAGCACTCTGATTGTCTCAGAATATTCGTGATATATTACAATACACAATAATTGCGAATATTCGGCAAATGCGGAAGGAGCACTCTGATTGGCTCAGAATATTCGTGATATATTACAATACACAATAATTGCGAATATTCGAGAAATGCGGAAGGAGCACTCTGATTGGCTCAGAATATTCGTGATATATTACAATATAAAATAATTGCGAATATTCGAGAAATGCGGAATGGAGCACTCTGATTGGCTCAGAATATTTGTGATATATTACAATACACAATAATTGCGAATATTCGAGAAATGCGGAAGGAGCACTCTGATTGGCTCAGAATATTCGTGATATATTACAATATAAAATAATTGCGAATATTCGAGAAATGCGGAATGGAGCACTCTGATTGGCTTAGAATATTCGTGATATATTACAATATAAAATAATTGCGAATATTCGAGAAATGCGGAATGGAGCACTCTGATTGGCTCAGAATATTCGTGATATATTACAATATAAAATAATCGCGCGATATCGCTATTGCCGAATAATCGCATTGCGATTTTTCGGCAATATAAAATGAGCGCTGCAGCTACTTGGCCCAAGGTCTCTAATCATACCAGCAATGCTTTTAGACGTCGATGGGGATCTCTAGGATGTGATCTGTTCTAAAAAAAAAATTGAAAACATTCGAATATTCGAAATAGCGAATATTCGCCGCGATATTCGTGTTATTCGCGAATACTCGAATATGCAATGTTCGTAGCGAATATTCGCAATGCGAATATTCGTGAGCAACACTAGCCATTACTTCTTTCTTAGAGAGTATCTCGATTCCTTCTGTGTCGGTTGAACATAGGGAGAAACTCTAGGCTCCCTTTTTAGTGGAGGAAGTGCTAGATGTGATCAAACACAAGAGCGGCTCTGCGCCCGGCCCAGATGGCTTCCCGCTGCCGTATTATAAATCTTTCGCTGATTTATTAGCCCCGTACTTAGCTCGATTTTTTAACGCCAAGACTAAGGGGGATCCCTTAGACCCTTCTCTGAACATGGCCTTTATCACAGTTCTTCCCAAGCCTGATAAGGACACTAGCTTAGTTAGCAACTACAGACCAATATCTTTGATCAATAATGATCTCAAGATCATGACTAAGATTTTAGCTATTCGTTTAGCATCCTTTATAGGCAGATATATACATAAAGATCAAGTGGGTTTCATCCCAAACAGACAGGGGCCTGACCAAATTCGTAGGGCAATAGATATTGTCTCTATCCTGCAGTCGGGGTGGGATGGAGGTTCTAAGCAGGCTGGTATGCTTCTATCTTTAGATTTGCAAAAAGCATTCGACTCTGTCTCATGGCCTTATTTATTTGCGGTTCTGGAGAAGTGGGGCTTCGGTCCTAGATTCTTAGGCCTGCTTGGATCCCTTTATTCCACCCCGACTGCTAAAGTCCGTCTTCAAGGTCTTTACTCTGACCCGATTACCATAGCAAGGGGAACCCGTCAGGGATGCTCGCTTTCCCCACTTATCTTTGCTATTGCGATGGAATCTCTCGCTATAGCTATTCGTTCCAACCCAGATATAGCGGGAGTGAAAAGGCGGCCCAAAGGTCCATAAATGTGGGCTTTTTGCAGACGACCTCCTCCTGTTCATCACATCACCCGTTACTTCATTGCCGATCATTTGTAAACTTCTGGATGACTTTGCTAACCTGTCAGGCCTAAAAGTTAATTATGCTAAATCGCAGGCTATTAATATCTCTCTTAGTCAGGAAGTAGTGAATCAGCTGAAGAACTCTTTCCAATTCACTTGGGCTGAGTCCTCGATTAGGTACTTAGGAATTAATCTTACTCCAAAATTCGAACAGTTATATGAGGCGAATTATCCCCCCATGTTTAGAAAATTAGAGTCTGATCTCAAGAACTGGTCTGGTAGTGAAATTTCGTGGCTGGGTAGGATTTTAATTCAGTAAAAATGACATTGCTGGGGGGCGTGGCCTAGCGTCGGAACGAGATGGACGCCTGATCCCACTTCTCTGGCACCTGACAGCAGCAAATAACACCCACGGAGGAAACACCAGCTTTAATAAGCCTGGGGAAAGGTAATCGCTGCTCCTCAACACCCTAGGAGCAGATGGAGGCAGGTCAGCAAGCCCCGATCGTCATCCCAGAGATGTTCCGGGCGGCGCAGGCTGTAGGCCCCAAAGCCGCGGCCTCGAGTAAGCCTCCGACGCCGCCCGGCAGCTCCAGCACCCTCGCGGACGGCGCGATCGGCGCTCAAACAGCACTGACACCCCCAATCCAGCAAGCACAGCAGCAAGCACAGTCCCTGAGCCTGGCAGACCTACAGGCTAATCTACAGGCAGTCGCCATGGACATTAAAGCGTCCTTTACTGCAGCCATAACAGACATCAGGGCTGACATCCAGGGCATAGCAGCAAGGACTGGAGTCATAGAACAGGCCTCAGCACGCCACTCAGAGGCCATAAAACAGGTACAAGAAAATGCTGACATGCACCTTTCCCACATCATTGAGATATACCGCCACTTAGAAGACCTCGAGAATAGGGGGAGGCGCCATAATATCCGTATACGGGGGGTCCCAGAAATGCCGGACCAAATACCTGTAGAACGAACCGCAGAAACTATATTTAATGACATTCTAGAAAGACCTCCTGACGCCCCGATCGAGTTCGAGAGAGTCCACAGAGCACTAAGACCCAGAGGAAGAGAAAATGACCCCCCCAGAGATATAATTTGTTGCCTGGTAAACTTCCCTCTTAAGGAAGCGATCCTGAGAAAAGCCAGGGAGAAAAACAGGGTCATCTTTAATGGCACAGAAATAAAACTCTATCAAGACCTCTCAAACATGACTTTGCAGCAACGTAGGGCTTTGCGCCCGATCACAGAGCAACTGCGATCGAGAGGGATACCATACAGATGGAAGTTCCCCTTCTGCCTCTCGGCTACCTCGAGGGGACACACAGCACTGCTTAGAACACCCGATGACCTCCGATCGTTCTGTGAAGCCATGAACATACCTAGAACAGAGGTCCCAGATTGGTACAACTCATTTAAAATAAACGAGCCTTGGATTGCAGTTTCCAACAATCACACCCCTAAAGCACAGAGACGGAGAGATCGTCGCCGTAGATCGCCATCTCCTCTCCACAACAGAAGAGTAGAAGCCCAAGGAGACCCAGGAATCTCTCCACCCAGACGTAGAGACCGAATGGATCACCAGGACCACATGGTCACCTAAATCCGGTTCCAAATTCTGGAAGATTGAAAGCTGAAGACCAGCTCATTCAAAGCTCCGAACATATCAATCCAGCCGCCGCAGATCTACAGTTTCTCTGCACATCTCTCTTTAAACTGTATTAGAGACTGGATTCTGGTATACACAGGCCCTAGCCTAACCTGACAGACTTATTTTTATTTTATTTTTTACCCCTTTTTGTTTTTTTCCCCTATGTCTTTCTTTATCTCCTGCAGCAACACCTCTCACCTCCAACAAGGAGAATAGAGCTGCATCCCTCCAAGGTGACCCGACCGACTAACAAAGAACCAGACAAAATTTCCACGAAAAAGGTTTGATGTCTTAGATCGTCACAAACTAAACGCTTGTAAGTAAAGCTCCCTTTTTCTCACAGTTCAAAAAAGCAAGAGACAACCGTTTATCCCATATGTTATACACCGCATTCGCTTTTATGGTCGGTTACCTACTTTATGTCAGACAGCCTATCTCTTAATATAACTTTACCATATTATGATTGTTCCATATGCAGACAACCTACTGGGATATACACTTTTGAGAGATAATAGTGGACTTCTGGTACCTATTAGGGGGGAATTACTTAACAACTATCTCAGCCCAAAGCTGTTCCTGCTTTTTCTGTTAGAAGGGCTTGAAAATGTTTAGACGACTTCCAGTCATACATATAAAGTATATTAGAACTTAGATGATCTGCATAGGTGTTAAAGACATATATTGCACCTTTATCTGTTTGCTGTGTTTTCTTATTGAGATATAGATCCATGCTCGCATCACAGGATTTGATGAGACATGACGGTGATCAATACCTAGTTGGTCCATACACCTGCTCCTTAAAGTGCAAGTGAGCGGTTAATCTGCTCACCTCAATATTCCTGATGTTACCGCTACTATAGACAAACGGCTTTGCGGGCGTTGCAGTACATGGAATATAAACCAAATACACAATTCATACGCTTGATCACCGTGATGCCTTACACAGGGGCTAAAATGTTTTTCTATTATTCTCCAGTTACAATAGTTGAATAAGTTATCTGGTTCTCTTCTGTTTTTTTTTATTTTTTATCTCACCCCTTGGGGTGCCATAAGGTTATAAACTTACACAAGGACACTGCTCAAACTCTTAATGATAGATAAGTAATCTATAAAATACGAAAACAACACTCCCACCTAGTGGTCAAAAGTAAAATAGTCATTAATGATCTTTTAAGCCTGATGTTTTAGATACCCTACAAACGCTAAACCATTGGGGGTCTCCCCCTGGACATAAGCCATCTTTGCGGTTGTATTTATATGTTTAATCCAATTAACCGTCAATTCAAGACTCAACATCGTCATTTTGTTTATATATTTTTTATTTATTTTTTCCCTCAAACTTTCCACAAATATCCCCGTGCCATTAGGTTTTTCTTTGCTTTTTTGCTGTTACAGAGTGCTACTTTCACTAGTTTACAGAACAGAGCAGAGAGATAGGAAGAGTGTAGGTAAGAAAGAGTTAAATAGAATACGATTAAGTACAAGAATCTACATTAGATAAGTGTACCTGCTCTGACTGTGTACTATTGCTCACATTCAAAAACTAAAAATCCATTTCGAGACCGATTATAGCCACGAACCCACACAAGGGGCAGATTATTTATCCGTCCTTTGACCCATCCGGTTTTTTATACACTAGGGTAGACCAGCAGGTCTAAGCCTACCCCCGGAGTTATATCCTTCCAACCTATCCCTTCCCCCCTCAAACCCCCCCCCTCTATTTCCCCTTTTTATTTTTTATTTTTATTTTTATGCACAGCTCTCATAACACTGTTCATTGGCGAGATTATAGGGCAACACTCGCTCTAGTTTCCGTGACATATTTTTTGACGCTTTGAAAACAGACACAGAAAACTATCCACACACAACAATGAATATGAATAATCAACAGACCATCCCACTATCTGTCAAACTTCTATCTGTAAATGCTAAAGGCCTCAACATACCTGAAAAACGAACCAAATTCCTTAATGAGTTTCACAAACAAAAAGCCAACATCGTTTGCATACAAGAGACCCACTTCAAAACTGATAGAATCCCGAAATTTCAAGACAGGAGATATCCTATAACTTTTCATGCCACAAACCCAGAAGGGAAAACAAAGGGGGTCTCTATACTAATTTCTAGTCAGACTCCTTTCCAAGTGTATGACACCCTTCTAGACCCCAGTGGCAGATATTTATTTATTAAAGGTAAATTAGAAAACCATCCAATGACAATTGCTAATGTCTACGCCCCAAACTCGGGTCAAGTTACTTTTTTCCGCAAGATTAAGGATTTGCTGACAACCTTTGCCGCAGGAGTTTTAATTCTAGGGGGGGACTTCAACATTCCCTTGAATCCCCTCATAGACACATCGAATGGAGCGTCGAGCCTTCCTTACAGAGCATTAAGACAAATCAAGCTACAATTGAAAGATTTGACACTACATGACACCTGGAGAACTTTATATCCTCAAACCAAAGACTTCACTTACTTTTCCACCATCCATCAAAAATATTCTAGAATTGATTACTTCTTTATATCACAATCTGACCTAACCTTCTTAAAAAACTCAACAATTGAGCCCATGATACTTTCAGACCACCATCCTATAACCATTACATTGACTTTCCCTGAAAAAAAAACAGTGACCAAAATGTGGAGACTTAATTCTGCAATACTAAAAGACCCAGCAGATGTAATCGAGATACAAGACAAGCTATCGGACTATTTCGTAAGGAACGAAAATGATGACACCTCTTCCCTAATCCAATGGGAAGCACACAAATGTGTCATCAGGGGTGAATTCATTAAAAAACTAGCAAGGCTAAAAAAGGAGCGCCAAGCGAGAATTAAACTCCTCATAGATCAGATCCACAAATTAGAAACGTCACACAAAAGAAACATAGCTGTTTCGTCACTCGAAGAGCTAACCAAAACAAGGGCACTCTTAACAGAGGAATTAAACTTGAAAATAAAAAGACAATATATACTGAGACACAAGATATACTATGAGCAGGGTAATAAGAGTGGTAAGTTATTGGCCAAGGCAGTTCAAAGTAAAAAAACTTCTTCAACTATACACCAAATTAGAGACAATCAAGGGAAATCACACTCCACAAACGAGGAGATCGCCAAACAGTTTGAAACATACTATCAATCACTTTATAACCTTCCGTCAAACCTAAAATGCCCCCAGAATACAGAGAAAAGAGCAAAAATGATCCAGGATTTCCTAGGAAAATATAGCCCACAAAAGCTAGCGGAAGACAAAGCACAGGAACTTGAAGCCCCTATATCAGGTTCAGAATATGACAAAGCCATCAAGGAGATGAAAATTGGTAAAGCACCTGGACCCGATGGTTTACCCCTACAATATTACAAGACGTTCAATGAAATTTTAAAACCAAGGTTCTTAAAAACCTTCCAATCACTCAAGTCTGAATGTCAACCCCCCAAACAACTACTTGAGGCACACATTACAGTAATTCCTAAAGAGGGTAAGGATACATCACAAGTCACAAACTACAGACCTATATCCTTAATTAACGTTGATGTCAAGATTTACGCCAAAATCTTAGCCAACAGATTGGTGCCACTACTCAATTCCTTTATAACTTTAGATCAGGTGGGATTCATCCCAGGTAGAGAGGGGCGCGATAATACAATTAAAGCCCTTAACATTAGTCACTGGTTAACCTCTAACAAGAAACAAGGATTCTTCCTTTCCCTAGATGCTGAAAAGGCGTTCGATAGAGTGGCCTGGGACTTTATCGATGCAGTACTGGATCACATAGGCATTTTACCTCAAATGAAGGCCTATATCACCGCACTCTACACTAATCCAACAGCTAGAGTACGAGTTAACGGCCACCTATCGAACGCCTTCAATCTATGTAATGGTACGAGACAGGGATGCCCCCTATCCCCCCTACTCTTTGTCCTGACCCTTGAGCCACTTCTAAATAAAATTAGAGCCAACCAGAACATAAAAGGAATTGAGATTCAGAAATCAACCTATAAAATTGCGGCATTCGCCGACGACATGCTCTTGTTCCTCTCTGAACCTCACATTTCCATACCAAACCTCTTACAAGACTTGGATCATTTTAATCTATTATCCAACCCTAAAAATTAATCATTCAAAGTCTAACGCCCTAAACATCACGTTACCCTTAAGGGTAGTAGACCAGTGTAAAACAAACTTCCCGTTCACATGGGCCAAACATAGTATAACCTACCTAGGAATAGAAATCCCGTCAAATCTAGAAAATCTCTTCAAACTCAATTTCTTACCGGTACTAAAAGAAACACATGAAGATCTAAAAAGATGGAACTCTCTGAACATTTCTTGGTTCGGCAGAGCCTCCCTAATCAAAATGACAATACTGCCTCGTTTCCTTTACATTATGCAGACAATACCCATCTTCTTACCTCTGTCCTTCTTCTCTTCTTTTTCCAAGGCCTGCTCTAACTTTGTCTGGAGAGGCAAATCCCCTAGGATTAAACTTACCAGATTACACTTACCCAAAAATAGGGGTGGAATTGCATTACCTGATCTTAAAAAATATCACCAGGCAACTCTGCTAACACGTATTGTAGATTGGAATATACATAAATCCGTCAAGGACTGGGTCTCATTGGAACATATACAGTTCACCCAAGATCTCAGCACCCTACCATGGATCCACCCTAAATACCACTTGAAGATTATTAAGAAACACCCCCTCATTGGACCTACTCTAAAAATCTTCCACAGCACATTCAAACCCTCAAATACTACCCCATGGCTTAGCCCTTTAACAACTTTGAGAAACAACCCAGATTTTCCCCCAGGACTTGAGAATAACTTTTTAAAACTTTACTGGCCTCATGAGCGAATCCTATCCAGGCACTTCTTTAGAAACAAGAAGATATTATCTAGAGAGGACCTAAACAAGGACATTAAGCCCTTCTTAATTCCTTTTTGGAACTATATCCAAATTAGACATTACTTGACCAAGACCGACACAGCACATTGCTGGACAAGGCCACTCACGAAATTGGAAGACCTTTGCACCAAAAAAAACCCACACAGACATATCATATCATCCCTATACAACTCACTATTCGAGGATAAGACAGATTTCTCCAGCTCCTCATGTCAGAACTGGGAAAAAGATATAAATATCTCTCTAACTGATGAGAACTGGGAAAAAATCTTCACGTATGCTCATAAGGGGTCGCTAAACGTAGCCACACAAGAATGCAGTTTTAAAATCATCACCAGATGGTACAGAACACCCTCTATTCTTCACAAATTCTCGCCAATACTCTCTGACCGATGTTGGAGGTGTAAACAAGAAGAAGGCTCGATGCTCCACATATGGTGGACTTGCCCATTGATACAAAACTTTTGGAAATCTGTCCACGAGACCATTTCCTTAGTCACATCGGAAAACCTTGACTTTACACCAGCACAATACCTTTTACACTTCAACTCCCTCCCAAAGAAACGCTATCTGAAATCGCTCCCAATGTTTATGATCAATGCTGCACGGCAATGTGTCCCCGCTCATTGGCGCACAAATATTACTCCTTCCAAATTAGAATGGTTCAGAAGAATAAATAACATAGAAAAAATAGAAGAACTCATAAGTATTTCTCAGGAGAGAATAACGAATTTCTCGTCAACATGGTATAATTGGATGTTTTTTAAAGAATCGCAGGCATACAAAACAATCATCCAGTAAAGCGGAATAGCTCCCTCTGCAATGGCTATTAAACATATTGATAAAGTGGATGGTATATACTGTTAAATTACCCCAAGTCAGACAACTCTCAATATACTCCCCCTCCCAAATTTTTATTTTATTTTTTTTTTCCCCTCCCCATCCCCCCTTTCCCCAACCCCTTCTTTACTTATCTTGACCACAAAAGAAATATATAATTGCTTAACATGTTTATAGGTCGAGATGGGTTCAACATAAAGAAATTCTCTTTGGTGAAATATTTTATTTATTTTTTCTCTCTTTTATGCTATTCAATGTTCTCATATTTTCGACTCTCTTTCTCTTCAATTACCTTGTCCGATTAATGACTATATTATAACATAAGAGTGTAATCTGTGAAAACCACGCTTTCTGATATCTATCACTATTGTTAACATATGCAGTTATATGATGTATTTGTACGATGCTATGTTTGATTTCATATTCACCTAATAAAACTTTATGAAACAAAAAAAAATGACATTGCTCCCCAGGTTATTATATTTGTTCCGCTCCCTTCCGATCTCAGTTCGGAGGGAACATTTACGTTCCTTTCAAAGTAAAATTATTAAATTTGTTTGGGGTAAATCTGGCCATAGACTCCCTAAATGTGTTCTATTTAGATTGAGGACTGAGGGGGGTCTAGGGCTCCCGAATCTATATTGGTATTATTGTTCAGCACGCTTGGCCCAACTCTCCACACTTTATGCTAAGTTCAACAAACCGGACTGGGTAGATATGGAGAGGCAGGCTATCCCAACATATACACTAGATTTTCTTTTATGGTGCCCACCTAGGACTCGCCCTCCTATTCTTTCCCCCTCATTGTCGCAATCTATCACTCTCTGGGATGAACTTAGGAAACTCCCTGCATTAATTTCTCAGTATAAACCACTGGCGCACATTTTTCACAACCCCGAATTTCAACCGGGCATGAATATTAGAGCATTTAAATGGTGGCTGGATAGGGGCCTATACCGGATCTGCCATTTTTTTACAGTAGCGGGTCCTCTTACCTATAATTATTGTATCAGAAAGTTGGATATGCCTTTATCTGAAGGATTTCGATTTTCCCAGATCTCCCATTTTCTTCACTCCATTTGGTTCTCTAAACCTATTCCTCCCCTTTTTACACCTTATGAGCAATGGTGTGGCCAACTGAAGGAGCTTAGGGGTGGAGTCTCTATTATTTACTCGTCGCTGGCCAAATCTACCACGAAGGCTCCATACATGACTGCCTGGGAAAACGACCTGTTGGGTGAGTGGAGTCTGGACTTTTGGCACAGTTCCTTCTTTAGATCTTATAAGGGTATCCTCAATATTTCTCTTTCAGAAGCTAGTATTAAGGTGGCCTCGCGCTGGTATAGAACCCCTGCCAGACTTGCCAAGATTTTCCCATCGGTCTCCCCCCTATGTTTTAGGGGCTGTAAGTCCTCTGGCACTATGTTACATATCTGGTGGGACTGTCCAAAAGTACAGAGTTTCTGGGACAAAATTTTTCATATTATTTTTAAAGTTACTGGGTTTAGGATCTCAAAATCCCCTTCTTTAGCCCTTCTAAATTTTATGCCTCCCAATATCCCCAAATCCTCCCAGAAGCTCATTTTTTTCATTCTCCTTGGCTCCAAAATTACTGTGGCTAAGGCCTGGAAGCTCCCAAAAATTCCAGTTATATTTGCCAAACGTAAGATCTCATGGATCATGTCCCAAGAAAAAATGGCCAGCTCTTTACTAGATACCTCGTTGCAGTTCGACGAAATTTGGGAACCTTGGGCTAAGTATATTGGGGTAGGGACGACTGGTAGTATATTATCTTTATGATGGTCTGTATGAGAGTTCATTGAATGTCTTTCCTTGTCCTTCACTCTCTTACCTTCCTCCTTCTCTCTTTCTTCTACTCTACTTCTTTTTCATTTCTACCTTCTAGATAATATGGAAGCTCTTGCTTTACATTATATGTTTTCTCGCATATCATTGTCATGATGGATAATTTATTCCATTATGGTTCGAGTGTTCCACTATTCCGCCTCTGATTACTTAATTATTTTTGATGATTCAGATGCTGTTTTTGATATAGGGGTTCCCCACTTTTTTTTTTTTTCCGGGATCCCTTTCACTTGCACAGTTAGTTCCCTTTAGGGGTGCATGTGACTAGGGGACCCGCAATCTCCCTACCCTATTCCCCCCCCCCGTGTTTTTTTTCTTTTTCCCTTCTCCCCCCCTTTTTTTATTTTATTTAGTTTTTGTAGTAGTCGGAATAGTTTATATACGTTATCATATTTCTCAACTCTGTTATTGCTTCAACATTGAGCTTTCCATGGTGTAATGCTGTGATTTGATTTGTATTGCTTTTCTTTATAACTAATAAATACTTTGAAAGTTAAAATAAACCCATTAGAGCTGCACGATTCTGGCTAAAATGAGAATCAAAATGTTTTGCTTAGAAGATAGATCACGATTCTCTCGCGATTCTAGCGGCTTAACATCATCTTTCACTTAAAAAAATAAAAAATGGGCTAACTTTTTTTTATTCATTGAAGTGTATTTTTTCCCCAAAAAAATCATTTGAAAGACCACTGTGCAAATACAGTGTGACATAAAATATTGCAGCAATTGCCATTTTATTCCCTAGGGTCTCTGCTAAATTATATATAATGTTTGGTGGTTCCAAGTAATTTTCTATCAAAAAATATTGATTTAACTTGTGGCAGATTTGGACTTTAAGGCCGTGTACACACGATCAAACTTGTCTGCTGAAACTGGTCCGCAGACAGGTTTTTCCAGCAGACAAGTTTTAATGCATGCTTTAAAACTTGTCTGCTGGAAACCGTCCGTCTGACATGTCCGCTGGTTAGTACGCCTAACCAGCGGACAAAAATCTCCTGCATGCGTCGAATGGATTCGACGCATGCATGGAAGTATTTTACTTCCTAGAGTGGTGACGTGGAGGCGTCAACGTCACCGCCACGTCACCGCGTCCTCAGCCCGAGGGGATTTTCGTCCGATGGTGTGTACACGTCATCGGACCAAAATCCGATGAGACATGTCCGCTGGAAACGGTCCGTCAGACATGTTTGAGCGGACATGTCTCATCGTCTGTACGCGGCCTAAGTGGTTAAAATTACTGCATTTACACACAGAAGTTTGATCTAAGAAGGAAGTTATTTACAATGTTTCATGTTGTTAAAAACTTGACAGACTGCCCAGATGTTTTCTTTACACACACAGAAGTTTATCCCTTTAATCTAAACTTAGCAGACTGCCCAGATATTTTCTTTTGACAGCTGAGTGAGCAGATAAAGTCTCTCCACTTGTTATATGAAAGAATCGGCAAACTCTGCATTGGAGATGTCAGGGGGGTTGAATCGAGATCACAATTTTTTAACGATTAATTGTGCAGCATCACAACCATAGGCACACTTAACTGAGCATATGATGAAAAAAATCACAAGCAGAGGTTACCATCAACAAAGGCTACATATAAAAATGATCAGTAGATCCAGAGAAATAGGCAGTATAAAAACCCGTACACGATCAGATATTCCGTCAACAATTGTCCATCGGACGTGTTTTGTCAGACAATCAAACCGTCTGTATGCTCCATTGGACAATTGTTGTTGGAATTTCCGACAACAAATGTTGCGTGTGCATGCTCTCAAATTGTCTGACAACAAATGTTTGCCGTCGGATCATCCGATTGTGTGTACACAAATCCATCGGACTAAAATCCAAAGTACAAACACGCATGCTCCGAACCAATACTAATCATCAGACAACAGAAGTTGCCCAAGGGGTGGTGGTAAAGAGCTGAAACCACGTGGTTTGTTGGCTGAAAATGTTCTGCTTTGTGTATGCAGAACAAGTTCATGGCCAACGCCCCTTTGCACAAAAATCCACGGAAAAGTCCAATGGAAGTCCAACCGTGTGTACGAGGCTTTAGTCATATACATTCATTTAGAACAAGATGGCCTTATTGCAATATTAATTATAAAGACTTATTCATCTTTAAAAGCAATGTAGCTGACAACTTGGAAGGGGGAAATACCACACCACACTGAAGAAAAGAGGATCTGTTAAAAATGTAAGTCCTTTCTGATAATGAAAAAAGAAAAATCTATAGATCACAAAATCATTTTTACATATTTACAGACATCAGTTATGACTGCACTAAACTGATGTGTAATTCTGAACTTTCCGCCAATTGTTATTAGTCTCAGAGTCAGCGGTGCAGCATCCATATAGCTGCCTGAATGATATTCCTGGTAACAACTAGAGAAAATCATGTCTCAGTTGGGAGGAATAAAACTTTCACAGAGCCATATTTTGTTCTATTGCTTTCTTCCAGTTGTCAGATCACATCAATCATTTAGAAATCGCAGTCATGTTTTGCTTCATTTGAAACTGTACAGATATAAAATTATTAGGATTTCTGACAGTGATATACAGTAAAAAAAGGCTAATACATTCAGACCTGCGTGTAGATAAATCATATGAGAAACAGAATTATATCTACAATATAGTCTAGGCAGAATGATCTTGAATACTGCCAATTTAGTTATATTTTGAAAAATTTGAATATTATTCTGCAATATTTTTTTCTCTACGGTTCTTTAGTATACAACTGTATATGTTTTGTCTTCATTTTTTGTCTTAGGATGGGCAATCATCATTATTCAGCAATGATTCTGATGCCCTGTACACATGATTAATTTTCCT
Source organism: Rana kukunoris (assembly GCA_029574335.1). Lineage (NCBI taxonomy): Eukaryota > Metazoa > Chordata > Amphibia > Anura > Ranidae > Rana > Rana kukunoris. The sequence goes on along the minus strand of CM056050.1, from coordinate 224,866,843 downwards.
GACATGCCAAAACCCGAAATTTTTTCCCGACGTGATTCCTCTCAAGCCTGCCTTGCATACACACGTTCATTAAAAAAATGCTTGACCAAAGCGCAGTGACGTCCAACACGTACAACAGCACTATAAAGGGGACATTCCATTCAAATGGCGCCACTCATTGGGCTGCTTTTGCTGATCCTCGTGTTAGTAAAAGTTTGGTGAGAGACTTTTCAGCGTTGTGCTTTTCAGTCTGTTACAGTGTGACGAATGTGCTATCTCCATTACGAACTCTACTTTTACCAGAACAAGCACTCCCGTTTCATACTTGATTGTGACCATGCACTTTTTTTCCCCTCCTAACACCTATGCTGACTTAACTGTGTTAGGCCTCGTACACACGAGCGGATATGTCCGCTGAAAACGGTCCGATGGACCGTTTCAGCAGACATCTCCGATCGTGTGTATGGGCTAGCGGACAGATTTGTCCACCCGACAGATTTCAAAGCATGCTTTGAAATCTATCAGGTGGGAATGTGTCCGCCCGACATGTCTGCTGGTTAGTACACTTACCAGCAGACATGTCGTCCCGCACCGCCGCCGCGCCGCCACCGAATGGATTCGGCGCATGTGCGGAAGTGTTTTACTTCCTGGTGCGGTGACGTGGCGGCGTCAACGTCACCGCCACGTCACCGCGCCGTCCGCCGGCGGGGAATTTGATCCGATGGTGTGTACACGCCATCGGACCAAACTCCAGATCGGACATATCCGATGGAAACGGTCCGCGGACCGTTTTCATCGGATATGTCCGATCGTGTGTACAAGGCCTAAGAAAGATTTATATATTTACCTTTTTTTAGGCTTCTCCGGTCAGTCAGCTAGTGCAGAGGCAGTACAACGCCTCATCACTGCCTGTCAAAAGCTCTGAAGAGAGATCTGAACATGTATGGCTCTTCAGAGAGCATTGCACAAGTCAACAAGTGACACTGTGATTGCTGTGGCAGTGATTAGGAGATGCTGTGACTGCTGAGGCAGTGATCAGGGACACTGTGACTGCTGTGTAACAACCCTTTCACACAATCGGGTTGGTGCTGCTGCTGGATTCCTGCAGCAAGAATCTACGAATTCTTCCTATTGAACTGGGTTATGCCATCAGCAGTGGCTGATAAGCCCATTTAAACGAATGGATGGCTAACAACAATTCTTGCTTTACTGTTGTTTACTGTTGTGATGCTGTGATTGGCCACAGTTATCACATGGTAAAGGGATGCTGTGATTGGCCCTGTACACCATGTGATCACTGTGACCAATCACAGAGATCACAATAGTAAAAATGTACTTGTGACTGGCTGCCATTCATGACCATAATTATGTGGTGAGCATGTGATCACTGTGATTGGTCACAGGGATCACATGGTACCTTGCCCGATCACAGTGGTTTATATACATGTACAAGCTATTGGGATCTGGCCAGAGGTATTTCTTATTTCTGTTGCATTACAGTCAGTGACCAGACCTGAACCTATTGGCTCTTCCCCAATTTGTGTCTGTTTGCCCCACAGTGGCATTGTGTCCACTGTAACATTTGCATTTTTGCAGAACAGGTTAGGGACTGGCCATACAGGGATTACTTTGACATAGTTGGTTAGCTCAAACATGCATAGCAATGTGTGTGAACCAAAAAAAAAAAAACGTTTTTTTCATTGCAAAGCTTGCTGAAAAGGGTATATAGCAGTGTTCAGAGAGTTCATCCAGAATTTCCAGGGGGCGCACAATAGGCTGACATGTCATATGAAGTCCACCAGGATAGTAGAGTACCCACCCGGCTGTATCATTAGTGGTTAAAATTTGTTAGGATTTAGCTTGGAATTTCTCTTTAAAGCATAACTTAACCCAAGAACTAAAATGTAATATTGCAGCTTACCAATCCTAATGCCGCGTACACACGGTCGTTTTTTGTGATGAAACAAAACGATGTTTTAAAAAACGTCATTTAAAATGATCGTGTGTGGGCAAAACGTTGTTTTATGTCTTCAAAAAAACGACCAAAAAAAAATGAAACCCGCTCATGCCCAGAAGCAAGTTATGAGTAGTGTTGCTCACGAATATTCGCATTGCGAATATTCGCTACGAATATTGCATATTCGAGTATTCGCAAATATCTTGAATATCGCGGCGAATATTCGCTATTTCGAATATTCGCATTTTTCAAATTTCGCAATAAATTTCGCAAAAAAAAAAAATCGCAATCAATTTCGCAATCGCGAATTTCGCAATCGCGAATTTCGCAATTTTTTTTTTATAAAATATAGCGATTATTCGTAAATATCGAATATTCGTGATATTTTATCCAAAAAAAAATATAGCGAATTTTTTTTATTTTTTTTTATAAAATATCACGAATATTCGTAAATATCGAATATTCGTGATATTTTATAAAAAAAAAATAAAAATTCGCAATTTTTTTTTTTTTATAAAATATCACGAATATTCAATATTAACGAATATTCGCGTCCGCATATGTGAAATCTCGCTTTTTTTTTTTATAAAATATACCGAATATTCGTAAATATCGAATATTCGTGATATTTTATAAAAAAAAAAAAAAAAAAATCGCGAAATTTCGCATTAGCGAAAATTCGCATTGGCGAAAATTCGCAATTTTTTTTTTTTTTATAAAATATCACGAATATTCGATATTAACGAATATTCGCGAATATTCTTCGAAATATTCGCGAAATATCGCGAAATCGAATATGGCGTATTCCGCTCATCACTAGTTATGAGACGGAGCTTCAATGGAACAGAGTGCCGTCGAAAGTGTCTTACGTAACCGCGCTTTGCAAGAGCATTTTCAGAAAACGATGGTGTGTATGCAACATCGTTTTTTAAAATGATGTTTTGTTTCATGAGATAAAACGACGTTTTTTACATCACAAAAAGTGATCGTGTGTACGCGGCATTAGATGTGGTGGTTGCATTTGTTTTTATTTTTTTAGGCTAAGAATTTTTTTGGGCAAGTACGAAAAACACCTGTTAATATTGCCAGAAATGTGGTGTCCTTGTCAATTCCTGTGAACTAAACAGCCTTATCTTTCTTGTATAAATTACTAATCTTCAATGTACCGTCACTATAATGGAGAAGAACAAAGGTAAACATATTGTTAGAAAAGCCCGGATGACAACCATGGCTCCTTCCAGTGCCGGGAAAGGGTTTGATGTCTGATAAACTAAACCTGTCACAATAGAGAAATATGGCAACTGACATAGTTGTCCTTCTTTCAGCAAATGTTGGATACCTGGTGGATTCCAGGCTTCAGTACTGATTACAGACCCAGGATGAGCATGCAGCCCATGGACTCAACAAATTCAGTCCTGATCTGCATACCCAGGCCAATGACTTAGGAGTATCTTTTTTAAGCAGAGCAGTAATGGTGACTCCTGGATTTTCTTGTTTTGACAGTTCGTGCATATCTGCTTAGAATCAGGGATCTCAAACTGGTGGCCTTCCAGTTGTTCCGAAACTACCAGTTCTATCATGCCTCTGCCTATGGGAGTCATGCCGCCTCATGGGAATTGTAGTTCTGCAACAGCTGGAGGGCCACCAGTTTGAGACCCCTGGCTTAGATCATATGAGTTTTATCTGTAGTGCAATGCAGATGGAACAAATGGATATAGACAAAAAATGATCATTGGTTTAGGGTCCATACAACTTAACTTTGAGAAAATCACAATCTAAATGTTCCAGTTCTTCTACAGTCATGCTGTCATCTAAGGTGTCTAGGCACCCTGCCTCTACCTTCTCTATAGGCAGACCTTTAAATACTTGGGCAATCAGTTTCTCCCACACCGTACTGAAGATATTAGGGGAATACTCTGGTTGTTACTGGTAATGGAAATAGTTCTTAAATAATTTATTTTGCATTATAGTTTGTGTGTTTACTTTAAAGTAATAATTGATGGGACTTTTATATTGTGACATATTGTTTTGTTATTGTATTTAAAATTGGAAATTGTAGATTGCCACACAATGGGGCAAACACACAATTTGCAATTCCTCTGCCTTCTCTAATCTACTATTGGAATAAGATATCAGCCACATACTGTAGGAAGTGCATTGATTTTAATGAGTTAGCCAACTCATACTTGCATTGTGAGAAGGATTAGTGAACCATAGCTACGGTTTTGCACATCTTTAAGCAGAGCCAACATATGCATTGGGTATACAGGCATACCCCACTTTTAAGTACACAAGGTTTTTTTTTTTTTTTTTGCTAAAGCTGGAAAGCACAAAATCTGTCTCACTTCTGCATAGAAACCAATGAGCTTCTAACCCCAGCTTGTTCAATTAAGTCTGGTAATACAACCTGGAGGCTCATTGGTTTCTATGCAGAAGTGAGCCTGATTTTGCACTTTCCAGCTTTAGTAAATAAACCCCATTGTGTACTTAAAAGTGGGGCATGCCTGTATAAGGTTTCCTCCGTGTAGGGTATCTAAACCATTACAAATATATTGCTACAAGGGTTTCTGAAACTTCAGCACACAGGGCACTTAGAAGTCCGCAGCTACCATACCAGTCATGTTTTTTACTTTCTAGCTAAGGATGTATTTTAAGAAGCTTTGCATTAATGTGCATAACATTCACACATTTATTTTGAGTTCTTATATATGGTAAGTGACTTACATAAATTTGGTTGTTTTTGAACCGTTTTTGTATCTCATACAACAGGCTGCTATCCGTGAGTTCACTGAGAGTTGCTAAGTCATCATTTGGAGCTGCTGGCATTAATTTGATCTGAGCAAACAAAAGAAAGCATATTTAATGCTCATTATAAAATACTTACAACATATTATTTAACAGAGAACTCAAGTCAAGTCACAGCCAAGTCACAAAGCAAAGTAATATTCATTGCATGTATTTCAGTAGCTCATACTTAGAAAAAGGAAGCATGGGTGCTCCTAGGTGCATGTGGATAAATTACGATGACTGCAAGAACGCATCCATGTTCAATTTTCAATCAGGCCCCTGGGGTGCAGGGGCTACAGAGGAGAAGGAGATTTCCTTCCCAATTTCTCCTATATTGGGAAAATCGTCCTCTAGAAGTATTTTACACCCATGTTTTATTATACCCTACACACATCTGAAGGTACCATCAAAAGAATATTGTAAAAACACACACATCTATTAAAAAAGTCCAGACATTTTTTTATTAAAATACTCAGATTTCACTATTTGAATGAACGCAACTTTAAAAATGAATAAACCACCTCACAGTTCAAAGGGTTTACCATGTTCTATTGCAGTATCTATAATATACAGTATATATATTTAGTTGTATTGTATACCTTAAAGCGGAACTAAACCTAACGTGTCAAAACTACACAAGAGACATGCTATATCTCATCTGTAATAATAAACACCTGTCTGTTTATAGTTTTCTATGCCAGATGACTGATTTCAATGCGCATGTGCAGGATGATGTCATGGCCAATTAAGAGGCTGAAAACTTGGCATCCGAGAACAATATGACAGCGGTCAGTGAGGCATGTAACCACTGCATCGCTGGAAGGTGGAGTTGAACATATTCAGGAGTTTAGTTTTGCTTTAGGCACCCTTCACAAAGAAATGTGATCACTGATCCCCCTGAGATGGCCGATGGCTGGTTTGTGTCCGCCCTGTTTATACAGAGTGGACACAGACCACTCTCCTCTATAGGTGGTTAGATGTGAACAGATTGCCTGTCCATTTACACCTAACTACCATCCGATCTAAACTGCTAGACGGATGGGGAAGGGATCCCCAGCTGTCTGTTGTTCAGCGTATCGGATGTCGGTGGGTGTAAATAGACACATTGCTTGCTAAGAGGGTACTCAGAAAAAAAAGGAGTGGACAGCTCTGGCAGGGGACTCCAAAAGAGGCAGTATGGGATCTCTCTATGCAATATCACTGTAAATAGCAGGCAAGTCCTTAGTCTATCTGGGCAGGGCAGGGCCGGTGCAAGGATTTTTGCCAACTCAGGCAAAGGTGCATTTTGCCTCCCCCCGGCGCACACTCACGCACAGGGCACAACACATTAGGGTACAGTGCACATCAGGGCACAGGGCACAGCACATCAGGGCACATGAGGGCACAGTGAACATCAGGGCATAGCACATCAGGGTACAGCACACCAGGCCACATCAGGGTAAAGGGCACATCACATCAGGGCACAGGTCACAGTACATCAGGGCACAGCACATCAGGGCACACGACATTGAGGCACAGCAGACTGGGGCACAGGACATCAGGGCACAGGACATCAGGACACATGGCACATCGAGGCACGGGGCACTTAGCGCACATCAGGGCATATTGGCACACATCGGGGCATATTGGAGCACATTGTTGCATATTGGAGAACATTGGGGCACAGAGTTTAACTGGCAGTCAGTATGCAGGAAGCATCTGTGATAAGTTCACTCTCATGTCACACTGCTCTTCTCGTCCATCCCAGATGATGTCACAAGCAAATGGGGATGGACGAGAAGAGAGGAGGGGATGCCAGGGCAGCGTGACATGAGAGAGAATTTATCACACAAACTGCCAGTGTGGCTGCAGCGCTCCCCTCCCACCCTTCTTCCTCCTCTACACCTTTCAGGGGACTGCCTTTGAAGTGGACTTGAAATTTACCCTGGCAGAAAGATGTATGAAACTCCAAGTGTCTAGCCATAACTTTTAATGATTGCACCTAGAAAAATAAGCCTGTGTTTCCAAGCAGGCATTAAAACAGTATTAAACCCACACCCAAAAGCAAACATTCAATATATAATGCTTACCGATTCTTAGATGCAATGGGTGCATTCATTTTTTTTTACTTTCATTCTTCTGTTTTCATCTGGTGATCCAGGCAGCAAGTCTGTTGCTTTTCAAAAGCACAAGCTCTCCAGCAAAATGTATCAGTTTAAATGGATGAGACAAACCCTTTAACACTGGCTGTATAAAATGATCAGATTTATTTAAAATCTTTATCCCACAAGAAAAAAAAAGTTTCCTGTAACAGATTATTAAGTGTGAGCTGGAGTTTGTCTTCTCTCCACCAGACTGACAATGATGCTGAATGCTGTGCTTTTTTTGCTCATTCATCCAGTTTGGTGTCTCACTAAAACAAGAGGTGTGTTACTGGCCAGATCACTCGATGAAAACAGAGGGAAAAAAGTCAAAGAAATTAAAACTGATGCAGCCACCACATCCAATGATGGATAAGCTACAATACAATATTTTTTTTTTGTTTTGGTTTTAATATCACTTTACAATTTGTATAAATAAACATGCATGTGTTGCATAACCTTTGAAGATTATTTATACAAATTTTAAAGTTGTATTAAAACGAAAACAAAAAAAATATTGTATTGCAGCTTATCCATCATTAGATGTGGTGGCCGCATCAGTTTTCATTTTTGCTCTTCCTCTCCCCCCCCCTCGTCCTTTACAATTGGCACATCATTTTTTTGGGGGGGAGGGGGCAGGTACGTGATTTGGACAGGTACCGGCTCCCCCACTTCCAGGCAGATCGCTGTAGCGATCTGAGTGGAAGTTCGGCCCTATCTCCTTCTGGGACACATTACAGGTCCCAGAAGTCTGCCTGAACAATCAGAAAGTGCAGCTCCTCATATATGGCAGTTTCCATTAGTGAAGATGCCAGCGCCTGCACCCAAAACTGATTAAAGAATGGGCTCAGATGAGGACATCGCTGGATCCAGGAAAGTGTCTCTATATTTAAAGTTAACAGCTATAGTATTTGTAGCTGCTTATTTTTAATTTGGGGGGACGGGGACTGGAGTTCCTTTTTACCCCATCTTTTGTCTCATTACATACCTGTTCCAGTTTAGCAGAACTGGTCATATTGATTCTTTCAGAAGCATTGTCTTGCGAATAATGCTTGCTTAATGTCTTTGTTGAATCTTTGAACATTGTGTCTTTTTCCAGCAAACTATCTTGCTTTGAAATTGGTATTGCCAATGGACGTCTACAAAAAAAAGAGAGAGAGAAAGAGAGAGAGAGAGAGAGAGTGTAAGAGATAAGTGAAATTAGCTTAGCTTGAATCTCCCTAGAATAGAAACAATTAATATGGAGGATTTTGGATGAACTTGTGCCCAGACTGAGGAAGGTAAAAGACATGCAGCTAGTAATATTTAAAATTCTACTCAGTGCCAGCCATGCTAAAAATGCCTACGTTGGCAGAATAATCATGGAACTAGACTGTGCTAAGAAAACAGATCAATAAGTCATCTAATATTTTTGAGGTAAAGCTACCAGTAAATGTGAATCTTTTAAAAGGACAGTGCAAACATTTATCACAGGCTACAAACTGGCCATTTTTAAACTGAACAGCATTTATCTTTTACAACATAGCCAGGTAAATATTAGGGGAATTATATATCTCTAGCAAAGTATACAAATGCCCTGGTTTTCAGCCTGGATTTTTTTTCAAGTATCTTTCAAAGTATTGTTAAATCTGAAACAGGAAATAAACAGTTTTTAAAGGCTTATATTAAATATAATATTTGTTCAATGTATTCTGTATGTATAATGTTGGCCACTTGCCCAGCTACCTCTATTAGGTGTACCCTCTCTAAGCTGCTGAGGTCTGTCCTGACTCACTATTTGTATGTCACTTCTATGCATTTTAATGCAACGGATTTGTGCCATAGCTCTGAAGTATCCATATTTGAAAATAGAAAATGTGGGAAAAGTAAAGGGCATGAATATGAACATGGTTAGTTCATGCTACACCTTTGCCAACTGTGAACCAAAGGCTACATTCACCTGTTGAAAACAATAATAAATGCACATATTTTTGCAGATGTGCAATGTGCATTTATTTTTTCTTATGCCCTGTACACACGATCGGTCAATCTGGTGGATTTTTCCATCAGTTAAACGATGAAGCTGACTGATGGTCAGTCGTGCCTACACACTATCGGTTAAAAAAACGATTGTGTCAGAACGCGGTGACGTAAAACCCAACAACGTGCTGAAAAAAATGAAGTTCAATGCTTCCAAGCATACGTCCACTTGATTCTGAGCATGCATGGCTTTTTAAAACAAGTTTCACATTTTTTAACTGATGGATAAATAACCGATGGGGCCCACACACGATCGGTTTGGTCTGATGAAAACGGTCCATCAGATCGTTCTCATCGGATTGACCGATCGTGTGTATGCGGCATTAATTGCCTGCAGTGCATTGCATCTGCGATCAGTGGATAGTGGATGCAAAGTCAGTCTCCTGCACACACTGCTTAGAGTTATATAGGCAAATCTCTGTACAGGCAGAAAGTTCCTGAGCTGCAGGCAGTGTGAATGAACTACAAGTGTGCTGATTAGCAAGCTTGCATGTAGGCAGGTGGCTACATGTAGGATTGCTGTAGATAGAGAGCATGGGCTGCCCAGGTGAAGAACTGGTTAAAGTTCAGATCTGCCTGTTTTCCAGAATTTTTGGTTTCTGCCCTCCATCCTGTCAGCCTATAAATCAGGGGCTCGGAGAGAGCGGGACCACATGGGAAAAGGGAACAAGGTTCAGGCCAGTGGAGGATGTAACCCAGAGTAACCAACAATCAACACCACCCCAAGGGAACCCACTTCTTAGGGATCTTGCCAGCATGTACATTTACCTGTAAAGGTATGCCTGGGCAGCTGAAAAGTAGTCAGTTAGGAACTTGAGAGTTATGGACTGTACTGCTGCAGCTTCTAAGTAAAGTTTTGTTAACTGTTTCTGAGCCTGGTCTGAAGTTATTCAAAGGGGTGCATGATGGTACACGGCATATCCAAAGAACAGGGCCTGTAAAGCACATACGGGGTATAAGAGTAAGGCCATCACAAAGAGTTAACTGAGCAGGAGAGTAGTTGCCATGGGTAACCATGAACTGGTGAATGTGTACAGCAGCCAGACAGTGAGAAGCAGTACCGGGCTTGGTTGACAGGTCCTCTGGTAGTAAGGGGGGGTCGGTATTCTGCCCCCCTCCCTAGTGGTTGGTTCCTCAAAAAGTACTGGGATCGAACCTATGGTGCAGAGACCCCATATATCCAGCTTTATGGTACAGGAGAGAGAAGGAGATAATTATGTGCATGTATGAGGTCCGCTCTAGTGTACAGTGGGACCCCATTCTGTCACTTGGGAGTGAAGTGGAACTGGCGGACAGGGCATGGGCTCAGCGGTTTCACTTCTAAATGCTATATTCATAGAGCAAAGTTGTGCAGTAGCATGGGACAGAGCGTTTACAGAGGAACTGCACACACTGTATGGTCCATCTCTCAGCCGGGGTTCTGCCTCAATTTTGATTTGCACATGATATTTAGTAATAGGCTGTTTGCTATATTTTTAATACAACAACAAAATGATGACAGGGAAAGCCACCCAATAGCTATTTTAGCAGAAAGATAAAAGGGACATACAAATTGTATGCAGTTGTAGTAAGACAACCATGATCCCTTTATGTTCAAGGCAGATTAGATATAAACAGCTAAATACAAACAAGGAGATTCCTTGGGAAAACAGGAAAAATATTATATGTCAAATTTAAATGGAATACCAGCCAGAGAAAGCAATTGCACAGCCCATAGGCCAAGTGCTGCAATTGAAAACAATGGCAGAAGGGAAGACTGGTGTGATAAAAAAATGTCAAATGTCAAAAGAGAATTGAAATTAAAATAGAATGAAAATGTTGAATAGTCGAAGAAGAGCAAATGAAAACAAAAATAGAGCAGCATAAAGAGGAGCTAAAAGGTTTTTAGAAGAAAAAAAAAAGAGGGAATGGGAAGGTTTGAATGTTGGGATATCACATCCACCTAGACTAGAGATAGTGGAATGAGAAGCAGGATGTCCCTTAAGGGGACGAATAGAAATGACAAACAGAGAATCAGACTGTAAAAAGGAGAGCTGAGAGGTAAACTCAAAAAATGCATACCATATCCAGACAATGGGGTAAAAATCTTCTTAGGAGGTTTAGAAGAGGTTTATAAGAACAAACAGATGGTAGAAATGTCAAATGGTTCAAATGTCCTGGGTGGTCTTCGAAGAACTTATAAAACCAAATTGAGATACCACAGATTAACTGGGGAAAATACAGGAGGAATAATGTAAGAAGCCGCCTGTAAAAATTAGTGCTCTCTAAAAAAAAAAGAACAGCTAAAGTCAAAATTTTACCCTTGGTACTTAAGGCCAAATGCTGATCCAGACTAGACTAAAAAAATAAAAATAAAATAATCACATGCAGAACTTCCTGGAATGAAATTTCCTCTCACACTAAGAAATACAATTTCCAAGTGCAATAGACTGTGTGAGAAGTCAATTTCCTAGATTTCAAGATTTCTGGGATGACTGAATCTGATATCCATCAGGACCTGAGCTTTAACACACAACTAATTAAAACCAGTAACTGAGCATCAGGGTGGTAAACTTCACCTGCAACAGAAGATTTGGATGATCTGGGAGGGCCCACAGAGAGTCTGCCAAATGCCTGATGAGGTCTTAGATCATGCCCCCTTAGCCCAGATTGGTGAAATATGAATCACCAGGATGTTCTCCATCTTGATCTTGCAGGTAAGAAAGGAGCATTATGCCGCGTACACACGATCATTTTTTGTGATGAAAAAAAACGACGTTTTATGTGAAGTAAAAAACGACGTTTTTGAAACGTCACTTTTCAAAGACAATTTTGCATACACACCATCGTTTTTTCACAAAAAGCGAGGTTACGTTCACCACTCTTTTCCATTGAAGCTCGCTTCATAACTAGCTTCTGGGCATGCGCGGGTTGAAAAACGTCGTTTAGAACGACGTTTTTGCTACACACGGTGACTTTTTGTGAAACAAAAAACGACGTTTTGAAAAACGACACAAAAAATTCAAGCATGTTGGAATTTTTTTTTGGTCGTTTTTTTAAAGACAAAAAACGACGTTTTGCCCACACACGATCAATTTAAATGACGTTTTAAAAAACGTCGTTTTTTTTCATCGCAAAAAACGACCGTGTGTACGCGGCATAAGAGAGGGAAAAGCATAGATCAGGTTGAACTGTATATGGGACAAAAGAAAGACTGGTTCAAATAAGGAAATCATTAGGCCCAAGACCCTCATAGAATGGAATTTCAAATGGGTTTTGGACTGTAAAGTTCCAATTTCAGAGTAGAGAGACTGGAATTGGTCCAAGAGCAGCTAAACCTTTGACATGTCTAAAATTGGCCCAGATACTCCAAGCAATGGGATGATTTCAACACCAATTTCTGGAGATTTAGGATGGACCTGAATCTCTGCAGGGTCTGTACAGTCCATTTGATATTAGTTTACAGGGCAAGAGGTGACTTTTCTCTCAGAAAAAAAGTTGCCCAGATATCCCAATATGGGTATGCCTGAGAGCAAAGTGAGCAAGGGAGCTAGCACTTTGTTGAAGACCCATGGTGCAGTATACAGACCAAGGTGAAGGGCAACAAACATGTAATGTTGCATTTCCACAACAAAACACAGATAGTCTTGGAAAGATAGGGACATGCAAGTAGATATCCTTCATGTCTACAGAGGCCAGAAGGTCCCCTGGATAGAGGAATCTGAATGATTCCATATGGAATTTTTGTACCCAGAAGAAGGTGTTAACAACCTTTTGATCAATAGAGTATTTATCCAGTAGGATTTTACCTTATTTTTCCGGTGTAAAAGGGTACTTTACAGGCCAGTGATTTCCTAAATGAAGTTGTCCAAATATTCACCAAAGAGGTGTTCCCTATTAAAGAGGCATTGAAAAAACAAAAAGAACCCCTTTGAAGAAGTCAAAGCACTAACGCAACATGTACGGCACAGCCTCTATTATATTGTGTTCTGAGCCAAGGTGATCCCTGTATTATAATGGCCGCAGCCTGTGTGTACCGGAATCCTGATCTGTCAGCTAGAGGCTCCTGTGTCACTGGTGAGCCATGGGTGAACCCCGCTCCATTTTAATTGTTTTTTGTGAACACATGTTAATCTGTGTAGTGTTTCATTTTTATTAAAGAGACCTAAGGCTTGTAATCAGATAACAATATTGGGTCATTCCTATTTTTATGAGCTGCATTGGCGGTAGATTAGACCAATTCAAGAGAGATCCACATTGGATATGTGCCACTTTCAGCTGATCCTGGCTATTTAAAAGGGAACATGCGTGTTTAGACCTTTCCTTAAAAGTCCACATCTTGAGCTGAGCGTCCATTTTATGTAGTGGTGGGTCTATACAGTTGGAGGTGAATCATTGCATCTTCCCAGGAGATCATTAAAGGAACATTTCAGAACTTTAAGAGAACTATAAATTCATGGTGGTGGGACTATATATATATATATATATATATATATATATATATATATATTTTTTTTTTTCACAAGTGGATTTTACTGGTAAATTTGGAAGAGAAGGAAAGACTTGAGATTTAACATATAACAATATATAACAATTGAGATATTAGTCCATTCTCCTATGAAACTAACAAATCACTGGGGTATACTAGAACTTGAAGAGGTTATACTGGACTGTTGTTTTAGCTTTTTTCCCAGTGCCCAATCTCCCAAAATCAGCAGCATAGTCCAATATTGCTGAATACTTTTTCTGTGTCCCATAATGTACAATTAAGAAAGAGGTGTCTCACCATCGACTGACTTGTGTGAATAACAGAAAGAGACCTCACTGAACAAAAGGTTCAAATAATTCTTGAAGACATAAATAGGAATATGGTACAGGGAGCCCTTATTGAAGAATTTACTATGATATAGGACTGAATCTACAAAATATTTCCACCATTCTATTGTATTTAACCTCATTCTAGTGTCTGTAATGAGAAAAATAAGTGATAACCCTAAAGGCACCATAATAGAACAGACCATACTGATGATAATGTTATAATGGGAAAAACCTCAAGATTGTCTATGTAAAAAATAAGAAATATTTAAGTCAAGAACCAGAAAACTCTTACTGAATATTAACAGTGAATTTAAATGTAAACCAAGCATATGAGAATATGAAAAAAGCACAAGTGCAAATACTTAAAGGTAAAATACTGATGAAAGAACAAATATTTAAAGGTCAAAGGAAGAAGTTGATATTCCCTGAATACAGTTATGAATCCAAAGATTTTATCATAGAATCTAAAATTTAGGTGAAGCCCATCCATTTGTGGGACCATAACAAATAAATATTTGTTATCGCCGCACTGATGCTTCTCCCAGCCAATCAGGAAGTGAGTCTGATACCCGTCACCCGATTGGACGCCTAGGAAGAGGAGAGAAGAGACGCACAGGAGCCGCTGGCGGGGGTGCCGTTAAGAGCCGCTGGCCGCCCGGGGGCTGGGGGTGGCTTGGGGGGGTGGCATTACTGCCGTGCAGTTGGCCCCAGGAGGGTGCTGGAAAAGTGACCCCCCGCCCAAAAAAAACATGAGCCCCCACTGGTTCTCACACCTAATTTTAGGAAGGCAGCAGAGGGGGAAAGAAGGTTTTATGGGGTAATACATGGAAAAATAACAACAAAGAATTAAATAACTACAGAAAGATATACAGTAAGAAGTCTTAGGTAGCATGGTAATACACATGGAGGTAAGAATTTTGAAGTTGATTGTTGAAAGAAATGCAAAGAGAAGAAGTAAGTGGGGAAGATCTTAGAGACTTAAGATAATATTTTAGACAGCTAGAAAAAAAAAGTATATCTGAGGCCAAACTTTATTTTAGGTTTTGGATAGAGTGCTGAGGGGCTAGAACCTCAATTGGGTTCTCATTATTGTCTGAGGTTCACTCTTGCTATTTCTCCTGTTACCAATGGCACTGGGACTTAAAGTGAGGAAGAAGCCAATGCCTTGAGTTAGAATGGGACTAGAAAGAAAATCTTTCAGTGGTGACAACTAATGCCCTGTACACACGATCGGTTCGTCTGATGAAAACGGACCGATGGATTTTTTCATCAGATATCCGATGAAGCTGACTTTCATCAGTCTTGCCTACACATCATCGGTTAAAAATCCGATCGTGTTCAATGCGGTGACGTAAAACACTACGACGTGCTGAGAAAAATTAAGTTCAATGCTTCCAAACATGCGTCAACTTGATTCTGAGCCTGTGTGGATTTTTGACCGATGGATTTCCCCACAGACGATCGTTTTTTTTCTATAGGTTTTTTAACCATAAGAAACATTTAAAACAGGTTCTATTTTTTTTCACCGATCGGTTCGTCCCATGAAAACGGTCCATCGGTCTGTTTTCTTCAGACGATCAAATCGTGTTTACAGGGCATTAGACATCATTTCCCTCACTTACACAAATGTTAAATGACTGTAAAAGAAAAAAAAGAAAAGTTGTGTGCACTACAGCCCTCAGTGTAGACAATAGGTTCATTACATACTGTATAATCTGATATTCATCAAATATATACAATTTTAATTTATTTTAAGCTTGCCAGACTTCCAGTCTTATCATTGACTCAGAACTAGCATGCAGCAAATTAAGTCAGAAATCCTGATATCTATATGTGTTTTGAGTCAGTGTCTTAAATATTACTAAAATTACTAAAACCACTGTCAACAGCCAAGCAACTAACATTTTCTTAGGGTGGGGTCAGCAATGATAGCCTGCATATTTCTCACAGAACAGATGAGAAACATCATGCCTATAAAATGACTCCAGGAACAAGGTAAACTATGCTGCATAATTATAATAAAATGTAAAGTTGTAAAAAGGGACAACAATGCCAATTTACATTCCCCAAAATATAAACCGTGGATGAACCCAATAACATGAAGCCATTAATATGCCATCAACCACAAATCTTTTTTTCACAGTGATGTGTAATTATAGGACATACACTTTGCCTCTACTGCCACCATTTACTCAGATATTAAAGGTTAAGTGCTCATTTTTTTTTGCTCGCAATTTATTTCTTATCCTTGAACATTAATTTTCAGTAAATGTGTCTGACACAGCATGGTAGCAGATGTTATTAAACTAAATCCTGATCAGTATTTTTTGCATTTTATACACTTTTCATTATGCTGTCTTTGTTTTCCATTTCTAGCATTTCTGTTCATAATATACTAGGCTAGAAATTAGAATCAACAACAGATTCCAATAGGCTAGTATGGCAGGAAAATTAGTAACTATCCACTTAAAATTTCCAGGAAGCAGACAACCAGGTTGGGTATCAATGATCCAAAGACAAATTAAAGAACTGGCATGTGTCAGATGCTGCATGGAAAGTGCCAGGAATTAAGAACTTGTTCCTGGTTTTGAATACTGACCAATTTTCAATTAAAAAATATAGTTTGTTGAATTCTCTTCAAATGAACTTGAAGTTTAAAAGCAAATCCATCAGTCATTTTGAATACTTAAAAGTGAAAGTGCTACATATATAAGCAGGCATCACAAGAAGGATTACCATTACCTTTATTTGCCCTGATTTGTGTGTTTTACTTTGTTAGTAGGGCCTTATCTTCTCTGACCTTAAGGCCTCGTACACACATGATCAGAATTTCCAATGGAAAAAGTCAGACAGACTTTTTCCATTGGAAATTCTGACCGTGTGTATGCCCCAGCGGAGAAATTCCATGGGAAATTCCGATGAATTCCATCGGAGATTACATAGAGAACATGTTCTCATTTCCTCCGATGGAATTCGGTCAGAATTCCGATGTAAATTTGGTCGGACAAAGGTCTGATCGTGTGTACAGGGCATAAGGCTCAGTTTGCACCTATGCAGTTTGCTTTAGATCATTTTTGCAGCGCTTAAAGCTAGCATTGTTGGATGAATTTTATGCAGTGACATTAACTTTTTCTATACTGATGACACAACATAATGAATATACAAAATACCTCCTCTCCCAGCTCCTTCTTTTTTTATATATACTTTGTGGATTACTGTACAAATATCAATATATGCATTTTGGGGTTCCATGTTACATTATGTCCAAAGACCAACAATCTTTCTGAAAACGTGTTGACATTGGACTTAAATTCACCATTGATTCTTATGTTTCAAGGTAGACTTTTTTTACATTTTATTTTTAAACGTGGATATTTGTTTTAGTCACTTAAGTGATATATTTTTTTTTGTTTAAAAATAATAAACATGTTATACTTACCTGCTCTGTGTAGTGGTTTACATAGAGTAGCCCAGACCCTCTTTTTCTCTGGTACCTCGCCGATGCTCCTGGCCTCTCCTTACTGCCAAGTGCCCCCCCCCAGCAAGCAGCTTGCTATGAGGACAACTGAGTCAAGGTGCAGATCTGTGTCCATTCAGACACTGCCCCCCGCTCTCCTCTTTGGCTCACTGACTTTAAATGATAGCAACAGGAGACAATGGTGCCCACTGCTGTCTCAGCCAATGAGCAGGAAGAGTCCCAGACAGCCAAGGCTCTTGTGTAACATCGTTAAATTAAGATGGGGTGCAGTTAAGGGCAACCCATCCATTAGGGGTGCATGGGGACTGCCCCCCCCATCCATGCATACTGCCCCCATGCAGGATGCCCGATGCATGGATTCCAATGGGGGATGTTTTTTTGAAAGGCATGTGATTAGTAGGCTTCAAAATAGGATGGGCTCGGGGCGAAGAGCACTGCGAACCGAGACTATCCAGTTGCGTGATAATAGAGAAAGAATATTCACTATTTTCACACTGATTCTCCTTCCGGCCATTCAGGAAGTGGGTCTAAGACCTGTTTCCCAATTGGCCAAAAGGAGAAGCTTTCTGGTTGGCCATCTAGGAGGAGGGCCACGGAGTAGAGCAGGGGAAGCTGCCCATGATGCACGCAGCCTGTCCCCCACGTGAAGTGCTGCCCGTCATAGATGGGGTAAGTGCTCCGGGGGACCCTACTGACTGGAGGGGGGCACATTTTTTTTTTACCACCAGCCGCTACTAGGTTCAGGTATGTATTGGGGGGCTGCAAACAGAAGTTTTTTATCCATAATGTATAGAATGCATTAAAGTAAACCCTCACATATACCCAGTGAAGTGAACAGCCTCAGATGATACACAGAGATTAAACAAATCCCCCTACATACATTTTACATATATATCTGCTGTGCTCAGCTTTATATATTCTTTAGAAAGTGCACATTGTGTTAGAAATTTTCTATTTCTCTTCAGTAATGGGAGTGGATTCTTGCTAATCTATTTATAGCAACCTCTAAACAAATTTCAGGCTGGTTTTATTTCGGTTGACAGTGAACTTGTCAGGAGTTATCATGCTGAAAACAGAGCAACAAAACAGCAGAAAGACATGGGACTTAGTGCTTTGGAGAGAGATAAGAAAACACCACAGATATACAGTATGTACCTTCTGCCTTTAGAACTACTTCACCTTTCCATATTGTGCTTTAATTGACACAACATGGGTCTTCTGCAATACTTTTTACATCTATATCTGCAAATATATTGTTTATTTGTACTATTATTGGGCTTGATTTACGAAAGGCATGTAGGTTGTTCACTCTCAGGGGCATTTTACTTTTCAAGAGAAATGTTGCTTATCTTATGAATGAGGTGAACTCTGCTGATGTTCACCATCCAATCATGAGCAACACTGATTTTTTTTGATTTTTTTTTCCATTCAAATGATAGTCAAAGGAAAAATATTTTGAAAAGTGAAAAGCCTATTGGCTTTTAGCAAATCAATCCTATTGTGTTTGTCCTTCTGTCTCTCTTCTCTGTGTGTACTAGAGAAGACCAAGTGCATAACTTGTATCATATATAATTATAATGAAGATACCTAATTTCTCTTCTCAGATCACATTCCCTTAAATGGATTTCCTTGGCCTGGTTGGTCATTAGGCAACAAGGTACTTCAAACCCAGCTCAATGTTTACAGGCAGTGGAGGCAGTAGGTAGATGTGAGGAGAGGTTAGATATATGTATTCTAAAGGATAGGGGGGGGGGGCTAACTATAACTGTATACTAATGCTCTTCTTATACCATTACAATTCCAAGTGGATTTTACTCTGAATTATTTTTGTTATAGTACAAAGAATACAGTGGTACCCTGTGATTCCTCTTCCTGCAGGAGCAGGAGACTAATTCTATGGCCCAGGCACAGAGCCAGCAATTCAAATTTGCAAAGCAAAAGCCATAATATTATAAGTCATTTCAATGGTTTTGTCAAATCTTACAGTTTATTGGTAGCCAGCGGAAGATCCTGTAGGATTTCTTCATACTGATCTTCTTGATATAGAGGAATAGAGGAAAAAGAAGGGTCCTTTTTTTTTTCTTCCGAGATATCTTCAGCTTTGAATAACATGTCTTGTATGAATTCTGTTGCAGCAATGTCTACGGATACATGTGCAATTAGTTGGAATCAAATATTCATAAGTGAAATGATGAATACGTTTCATAGATCGCAGGATTGGCATTCGCAAAGCTCTAGGTCAGAGAATGCTTTTAACAACATTTATTTTTATTTTTTTAAATAATCACCAATAGCAATGTGTAATAATCTTCACTTTTGATATAATAATTGATATAATGGTTTATTTTTTTTATTATTTACTTGTATTTGATGGCTGTCAAAGCAGATGTGTCAGGTTGAGTGTTAGGCACTAAAGTCCTTCATTGGTGATGTCCTGCCTTCTGCCTGAGCTCAACATTGATAATAAAATACTCAAAATATTGTCACATGACAAAGGTGCTGTCCAGATGGCATGAAAGAAAACTATAGGGTTTGTTAGTAGGCAGCGATATCCTCCTCCAGCATCCCAGACAGAGTGTCATTGTCAGTTTAAATCCTTATGCCACACACACGATCGGATTTTCCATCGGAAAAACCTTGGATGCTACAGGCGATCGGATTTTTCGATAGGAATTTTTTCCGTCAGAAGATTTGAGAACCAGCTCTCAATCTTTTGTTGGCGGAAATTCCGACAGCAAAAGTCCGATGGAGCATACACACGGTCGGAATTTACATTCAAAAGCTCATATTGGACTTTTGCTGTTGGAAATTTCCGATTGTGTGTACGGGCATAAGGTTTCCTTCACATGTGTAGCAAGGGGGGCAGTAAAAATTAAACAGCATTGCATTCTACGGGCATTACGGTTCCCAAAGACAATATATACAAGTCTGTGGGGCTGCACCTCAACCGCTTGTCAATCAAGTACAATGCAAGCAGGTGCATTGCAGGGGTGAAGCATTTACAGGGTTAAATTAGGTGATGGGGAGGCAAGATATCTCCACTTCACCGACTGTCAAACATTTCTGAAATGCAATCCACTGCTGATCTTTCTTTAGCGAGATGGCAAGGGCTACAAGTCCTTAAACCCAAGTAGGATTTAGATTACTACAGGCACCTTGCAACCAGAGATAACATTTCAGCTGACATGCAAAAGAATACATATGAAAAAGAGTGCATCTAAACCGGAGAGACAAGGCTTTATTATAATAATTTCATCTATCTAGATTCTTTTAAATTACTACTTTAAATTGGTTCTCTATAAAAATGTGGATTTAAACCAGATTTCTCAAAAATGTAATAATTTAAAAAATAAAATATTCAAAGAAAATTAGCCACTAGTATGCATATGTAGTCATCCAAATTCTAAAGTGGTATTACATCCCAAAACAAAAATGTATTATATTGCAACTTACCGATTCTTAAATGTGATGGATACATTTGTTTTTGTTTTTTAGCCTTTTTTCCATTAATTTGACAAGGTGATCCTGCCAGTAAGGGCTCTTTCACACGGGCGGTTCATTCCCACTGACATCCGACCCGCTCTGATCTGCCAAAGTGTGATGGAGGAAAACCCTATTTTCCATCTGCCTGGCGGATCGGGTAACAACAAACTCTACGGTCTGTGGTCATCCGATCCCCCATAGGGGAGAGTGGCGCTCTGACAGGTCGGTCCCTGCACAGTGTGCAGAGACAAACCTGTCATCTTGCCGGCTCAGCAGGGATCGACACAGCGATCCCCGCTGAGCAAAGCGGAGCCTGCACACGGACACGGACTATGTGAAAGAGCCCTAAGTCTGTTATTTTTCAACTTCCTTTAACAGACAAAGCTGTCCCACAGAAGTTTGTTGAGACAAATCATTTAACAACTTAAGACCCGGACCTTTAGTCAGCTAAAGGACCAGGCCCCTTTTTGCGATTCGGCACTGTGTCGCTTTACCAGACAATTGCGCGGTCGTGTGACGTGGCTCCCAAACAAAATTGGCGTCCTTTTTTTCCCACAAATAGAGCTTTCTTTTGGTGGTATTTGATCACCTCTGCGATTTTTATTTTTTGCGCTATAAACAAAAATAGAGCGACAATTTTGAAAAAAAATCAATATTTTTTACTTTTTGCTATAATAAATATCCCCCAAAATATATAAAAAAATATTTTTTCAGTTTAGGCCGATACGTATTCTTCTACCTATTTTTGGTAAAAAAATCTCAATAAGCATTTATTGGTTGGCTTGCGCAAAATTTATAGCGTTTACAAAAAAGGGGATAGTTTTATTGCATTTTTATAAAAAATTTTTTTACTACTAATGGCGGTGATCAGCGTTTTTTTGTGACTGCGACATTATGGCGGACACTTCGGTCAATTTTGACTCATTTTTTGAGAATTGTAATTTTCACAGCAAAAAATGCATTTAATTGCATTGTTTATTGTGGAAATGACAATTGCAGTTTGGGAGTTAACCACAAGGGGGCGCTGAAGGGGTTATGTGTTCCCTAATGTGTGTTTACAACTGTAGGGGGTGTGGCTGTAGGTGTGACATCATCGATTGTGTCTCCCTAAAAAAGGGATCACGCGATCGATGACGCCGCCACAGTGAAGAACGGGGAAGCCGGGTTTACACACGGCTCTCCCCATTCTTCAGCTCCGGGGACTGATTGCCGGAATCTAGCGGCGATTGGGTCCACGAGTCCCACGGTCCCGGTCCCGGAGCCCACGACCCACGGCTGGGTACTAGTACAGGACGTACCTGTACATGGATGTGCCCAGCCATACCATTCTGCCGACGTATATGTGCAGGAGGCGGTCCTTAAGTGGTTAAAAAAAGAGGTCTGCCTAAAAAAATAAATACTGCAGCTGCTGACTTTTAATAAATGGACACTTACCTTCCAAGGTGCCCACTCGGCTCTCGGCTGCCCCCACCGCCATTGTCGATGAAGGAATCAGGAAGTGAAGCGGTGCGGTTTCACTTCCCGGTTCCCTACTGTGCATGCGCTAGTCATGCTGCGTGTCCTCACTGGTCCCCGCTGTCTTCTGGGAACTGTGCGTTCCATCGGACAATTGTTGGCGGATTTTCCGCGGACAAATGTAGCATAGTATGCTTTAAAATTGTCCGCCAACAAATGTGTGTTGTAAGATTATCCGAGCGTGTGTACACAAGTCCTTCGGACAAAACTCCAAAGTACAAACACGCATTCTCCGAAGCAATGCTCACCATAACACAAAAGTAGCAGAAGTTGCCCAAGGGGTGGCGCTAAAGAGCTGAAAAACCATGTAGTTTCATGTTTGTTGGCCGACAATTCTTTGCCGTTTGTATGCAAGACAAGTTCATGGCCAAGCCCTTCAGACAAAAGTCCTATGCTTTGTCCGCGGAAAATCTGATCGTGTGTACCAGGCTTAACACTACCCTATCCCAGATTGACAATGCTGCTGTCCTAAAGTGTCTCCATTTCTACTTTATCCAGACTGGACATACCATAAGACTGGAAATGTGCACTGGCCATACCACCAGACAACAATAATGGAGAAAAGCCTAAAAAAGGAAAACGACTTCAGCCACAACTTCAGATTGGTAAGCTGCAATATATATATATATATATATATATATATATATATATATATATATATATATATATATATATATATAAATTGGGGGTTTAATACTGCTTTCAAGTGATACTAAATGCACACTGTTTAAGATACATTCTATTTATGTGGATGGTGGTACAGTAATTATTTTAATAACAAAAAAAAACATCTAAGTCAATTTTTCCTAATCGATATGCAGCTGTCACATGACCCATCTCTAGAGTCTAGGGGGCAGATTCACAAAACAATTACGCCTGTCTAACTGGGGTTAGACAGGAGTAATTTCAAATTTCGCGCGGCGTATCACTAGTTTGAATCCTCAAACCATGATACGCCGGCTTCGGGCTTCGATCCAAGAGGCTTACGTCTTCGTAAGCCTTCGGATCTACGCTGCCATCTATTTGCGGCCGCTGGGAGGAGTTCGCGTCGTTTTGGTGCGTCGGGATATGCAAATGTGTTTTTACGGGGATTCACGAACATACGAGCGGGCGTCGCAATCGTTTTCGTCTATTTTTTTATACGTAATGTTAGAGCAGCTTTTTGCTGCTCTAACTTTACGTAGCCCATGTTAAGTATGGCCGTCGTTCCCGCTTCGAATTTATTTAAAATTTTATTTTGTTTACGTAACTCGTCGGGACGTGGATCGGCCGTAAAGTACGCTACATAAACAACGAATGACGTCACGACGTGATTTCGCGCAATGCACGGCGGGAAATTTGCGAACGGAGCATGCGCAGATCGATCGCCGCGGGAACGCGCCTAATTTAAATGTTTCACGCCCCCTACTCGCGCAGATGGATTGCGACGGGAGAAATACACTACGCCGCCGTCGTTTACCGTAGAAAATCTACCTGAATTCCACGTAGAGCAAGGTAAAAAACGGCAGCGTAGTGTATTTCTGATACGCTACGATAATCCATTTCTCTGTGAATCTGCCCCTAGTTGTGCAAAGTTAGTATAGTTAGTATAGTTAGTATATCCCAACAGACTAAATGCTGTAACTAAAGCAAAAGGTGGCTCAGCAAAATACTAACATAAGGGGGTGATCCTTTTTCCAACTCAGCGATTCTGTTTTTTTAATTGTTTTTTTTTTCTACATGTTGGTGTTATATCTTAAAGTTGGATAAAACAAAATCTATGTCTGTCTTCAGGCTGCAAAGCAACACAATGTGATTATTTTAAAGGGGGGTTATTATTTTTTATACCCACTGTATGTGAAACAAATGTCTAGTTAGTAACTATAGTAAATGAATGAGGCATCATCAGACATATCAATCCTGCTGAACTATATTGAAGTAAGTGAGAAAAAAGATGTGATATCTCAGGGTTTTGGAGCTTCGACAGAGAGAATGAATTAACACGATAAAAATAGGGTGATAATCACAAAGAGAAACCATGGAAAGCATAAGAAAGCTTGGGAAATGAAATGTGAGTATTACAGTTGCTTCTCACAGTACAAGTTATTAAAAAAACAAATTCCAATGAATACATTGACTTACAGATCAAAAATGACTGACATACCTGAAGCTTTACCCCCATTACAGTTGATAATATTTGGATTTGCTTGATGGACCAACAGAATTTTTACTAGGCTTGTCTGTTAAAATATAAATGTGCATGTTTTACGTTTGAAGATTACATTGTTTGGCTACAAAAACACCGGCAGAATAAATTTATAGCAACAATAAATTACAAACTATAGAAGAGATGACCAGCATACAACTCTCCATTTGTCTCTGCTCTTGGTCTCAAGCTATGTTGTGTTTTATCAACAGGCATGGTGTAAAACAAGGTAATATGTATTTAAAACACAATTTGTACACTTTTAAAGCTGTGTGTTTGTCTAACTAGTATCTAAAATCAATCTTCCTGCATGTTAATATTTTCCCTTATTTTCTGTTGCAGTGACAATGGTTTTATCAGGCAGGAAGTAATAGACCGTGTGACAGACTCACCCGGGACATCCCTGAACCATCTTATGTCTAAAATAATCCTATGTCCACTAGGGATCATTATGTAATTATTATCCACAATATATTCCAGGATATCTGTAAAGAACTATTTACTGTTTATTGGTTCTGAACGGGTTAACTGTTAACTTATATCAATTAGAATGCATGTGACTCCATTGTGGGGACACTCATTGTTTAGTGTTAGGACCACAGATTACAGGGTGCCTTGGCGCGGCTCTGTGGCTCACGCATGCGTTTGCAATTGCGTGCGGACAAAACCCCTGTTTTTAACGCATACTGTTAGACAGGTTAATTGGTTGTTTTGCGAGCTGGTTGGTAAGTAGGCTTGGTTATTCTGTGGGCATTCCCCAGATTTTTTTGTTAACTGTAAGAGTGACTCATTCATCATGTTGGGACACATACTGTTAGATGCTAATTGACCCTGCTATTGTGTGAAGATGTCCTGGGTTTACACTTATGATAATGTATATTGTATAGCAGGTGAGCGTGGAGACAGGATATCTACCCTGAAAGGTCATATCTATGAGTCACCTAGTCTGGGTAAATGATTAGTTAATTAGCTCATGTTAATTTGTGTTCTGGTTACCTCCTCTAACTGTATATAAGGTTGTATTCTGGGTTCTATTAAACACTCCGGGCCAGATCCACGTACATCGGCGCATATATAGACCGGCGTAGCGCATCTCCTTTATGTTACACCGGCTCAAATTAGAGATGTAAGTGCCGTATACACAGAGTATTTGCGCCCAAATTTGCGCCGGCTCAACTTAAATTCCGAGGCCTAAGGCGGTGTAGTTCAAAGTGGGAAGGACGTGGGCGTGTTCCATTGAAATGAGCCGTGACCCCATGCAAATGAAGGGCCGGCCAGACTGGGCATGTGCATGACGCTGACTATGGTCAGAGCCTCACTGCACATGCTCACTACTCGGCCCGGCTCAATCAGTGAGATAGGAACTAGGCCCGGCGTACTTAGTGAGATACGCCCAGTGCATAAATAGGCCCAGACATACGCCCTTCCATTGCAAAAGTACATCCATTTTTGTCCCTCCCTGAAGCAAGGTGCTTTTGTTCCGTTGTCTGTTGCTGTTTGTAGGTTTGTGTCGTGTCGGTGTGTTCCATTATTTTGAGGGCCATCACCCAATTTATATACACACATACATATATATATATATATATATATATATATATATATATATATATATATATATTTAAAAAAATGTTTATAATAATAAATAATATAATTATAATAATATTTAAAATATTAAATATATATTAGATATAAAAAATAAAATTATATATTTATTATATTAACTAATTTGAAATATATACTAAACAGAAAAAATGTATAAAAAATATATATTTAGCCATTAGGGTGAAAAGAGCCACTGGCAAGGAAATGGAGTGTTGCCAGTACCTTGCCCAGTGGCGGTCAGCAGATCCTCTCCCGTGCCCTCCTCCGTGCCCTCCTCCGTGCCCTCCTCCTTCTGCGCTCATCTAAAGTCAGTAGATTAGCTATGAGCAAGGATGCCCCTGGCATGTTGGCATACAGATTGTTGCCCTGTAAGTGTGGCTGTTCAGCTCGTCCCTAACGGTGTTGCTTTAGCTGACCTGTAGACGGATTGTCCAAATTTAAACCTGCTTTTATAAGGACTAACCTTAGACCGGACGTGCAGCTGATGCGCACAGGGCGTAGCCTGCGCCGGACAAATGGTGTGGACCGAATAAATGTGCACCTAGGATGTGCAGGCATAGGCAAGTTAGGCCGGTTGGGAATAGCCTATTTTGGTGCGTATCTAGTTCTGTACGGTACGGTGCATAGATATTCCGGCGCAAATTTAGACTTAGGTGGCACATCTCGAGATACTCAGGCGTAAGTGCTTTGTGGATCTGGCCCACCATGTTTAGCACACAAACAAGTCTTTTCTCGTTGTGTGCCTGAGAGCAGCTGGAATATCTGATATCTATATTCAGACTGATATGAAGCGGTATATGACGGAAGCACTCAAGCAGAGTGTGGGACGTTCCGTTACAGAAAGTCTGCCCTGGGGACACAGAACTAAAAAGCTGGGTTCTACTCTATTAAAATGTATTTGCCTACTCTATTAAAACACATTCTTATTTCTGTCTGTGTCGTTTCAGATTTTCTCCTACTTCCTGTCTGGTGAATCTATTGTCATGCGGACAGTAGGAAAGCTCTCTAATGGAGCCCAAGATAGCAAAAAATAAAGAGGTTCTAATCCTTCTCCCCTATAAAACGATTGAAAAAAGTTCTGTCTGGAAATAAACTAAATAACACAGGACTATATGATCATTATTGACAACAATGTTGGTATCAATACAGTATGCATTAATGCAGCAGCCAAGTCCCTGTGTAGATAGCTCTAGTAATAATCTTATCTCAGCTAGGAAATTCATTCTTGGTGATTGATTCTTCTGTTAACTGGCTGGCCTGGGCTGTCAGCAGACATTAAGAGTATTCCACAGATATGGTTTCCTGATCCAACTGATATCAGCCATTTAGGATAATGATGACCTTACGTCTATAACTGGATGTTGCCTAGTCATTTTTGTCTATGGCTAGTCTGCAGTGCTGGCATAATATAAAGATCAACAAAATTCATTCTACCATGACTCTTCAAAAACACACTACACAATCCAATACATGCAATACATACATGATCGTATTAAAGTTAGAAACACTTTATTTAAATACAACACATTTAAACTGCGGTTATTGAATGTCTGACTATTTATTATTGTATTTATTTATTAAAGGTACTTATATAGAACTATTTATGCAGCATTGTACATTCATATCAGTGCCCAACCTTAACCACTTAAGACCCGGACCTTTAGTCAGCTAAAGGACCGGCCAGGTTTTGCGATTCGGCACTGAATCGCTTTAACAGAC
Organism: Rana kukunoris; assembly: GCA_029574335.1. Classification (NCBI taxonomy): domain Eukaryota; kingdom Metazoa; phylum Chordata; class Amphibia; order Anura; family Ranidae; genus Rana; species Rana kukunoris. Next base: position 224,839,202 of record CM056050.1, on the reverse strand, counting down.
AATTGTGCAGTCGTGCGATGTGGCTCATAGAGCTTTCTTTTGGTGGTGTTTGTTCACTTCTGCGGTTTTTATTTTTTGCGCTATAAACAAAAATAGAGCGACAATTTTGAAAAAAATTCAATATTTTTTTATTTTTGCTATAATAAATATCCCCCAAAAATATATAAAAAAATATTTTTTTTTCCTCAGTTTAGGCTGATACGTATTCTTCTACCTATTTTTGGTAAAAAAAAAATCGCAATAAGCGTTTATCGGTTGGTTTGCGCATAATTTATAGCGTTTACAAAATAGGGGATAGTTTTATTGCATTTTTATTATTTTTTTTTTATTACTACTAATGGCGGCGATCAGCGATTTTTTTGTGACTGCAACATTATGGCGGACACTTCGGACAATTTTGACACATTTTTGGGACAATTGTTATTTTCACAGCAAAAAATGCATTTAAAATGCATTGTTTATTGTGAAAATGACATTTGCAGTTTGGGAGCTAACCACAATGGGGCGCTGAAGGGGTTATGTGTGACCTAAGGTGTGTTTACAACTGTAGGGGGTGTGGCTGTAGGTGTGACGTCATCGTGTATCCTTATAAAAGGGATCACACGATCGATGACGCCACCACAGTGAAGAATGGGGAAGCTGTGTTTACACACGGCTCTCCCCGTTCTTCAGCTTCAAGGACCGATCGCCGCACTCCAATACTGAATACCAGCTATCAACTGTTTATATATATATATATATATATATATATATATATATATATATATATATATATATATATATATATAATTGACCAATTAGGACTTTGCTATTAAACACATTAACTGTTCCAGTCAAAATAAAGATCTTTGGGGTGATTTCAACACATTACCTGTCCATATTTTGCAGCCAAATGAAGAGGAGTCCAGTAATGATTATCCTGAGCATCTGGATCAGCATTGTGCTCTAATAGCTGGCAAGCAACATCTTTATAGCCACCAGCACAGGCTATGTGAAGCTGTTGAGAAACATGTGTGGTAGTTATAAAAAAAAAAATAATTGTATAATTATAAAAATTAAAAATGTACAGATCAAAAAGAAAAAAAAATCCCTCTAAAAAAGCTGGTAACATAGTAAAACAGATATGTGTCTACTTCATGCGACATGTATAAATAACAACTCCTGTAAGTGTGATTTTTCAGATAAAGTAGTAATAACATAGCTCTGCTGTTCCTGCATTGGAATACAACATGTCACCAGCAGATGGCGCTGCAATTGATGGTAATTGTAGCTCCTATACTGTATATGATATAATCCAAGAGCTATGAGAAGTTGGGCCCCACCATGTTATCAAATACCAGCAGGGTTTTCTTTATTGGCTGGAAATCCCCATTATCCGATGTAATACACACCTATATACGTGGTCCTAATCCTTCAGTGTAACTGGTACATTAAACCAATTACTTCAATTGAATTGAGTTTAAAAACTAGCAGCTGAATTCAATATATGGACACTACTGTTGACTAGGATGACATTACTGTGTAATGCAGACACTAGTAATTAACCAGAGCAATTTAACAGATAGCAAATGCGACAGGCATTCTTATGCCATTGTTATAAATAGAGTTTTTTTATTTTATCCACAGTCTGCATGTACAGGAAAAGAACATATGCTAATTCATTGCATGGTAGTTAGTTAAAATCCCAATAACAGCTGTCCCAGCTCTCCAATGAAAAGCAGCACTGTAGGTAGAAACAATCTGCACAGAATGAGTAGTGGATGAACCAAGCATGACACCAGTTACAGCTTAGCTAACCCCATGCAGGACTCCCCTCTTACTGACAAATTCTTTTAAGCTGTACTACTGTGTGGGAGTTAAATTATTACACAAATTGCTACTTGATATGTGACAATGTCTAACAAAAAAGCTGCTTGATGAATATAAAGCTTCAGATGAAATCTTCATGTATGCTGAATTTATAGAAAATCTTACAAGAGTCACGCCATCATCATTTTTCTCATTAACGCTTCCCCCAGCAGCCAGCAGCTGCTTCACATCAGATAACATCACTGTTGCTCTCTGGGTCCTTATCTGTCGCAATGAGGTCAGATCAACACCTACAGATAAGAACAAGTACATATGATTCCAAGAGAATTGGGAAATAAATCCAATCAAATCCATAGCCTAGGTTTTAATGAAACTAAACAGAGGCATATATGATAAAGGAAAGTCAACCTTTATGAAACAACCTAGCCAACAGAAGTTTTTTTCATATGTACATGTTTCCAACATACTACATAAAAAAAAAATAATGTAAAAATAAAGATAAAAATAATAATAATACAAATGAATAAAGATATTCACAAAAAAAAAAAGAGAGAGAAAAAAATACTACATTAATGCAGTTTTAATTAGGTCACCAATAATCATTAGATTATTGTTGCCTGACAGTGCCAATATAAACAACTGGGGCTATCTATTGGATCCCACAGATCTTGTCGGTTAATTATATCCAGCAACTTGGTTTTGGTGTGAAACCTGTTGACCAGATTGTATTTTTAGGGGGGCTGATAACCTATTGTTTCAGTAAGATAAGAGTGATAATAGTTGGGTTTTCAATTCTAATAAAAATGTCCAAAGTATATATCTGTTGGGAGGGTGAGATGTACTTTGGAGGCCAGATAGTTTTCTGACTGCAGTAGGATGTTAAATCAGAACTTAACTGTATGTGAGCACCACAAACGGAAAATGCTATTTAATTAATTTTAATGTTCAGTGAAAACTCACCCATTTATCCATGTCTACATTCTTTATTTTGTTGAGAAATCACTTTGAATTAACCCCTATACATGCATACCCAACAGTCCCAGATTGGGCGGAACTTTCCCACCATTATACTTCCATCCCGCTGTACAAGGGCTTTGTCCCGCATCACTACATCAGTTCATTATATTGTATCTTCCAGTGCAAGTCTTAACATCAAGCACAGCCAGGGATTGGTCAGAAAACCCGCTGGGTGTGCATTGTGCAGCTGCAGCTGTCAGATTCAAGCTGTGATGTCAGGTATGGGCGGAACTGCTACTCAGACCCGCCCCTTTGTCAAGCAATCAGCAGTATAGGGAAACAGGCCATGCATTGCTGACCAGGTTTTTTTCCAACTGTGTGGTAGCCCTGCAACCACAGCATGGCTTCTGCAGTTAAAAAGTTAAAAGTAACATCTGTCCCCCACTATAGCAGCCTTCCTGCTTTGCACTGAGAGCTGAGACAAGTGCTGGTCTGGCTGACTACAGCATGGTCGAGGGGAGGAGGGGAGGAGGGGAGGGTGAGATACACCATATTTCAAATGTTGGGAGGTATGTACATGTAGTAAAGATCTTGCACATTTAATTTTAATGCCACACATGGAGTGGTTGTCACTAAATTTCTGCACTGTACTGCAATATCCAGTTGTCTTAAGTAAATGTGTATCATGTTTTACCCTTACAGTACATCCAGACATTATTCCCTTGCTTGTTACTATAGTAGTAACTACTGTTGTGTAACTCAGTGGTCATCAACCCTGTCCCCGGGGCCCACTAACAGGCAAGATTTTATGTATTACCTTGGGGAGATATAGACTAGAAAACTGCAATCACTGAGCAGCAAATTATGTATTTCAGTTATCTTACAAACCTGGCCTGTTAGTGGGCCCTGAGGACAGAATCGATGACCACTGGTGTACCTGACCTACCATACACTTGTTGATTAATGCTTCCAAGATTCTTTATCCTCTGACTAAAATGATTAGAAAGTTGACATACAATGATCTTACATGTCCTTGAAAAAGGAGAGTGAATTGACAGATTTGAACATTTATTACAGTTAGTGCTCTGAAACAAGAATTATTCCCTTTCCTATGGAGAAAAGTCCACAAAGCCTTTATCTGACCCAATTGGGAAAAAGATTGCTGCAACAGTACATGAGCCATTTAGGGATGAGAAGATATTTCACCTCCTGTCATTCTTGGTGAGACTCTGCAATAATGTGTTTGGCCAGCCTTAAGAGGAAGGCTACACACTGAGTAGCTAAGGAAGGGAGAAAATTCCATAAAATGTAGCCACAATCCACCTGCACAATGGATGATATTTAACATAATTTTATAACAGACATAACATATAAGAAAATTCCTGTGATTATTATTACATTTTAACCAGTGTAGTTGTTAACCACTTAAGGACCCCCGCACGCACATATACGGCCACAGAATGGCACGTACAGGCACAAGGGCGTAAATTTACGTCCCCGCCTAAGTGCGGTTCGGGGGTCCCATCGGAGCGATCCGGGATCTGGGGGCGGATGTCGGCGAATACCCGCCCCCCCGCGATCGCTCCCAGCCAATGGGAGCGCGCTCCCAACCTGTCACTTCCTCCTCCTGTGTTTACACAGGAAGGAGGAAATGATGTATTCTCTCATCGCAGCGCTGTTTCCCAGCGCTGCTGATGAGAGAAGACATCACAAGTAAGTGTGCACCAACACAACACTGACACACACTCACATAGGCATATTAACCCCTTGTGATCGCCCCCCCCCCCACCCCCCTGTCACAGTGTCACTGAATGCAGTGATCTAATCACTGCATTTAGTGTCAGTGTGACAGGCAGTGTAAAAAACAGTTAGTGTTAGGTTCAGGATAGCCCCCCCACCCCCCCTAATAAAGTTTTAACCCCCTGATCACCGCCCTAGTTAACCCTTTCACTCCCTATTGCCAGCGTCACTAAGCAATCATTTTTCTGATCGCTGTATTAGTGTCGCTGTTCCCGCTAGGTAGCTATTTTTTTTTATTGCGATTTTTTTTTTTACTAAAGACATGTGGCTAAATAAATTTTGGCCTAAATGTTTGACTAAAATTTAGTTTATTTGATTTTTTTTTTAACAAAAAGTAAAAAATAGTGTTTTTTTTTCAAAAATGTCGCTCTATTTTTGTATATAGCGCAAAAAATAAAAATCGCAGAGGTGATCAAATACCACCAAAAGAAAGCTCTATTTGTGGGAAGAAAAGGACGCAAATTTTGTTTGGGAGCCACGTCGCACGACCGCGCAATTGTCTGTTAAAGCGACGCAGTGCCGAATCGCAAAAACACCTTGGGTCATTTACCAGCGTATTGGTCCGGGTCTTAAGTGGTTAAACTCTCCATTCAAACATACTGTGTATTTCTCCTACATACAAAAGCCTTTTAGCATCTGTCAGACGTGATGAATTACCACCGCTCTTCAGAGACATTGTCTGCAGGCTCTAGGACCTTGGCTGCTTGAGCAGTCATGGTTTAGGATTGTGATTATCTGTAAAATGCCCTTTAACGGTCCTCCAAGTAATGCAGCCACAACTTCTGTTTTAAAATGTAAATGTGTTATTGTGTCATTTAACCACTTCATAGCCAAGTTATGCCAGCCCAATTTAAGTATCCCATTATTATAACTATCATTATACCCTTAAATTAAGGGCTATGTTGCACATGAGGTAAGGTGAAAATCTTGTTTTCGGCAGCACCTCTTCGATCTTTGCAGTGACAGCAAAATTTTTCCCTGTGACATTAAGAGAGCTTTAGCAGTGACACATGATTTTTTTTATTAAACAGTAATACACCTGCTTGGACCAGCGGATAAAAATTAACTAGTAGTTTGCTGTGGCTGTCCACAGATGTAAAACTGTCCGGCCACCGGTCAATTTCTATTAAGCTCTCATTACAAATTAAGAGAAGATGATACACAAGCTGGAGATTTAAAATCAGTAAAAACTGGCAAAAATGTACTAGAGAAAAAAGTCCAGGCAGGTATTTTACTATATGAATTCAAAAAGAAGTATGGGGTTTCATTTTATTTTTAAATCATACTTACCTAGATGGACCAATGCTGCATCTGTCCCCTGATTGGTCTAACACTGAGAACCAAGCGATCAAACATCACCAATCGCTTGGTTGTCAGGGCTCCCTAAGCAGATGAGCAGAAAGCAGGTGATTTTCAGTCACCAGCTCTCTGCTCTGCCCGCCCCCATGCTCACAGGAGTACTGGACTGTGGTTGGGTGGGAGCGGCCAGCTCAGGCTCCCAGTGGCACACTGAGAGGCTAAGCCAGGTGACAGTCCAGGCATGTTGGCAGGGCCTGACTTAATTTTTGCGATCTTGCTCAAGCCTGGACCAATTCTGTGATGTCAGCTGATAGCGGTCTTCTGCCTGTTCTTTGCTGAAAATGGGTCACAAGAGTGCAGAACGAAATGCCCTCCTGTAATCCACAGGAGAAGTACAGCCAAACGAGATTTGGCTATACTTCTCCTTTAAGAAACTGCAGAAGGCACAGAAGACAAAAATGTAGCCAACAGCAGAATGATTTAAATAGTATGAGTGAGCCTCAATTAGCTAGGTAAAAAAATCACAGGTTGGGGCTTTACTACAAGAATGTAAATACTTTAGATGACACAGCAGTGTAAACCTGGCCAGCAGCATGACAGTTTTATTCAGGGATAGTAGGCCTAACGTATGTATGCCTAACTTTTATTTTATCTGTTGGGATAGGGGGTACAATGAATGTGAGTGATATAATGTGAGGTGGTTTTGGTGCTCACTGTTACTACAGTTAGATTTTTTCCTTCCAAATGAACACAAGGCAGCTCCAAGAATAGATGGCCATTAACAAGGTAATGCTCTGCTTTGAGCACTCCAAACTAAAAATACAGAGCCTTATCGGTGTAAAATAAAAATGAAAAAAAGTCATAAAACACAAACCTTTATTTACATAAAGGGTATATCTTTTTTTTAATATTCATTCTTTATTTCTTTTCATATCAAACAAAATGTTCAGTTGTTCATTTAAAAAAAAAAAAAAAAAAAAAACCCAGAGGAGACTGTTCATTATAACTATAAACACATAATTTAAACATTGATATACATTGTCCTATCATTAATCTTAACTTATATCAGGAGGTGAGTAATCTCTTAGTTAAGGGGGGAACACCCACTCTTTCTCATTCTAGTTGATATTATCGCTTTTACTACTTGGCCCCTCTCCCTTTGACCCTTTCCAGCCGACATTCCTCTCTCCTCAGGTGATACACCCTTTTTTCTCCAGCCATGGCTTCCACATGTCCTCAAAGTCTCTAAGTTTTCCCCTTTTTATATAGACTGCTCTTTCTTTACAGAGGGACTCATTGACTGCCTCAATCCAGTCACTTACTGCCGGTGGTGAAGTTGCCTGCCAAAGGGTATAGGGTATATCTGATTAGGGACCAGGAAGGCATTGTATATCTATATCTATATAGCTGTTCTGTATATGGAAGTTTTCAGTTTATTTATTACAGTTTTTTACTAGTTGAACTTAATGGGCTTGTTTGTGCCTTTTTCATCCTAACTATGTAACATGTAGGAAAAACAATAAACAAACTCTGTTTACCACAAAACAAAAGTTCTATCAATAATAAAAAATAAAAAAAAACAACAACATGCTTCCTAGTCTCTACCTATGTAGCTTTCACTAGCCTTTCCTGCAGAAGCTTCCAATTCACTGACATTATGGCTACTCTGTGCACTCCTTCCTGTTTTGTAGTGAGCGGGTTCACACTTATTGTCCCTTTTAAGACTGCTGACCATAGTTTTATAGTTTTGCTAATTTTTCCAGGGAAAATTTGCACATAAATTTACCAGGAATGTGACTCTCTAACCTGCAGGTCTCACCCACGGTAGCGACCAACTCCAACCTTATTCCTTCTTAACATCATTAACCATTTGTGTCACATGTCCTAGTGGGTAAGCATGGGCCGAATGACCCCCTGTTTGGTACACACCAGAACTTTTGAACATCGCAAAAAGTTTGCAACCGAATAACGAAACCTTTAAAAGTCTACGGGACCCGAAAAAAAAGTGCCCATTTTGAAGGTTTATATGCAAGTAATTGGGCATACAATGGTTATGGGGGTCTATGTACTGTCCTGAGGGACATGTATCAATAAAAAAAACTTTTGTAAAAAACGTTATTTCTAAATAAGTAGTAATTTTTGGATTCTTAAAGTGAAAGTGATGCATAAAAAAGGAATTTTTTTTTTAATATAGTGCCTGTGGGGTCTCCTTAGTCCACCTGTGTGGCACATATGTACCGTAGCTGCTGCAGCAGCAGCAATAATTGCATTTATAAAGCCCAAAACATTTTTTTTCTCCAAGCTTTCTTTATTTTATAAGCAATGGCTTGAGGTGCCAGTCTTTATGATGAGGCCATAACGTTGTGCACTGGAAACAGGATAAATTCTGGTGTCTGTACCACAGACTTCTGCAACGGGTGCTGAAAAATTGTTCTTTGGGTGCCGGTGGCGCCTTCACACCGTAACCCTATAGAGGTACTTTTGATAAAAGCAAAAATTGGCCTTGCTGTCAAAAATTGTAATGTTACGCACCTGTTAATTGTGCCCATGAAACCAACACCAAAAACATTCTTCCAGATGAGTTCAACACCCACAACACTAGGCAGCCTAAAAGTCCTGTAGAGATTCCACATCCAAAAAACACTTAATCTGAGACATCGGCACCAGGGGTTTCATAGCTGCTGGTAATCCAGGACATCATAAAAGTCAGACGGTCCACGGAGTCTGTGGACAGACGCTTTCTATGATCAGTAACAAAACCTCCAGTAGCACTGAATGCCTGTTCGGAAAGAACGCTGGATGTAGGGCAGCCCAGCAGCTCAATAGCATACTGGGCAAGTTCTGGCCAGTGGTCTATTCCCAAAACCCAGTAAGCCAGTAGATCAGAAAGCACTCCATCTCTGTTTTCGTGCCTACCTGTAGATAATCATCCACTATGTGATGCAGACGCTGCCAAAGGGATGTGGAAGCTGACAGCCCTGGACAGCGAGGACTAAAATGTTTTAAAATGCATTTAGCTTTCTCCACCGCTCCTCTCTTGACCAGCAGAAGCCTCAAAACTACATTTTCCATTACACCAGGGGTTGTGTCACTGATGCATGCATTGTCACGGCTCATCATCCTTGTGGCCTCCTCAAATGCTGACAGTACAGTGCATGCATCCTTTCTTAGCAGCCATTGGCATGGTGAAAAAAAGCCAGGCATGGCACATGTGTCAACTTTCCCTGTCTAAGGGTGCAAAGGAGGTTTGTGCCATTATCACACACCCCCATTCTTGGTTCCAACTGGCTTGGCGTGAACCACCTCTGGGCCTGAACCTGCAGAGCTGCAAGAATTTCTGCTCCAGTGTGGTTCCTGTCCCCTAGACACACCAGCTGAAGCACTGCATAACACCTTTTAGCCTGACTCATTGAACAGCCTCTTGAACGCTTAGGAGGTACTTGAGTTTCATAGGACAATTCAGCAGAGGAGGGCATGGAGGTTAAGGGGGTAATGTTGACAAATCTGGCATCATCACCAGCTATATGGAGATGTGGAGGTACAGAAAGCTGCAGCGCTGAGTCCTGTCTTGCACCCTACCGAGTTACAAGCTGTGAACAAAATATGCCATCCCTGCCCATGCTTGCTGGACCATGTGTGAGCAGTAATGTGGACTTTGCGGCTGACTGCCTTTCCCAACGATGCCACAAAATTGCCTTCCACATGATTATAGAGGGCTGGAATGGACTTATGTGAAAAGAAATAGCGGCTGGGAATCTGCCATTGTGGTAAAGCACATTCTGCAAATTCGCGGAAGGGGGCAAAATACACCAGGCGGAAAAGCAGAAGCTGTAGAACCATCAGCTTTGACAAGCTTGCATTTAGATGCTGGGTATGTGGGTGGCAGCTGGGTATGTGGGTGGCTGTATTTTTTTCTGCTGCAGCAGATGGGGCGGAGAATTTTGTTGGCTATACTCTACAGCTGGTGGTGTGCTGCAAGGACCTGGGACACCCTGCACTATACCATCATTCCTCTCAGGCTGCAGAGAGGTCATGAGGTATAGCAGTGACAGACTGAGGTGTGTCAGATTTGTGCCCCTTTCGTGTGGCTTTTAGGTGCTCTTGCCAACAGGCTGAGTGGTGGGAGGTTAAATGCCTTGTGAAGCATGTGGTACCCAAACTTGTAGTACGCAATGAAATAAACAGCGTTAAACTTGCAGTAACGCAATGGAATATATGGCGTTAAACTTGCCACAGCGCAATGAAATATACAGCGTTAAACTTGCAGTAACGCACAGAAATATACAGCGTTAAAGTTGCAGTAACGCATAGCACTATATGACATTAAATTTTCAGTAACACACAGAACTAAACAGCGTTAAACTTGCAGTAACGTATAGAACTATATGTAGTGTTAAACTTGCAGTAACGCAATGAAATATACAGTGTTACACTTGCAGTAATGGACAGAACTATATGGCGTTAAGCTTGCAGTAATGCAATGAAACATACAGCGTTAAACTTGCAGTAACTCGCAGAACTATATGGCGTTAAACTTGCAGTAACGCAACAACATATATGGCGTTAAACTTGCAGTAACGCACATATATGGAACAGAACTATTCAATGTTAAACTTGCAGTAATGCAATGAAATATATAGTAACTGTCTAACAGAACTGAACCAAGCCCTGTTGTATCTCTCTCTATGCCGCTATCACACTTCAAATGGCCGCTATGGAAAGAATAGTTTTGTAGTGTGGGGCATTAAGAGCAATGAGCCATGACAGTGCTCTGTGCCCTGATTGGGTGAAACTTTCATTTCTTCAGCCAATCAGGGCTTTCAAAGCATGGTGCGGTGGCACAGTGCATTGTGGTCGCATTGTAGTCGCCCGAATGACCCTATAATTTGGTTGTTCGGAGAATGTCTGAACAGCCAAAGTTTGGCCTGAACTCATGCTCGGGCCGAACCGTTCGCCCATCTGTAGTAGTGGGTAAGGGGAGCTGAGGACACTTCCCAAATGTTCACCTCAAGTGACAGAATTACTTGGAACCCCCTATCAAAGGGTAGTGAGAATACAATGATGAGGCAAAGAACACTACTTTTCCAAATATAATATGATTTGCTATATAATACTTAATGATCTCTCCAAATATTTGTGACACAACAAATGCCAAAGGTTATAGTCACCTCTGCATAGTTAAAATGCCCATTAAATCAGCAATTTCCCTATTTAATTACCAGCATAAAACTCTTATCTTAAAGGGCAATGTGCTAAGGAGAATAAGAATGCATACACACAAAAAAAAGATTAATAGGATGAAATAGCAGTTTTAATTAGGCTATTAATGAGCCATGCTTAAACCATTTAAAAAGACTTTACATTATCCTGTGTGTTGGCTGTAAAGGGAGAGCTCTTTCCTATAGGTCTGAATCAGAGAAAGTATACTGATGTTTGGCATGTAATGGAAATACCTGCACATCTATTGGGACATATCATTATTATGACCCACCTTAATGTGCTGGAGACAGCATTTTGCATACATATAAGTGAGTAAAAAGGAAAAAGCAAAGAAAAAATACATCATCATAAGCCAAATTAGATAGAACAGGAATGGGCTAAAACCTACTTTATGTAAGGTTTTTGTTGTTGTCTATGTCACTGCTGAGAAGGTTTGCCTTCTCTACTTGTCCTGGTGACCACTGCCTGGCTGAAAGTGAGGGGTAGATCAAATCAAAGGTGGAAGGAAAGAAAGTTTCAGTGTTGATAGGGGAATACATCTCACAGAGCTATTGTGTTGCGATCACTGTTATCAATGGTATCAATGGTCACTGTTAATGGTCACTGTTGGCTGCTATAGCCCCTGAGAGTGATCACTGGCACATTCCCTAAGTTCAGATATGCAATATGTCTTATTTAAAAGAATTATGCAATCGTTTTTATTTTTTTTTGCACCGATAAAACTGTAATGCCACGTACACACGATCGTTTCATCCGATGAAAACGGACCGATGGATTTTTCATCAGATGTCTGATGAAACTGACTTTCATCAGTCTTGCCTACACACCATCAGTTAAAAATCCGATCGTGTCCAACGCGGTGACGTAAAACACAACGACGTTCAGAGAAAAATAAAGTTCAATGCTTCCGAGTATGCGTCGACTTGATTCTGAGCATGCATGGATTTCTGACCGATGGATTTCCCCACAGACGAATGTTTTTTTCTATCGGTTATTTAACCATCAGAACATTTTAAAACAGGTTCTATTTTTTTCACCGATGGGAAAAAGGACGATTGGTTCGTCCATCAGACCATTTTCATCAGGCGAACTGATCTTGTGTACAGGGCATGAAAGACTGTGCTGACAGGCTTTGGCATGGAACATTGGGAAGAAAAAAACATACACATGCCTTCAATTGCTTATTCCATTTTATTTAGAAATGCATTATTTATCATGATTTAAACTCATTCTTTCAAATTCTGTCTGGATTTAGTAGCACCTTTTTTTTTTATCCATGTTAAAGGATCTCAACACCCATGCTATTATCTGCTAGATGCCACCAACTGTTTTTGGTATTATTTTCAGATATTTTAAGCAGGAGAAAGCAGGCCATATGCTTCAATAAGATTATTTCTACCTTAATCTATATATCAGTAAAGGAAGCTATTATTTTGGATATTTTAAAGACTGTCCAGTTTTTAGAGTATTCAATAAAATGAGACATGCTGTGGCTCACTGACTATATACAGAAAGATAGAAATTCAAATATACAGTATATATAAAAATCATGCACACAAAATGACAATATGCAATGACAATTTCACTCAAATATTTGGTTTGGTTGCGCGCTTGTTTACTATTTGTATGTCTCTTTGGGCTTTAAGTATTTAGGCTTTCATGAGCAGCAGCACTACCCTCTGAATATTATATTTTTTTTTTCACTTATATAATATTTTTATATTACTTACTCAATTCTACCTTCACTTTTTATTAGGTTAAGCACATAGTTCTTTTCTCTTTTTTTAATATGCAAAACTATTTGATATCTGCCTTTTAAAAACTGACGCCTACTGTATGTCATTCAGTACCTACCATTTTCTTCTAAGTATGTCAGAAGTATAGAATTGGACTCTGTTCCCTCTGTGGCATAGTCAAGTGCAATGTTGCCATTCACATCTTGCAAAAGTACATTTGCTCCAGACTAGAAAAATAAATAAAACAAAACAATATTAATATACAAGCAGACAATATGAAAAATAAAGTTGACTATAATGTTACTGTATTAAAACACTGTAATTAAATAAGAATTTACAATGTGAGTGCAATAGCAAATTTAAGTATACCACTCTAAAAATGGAGCGAGTGTGGTTTTAGAGTCCTTAAGAAAGAAGAATCTAGTCAGTAATTTAGTTTATCAGCATCTGCATGAGACCAAAATCAAAGTGCTTGAAAGACTAACCCATTAAATCATACAAAAGTCATCTTTCAAGCTTCTGTGGCTATTTTAATGCCTAGATACAGTTCTGTGATTCATATAAGACCCCATTCACACAGGCAGATTTGCTCCATGTCCTGTGCAGAACCATATTTTACTGGCATGGGGATGCACATGTGCTGCATGCATTTCTGTGCCAGTGTCCCATTTTAGTCTATTGGGACATATGGCTGCACAGACACAGCTGCTGTGTCCCTATAAAACATACGGGCGTGGGTCTTCGAACTCCCCAAACTCATTCTGTGTGACCCTGGCAAAGCACCCTTTCCCCATGTTGATGAGGACTTCTTCACAACCCTGGGCAGTGGTTGTGGAGGTCTGTGAGTAGAAGACTCAGAATCTGGAAATCCCCTGGAGTACCCCTACTCATTCACAAAAAAAAGTTGTAACCTAGAAATAAAGAAACCCAACATTTTGAAAGGTCCTTTATTAAAAAATAAAAAATCCCCCAAAAAGTCCCTTGTAAATCCATTATCAATCAAACCATCAAGTGATACCCACCCAATAGAAAGTCCGGTAGATGACACCTGTAATATACATGTTGGTAGGATCTCCTGGTGATATCATTGACCTTATATGTACATGACCAAGTATAGTCAATGATATCAACTCCTTTGCTTACATGGCTGGGGATTTGTGGCCATATAACTAAATGGGGCTGGTGACATCACTGATTGATATGAACTCAATGGTGCACCTGCTGGCATCCTTAGCAACTAATGACTGCAAGAAGTTTCATATATAATAACGGTAGTAATATTGTTATTATAGATAACATTTGGCTCCCGCCAAATGGGCACTTGTTTAGGTGTTTACCCTTAAGCTCCTCCCTAATTATAACATAAAAAGTTAGTAAATATTTGATAATCTTTATTATTAATTAATTAATTAATCTTATTATTATTTTATCCACCCAACGTAAAATTACTTATTATAGTTAATTGTATAAATTTATATTTTTACCAAAATAAAGGGTGATTTTACCATCGTCTTTGCCCCTAAATTTCAAGGACAGACACAGTTTTTTTTTTATGGAAAATGGTTTGGTAAATGACAGTAGCAATAGGGATCATTAACAGTATGAAATCAACACAATATTTTATACGTAAACACTTTCCAAGGCCACCCCCCCTCCCCCCCACAGAACTCCAGGAATGTTTGGCTTAGCAAATTAACGCTAGTAAAATACCTAAGAGAAATAAAGTGGACCCAGCCTTAAATGTATTTTTGCATGTTAATAAGAGCATAAGTATACAATGTACTGGTATGTATTGTATAAAAATTGCAGCTAACCACTTCCCGACGGTCGTACGAATATATGCGGCCATCGGGTGGTTCTGAATCTCTGACAGGGCGCATATATGCGCCCTGTGCTATTCCTGGCAACTAGAGGGCGCACGCGCGGCTGCCGGCAGCGCGCGCGTGCCCGCTGCATCCCTGAGATACCGATGCGCATGACTGGCGGCCGCGATGTCCGCCAGGCACTCGCAATCGGCGGCTACAAGGACAAGACGTGGATCTCTGTGTGTAAACACAGAGATCCATGTCCTGTCAGCAGAGAGAGGAGACCGATCTGTGTCTCTTGTACATTGGGACACAGCATCGGTCACCTCCCCCAGTCACCCCCCTCCCACCACACAGTTAGAACACACCCAGGATACACATTTAACCCCTTCCATGCCCCCCTAGTGTTAACCCCTTCGCTGCCAATCACATTTATACAGTAATCTGTGCATTTTTATAGCACTGATCGCAGTATAAATGTGAATGGTGCCAAAAATGTGTCAAAAGTGTCCGATGTTTCCGCCATAACATCGCAGTCCCAATAAAAATCGCAGATCGCCACCATTACTAGTAAAAAAAATTAATAATAAAAATTAATAATAATTCTGTCCCCTATTTTGTAAGCGCTATAACTTTTGCGCAAACCAGTCGCCTTTTGTTATTTTATTTTTTTACCAAAAATATGTAGAATAATACGTATCGGCCTAAACTGAGAAAATTAAAAAAAAAAAAAAAATTGGCTATTTATTATAGTAACAAGTAAAAAATATTGTCTTTTTTTCCAAAATTGTCGCTCTTTTTTTGTTTATAGCGCAAAAAATAAAAACCGCAGACATGATCAAATACCACCAAAAGAAAGCTCTATTTGTGGGGAAAAAAGGATGCCAATTTTGTTTGGGAGCCACGTCGCACGACCGCGCAATTGTCAGTTAAAGCGATGCAGTGCCAGAAGCTGAAATTTCACCTGGTCAGGAAGGGGTATAAGTGCACAGTAAGGAAGTGGTTAATCAGTGTTCAAAACAGATCCTCCTGACAAAACTGGTATAATTTTTTTCTCCAAAAAAGGCCAGTGACATATTTGTTCTGAAATCACCCAAAGTCAGCATCTACCTCCTGGATTAGGATACTGACCCAGGAATGTCACCAAGACATACATTTATTGGAAAACTAAAAGTTGTTACAGGAAGAGATAAAGGAGAATTTTTCAATGTGGGTTCATGCTGCAGTGACAGTTGTATATTAGGTAAGAAAACTCATGAAAAGAGTAAGATATGACAATATATAATCATGACTGATAATTCTTGCTTAAAACTAAAGTGTCTAAATGGGTGCTTGCGTACAGTTTCATTTTTTGTGTCACGCTCTTCTGAAAGTTTGAATTGTAATGCCTTAGGTGATTTTTGGGAAACAATGCTTCAGTTAGTTGTATATTTATAAAATCTCATATTTTGCCAACAGACAACTGTTTCACTCTAGGCAACAAATGTTCTTGTAAATAAACTATGTTAAATCTTGATAGCTTAGCTTTCATTACTTGTTGCAGTTACAGCATTGAAGTTGACAGCAACACAACGCCTAGAACAACAGCAAATTGACTGATAAGTATTTTCATTTGAACACTATTCCTCACAGCTGGGTTTAAGGGAAACAATGAACCCTAATGTCCTACACAACCTCATTAAGGATATAATATAAAAAAAGAGTACAAGGCATACCCCACTTTTATGTACACAATGGGGTATATTTACTATCACTGGAGAGTCCAAATCAGGTTAACTTCTGCATAGAAACCAATGAGCTTCCAGGTTTTATTTCCAGGCTTAATTAAACAAGCTGGGGTTAGAAGCTTATTGGTTTCTATGCAGAAGTGAGTCTGATTTTGCACTTTCCAGCGATAGTAAATAAACCCCATTGTGTACTTAAAAGTGGGGTATGACTTTATGTAGTTCTTGAAGAGTACATATTTAAAAAAAAACAGGAATCTGCCAATTTAAAATGCCAGCACATACAAAGCATTATTGGTTCTCTAAGATCACTTTAATGGCTAGTACACACGATCGGTTTTCCCGACCGCCAGGAAAAACTAGGGGAAAACCGAGAACCAGCTCTGTCCCTTTTCCCCAGTACACACGGCCGGTTTTCCCAACAAGAAAACTGTCAGGAGAACTTTGGTCAGGAAAACCGGCCGTGTGTATGCTCCCTCGCAGTGTTTCCCATAGGAAAACTGTGGGGAAAAAAAAACCTGCAATTCGCAGCGAGAAAAAAGAGAACATGATCAAATTTTTTTAAACCGCAGTTTTCCAGACGGGAAAAATGATCCTGTGTACTAGGCATAACTGTTGATATATTTGAATTAAATATGTGCTGAATGTTAACATAACTACCACTTACTGTGGCTACACACAACTGTCACTCTTTTTAGAATTTAGTGACTAATAACATGATTTTACAGTCTGTTAATAGTGATTCCTGTCTGCATGGGAATCATAAAAAAACACCTATTTAGTTGAGGCCTAAAGATGGCATCACAATTATCATAAAAACTCAGTATTTCACAACATCATGCACAACATCATCTAGGTGCTTGTTAAAATGTAATATACATGTTAAAGTGTAAATTTCGCACAAAGATTGATGGAACCAAAACAATTCTTATTATTGCTATATAACTGTTTTTTTATTGGTTTGAGGCTCCATGCAAACTGAACCTTTTGCTAATCTCTCTTAGTCTCCTTTCCTCTGGGGCAGCAGTGTCTTGGCAGAAAAAAATGTTCGACGCTTGTAGACTGATGTAACATGTTTAGGTTCGTTTAGGCATGCCAAGCTCTTGGGGGGCAATTCAATTCAATGGGCAAAATTATTATTTTTATTTTAACTCAAAAATTAACGCTCTTAGGGGTTTAGGCTGGCGTGTCAAATGCTTTGTCTGCCAAAATTCTGCTGCTCCTAGATGCACTGGCAGTGGGCTTTTGCTTCTGCGTCTAAACTCCTTGAAATGTCTATGTGTGCATGGACACATAGGCTAACATGCAGGAGTGTTTAGAGGCGGAAATAGATGGCAAACCCCCCTAGGTGCAGCAGAAAAAAATATCCAATGTGCATGGTGAAATCAATCTATTTTAATTTTTCACAAATTATAACTATGATTTTTTTGTCATTTTAGCTCCAGTGATCAAAACACATTTCTCAGTATCCATCAAGACTGTAAGTGTAAATGTTTATTTTAAAATATTGTAACTGTAAATTGTTACCCACAAAATGATCTGGTAAAATGATCCTTTGAACCCCATCCCAGTTCACCACAGATCAGTACACCAGTGTGTTAGCCCTTCTCTCATGATTGAAGGAAATACTGATACTTGTGAATATAAAGTTATAAAACCGTGGTTTCAAATAGAATTAATGTCATGCATACATTTTTAGACCAAAAAATTATGGTAATAACATTTTCAGCACATACATAATCAATAAAAATAACAAAAAAAAATACCATGCTCTCAGTGTGGGGATTATTTATATCTAGGTTTCCTGGTGAACTGATAATGACACTTCTCCAATTAAACTGGGACTCACCTTCATGCGGTACCACCCCCCTCCTTGACTGCCTCCTGTGAGGGGGAATGGGAGCTTAGAGAGTGGAGGGCTTCTTCCTTCTCTGCCCCTACCCTGTCTCCTGTACCAACTTTTCCCCCGCCCCCTTCCCTTAACTCCCTCTTTTTTTTCCTCTTCTTTTTCACTTTTCCCCATGACACTACAGCTTTTTTTACCCTGCATGGTGTCAGGTTTTATAATTCCATAGTACTCCTTGTGCTGACCAGAATACTTACCTGTTCCAAAGACCAGAGGAGATAATGTATGTCAGTTATAACCCAACTGTCATATCTTCTTGGATACTTGAGAGGGGTCGTGAGTTCTGTACCCCCTGACTAAACATCACTACATATGATCTATACCTTTAATGTGCTCATTTCCAGACAGGCTTTTTCTTTTATGTATTGTTATGCTCTGGGACAGTCTTGTAATACTGTAATGCCCTTATGTATCCTATAATTTAGTCCTGAGGAATATATTGTAAGTTCAAGGTAATGAAGAATTAAAAAAAATGTATGTTTGCTTTAATGCTTTAGATGCTAAAACAATAAAGGGAAGCCGCATGATATTTATCCATTAATATTACAAAGAATCCACTTTGATGGATTTAGCTTTAAAGATAATGCTAAAAAACGATTTACGATTTTACGTTAAGTTAGACTTTATATGAAATTAAATCTAAAAAAAGTCAATAGAGACGCTTTGGAGAAACACATAAAACAAAATAAAAAAAAATGTGTATTTCATTTAAAAGCAGTAAAAAGAAAAAACATAATAAAGGTATCAGCCAAACATCTTTGTGTGATTTTAGGTAAAGAGGGAAGTACACAATTTTAGCTGGACATCCTCATTTAATTTACAGTAGCTATACGTTCCAGTCTACAAAACAAGACGAATGGTGAATTGTGACTTTCCTCATTGCATTTGACATGACTGTACACATGAATGGATCTTATTAGAAATATTAGATTAGCTTAGATATGTTAAGCTTGGTACACACTTCTAGTTTTTTGTTTGTTTAACCCAGCAGACTGAGTGGAACAAAGCCTGACACATCTCAGTACCAACACAAACTATAATGGTGCAGCTTCCCCCACTACTGTGCCATTGTATTCTGACAAGGGCAATGCTGTATCCTGGCCTAGGCCAACAAGGCCCAGGCCTAGGGCAGCACTTTGCAGGGGGCAGCACGGACAGTGTCCCTGCCGGCTTGGGCTACACTGTTAGGCAAATTAGTTTAGCGGCCCCATAAATCGGCCACACTGCTTCCAGTATGTGGGCGGTTGGCATTCTGCAACTGTGGGGGGGGGGGGTCGTTGCTTCTAATTTTTTACCATCCCTGTCCAATTGCAGAGATTTCCCTTCACTTCCTGTCCCATAGCCAAAACAGGAAGTGAGAGGACATCTATGCAAATTAAGGGAATCCATTGCCCCCCTGGCCATCAGAACTAATCTCCCCACTTGAAAATGTCAGGGTGGGTCTTAAACTGCAAGGGGTGTGGCCTTGACAGGAAGGGGTGGGTCATATTTAAATTAGGGGGTGCTCGAGTTTAGTCAGGCCTAGGGCAGGACAAAACCTAAATACACCCCTGGACAAGGGGTCTCCCTCCACCCCCCGCCAGAACACACTGATTGGATTCTGATTTTGCAGCATGTCCCTTTGAAAAAAGCTGGTCATTAGATCAGATTCTCTCAGAAAGAGAGCTGTACACACTGTTCGATTGTCAATTGGTTCCTGCTCAATCGGCTGATTTTCGACCCATGTGTACCTAGCCTAAGCTCCTTAAAAACTATTTGCACTGGTGATCTGATTATCTTTGTGATTCTCTGTCACAATTTCTGAATTTTTTCACTATAGGGATATTTTTGAAATAAAAATGCTCTACATTGAGTTTCCACATCCATCTCTTGCTTTTTGACCTAAATATACATCTATGAGGATAAAAATAGAGGACAAAAAGATGATCTAAACTATGTTGTACTTGCTGTGCCAATTTTGTATCTGAGTTGGCATGAAAATAGTTTATTTCTAATTTATTTTGTGGCAACAGAATCAGGCCAACACTGGCATTCGTTTAAAGATAACGATTTTGGCAAAAGCAGCATAGGGGCAGTACCAGCAGCTAGTAAACTGGAAGGTAATACAAAGATTTTTTATTTATTTTTTGATCCAGCACAAATTGTTTAAAGCATCCTTTGTTGCATCTCCCCTGTAGCCTCTATGCAGTCAGTATGTGTTTCAATGGCATTTCTGAGGCCGCATACACACGATCAGACCGGTCCAATGAAACTGGTCTTAAGACCAGTTTCATTGGACCAATTCGATGGTGTGTACGGCCCATC
Organism: Rana kukunoris; assembly: GCA_029574335.1. Taxonomy (NCBI): domain Eukaryota; kingdom Metazoa; phylum Chordata; class Amphibia; order Anura; family Ranidae; genus Rana; species Rana kukunoris. The sequence continues at coordinate 224,818,642 of CM056050.1, read as the reverse complement.
GGACCGTTGTCCGTCAGACGAACGTTTTAAAACTTGCTTTAAAATCTGTCTGACGGACACCTGTCTGTTGGACAGATTCGATGGTTAGTACACAAAAGCATCGGACCAAAAACCTGCGCATGCAGAGGATCAAGTCGACGCATGCAGGAAGAATTGAACTTTGTTTTTTCAACACGTCGGTGTGTTCTACGTCACCGCGTTCTGGTCTGATCGGATTTTTGGTCCGATGGTGTGTACGCACATCAGACCATCAGACCACTTCAGCGTGGTCCGATGAAAACAGTCCGTCGGACCAGTTTCATAGGACCGGTCTGATCGTGTGTACGTGGCCTAAGGGTGGGTTTCTTTATGGTGACAGTGCCTGCATAATTTGTGCTTAAACAGCCACCTGTAGCATCCATTGGAAATTAGAGTGACCCGAAGAAAGCTCAGGAGCACAGTGCCTGAATAAGGACTTATGGCAGGATCACAAGGTATTATATTAAAGAAACCTGCATATAAAAAAAAGTTTTCTGGGGGGGCTGCTCTGTGGCCGACTTCACCTCGGCAGACGTGTCTCCGGGGCTCTCGCTGGCCTCCCCCTTGGCCTCCTCCAGCATGCCGGGCTCCGGGGGGCCCTCCAGGGGCCACAATCTGTCCGGTCACCGCACTGCCTGCCGGGAGCCGCCCGCCGCCTCATGGGACTTGTAGTCCCGTCACCCCCCCGCCTTCCCGCCCGGCGCCCATCACCACGCCCACCCCGAGTGTCACCAGAAACGTTCCCGCATGGTGGAGGACTTCAACTGCTTCTGCAGCTTTGTTTTGGCGTACGCCAGTTACATCCCCCCACCCAGCAAGGAGGAACCATCATGGACCCCCCCAGGCACATCCCCTCATCGGACAGAGGAGAGCGACAGCTGGGACTCCCCGGACCCGCCCCGAGGATCCTCCGCCCCGGCGGCCTCTGACCTCAGCACTATCCAGACTTTCGTCATGAAGGCCAAGGGCCAGCCGGGAGGAAGCAGCGTGAAGGGGAAGGGGCGGAGCATTCCCGTGTAAGGCGGAGCAGCCGCAGGAAGAGGTGGCAGAGACACAGAGGCGGAGCCACTATGAAAATGAGTGACACGGACACTGATGACGAGGACAGGGGGCGGAGACCCTTGGCTCCTCCCTCCGCACCGCAACCTCCGACCAGCGCAGAAAGCAGCCGGGACGGCGGGGGCAGCTCCAGTGATGCCGATACGCAGGTGATGGACGAAGACATCATGGTGAAGTCAGGTGACGACTCCTGGGACCTGGTGACCTGTTACTGTGAGAAGCCGTTCGCGGGGCGCCCGATGATCGAATGTAACATCTGCTGTACCTGGGTGCACCTCTCCTGTGCGAAGATCCGGAAAAGTAACGTCCCCGACATCTATTACTGTCAGAAGTGCCGAGACGGGAGGAGCGGGGGGAGCACAGGGCCCAAGGAGGAGCCCTGACCCCCAGCGGGGGGCGGACTGTCCATGGGGGGAGGGGCCATGGAACATTGGGAGGGGAGTAGCGGCGGGCGCTGTGCTCGCCTCTCCTGTATATAGTGGATATAAACGTTATTTTATTTATTTTCTTTTCTCCCTCCCTGTAATAAAAACCTCTTTCTATCCCAAAAATAAAAGTTACTTTGGGTACAAAAAAAAAAGAGTTTTATGAAATTTTTGTGGTTTAGTGACATTTACTTTACGTTGATCTACTGTAGAACCCAGATCCTTTCTCCTCATTGACATACCCAGCTTTATTCCCCTAAATTGTAAACTTTAAACCTTATGTAGCACCCTTTAGTAGTGCTAGGAGAGAGACAGGGTGTACTAACCATCGAATCTGTCCAAAAGCAAGTTTTAAAACTTTCGTCTGACGGACAACGATCCGATAGCCCGTACACACCATCAAATTGGTCCGATGAAACTGGTCTTAAGACCAGTTTCATCGGACCGGTCTGATCGTGTGTACGCGGCCTCAGAATGAAACACATACTGATCATACCAGAACGCGATTGGACCCAGGTAAGTATAAGGGGGGGGCTGTGGGAGCTGCACAGAGAATGTTTTTCTTTAACTTAATGCATAGAATTAATTAATTCAGAAGAAGGAGGGGCTCTCATAGATGAGAATGGAGACATTGGATGCTGTAAATTTGATTGGCTTAGAGGAGTATTACATCCTTGTTGGCTGGCACCGGGGAATGGGGGGAGAGAGGAGGGAAATGTATTGGGGTGGGGGGGGGTTCCTTTTTTATTTTTTATTTTTGTGTTGTCCTGTCATTGACTTGTTTTATGTTTGTTGTTTGGGTTGGTTGAAATGGAAGGGAAGAGAGGGGTAGATATCTTACCACTATATGGGGGGGTCCCCAGGCGATGTGATGTTTTTTTTTTTTTTGGATAAGGTTGAGTTTTTAAGTTCATGACCAAGGGGAGATTAATAGTTTGAGAAATAGATCTATTATGCTTATGAACAAAATAAACTTAAGTTTTGACATGTATTTATTATCCTGTTGTTACTATGTTATTTTGATGATGTTTGGAAGATGTCTTGGGATTCTCTTTCTGAAATAAATTAAAATGTAAAACAAAAAAAAAATCACCTTTAAAACCACTTTAACCGCATTTACCCTATATACTATACTTTAGGTTCATGCATTAGAAATGTATGATATATCTATATGAAAAGGTTATTGATTTGTGACTTTGTTTTATACTTGAATTGTAAACCTTACCCAGATGTTAATATGTTTTTGAGATTTAATGAAGAGGTATGATAGGCAATTTTTATTTAGATGTAATGGTTTCATCTTCTGGGGAGATTAGTATTTTTGAGTATAATCATACAGTACCGAGAGACCTCTTTCTGCAGATTTGCAGTCCTCTTTAAGGCTGGGTTCACACTGTCTTTGCATGTGGCTCCCAGCAGGGGTGTGGTGCGTCCCCATTCACTGTTTGAGGTGAATCCGCATCCAATTCGCAATAGTGTGAACACAGCCTAAAGGTCTTCTTGTACTACCAGGAAAGTAGGATTCTAACAACAGAGGAAAAATAACTGCCCAAGAAAAAATGTGATAAGTAACCCTCATCTTTTCATGCTAATAATTCTAACTGAATTATTCATAAATGCCCTGTACACATGATCGGTTTTCCCGGTGGTAAAAAGTCTGCTGGAAAAACCGAGGGGAAAGCCAAGAACATGCCATGTCTATGCTCCACCGCAGTCTTTCTCATAGGAAAACTGACGGGAAAAACACCACCGGGAATCCCGGCAGGAATTTTTTTTCCAATTTTTCCCACCGGGATTCCCACCAGTTTTCCTGTTGGGAATATTGCCATGGAGCATACACAAGGCCAGTTTCCTAGCCAAAAGCTGTCATGGCAGTTTTCTAGACAGGAAAACTGGTCATGTGTACGAAGCATTAGGCCCAGTTCACATCTAGCAATGGCAGAGCATCATGGTTTTAGCACATTTTTAAAAACACAATTTTTTTATGCATTTTTGAAGTAGCACCATTCATTTGAAAGGGTTGTTCTATGTTCCACTTCCAAATACACACCAAAGTAACTCCTGTACCTTATTTGGAGTGTTCTTGAGCATTGTATGCGTGTTTTTCCAATGCCTGTTTCTTTTGTGTGTTTGGGGTGCCATTAACAATAACAGCACCCAAACACATGCTATGTGTTTTTCTAGGATTTCACCACATTCCAGAATTTTGGGCAGAATTGTGCAAATCTAGAACACCCAGATTTGAACTGGGCCTTAGACCCCACTGTAATTATAAACCCTAGACAAACATTGACAATTTCATGAACCTAATATTTTTAATGCAAATTTATATATATATATATATATATATAAAACAATGCAATTAAAGTAAACCTAAATAATAAAAAAAAATAGGATATGCCATGTTATGGGGAACATCTAAACATGTTATTGTGCCTAAGCAGTACCTTATGAAATATACTTGTTCTCTTAAATTCATCTAGAAAAATAGCAGTGCATTCACTGACATGTGACCATGCCTTAAAGCCTGTTCTGTATATCACCTGTAAATTACCTGACTCTGACTACTAGTCACACAAGATTTAGAATACGATTTGGTGATGTCATTACGCTTCTGCTCCCTCTTCTTTTTTATGATGAGGAGAGGTAGGAAAGTTGTGCCTCTGCCAAGATGGCATAGACACACAGTGCAGAAAAAGGCAATGTGCATCAGTAATGAGAAAAAGATCAGCTGCAGGGAGACCATAGGAAATACTGGTGACTCTGTGCACTGCTTGCCTTTTGTGGGAACAGACACCACAGTTCAGGTCCCCTTTTTTACTATTGTCTCAAAAAATGTATTACACTTCCTGTGCAAATTCAAAGAGAGGTCATTTTTTATCACTGCCTTGGCCCCACTTAGCTTATGTAGCCCTAATGATATCTAATGTTTTTAAACTTCCATTAAACGTTTCCATATACCAGGAATCTCCAAACTTTCTAAACAAAGGGACACTTTACTGTCCTTCAGACTTTAAGGGGGGCAGTGGAGGTAGAAAATGTCCTATCATTGGTGTCAATGGAAGGAATAGTGCCTATTGTTGGTATCAATGAAAGGAATTATGTCCCACAATTGGTGTTGGTGGAAGGAACTATTCTCTTTATTTTTTGTGCCAGTTTGAGCAATTGTGCTCTTTTAATGGTGTCAGTTACAGGAATTATGCCCCTCTGTTGGTGTCAGTGGATGGAATAGTGCCTCAAGGGCTGGATAAAGGCAAGCAAAGGGCCTGCATCTGGCCAACAGGCCACAGTTTGGAGACCACTGCCATATACCAAACATAGTAAAAATTAGGGATGAGCCAAACTTCCCTGGTTCGGTTCGCATCAGAACCTGCGAACAGACCAAAAGTTTGTGTGAACTTTAGAACCCTGTTAAAGTCTATGGGACTCGAACATTTGAAATCTAAAGTACTATTTTTAAAGGCTAATATGCAAGTTATTGTCCTAAAAAGTGTTTGGGGACCCGGGTCCTGCCCCAGGGGACATGTATCAATGCAAAAAATGTTTTAAAAAACGGCTGTTTTTTCAGGAGCAGTGATTTTAATAATGCTTAAAGTGAAACAGTAGAATTGAAATATTTCTTTAAATTTCATACCTAGGGGGGTGTAAAGTATGCCTGTAAAGTAGCGCTTGTTTCCTGTGCTTAGAACTGTCCCTGCACAAAATGTAATTTCTGAAGGAAAAAAGTAATTTAAAATCACTCATGGCTATAATGAATTGTCAGATACCAGCAATACAGAGAAAAGTCATTCATAAAAAAAGAATGCGTGGGGGTCCCCCCAAATTCAATGAATGACTTTTCTCTGTATTGCCGGGAGCCGACAATTCATTATAGCTGCCAGAAATGACACTTTGTGCAGGGACAGTTCTAATCATGGGAAACAAGCGGTACTTTACAGGCATACTATAGACACCCCCCCAGGTATGAAATTTAAAGGAATATTTCACTTTTATTGTTTCACTTAAAGGAATTATTAAAATCACTGCTGTCAAAAAACTGCAGTTTTTAAAACTTTTTTTTGCATTGATACATGTCCCCTGGGGCAGGATCCAGGTCACCAAACACTTTTTAGGACAATAACTTGCATATTAGCCTTTAAAATTAGCACTTTAGATTTCAAACGTTCGAGTCCCATAGACTTTAAGAGGGTTCTAAAGTTCTCACGAACTTGCTGCGAACATCCCAAATAGTTCGCTGTTCGGCGAACAGGCAATGTTAGAGTCGAACATGAGTTCTACTCGAACTTGAAGCTCATCCCTAGTAAAAATCCATATTTTGGGATCAGTACTAGTCATTAGCTACACTGTATAATGTCCTGTTGCCTTCAGGCTAAGTAATTACTGATATCAGATGTGCACTGACTAGGAAAACTGCTTTGAGCAAAAAGATAAATAAATCCAATTCCAAACACACAAATGCTTTTCACAGCATGGCAGTGATAACGATATTTGCGTCATATCACAGTCTCTGTAATCCCACCAGTAAGCTACACTTTCAGCCATGATAACTGTATATTTATTTAATTTTTAAATAAGGCATAGTGTTTGGATATTTTGTATATATTATATACCTTTTTATTTAAGTCAAGATAATTACAAATATTGTATATCAGTATTTCATAATTCTCTATTTCCAAACAGCAGGTGGAGCTCTAGACTCCTTTTCACATGCATACCTGTCTATCCTTGGATGCTTGTCATATAGAAAGTTCAAGAACTCATGATGAAAAGTGGTTCTAGACCAGGGATCCTCAAACTACGGCCCTCCAGCTGTTGTGGAACTACACATCCCATGAGGCATTGTAAAACTCTGACATTCACAGACATGACTAGGCATGATGGGAATTGTAGTTCCTGAACAACTGGAGGGCCGTAGTTTGAAGACCCATGACATACAGCATATGATGAACACTCATTAATGTTTTTATTACTGTGTTGTACTTATAGTTCATCTATTTGTTTATTCGTTTATTTTAAGGTGATCAATCAATGAATCTTTATGCATGTTATGCCCATACTATACCACTCAGGCATTACACCACATTGTACTATATTGTATTGTACTGTACCATTATAATACATGCATTTTTCAGACCACTTCTACCTTTTAACGAAATATCAGAAATTATTGTGCGATTTGTCTTGCACATTACATATGCTCCAAACGCACATACATATGCACACATTTCTTTACATTGTCCTCTGTGCCCTCTCTCATTATTTTCCATCTGTTTTCTTCACCTTCCCCTTTTTCTTCATTACATGTTGAAATTAAACACACAACACCAGTTGTGATTTATCCCTATATAATATCAGGGTTCTGCGCTCGTGGCTCCATTCGGGCTATGTTAGGCAAATATGTTTATACACGGGACCTTTTTAGATATGCCGACGTATATAATATTCCACTCTCCTGTTTAGATTACAGGTTTCCCTTTTATACTAATTATCGACATTCTCCCTTTCAGTCCGTGTTCGCCTAACTACAATTCCCTTCCCCCTTTCCCTCCCCTCTTCCCCATTCCTTTTCCCTCGTCTCCCTTCCCGTTTTCCAATTAGCCCGTGTGATGTCAATTTTGTATGGAGTCGGTGCGGTCTTTTCTCTTCAGTGAGACTGCCCGATGTTATGCACTGACTATGACATCAGAGTAAATACTAAAAAAATATTTTCTCATCTGTTTTTATATTTAATTTTTTATATATATACACATTATAACATATTACTATAACATTATTGTTACATTCCCCTTTTTTCCCCCCTTCTTGTTACCTTGCTATGTTTATACCCATATGCATTAACCACACACACTCATTGAGTGTGATTTTAAAGAGGATCCCCCCCCCCCCTTTTTTTTCTGGGTCTTAAATCTATATGTGTTTTAAAATTACGTTCATTTTTACATGTAGATCCATTAAAACATGCCGATTGCACCCAAGTAGTCTCTGGTACATCCAGAATAACAGTTGCAGTCCCGCCGGACCTTTGAAAAGCGATACACTTGGACGACATGATCGATTGCTCTTCTATGGTTCATTAATATTGCTCATGCCGTCCACTCGCACACATTTGGGTCCTGGCCGTTATATATAGAGGTGCCTCGTAGTAAATCTATCACCTTTTTCATTTAAAAAAAAAGATACTTCTACACTTAGGACATCAATATATCTCTGCATCCTTTTACCATACCCCAACAATATTTTTTTTTATTTTTTTTTCATGTTGTTTACTCATTCACTTGATCTTCATCCATTTCACGACCACATGAATATATGAATGAGACACATCTGTATTCATGAACACCTGTTCACTGACACGTGTTTTCACGTATACATTACATTATATATACATTATAGAAGAAACTTTGTTATTTTCGTTTCACAAGTTGACATTAATTCACAAACATGTTCACAATGTGGTCCATATGGGAACATATCCCGGCACAGATAATTTTTTATTTTTTTTTCTTCTTGTTTTCTTTTCTCTTGTTTTTGTGTTTATTTTTATTTTTTTTTCTGTTTTTGTGTGTATAGTTTTTTCTTTTTTTTTTTTGTTCTCTTGTTTTATTTTATGTTTTCTTGTTTTTGTGTTTATTTTTTTTTTTCTCTTGTTTTTGTGTTTATTTTTTTATTATTTATTTTTTCTTGTTTTTGTGTTTATAATTTTTATTTTATTTTTGGTTTGTGGGCCATATGACTGCTTCGGCACCTTAAACACTATTTCGGCTATATATATATATATAAATATATAGACACTTAAAACCAGTCTATTTTATTTTTCACTATTTTTTACATTCACTCTCACATTCACCTTTATATATATATATATATATATATATATATATATATATATATATATATATATATATATATATATATATATATATATATATATATATATATATATATATATATATATATCCCTTCCCATTTTCATGCAATCCTCACATCCACACATACACAGGTTCTTTAAGGGTTACCTTTTTTATGTTAGTGTTGACTTTCAGCTTGCACACACTTGACACTCTGATTACACCCATTCAGGATGTCTATCACAACTAATTAACTTTAAGTTGCTATAGGCTGAAGGGAGTCACATGTTTTATTTGGTATTTTGGGGTTTAGTATAAATGTTTTTGTGTTAGCACCATACCATAGCCATGACTAAGCACTGATCGAGTGCGAAACGTGTCGGCTGTCCTGTTTTCTGTGATTGCTGTGACTGTACATGTTTTTGGATTTACAATAAAGACAACTTTTTTCGTTTGAAAATCCTTGGAGTGCGGCCGTCCTTCCCTCTTTTCTTCATCATCATAGTTTGAAGACCCATGTTCTAGACCAAACCTTTTCTGATCCTTTTTGTTTACAAGAAAAAATCTGTATTTATTGCTGGAAAATTACTTAGAACCTGCAAACATGATATATATAGATCTAGTCTAGATCTAGATCTATATATATATATATATCTATATATAGATAAGATATAGATATAGATATAGATATATCTAGATCTATATATGGATATGGATAATGTTTGTGGCAATACCTCACATGTGTGGTGAGAGCACTATACATATGTGTTCGCCTCTGCCCGTGAGCATTAGCATTTTTATTTATGTTATTAAAAAAAAAAAAAAATTTACACTGTGCCTTACATTTTTTATCACTTTATGGCTTTCACAAGAAATGTAAACGTCCCTTGTGATAGCAATTAAGAATGACAGGTCCTCTTTATGAAGATATCTAGGGTCTATAAGACCCCAGATCTCTCCTCTACCCTTTAAAAAAAAAAGGGCTGTGTTTACATTTCCCCTAACCAATAGTGATGAAATACAGACAGTCTGAGATGTTCCAGCCTCCAGTCAGCTCTATGATCAGCTGGCAGAACTACTGTCTTCAGTGCCAGGCTTCCTGATCACACAGGAGAGCCCGGAGAAGTACCGGCAGGCGACGGCACCCGCCCTCCCACTGCCTGTAAAAATAACCCAGCGGCTGATCGACCACTAAGATCATTTTTAAATGTGTAAGGAATTGCCGGCTGAAAATGTTACTTCTGGGGTTATGGCTGACAGCAGCAGCCACGGCCCTGGTATAACCAATTGAACACAATCATGCATATATACATGATTGTGCAGCAAGTATTAAAGCAAGTGAAGCTGTTTTTCAGAAAATACTCCAGAATTATGCTATGTTTTGTTGTCAGTGATATTGCACATTGAGGATAATTTACCAAAAGATTTTTTAGATAATAAATTGAGTTAAGATTCACTTAAATTATCCAATCATGTGAAAGGAAAATCCCTGTGTACTTATTTCTTCGGCACATGATTGTATAACTGCAGGGAATCTTCATGCAATTCATTGGGTGAACATTCTTAAATCATACAGTAAATCATTCTCACAGTATACAGAAAAGCTCTCCTTTAAGTATCAGCAGAGACAAAATACCGTGTTTTTTCCTAGACATGCCATAAAAGAATAAATGTAAAATGCTATCATCAAAAAACAACAGAAACAGGCATTACTAATGTCAAAAACCAAGGATGTCATTTTAACATAATATTGGCATACCATCTGCTTGTCTACACACAGCATCTGACAAGAAGCAGCTCATAAATATAGATCATGGGCCAATTGCTCAGAAGATGAACCTAATTTATTCTGTTTTAACAATTTAACTAGCTGGAATAACCTGTGACTTAGCTGGACAGAAGCCAAAACATTTATTTCAATGAAAATGTAGCCATGGAATCAAATTAAATGGTAGAGGGTTCTTGTGTGCATTCAGTAGTTAGACTTTTAACACTACAGAAATCACTAAAACAATTCCCTTCAATAGTATACATTATGTAGACAATAGTTTTACAAAAATTAACATTTTAAGCATTGTTGGATAAAGCTGCTGTATGTAAACCAAGAATTTTGAAAAGTGTGATCGCTCTATACATGAATAAGTTTCAAATATGAACTTTATTGTAAATGTATATACTTTTACTGAGTAGCCTTAATACATACTGCAGTATTATATGGGTCCCAGCATATTACCAGGTCTGAAATTCCAGTATTTAAAATGAACAGCCTATTGTATTGATTGACAGAACAGGACACATGAGTCAAGTACAGCAATTTACTGTAAATATAGAAATTCTTAGATACTGAAAAAATATGCTTTGCCTCTTTACAACATTAGGATTTCCATACAAGGCCCAATAAGCAAGTAGGGTGACCTATTCAAGCCCTAAATATCAAAAACCTTTAATATCTCAAAAAGGATTAATAACACTCGGTCTGATGGATTTTTTCATCAAATATCCGATGAAGCTGACTTTCATCAGTCTTGCCTATACACCATCAGTTAAAAAACGATCGTGTCAGAACGTGGTAAAACACAACGTGCTGATAAAAAAAAGTTCAATGCTTCCGAGCATGCGTCGACTTGATTCTGAGCATGTGCGGATTTTAAACCGATGGACGTGCCCAGAGACGATCGTTTTTTTAATCGTTTTTTTAACCATCAGATAATTTTAAAACAAGTTCCTAGTTTTTTCACCGATGGATAAAAAAATTATGGGGCCCCCACACGATCGGTTCGTCTGATGGAAACGGTCCATCAGACCGTTTTGATCAGACAAACCGATCGTGTGTACGCGGCATTACAGGATGGGTGATGATAGGAATGCATCATAGGCATCTTGTGGTCCCATTATATATCAAGAATTCCCAGAGAAGTCACTATGCAGCAGAAGAAAGCAGGAAGACGTCACAGCTTTGGAGGCACCAATGGAGTGGCCGCGCTGTCAGAATCAGCGTTGGACATAAATACCGTAAGTGACATCACTGGAGTGGGGCCTACAACCAGCATGGCCCGCAAACAGGAAGTGAGATAATCAAAAAGGGACGCATTTCGGAACAGACTTAAAGAAGGAACCAATCACAATTCTTGATATATACTGGGACCACAAGATGCCGGATCACCCTCATTATACATATGATGCATTCCTCTCCTCTTTCATCCTGTAAGTGTTCTTAATCCCTTTTGAGATATTAAAAGCTTTTTATTATTGCACTTAGAGGCGCCTCTTTTTTGTTTATCCTATTCAAGCCCTGATGATGGATAGCTTAACAATTCCTTTTTAAGTGAAGAAGAAAGAACAACAGTGTGTGTCTGTGTGTTGTATTGGGAAAAGGTGGTTTATTTGCGTGTTAAGTGTTAATCCCAATCTTTGTATGTTGTCAAAACTACTATGGAGGAGAAGATATGACCATACATATGATTTTTCCAATGGAAATCTTCAAAATGTAGTTGCAAGATAATGTGCACAAAATTTTACAACGACCAACCACAGGGATTATCATCTTAAACCTAGGCCCTATACAACTTTGCTGAACTTTAATTTCTTTCTTGTGGAATTCATGTTTACCTCTATATTCATGATTTAATTTCAAGTCTCACTTTGTTCTAACTTTTTCCCTCCGCATGGTTTTTATTTACTATAGATATTCTTTCTCTCTGCCATTTTTTTTCTCTTTTTCAGGTGCCCTGATGTGAATAGCTGACCCATGGACTAAACATGGCACTGACAGGAGGGGTGTTTCCTTATTTGCCAGTGTCCAACCATGTTATGGGTTTTTTCTGCCATGCTGTGAGCAGGCACTGTTACCTTAACCTTTGCAGGGTGCAGTGGTAATTCATGGTGTGGGTGCCATCTTGCCAATCTTTTGGAGCCAGAAGAAGATCTTGACTGGAGCATGTACGGTGGGATCTGTTAGGGGGATTTATTGAGTGGGTAGGAGTTTGCATTTCTCCATCCCCTAAGTGTCACCTAAGGGTGCCATTGGTTCCAATCAGTATTGGTGCAGTGATCAATCAAGAATGCAGTTAAAGGGGTTGTAAAGGTAAAACAAAATCCCTAAATAGCTTCCTTTACCTTAGTGCAGCCCTCCTTCACTTACCTCATCCTTCTATTTTGCATTTAAATGTCCTTATTTCTTCTGGGAAATGCTTACTTCCTGTTCTTCTGTCTGTAACTACACGCAGTAATGCAAGGCTTTCTCCCTGGTGTGGAGAAAGCCTCTTAAGGGGGGAGGGGGCAAGCAGGAGTGTCAGGACGCCCACTAACACACAGCTCCTTTCTCTATCTGCAAAGTAGATAGCGTCCTGACCCTCCTGCTCGCCCCCTCCCCCCTCATGAGGCTTTCTCAACACCAGGGAGAAAGCCTCGCATTACTGTGTGGAGTTACAAACAGAAGAACAGGAAGTGAGGATTTCTCAGAAGAAATAAGGACATTTAAAAGCAAAATTTAAGGATGAGGTAAGTGAAGGGGGACTGCACTAAGGTAAAGGAAGCTATTTAGTGAAAACATTTTTTACCTTTACAACCCCTTTAAGCTTTTTATTTTTATTTATTTTTTATTTTTTGCTGCTGCCCTGACCCTGTGTGTGTTTTTTTTGTCCAATAAATCCCCCATAAACATCTTTTTAGGAGGCTTCCTCTGTGTTGATCTGGATCTCTTTTCTGCCTGAGGTGGTCGATGGTATGTAGGGCTAAAACAACTACATTTAAACTTGTCTCCTTCTGCTAATTACCACTATAGAGAGCCTTTGGTTTCACCCTGGAATGTGGCAGGCCCACCCTTGACTGGATCATAGGCACACAGCCGTTTATTGTGCGAGTAAATACAAATTACAGTATGTCCCTTTCTTTGTTTTTATATACACATTTTAGTTTACTGACATCTACACATGTGCATTTTGTCAGGTTGCTTGTTACACAAGCTAATTATTGCAGAAATATTGAAAAGGGCAACACTATGAATACATTAAATTTGCGTATATAGGAACACTGAGCATAACTTCTGAATAACCTGAGCTTTATTCACTGTAAGTCTTCCAACTTCATTTTGGGACCCCTTAGTGAATACAGCAGCATATCTTACAGAAAACTCCTTTTTGTCTTGAGGTTCTTTATTGGTAACTGTAATGTCCAGATATAGCTATGAAAATTGCTAGGGATTTTGGCTAGCGTAGGGTCTGATTAGAACCTCTTTCAGAGGCTAACTTCACTTTATTTCCTGTCCATAGAATAAAACAACAAGAGAGAAAGAGAGACCCTCTTGGGTGTTTTCTTTTTTTGTCACCTACTGTTCCTATGACAACTGTATCATTTGGATTTCCCATCATTTTCTGTATCAGTGGCAATGATCACAGGGACAAATAGATAGAGTGAATCTCCCCAGTGGGGACCCAAACAGCAATAAAAACCTGACATACACATTAGGAAGCCTGAGACTCCAATGTTTCTTTATCACTTAGAGAATGTTTAACATATAGACACTACCTAATAAGACTTCTCATAGGGCTAGGACAATGGTTGAAAAGAGTAGGGTGGTATTACATTAATGTTTGAACAAGAAATCGAGTTGTGAGTTTTGTCAGAAGAATCACCCTATACAGCTAGTATCAGTTGTTTTCCTTTAGATAAAATATTGTTTTAACATATCAATAGTTTTTCTTTGCAAATATAGAAGGATTGTTTACGTTAGCCTTGCACATGAAAGCAACATTTTTTTATGTTATCTGGCAACCTTCCATGTATATTGTTCACAAGTTTGATCTGGTTGTCCATGGCAAGCCAACTCTGTATGCATTAGACATGTGCAGACTGGAATATTTTTTTCGTTTTCGTTTGGAAAATAAATTTATTTAGTTACTCCCGAAAATCATTTTGATTTATGTTGTTTTCGTCGGGAAAGTTTTCGTCCGAAAACTACGATTTTGGATGCTTTGCCGAATTTTCGTCGTTCAATTCGACAAAGCATCGAAAATCGTCGTTCTGAATACAGTGAATAGGTAGAAACTGAACGACAAAAATTCGACGATTTTTGATGCTTTGTCGAATTTTCGTCGTTCAATTCCTACCTATATTCACTGTATTCACTGAATACAGTGAATAGGTAGGAATTGAATGACGAAAATAAAGCATTTTTTATGTCGGATCTTTCGGTTTTCGTTTCTTGCGCTTTAGTTTTCGTTCGTTAAACCGATAACAGAAATACCCGATTTTCAGACGAAAATGCATTCTAACGAAAACGAATGCACATGTCTAGTATGCATACCTCCCAACTTTTTGAGATGGGAACAGGGTACATCTATTAGCAAAAGTATGTAGGTATAGGACACACACCCTGCCACGCCTCCTTAAAGGAGAATTAAACAAAAAAAGATTTGTTAAACCCACAAGTGTTTTTTTTTATTTTTCACCACTACTGTTCCTTACTGGCTTTTGACATTTACAAATGCAGCAATTTACCGTAGAAATTGGATACAAGGTTTAGCACTGGGAAACACTTTTTGAAAAATAAATCGTGCATTTTATATACAACTATAGAGATCAGACCAAAATAAGGGACAAATGAGGAGGAAAGAGGGACAGAGGGACTTTGTTCCAAATCAGGGACAGTCCCTCGAATGCAGGGACAGTTGGGAGGATGTTGTAAATATTAATAAATCTAGATTTGACAACAAAATAATGAAACTGTTTACAAAGATTCAGACAACTGCCTCCTAATAACATGCAGAATGGTTATGTTTGTAATAAACAAGATATAGATTGTGCATATTTTACATATAAATGTGATTTATTTTCAATCAATAAGTATATAGAGTGGCGTGTACTTAAGAAAGATGTTTAAAAGAAACAGAGGCTCTGTGCAGCTGAAGGGCTGGGCTGATTTCAGAAAATTGATATTGACATAGGATTTGGGGGATGGCACATTGCAAAAGCGCTCATGGTAAGTTATTGCATTTTTTGACTGAATTTTTTGCCTGAATCTTCAGTACAGTGTCATGTTAAAACCAACTTAACATATAAAGAAACAATTATTTCCATGTATTTCATGAATACTTACAAAAAGAAGTAGAAGAACAATATCAGGGTTGTCACACGCACAAGCAACATGCATGGGAGTCCAGAAATCCTCATCCTGGTGATTTACATTAACTCCTCGGTCAATAAGGATTTCTGCTGCAAAGGCATTATCATACCGTGCACACTGCAAAAGAAAAGGATAAAATCTCATGGCTGGAAAATAATATTTACATAATACACTTCAAGGGTTGCATTCACAGCACAGAGCTATAATTGACCATGTGCAGAAAGTCACGGAGAAAATAGAGGAAGATAATATACAATTTAAGACAATTACACACACTTACAACTAAATGAAGATGACTTGGAAGCAGGATAGACATATTTTAGTATAAGGGGTCAAAAAAAAAAAATAATGCCGTATTTCAAAAAGCATGCTAATGCTTCTATATGTTATCAAATTTGTGAAAATAAATGCAGACGCCTGAGAGCAAAATAATATGCAGTAATGTAGTTCCTTAGAGCAAAGCACTTATTTGATAAGTAGTAGGGCAAGATAAATGTATTCTAGCGAGCAAACAAGGAATAGCTCCCCATTTTCAAAGCAGGATAAAGAAAAACTGATGGAATAGCATGGCACATATAATATTTTAATGCTAGACAGCAGTTACAAATGGTGCTATGAGACAAATCAATTTATCTGATTAGTCCAGAAACCAACACATATTTTAGTTCATCTGCCCAGGTTGTACTAAAAAAAAAACACACAATCATTTCCTCGTTAAAGGTAAGCCTAAAGGCCCATACACAAGATCAGATATTCCGACAACAATTGTCCGATGGACCTGTTTTGTCAGATACTCCAACCGTCTGTATGCTCCATTGGACAATTGTTGTTGGAATTTCCGACAACAAATGTTGGCTGTGCATGCTCTCAAATTGTCTGACAACAAATGTGTTCCATCAGATCATCCAATTTTCAGGCAGAAAATGTGAAAAGAAAATGTATCAACATGACCCTTGTAATAAGTAATAAGAACCTTCAGGTGGTTGCACAGTGCTCTTGTATTTCCGAAACCCAGTGACTTCTTCTATTCAATGCTAATAAATCACCTAGAAACCAGTACTGGTAGTTTTTAGTGCATCATTTCCACTCTGAAACCTAAACTATGTGCTTAGTCTATCTGTAACACTTTAATACGCCCATTACAGTCAGAAAGGTAACCCTTAAAGAAAATCAGTAGGTTAGTCATACTACTAAAGACACTGCATAGCAGACACTGTAAGGTGCTTAAACATACTGCTACATCATTCTCCCAGCACATGCCATGCCCGGACAATTTGAGTAGTTGATGGATAGGTCCTAGTGCTGCCAACTGAAGGTGGTGGATGTGGCTTAGTTCTATGAAAGTTTAAACTTTTTCAGAAAAAATTTAAAATGTTCCAGTGGCAGCAATAAGAGCACCTGCTACACATGGGTGGTCATATTTTATTTCATTTTAAAGGGTCTTTGTAAGACTAAATAATATGCTATAAATTAACCATTGACTTGACCCTAACCTTAAAATTTAAAGGAATGTAGGACTTACCTATTTTTTTTGTTAAACTCAGGAAATGTGGTGAAAAGTAAATTTTCAAATAATACCCAATCACATGCAAAGGAACAAAAATGAATTTTGTAAGATTTAAGTCAGCAGTTTCGCCTCATTCACTAAATTACTGCAAAATTTCCTTGCAAAGTAAACAGCCTAATGAGCCTATTTGCCTTTGGTATATGTGCTGGACTGGCGCTACAAGACAGCTGCCTAGGGTGCACTGACACTTAGGGCGCAGCCACAGCCGCTGATATCCCTAACATCCCTGATCATTTGCTACTGGAGCCATACCAACCATGACAGCCTTTATTATTACCTCCCCCTGATATCCAGTACAATGAGATCAGACAGTGTTAGGCCCTGTACTGACAGATCCCCGATCCCTGACATTGTATCCATTAAAGATTCCACAATCTCAGAAAAAAAAACATCTCTTCTTCTAATCTTATTCCTGCCAGCGAGGAGAGCATGAGATTGACAGGACAGGGAGCCAATTACCATGGGTGGGGCGTCTTCCTAGGACTGTGTGGAGAGGTTCCTGCTGTCCGGAGTGTGAAGGGACCAGAAAGTTGATACTTTTGTAGCAAGAGGTGCAGAGTGTCCATTATGTGTCTAAGAGAGAGAGGTGGCTGCAGGCAGGGGGAGAGGAAAGGAGAGAGCTGGGAGAGGAGAAGAGCCATGACCTGGAATGTTATTTTCCCAGGCACACTTGCTGCTGGATAAGCAGGAGTTGGGGAGAAGCAGAAGTGTGGGGGAGGGGGAGGGCTGGTTCGACCATAGAAAGAGGGCATGGGTTGTGACCTGGCTGGAGTTAACCCTTCCACTGCCGGGGGGGGTTTTCCACACAATGGAGACCTGGCTTTTGTCTTCTAGTAGTGACCTCCTTATATAATGGAATATATTCATCTCTCATCATCATCATCATCATCATCATCATCATAATCTGATTTTATAATTCCTCTTCAGGCATAAAAGAGTTAATTAACCCCTTTGTGACTAGTCATTTACACCAGATGCAGTCAGGAGCATTTTTAAACACAGCATAAATGTGAACGTGTATGTGAGAAAAACATATTCCAGTGCTGCATTTTTCTACACTGCAAATGTGCATGAAGGTGTGCAAACCTGCATAAACGCAACTAAGTAAAGAAAGTAAACTGAAATAAATTTTTACAAAAAATTATTACAAAAAAATACTGAAAACCTCAAAGAGGAAGGCCTGGCACTCCGCACAACAGGCCCAGGATGTAAGAGCCAATGTCTAATATCGTGTACACACGATCTGTCCATCCAATGAGAACGGTCTGACAGCCCATTTTCATCGGCTACCCGATGAAGCTGACTGTTGGTCCGTCGCGCCTACACACCATCGGTTAAAAAAAAAACGTGCTAAAAAAAATTAAGTTCAATGCTTCCAATCATGCGTCGACTTAATTCTGAGCATGCGTGGATTTTTAACCATATATATGTATGTATCTATACATACACAGGCATAACTCACTTTTGAGTACACAATGGGGTTTATTTATTAAAGCTGGAAAGCGCAAAATCAGGCTCACTTCTGTATCAAAACCAATGAGCCTCCAATAAAACTGAGATATGCCTGTATGCATATATATATATATATATATATATATATATATTGAGTAGCAGAGCATTCCAGAGAGTGCCTGGGAAAGTCCTGTTCAGGGTTTATACCTCTCCCAGGCTCCTCTCTTATACGTTCAGGGAGCTCTGATCCAGGATCCACTATGGGTGTTGGCCCTCTCCCCCAGGCCAATTTAAGCACACGTGAGCAAGACAGCCATTGCTTTCTGTCCTGGGAAACACAGTTGGTACTGATCTGTGAGAGAGCAAGGAGGTTGGTAAAAACTCTTAAAGGCTTTGTGTGTAAGCTGACAAGCTGTAGGCTTGCTCAGCCTGATAGTGAGGGCTTGTCATATTGTATAGTTAGTGCCAAGACACGGCTAGGCTTTTGTTTAATTACTTTTGTTTTGTTTTGTTTGCCCACTGTACAGCACCTGTAATAAGACTATAGCACCAATAAACACCCCACTGTTTGTCACTTATATTATGGACTTGGTATCTGTGCCTGCTCATCCCAGGGAGCTTTTGTACCTGCTACCTATCCCCCAGCTTACAATATATATACAGTATGTATAAAAAAAAAACATCAATAGGGAGTGACACAAAACTAGGCTTTGGCAGGTGGAGAAGCTGGGAACCTAGTTAAAAGGTCATATCATTGGAGCCCCTGAAGCATTTAAGATTGGGATGAGTCAACCTACAATTGCCTCCAGAAAAATGAAGACTGTTTCTGAATTAAATGTAAGTAGAGATAAGTAAACAGTAGAATGGTTCTCAGTATAAAATATGGACCAGCACTCCCCTTGCAGGGCACTCCACAAACATTACTACTTCATTGTAACCCACCACAATGCGGTGTGTGCTGAGCTGGTGTTCTAGACAGTGTAAGGATGCCTTCCTATGAGTACCCTGCATTTGGTCACATGATCAGGTGAAGCAGATGCCTAAGGAAGTACTCCTGCACGGCTCTGCCTTCTAGTATATCCAGGAACATTAAAATAACTTTATTAAATAACAAATAAGTATTTATTATACTTCTTCTTCCATGTACTCACCAAATGAAGCAGACATCCCCCAGATGCAGTTGAAGTATGAGGATCAGCTCCATCTTTAAGTAACTGTAACACTGAAAAATAAATGATACAACATTTCTTGTAATAAATGTAACATAGACAATAAATTATAATTGACATATAATGGGTGAACCAAAATTAAAGGCTTTTGCACTAGGCTGTTACAGTAAACACCACGTGGCAAACATATTTGAAAATGTAACCATTACAATTAATTTTCTCTTTTTAATGAAATTAAATACCTTGATAGCGTGCTTCCAAAGTACTGCGTCTCTACAATATTGTTTTGGAAAAAGAGTGGTAAGAGAAAAAGAATTGCTAATTCTAAAAATGTATGTTTATGTTTGGATTCAGTACTTTCACTGATCCAGAAGAAGTGTGCAGATCAGGTAAGGCCCAATGAATTCCAAGTGTTTGATTTGCATACTTCAATAGTTCCATGCCAATTTATCCAAAAGCAATGAAGCCATTGGATCTTTAGCACATTCATGGAACTAGTTATTGCAGAAAGGTAGGTCAGAGATGTCAGCCTCCATTCTCTCATTACACATTTTCATTATTAGTGCAGTCAAAGATTACTCCTTACAAAACAACAAATTCATCATTACAGATGCAATGCCATTGAATTTTTTTATACTAAACAGGAATTTAATGTTAATCTACATACTTTAGATCAGCTAAAGTATCGGGGGTATTTGCGGGAGTAAATACTCAGTATCGGTCCTGATACCGATACTGGTATCGGTATCGGGACAACCCTAATTACAACCATCCAGACGCTGGCATCCTAACAAACAATGATGTCATCGTTTGATAAGGGAAATTTCAGGTGCCTGT
This sequence comes from Rana kukunoris, assembly GCA_029574335.1. Classification (NCBI taxonomy): domain Eukaryota; kingdom Metazoa; phylum Chordata; class Amphibia; order Anura; family Ranidae; genus Rana; species Rana kukunoris. Next base: position 224,798,144 of record CM056050.1, on the reverse strand, counting down.
TTTCCCCTCCCCTGCCCCTCCATCAGCACTGGGGTCACATTAGCTGAGTGGGGGGGAGAAACTGAGGGAGAATGGAAACATTGGTAGTCAGTACCAATGTGCAAAGGTGTATTTGCTTTGGAAGAATAAATTACCTCTAACGGTGGGTGCCCTACATTGGTGGATGTTGCTGCGTTCTGCAAAACTATTAGTTTAGTTTTTTTACATTTTAATGTGGGGTGCCTCGAGATTGTACAGAATTTTAAAGGGTGCCTTGACTGCGATAAGGTTCAGAAACACTGCTTTGGACACAAATTAGCAGTAGCTTGCAAATCTATTTGATTGAGAACTAACCTAAAGATGATGGTTTACTAATGTCAAAAATGTTATTCATTTTGCATGAGAATTTTTCCCAGAGCTTAGTAAATGTGGTGCAGTTTCACTTTGCAAAGAATGCCCAATCACGTGCAAGGAAAAAAAAAAAAAACAGTATTTTTGCTTGCACATGATTGGATCATAGAAGTCAGCAGAGCTTTACCTCATTCACTATGTTCTGGGGAAAATTCCCTTGCAAGGTGAACAGTCTTTATAGCCAAAACCCTGTTTCTTGTTCTGAGTACATTTGTCTGTAAGAATGAAAGTGAAGGGAAAATCCAAACTTTTAAGTTGTCACAAGTAAAGAAATTAAGGCATCTTCCTTATGGTACACTTGTTGCTGTGACAACTGTCCACCACTTTGAATAATTTATTCCTCATTTCCTATAGGGTCTACAGGACAGAAATCGAAGGGAAATTTTCCCAATGGGACACAAATAACAAAACAATGTCAGAATGTAATCTTTCCTCACTCTAGGACTAAAAAAACATAAACAATATAATGCATCCATATGCCAATAAACTGGGCTGGGCTGGGACAAAAATTTGGCCCTGGACTTCATCCAGACTGGCCCACTTTGACAGGTCTCTCCCATGGTGGCCGGACAACTCCCAAACCCCCCCCTCCCCCCCGGCCACCCAAGCCCCCTCTCCCCCTTCACTAGCCATTCTACTTTATTAGAGTAGGATGGCTGGTACTGGTACTCTTTTAGGCAGTACCAGTGAGGAAGCTAGACATTATTTCACCCGGAGCAAAGAATCGGTTCGGTGCCCCCCCCCTTATGGGACAAGATTAGGCAGAAGTGAGAAACTCCCAGGCCATAGCTGTTGAGTCAGCTATCTGTCCCCTCCCCCATGCTCCTCTGTTGTCGTCCCCTGGTCCTCCCCCTGCTTCTTTGTCCCCCCAGGTGAGTGCTGCAGGGAGGGAGAGGAGGTGAGCGTTGCGGGAAGGGAGAGGAGGTGAGCGATGTGGGAAGGGAGATACAGAGAAACGGAGGACGGCGGCGGTCCGCTGTCACTGAAGCCAGGCCAATGAGCCATCGGCCCACCGGGAAACTCCCTGTAGTCCCAATGGCCAGTCCATCCCTGCCAATAAACTGTATTACATATATTCGTTGATATATTCTGACTAGCAATTTCCTTTAACCACTTAAGACCTGGACCAATATGCAGGTAAAGGACCAGGCCCCTTTTTGCGATTCGGCACTGTGTCACTTTAACTGACAATTGCGCAGACGTGCGACGTGGCCCCCAAACAAAATCAGCGTCCTTTTTTCCCACAAATAGAGCTTTCTTTTGGTGGTATTTGATCACCTCTGTGGTTTTTATTTTTTGCGCTATAAACAAAAATAGAGCGACAATTTCGAAAATAAATTCAATATTTTTAACTTTTTGCTATAATACATACCCCCCCAAAAATATATATAAAAAAAAGTTATTTTTTCCCTCAGTTTAGGCCGATACATATTCTTCTAAACATTTATCGATTGGTTTGCGCAAAATTTATAGCGTTTACAAAATAGGGGATAGTTTTATTGCATTTTTATAAAAAAAACATTTTTACTACTAATGTCGGCGATCAGCGATTTTTTTCATGACTGCAACATTATGGCGGACACATCGGACAATTTTGACAAATTTTTGGGACCATTGTCATTTTCACAGCAAAAAATGCTATAAAAATGCATTGTTTACTGTGAAAATGACAATTGCAGTTTGGGGGTTAACCACTAGGGGGCACTGAAGGGGTTAAGTGTGACCTCATATGTGTTTCTAACTGTAGGGGGCTGGGGCTGGACGTGTGACGTCATTGATCGCCTTTCCCTATATCAGGGAACAGACGATCAATGACAGCGCCACTGTGAAGAACGGGAAAGTGTGTTTACACACACCTCTCCCCATTCTTCAGCTCCAGGGACCGACCGCGGGACTCCGGCGGCGATCCGGTCTGCGGCCCACGACCCACGGCTTGGCATTTAACAATCATGTACAGGTACGTGATTGTTCCCAGCCGTGCCATTCTGCTGACGTATATCGGCATTAGGCGGTCCTTAAGTGGTTAATAAACAGTTTTAGTTAAGTATGATACAAAGTGTGCTCGATGTCGATTGGACACGGGGATGTATTATCATATGTTTTGGAGTTGTCCTAAAGTGGCACAGTTTTGGGATGCGGTATTTGAAGCCATTAATGAGCGCCTTGGGCTATCTCTGCCTCAGTCTCAGTTGGTGCTGCTTGGAATACAGGATGACGACCAAAGACCCAGATACACTAAACTTTTGATCTCTTACCTGCTTTACTATGCTAAAAAAATGATTTTGCTTAAATGGAACTCTGTATCCCCCCCCCTACGTTAACTTTATGGGAAAATACCATCAATAGTGCCTTACCACTGTACAAGATGACTTACTTAAATAGGAAGTGTCCCAAAAAAATTTAAGCAGTTTGGTTGCCTTGGGCGGCCTAGGTGCTGGGGGTGTCATTATCTGCTGCTACGTCAGGTATCTTTCATATTGATTTCTAACCATAATTACATCGCTTGAGCAGCACACCACACGGAACAAACTAAGGAAGGTATTTAAATATACTGAGACAAGCCATGTAATTCCAAACGGTGGCCTTTCTCCTCAACCCTTGTCCCATTTTTTTTCTTTTCCCACCCCCCCTGCCTCCCCCCCCTTTCTCTTCCTCTCCCCCCCTCCCATTTCTCTTCCTCTACCCCCCTTTTTTTTCTCTTCCTTTGTTTTGTTTTGTTGTGGTCTGCCTTAACCTGAGGTCCTGAAGGGGTATTGAATACAGTTACGTGTCCGGATAAATTCCATGTATATATTTTCCTTGCCTAATCCTGGTTTATGAAATGTACCAACTGCCATTTGCTATTGTTTTTTTCTTTTTGTACTTTTTGCTCTTTTCTCAATAAACTGAACCTTTTTAACTGTGAAAAAAAGGATGATACAAAGATCAATGTTAGGTGGCAATACTCAGCAAATGATTACAGAACAATACAAAAAAAACAGCCTCCTCAACCAGCTTCTCCCTAAAGCCTCAAAACCCGCCTGTAAACTCATATTCTTTATCTTTTTGGGTGCTAAAATCACCTTAGCCAGGGCATGGAAATGTCCCAAGGTCTCTATTACAGCAGCTAAACGAAAAATCTCATGGATTATGTCCAAAGAGAAGATGATGAGTTCTATTCTGGACACTTTACCTCAGTTTAGGGAGATCTAGGAGCCTTTAAATATATGGGGATTGGAGACTCCATTTTTCTGTCATGCTGACTCGTCTGGGTGTAGATCTCCGCCGCAAGCCACTGCTTTCTGTCTCTTCTATTTCCTCCCTCTCTTTCTTTTCCCCTTCTCTGTCCATCTCCTTTCACCCTCCCACAAACATCTGTAATACTAAGGAATTGCCCCTGGGCGTTGATATTTCCTCTGTACTATACAGGCTTCACTATGCCCAGCCTTTCTCCTGGTTGATATATACAGCTTGGTACAGCTTGCCTTCTTGATAGGCTGTTCATCTTGTCATAGGGATCCCTAATGAACGATGTTCCTTGTTATATGCAATAGGTGAGGGCCCTTTCCATCCCTCTCTGCACAGTTAGTTCCTAAAAGGGGTGCGGTGGAGGGTATGGGGTAGGTCCTGCCCTAAGGGGTCCCTGGGTCTTAGCGGCCATCATGTATGGTTATACGAGTTATGTTTTTAGTACCCTTTCAAAGAAACAGCCTTGTGACATGTACTGTACCTCCGTACTATGTTTATTCTACTTAATAATGTTTTGTCATGTCAAGCATAGTCTTTAAAATGTAATAATATTTCTTGAAATATAAAATTACTTTCAATAAAAATGGTTGAAACAAGAAAAAAAGAAAAAAACAGACCATGATGCCAGTGATACAGTATATCTGAAAAAACAGAAGATTTAAGATCATATGTTGAATGCATCCAGCAAATCCAGTTAGTTCCTCATGGCCTATATTTTATGGCTCTTACCTTCTTTATCATCATGGTGGATTATTGCATCTTGTATCTTGTCAGAAAATTGGAAATTAACTTTGTAGTTTTTTCTTTGTTTACTTTTTCTCCTGTATGCATCTTGTTTTTGCAGAGCCTTTTCTCTCTCATAGTAAGCCTTGATTTGGTCGCAGCGCATACGTCTCACCAGACGCTGACGCTGGCCCAAAGGAAGAGACTCCAGCAAGCACTGGTCAATTTCCATGTCATGTGATCGAAAAACATTACAAAGCTGGAAACAACCTACAGGACAGAAAGAAAAACAGGGTCATTTTCTAAGTAGATTGATTACATTTTCAAAGAGTTACTAGACATCGGTCACAAATACTTTCCAATATGTTAACAGCATATTATTGACATTTAAATGATTTTTACAAACGTGTTTGCATTACTTTTGGGGCATGGTGTATTGATTACCGACAGTATGATCTTACGCCTACATTTTGGATGTTAAAAGTGCTTTTCCTGGTATTTTAATATGTCCTATCTGCAATGTAGTAACACAAATGCATCCTCCCATTGGGCTATTCAATTTAAAAACTACTCTAAAAAACATGTTACTTCAGTGTTAGCTTAACAGCTGGGAGAGGCCCCACTGGCAGTTAGGAAGGCCACCCCCCTGTTGGTATAAGGGTCAGAAGCAGAATAATAATTATTAATTATGTAAAATATCTAAAGAGGTTGAAAAGAACATATTAAATATTTAAAGCAAATGTTTTCTGTAAAAGGTATGTCATAACAGCTAAAGATTATTTTGGCAGCAGCTTCACCCACCAGTGTTATGATTAACATTTATAATCAGTGATTTAATTTATGTAGAGAAAAGACAATTTTATTTCATATGGTTAATATGATCATGCATTAAAAGGCCCCAATCTAACATCTATGTAGACATCTTAGTATTATCGAAATATTTACATCTTAACTTATATTAGTGATCTGTGAGAAACCATGTAAAATGCTTTAGCAAAGTCCAAATATATTACACCCACAGCTACTCTAAGTATCTCCATAGTCCTATACAGTATATTTTCCTTTGGCCACCTTTGTCTTTTCCAAATCCGAGCCCGCTATTGTTTATTATATTATTTTCTAATCAATAGTCTTGTTTGAGGTCCATTATCAGTCCTTTCGAATTCTTATCTAAAATATGGTAATCGAACAGGTGTGTAGATATCAGGTTAACACATAGGCCTCGTACACACACGACCGAGAAACTCGACAGAATCCATCAAGAAAAACTTGGTGGGAGAGCTTTTTTGCCGAGGAAACCGGTCGTGTGTATGCTTTTCATCGAGAAGACTGTCAAGGAACTCGACGAGGAAAAAAGAGAGCAAGTTCTCTTTTTCCTCAACGGAAGTCTCAATTTCCTAATCGTGTTCCTCGTCGGGCTGTTTTTCGATGAGAAACACATTGGTGTGTATGCTTAGAAACCCACGCACCTTCGGTAAAAGAAGCATTTGTAATGGAGATAGCACATGTGTCACGCTGTAACAGACTGAAAAGTGCAAATGTCTCTTACCAAACTTTTACCTAACACGCAGTAACATGAGATTAGCAAAAGCAGCCCCAAGGGTTGTGCCAGGGGAATTGAACTTCCCCTGCTGTCGTATGTGTTGAAGTCACCGCGTTTGAGTACGAGGAGATTTGGTCTTGACTGTGTGTACGCAAAGTTAGCTTGTCAAGTTTCTCGACAAGCCTAACAAGGAACTCGTTGAGGAAAACGTTGTGTCTTTTGTGACAAGTTCCTCGGTCGTGTGTATGAGGCCATACCCTGTTTTTCTAAAATACGTATGTTACTAGTACATTGGTAACAAGCCAACTATCAGAGTCATTAAATTAGAAACAATGGTGTTGGTTTACTAAAAGAGTAAAGTAAGTTCAGTTTTAAAGTGAAAACTTGAAAAGAATACTTAACTATGTGTAAAGGCAATAAAAAAAAATGCATTGTTGCTTGCAAAGAATTGGACGATTGTCAGTCCACTTAAAGTGGTTGTAAACTTATACCTACAGGTAAGCCTATAATAAGGTTTACCCGTAGGTACTTTAAATATCTCCTATACTTGTACAATTTAAGAGATATTCACGATATGCGCTGCTGACGACCTCATTGGCGCATACACACACACTGAAGAAACGGGCTGCAGTATAAAAACATATATATCGGTGAGTGTGGCTAAAAAATATTTCATTAACCAATCAAGCCATCTAAAGTCCTCCCAGACTTAATTAACAAGGCTGTTAGGCCTATGCATTCGAGTTTGGTAGTTGGTCAATGAGATTATGCCTGTAGAGTCCATTCTTTCATTTTTTTTTTTATGCTTTTGTATATGGATGATGGAACTGTAATTATCTTAAAAAAAAATTGAAGTACCCTTTTCCTAATCAATATATAGCTGTCACATGACCCAGATCTTTCCCAGCTTTTCTGCAGGGAAACTTAAGCAGGGGGAGCTTCAAGTCCTCTGCTGCTGGTCACATGTTAAAAAAAAAATCAGCCTTTGGCATACAGCGTTAAAATAAATTAAACAATAAACTGTTTTACATTGTCAAACAAATATATAGTGTATATTTGAAATTAATTATTTATTATGTTTTTGGCAATAACATGGTGTAGGTGGACTGTGTCACATCACTCCAGTCTGTGTATTAGAATAAGAGGGAGGTGAAGCCACCATTCATCCAAATTGTGTTTGGCTGGTTAGTTGGCATGGAGGAGGGGGGTGGGCGGTCATTTACCACTGTGTATTCACCCACATGTGTGACTCTATAGTCACATGGGCTGCTCAGATGTAATAGGGAGGAAATGCTCATCATAGAAACTCACTGGAAAAGGAGCAGGTGCAGAGTTATCCCCACAGCTGCAAAATCCCTAGCTGAATTGGGGACGTGAACAGAAGGTGGAAATAGAGAACAGTAGGATCAACCAGGTTTTTAGCAGAATACAGAAAATAAGACAGTAGTTTTTTTATGATGTGAGTTTAGTGACACTTAAATGCCACCACAGTCCTTTGTATACCCGGCAAAGATATTTGATTGTTTTTCTTTTTCTTAGCCCAAATGACCAACTCTTATTAGTTCTAGAGTGCCTACATGACCATGCTTACTCTTTTTACTATTAATATATTTAACCACTTAATCTCCCTGGCGGTATGATTATGTCAGATTTTTTATGCTAAAAGCGGTACATTGTTTTGCATTTAAATCTGGCGTTTTATATTGTAGGCCTGTAATTCTTAGGAATAACACACTTAAATCTGTCCAAACAAGAGTCTAATAGATATCCCGGGTATGATAATGTTTGAAACACAAAATCATAAATTATAATATAATAAATAACTATAAATAATTATCAAAAATAATAATATAATAATAATACAAACTATTCAATAATGTAATCAAATCAAAAACACTTAAATGTGCTCAGTTGCAGAATTGTCGCTGTCGTCACTTGCAGCGTTTGATGACGAATCGCTCAATTCTGCAAGTGATTCTAATTTATTATTGCTGTTTTCTAGCTAGTCTAAAACCGCTTTTGATGTAGAGGGACATTTTTTGGTTGCTATGGACAATCTCCAGTTTCCAGGCAGAAAGAACAGTATTTATAATATAAAAACTGCATGCAGGGTACTGGACAAAGCACTAGGGACAAAAGGGATGTGGAATGATTTGATACAGTAATGTAATCTATAAGATTACAGTGTACTGAATGTGTTTTGTATTTTGCACTTTTTGAATTTCCCACCGGGCTCCGTCCCCATGCATTGCGCCGCTTGCAGAGAACAGAGCCCAGAATACAGTACATCGAGCGGAAGGCACACAGCGGGAACACATCGCAGGATCCTGGGGACAAGGTAAGTAACTTTCCCTGGATACTGCGATGCAGCCCCGACTGTGGCTCTGGGTTATCGCTGTTGGTATGGATAATTTTCCCCCAAGCCACACTCAGGATTACCGCTAAGAAGGTTACGGACCGAGCCTCTTTTTTACACTTGTTTACAAGTTAAAATCATTTTTTATTTGCAAGAAAATTACTTAGAGCCCCCAAACATTATATATATATATATATATATATATATATATATATATATATATATATATATTGTATCCGCCGCTACCATCTGCTCCGGGAAACGCTATCATCTGCTCCGGGAAACGCCAGAGATGACTGGAATGGGGCGGGGGGAGCCCACTCTCACCCTTGATAAAAGTGGTCTTGCGGTAAATCCACCATGAAGACCACTTTTATCCAAAAGAGCGCCGCTCACCGTTGTTGTAAATACTGGGGTTATAACAGCTATCTGTTGCCATAACAACGGTATTTATTATCAAAGTACCGACGTACAATGACGGCGATTTGCACTAAGTGCAAAAAATGGCCTGGTCATGAAGGCGGTGAAAACTTCCAGGGCTGAAGTGGTTAATGCCCCCTTACACCTAGGAATACATAGTGCAGGATGCCGCCCACATACAGTTGTGCTCATAAGTTTACATACCCTGGCAGAATTTATGATTTCTTGGCCATTTTTCATAGAATATGAACGATAACACAAAAAAAATTATTTCACTCATGGTTAGTGTTTGGGTGAACCATTTATTATCAATCAACTCTGTTTACTATTTTTAAATCTTAATGACAACAAAAACTACCCATTCATAGCACAGTGGTGATTACTACATGTCCATCCTGAACTAAGATCAGAGACTTTTTTGAGCTAATATTTATTATTATCTTTTATTTTTTTCTGGCTGAAGGATTGTGCTATTTCCACACGATTGTTATATGGACTTTTTGACTACACTGAGTCCGAGTGTTAAGGCGCAGCTCTAAACCTCTGTTTTTCCTGTTGTATTTTCTCGTGTCTCGGCACAAGAGCTGCTGCCTCCCCCTCTTTTTACCCTTAGTGACTGTTACATTGTTACTAATTTATTATACATGTTGACAAGCACAGTTTTTTCTGTATTATATAGTGTTTGGGTGAACCATTTATTATCAATCAACTGTGTTTACTATTTTTAAATCTTAATTACAACAAAAACTACCCAAATGACCCTGATCAAAAATTTACATACCCTGTTGATTTCGGCATGATAACATGCACACAAGATGACACAAAGGGGTTTGAATGGCTATTAAAGGTAACTATCTTCTCCTGTGATCTGTTTCTCTTTAATTAGCGTGTGTGTATAAGCTCAATGAGTTTCTGGATTCTGAGTCAAGTGGAAAGCAAAAGAATTATCAAAGGATCTGCGGAAAAGGGTTTAAAATAGGAAAGGGATAAAAGGAAAGAGATATAAAAAGGATATCCAACAAATTGAGAATGCCAATCAGCAGTGTTCAAACTCTAATCAAGAAGTGCAAAATTGGGGGTTCTGTTGAAACCAAACCACAGTCAGGTAGACCAACTAAAATTTCAGCCACAACTGACAGGAAAATTGTTCGGGATGCAAAGAAAAACCCACAAATAACTTCAGGTGAAATACAGGGCTTTCTGAAAACATGTGGTGTGGCTGTTTTAAGATGCACAATAAGGAGACACTTGAAGAAAGATGGGCTGCATAGTCAAGTCATCAGAAGAAAGCCATTACTACGCAAATGGCACAAAGTATCCGCTTACAATACGCCAAACAGCACAGAGACAAGCCTCAAACCTTCTGGTACAAAGTCATTTGGAGTGATGAGACCAAAATTGAGCATTTTGACCACAACCATAAATGCTACATTTGGAGAGTCAACAAGGCCTATGATGAAAGGTACACCATTCCTACTGTGAAACATGGAGGTGGGTCGCTGATGTTTTAGGGATGTGTGAGCTACAAAGGCACAGGAAATTTGGTCAAAATGTATGGCAAGATGGATGCAGTATGTTTTCAAACAATACTGGAGGAACATTTGCATTCATCAGCCAGGAAGCTGCGCATGGGACATACTTAGATATTCCAACATGACAATGATGCAAAACACAAGGCCAAGTCAACCTGTCATTGACTACAGCAGAATAAAGTGAAGGTTCTGGAGTGGCCATCTCTGTCTCCTGACCTTAATATTATTGAGCCACTCTGGGGAAATCTCAAACGTGCAGTTCATGCAAGACAGCCCAAAAAAGTACAGGAACTGAAGGCTTTTTGCCAAGAGAAATGGGCAGCTTTACACTCTGAGAAGAAAAAGAACCTCATCCATAAAAGACACAAAAAACTTCAAGCTGTCATTGATGTTAAATAGGGCAATACACGGTATTAAAGTGGTTGTAAAGGAAAACATTTTTTTTTTCCATAATAAGCATCCTTTACCTGCAGACATTTCTCTTTTCACTTCCTCATTGTTTGTTTTTGCTCAGAAGTTGCTCTATTTCTTCTCTGTTCTGTTCACTTCCTACTTGTCTGATTTTACTGACCACCATGAAGGGAGAATTTATTGCTGTGGTCAGTAACGTGCTCACCCCCTCCTGGGAACTACATCTGTGTTGCAGGATGCTCTCTACATGTTAGAGACTTCAAGAAGGTGTGAATTACTGGGTGTGCTGCAATTCATACTGGGAAATGTAGTTCTTACATGAACAAGTGATGCAAACCAGGAAGTTAATGAGAGAACAGAAACTAGAACGCCAGAGGTGATATAGAAGGAATTTAATAGGTATTTACTTATTTTTTAACAGAATCATTACACTATTCTGTCTGTCTACCTTGCAGACATTAATTTTAGGCAAAAACATTTTTTCCTTTACAACTTCTTTAAGGACTGGGCTATGTAAACTTTTAATCAGGGTTATTTGGGTAGTTTCTGTTGTCATTATGATTCAAAAAGAGTAAACACGGTTGATTGATAATAAATGGTTTTAGCCAAACACTAACCATTGGAGAAAACAATTTTTGTGTTATCATTCATATTCTCTGAAAAATGGCAAAGGAATCATAAATGTTGCCAGGGTATGTAAACATATGAGCACAACTGTGGATGCTAGTGAGTAATGTATTGTGTGAGGAATAGGGGGGGTGTACAGATGATCAAAAACAGAAGGTCAGGTTTTCAGGGAACCTGAAGTGGTTGACCAGTTGGAAGTATTGCACATGTAGTAATTTACCTAGGCAGGTTTACTTTCCATGTAACCCCTGACCAGTAGTTGTTTACTGACTGAGTTTCATTTTAAAATCAGAGGTACCTTAACTATAGGTCTGTCATAACTCTACAATGCAGTAATGACATTTTAACATCTATGTGAAAAGATAATGGGCAATAAAAGACTAAAAAATATAAACTATATTATAAGCCTACTTAGTAACAAATAAAGAATGACCTTTCAGCTTATTAGCACACTAGCAATTGCCCTACTTAGAGAGTAGTCACTTCTGCTCTAATGATATTTTCAGCTGCTACTGAGGAGCTGATTAGCCATCACATGGTGATGCATAGCTGGAACCATGACCAATTATTTTATAAAGGTCTGTAACATCCACATTTCTACAGACAATGAACCCAAGCTAATTGTTCATACTATGGTAAATATTCCGGAAACATTATGTTTTTCATGTTTGTATTACCAATTTAAATATTTGTGGACTAGTATTAACCGGTAAAATTATGTAACTAATTTATATACTTTAATTTATATACGCCTTATATTTTTAAAATAATGACTGAAAATAAAAAATATGCATTGAACAAAAAACAATTTCTGCACTATATGCGGTGTAATATGTGCATTTTAAAGGCAAAAATAAACTTTGTTATATATGTGTTTTGTATTTGTTTTCTTGCACCCCTTTATTGAACTTGACACAATTTTTTACATATGCTATGTCACACTGTAATATACTTGACTATATAAACTGAACTCTTTGATTCAGGTGACATTTTTATTATACCAGAATCAGGACAAACGTTTCTGAACTGTCAACTAACATATCATTAGAAATTACAAACTGCCCAACTCAACCCTGAAACTAATTGTATAAATTCAATATTAATACAAAATATATTAAAATGTAATGGGTACCAGTACTAATGTACTGTACACCTGTCATAAGAGAATTATGGAAGCTAGCTTTGTTGACCTTTCATCCTAAAAATTATAACTGACGTCAAGCTGGTGCTTTGACTTTAAATGTTTTTAAATCATGGACCCAGAACCAACATAAAGATTTCTGCTTTTCTCTTTTTTTTTTCCTTGCTTCATGTTTGTATTGGCTCTGTGACTTCATATGAAGAAGCCAAACACAGCCAGGCATTTGCAAAACAAAATAAGCAATGACAGCACCCGGCAAGAATAAAAATAAACTTTTGTTTAAAGCCCAACTTCCACACTTTAATTGAGAAAAAGGAAAAGTACCCCTAGGGGCTTTGAGTTGCAGAAACTAATGTCAAGAAATTACAATGAAAAAAATAGAAAAATAATTGTATGATTTATTCAGAAGGAAATAAGTTCCCGGGGGCGGTTGGGTTTCGGTTGACTACCGGTACCAATTTGTGACACTCACCTTGGTAATTATATACACATATATGTTTTTAACTCACTGTCTATAATATTGACTTTACATATTAGAACTATACAGCTATGTTGTTTTGTTTGTGTATTCTAACAAGCTTTATTATTGTATATATATTTTCTTATAGAACTTATTTCCCCCTGAAGATGACCCACATCAACTAAAGGGTCGAAACGCGTCGGGGACTTTGCGCATAAGTTATTGATCAAATATACTTATTGTGATTGTATACAAATGTTTTTATATTACTTCTTGGAGTTCATGCTTGGATTCTTTATTAAAGGGTTCTTTTTTACTTTGTAACTTATTTTCTTTTTTACTTTGTAACTTATTTCCTTCTGAATAAATCATACAATTATTTTTCTATTTTTTCATTGTAATTTCTTGACATTAGTTTCTGCAACTCAAAGCCCCCAGGGGTACTTTTTATTTTTCTCAAGTATCGATTCAGGGGTGTGCAGCACTGTAATCCACATCTTGTATTGCCTTTCTTTGCTAAAACTTCCAAACTTTAAGAGCCCATTCACACCTGAGCGGCAAAACGCCTGTCGCGCGACGCTCGTGCCGCTGGAGGGGAAATTTCCCATTCATGTCTATAGAGATGGTTCACATCTCTGAGACGCCGAACGCCTGTCGCCTGAAAAAAAGTCCCGGACCCTTTTTTTCAAGCGACATTGGCGTTCGCCCATAGACATGAATGGGAAGATTTGTAAAAAAAAAAAAAAAATAAATAAATAAATCGAAGCGCGGCAAGTAAAGCCGCGTATGCGGCGTTACTTGCCGCTCAGGTGTGAATGCAGCCTAAGGGTAAACTGCTTTTACATTAAAAAAAACCAGCACCTCGATGTAGTGCGGTAAATAAGGCTTTATTGTAGATGAAGTGGTACAAGGGGGGTAAAATCCACCACAGAAAGGTTGATGTGTTTCAGCCTCTATGCACCATACTCACATACTCATAATGTCAACTGCTCGTTTTGTCGAGTAGAGAGTGGAAAGCCTACTTACCCGATCCTCCATTCCACAGCATACAGTACTCCCCCAGGATCCAGCATTGGACTGTTCCTGACATCCTCTCATCCAGAGCAGGGATATAGGCTTCATGACGTCAGGAACAGTCCACCACACAAGACCACTAGACCATGAGGGGAGGGGGGCATAACGACTGGTCTAGGCAAGGGACAGCCCCACTGCAAAAGATTTTTTTTTTAACCATAGTTGGACTTTATTTAGTGTATATATTAGACTTTATTTTTTTTAATTTTTTTTAAGATATTTATTTCATATAGTAACAAACAGCATAATGACTGTGCCCAACTGCTCACATGGACAAATTTATGAACAGCTCAGTCAGCAAAGTTTGTGTTTGTTTATTTAGTCAGGTGGACATGTGCAGTTAGAGCACCACGGTAGGGCTGATTTATAGAGAAATCTTGTGATGATATTTATTCCATCTGCAATATCTGTGTATTCTTAACACCCTCATCTCATAATATATTCAAAGCTAAAAGCAAGGAAGTGTTGAACCTGGCAGGTTTATTTTCTGCGTCCCATTGAGCTTTCCCTTTATCGGTTGTCCCAGTCATAAGAGAAAGTGACAATTATTGGCTGATTTACTAAAGCAGATGTTAATATTAACCAAATAAATTGGAATATACCAAAAATATATTGTTGCTAAAAATACACCAAACACATTATTAGTGTACACAAATACAACAGAACTTACAAAGTTTGTGCTAAATCTAGAAGATAAAACTGTACTGAGTTAATAAATAAAGGTCTGTCTGTAAATGAGGTCTTGGGGATCATTCACATGGGCGCTTTGTCCTGTACTGCGTGAATGCATTGAGGATGCAGCGGCGGTATGATCATAACTACAGGTCCTAATATGATAGGGATTGGGGTTGCAGGTGTACGGGCCTGGAGAGTGTGCATTCAGGGCACACCTGTCATATTAGGACCTGTAGCTATGTTTGTTAAGCTCCCGCATCCTCATAGAGTCACATGCGACAAACAAACAGCTCATTCACATTGTATGAGAACCAGTGTGAATGAGATGGCCATTTTTTTATAATTATTTTTCCCTTTTTTTCACAATGCTTTTTGAAAGGGGGAGCTTTGGTGAAATATTAGGGGTCTAAACAGATCCCTGATGTCTCACGTTTGAGACAGAGAAAGGGACTTTCTCTGCAGCCTCAGCTACATTGCAAGATGAATAAACAGGGAGTGCCCTGTACAGAGGCACTTGCTCATTCACAAACTGATGCATAGTAAACACATTTTACTATGCATCAGTTTCTAGTGAACACGGTAAATGATCTGTTCATTTAGGAAAGGAAGGGACTGGTAAAGATGACCCCTTCCTGAAACATTCCCATGTGTGCCACCGGCGGGAGGTAGAGGAGGGAAATTGGCAGCTGCGGGGGAGGGGCATGACAGGCACACAACAGGAGGCACACAGGAGGGGGCCAGTACAACAGGGGGACAATTATCTAGACAGGATGGTGTCATCAGTGTGGTAGGGGAGAAAAATGAATGAACCCGATCAGCCTGCTTCTCCTTCCAGTGGCTTTCAGTTGCTGCAGGGGGATCACTTCCAGTAATTTTGCCCTTCCGCCACACTGATCACCCCCTACTGTCCACACCCTTTTCCCCCTGCTGCCCGGGCCCCTCTGTTGAACTGATGGGGCCCAAGTTCCATCTAGGAGGTCTGGTGGTTTCCCCTTATCGGTCACCATGCACAAACCACACACTGCTCTTACTAGCAGTTCAGGTTAGCTTAAACAGGCAGGCAACTAAGTGGGACTTTTTCAGTAGGCGCTGTAAATAGAGATGAACCAAATACACCAGAGTTTGGTTTGAGCAGGGATGAAGTTTGGGTGCCAAATCAAAAACCTCATTGAAGTCAATTGGAGCCAAATGTTAAAAGTCACTTCTGACAATATCATATAATAATAGGCAAAGGATTGACAAACAAATGGCATCGGGGACTGGGTACTGCCCTGGGGGAGATGTAACAAAACAAAATACATTTTTAGAAAACTCTGTGGGAGCAGCATTATTATTAATTCCTAAACTGAAACATTAAAAATCAAAGCTCCATTAAATAACATGTCTGAGGTATGGCATGACCCTGCCTTTGAAGTGGAGCACAATGTATCTGATCTACTACAGCAACACTGACATTTACAAAGAAAAGTGTGTTTAACGAGCGGCGCTTTAAAGCTAACGCTCGGGCGGCCCCAGTGTGAAAGAGGTCTAAAACAAAAGTGATTAAAAATATATTTAACAAAGTCCTGGGTTCCTGTGGGATGTATAATAGTCCTCATAAGCAGATCTAAAGTTATCAGTGGTCTGCTAAAGTTGATGAATGAGCATAATTTGCACAATGTGTGACTCTGTTGCCGCTATTTCACCCAATTTTTTTCAATTGAAAAATCAAAGGAGTCAGGAGATTTGCATCCAAATCAGAATACCATAGGAGCAGTAGGAGATTTATCCGTTTGTACTATATAGTGTGGACATAAAGTTGTTGGATTTATTTTTATGTCCAGCAAGTAGTCAGGATGAAAATAATGTATGACCAGCTTAAGTAATGTTTTTGCAGAATTGTTAACGTCAATTTCTAAGGTTGAATAGAAGCCATTTCAAGTTCCAGCCCCCAAAGAGATGTTTACTCAGTTTAAAAGTCTTATCTGTTTCAATGGAATTCAAGAAGCCTGCTGGGTTGAATGAATTCTTATACTGTTTTGATTATTAACCACTTGCCTACTGTGCACCTACACCCCCTTCCTGCCCAGATGAAATTTAAGCTTCCGGCACTGCGTCGCTTTAACTGACAATTGCGCGGTCGTGCGACGTGGCTCCCAAACAAAATTGGTGTCCTTTTTTTCCTACAAATAGAGCTTTCTTTTGGTGGTATTTGATCACCTCTGCGGTTTTTATTTTTTGCGCTATAAACAAAAATAGAGCGTCAATTTTGAAAAAAATGCAATATTTTTTACTTTTTGCTATAATAAATAACCCCAAAAATATATAAAAAAAATATTTTTTTCCTCAGTTTAGGCCGATACTTTTTATTACTATTAATGGCGGCGATCTGCGATTTTTTTATTGGGACTGCGACGTTATGGCGGACACTTCGGACACTTTTGTGACATTTTTGGGACCATTTACATTTATACAGTGAACAATGCTATAAATATGCATTGGTTACTGTATAAATGTGACTGGAAGTGAAGGGGTTAACCACTAGGGGGCGGGGAAGGGGTTAAATGTGTGTCCTATGAGTGTTCTAACTGTAGGGGGAGGGGGGGTGACTGGGGGAGGTGACCGATTGTGTCCCTATGTACAAGGGACACAACCGATCTCCTCTCTCCCTGACAGGGACGTGGAGCTCTGTGTTTACATACAGAGCTCCACGTCCCCGCTCAGTTACAGGGCAATCGCGTGTGCCCGGCGGCGATCATTGCCGCCGGGCACTCGCACAGGATCCCCGCAGAGCGGCGGGTGCGCGCGCGCGTTAAAAAGAACAGAACAATGGAGTCCTCCGCCCGCAGTCATTTGACGGTGTAGTGCAGTATGTCTACAGTCTTGGACCATCTCCTGTAGCATGTTCCCACTTTCTGACTACCTCTTGCAGCAAGTCCCAAGTCTCTAAGCTCTCTGATAGCATGTCTGCAATGATAATGAGACCTGGGACCTCCAAAAGCTAAGTGGCAAATCGGGTGTCCTCCTGAGAATTCGCAACTCTGCAACATTCTATCCGAATTTAACCACCTGTCCACTGCCCACCGTCAAATGAAGTTCTCTATCTGGGTATAGTGTACCCGGACAGTTTCTCTCACAGAACTGGCAGCCGGAATATCACTAAGAACTTTGAGAAGGAAGTCAAGCCTCTGCAACAGACTTGACTCAATGTAAAGTAGGAGTGGTGCCTCTGCCACAGGCCCCTACTCTGACATGCAGTTCAATGGAGCAATTCCTTCTCAATAAGTAAAGTTGCCTGAATTCAGCCTTGGGTAGCGTCTTTAGTTTCTTTTGGAATCACTGACTGACGAATTACAACATATAATTCGTCAGTGTCTGGAAAACTTGGATCTCCGGTGGATTGTCTAAGCCCTAACGGGTCACCTGCCTCCGGGCTCACCTCAGACCGACCTCCCCACCGAACAGCACAAATCGCTTTGGGATCCTCTCACAGATGTAGGGACTCAGTAAGTCACTGAGGCCCCTTTTTCAGCTTCAGTTGCTCCAGGCCATGAGGGCCCAGAGTCAGAAACTCCGCGTAGCACGTGCGCCCCAGCCTGGTAGGCCACATCGCTGGGGGCCCGTGATTGTGCGCACACCCTAAAGCTGGGTGCCGCATCCGGAACCAGGAACAGGTAGAAGACCCCACACAATGGCGACTGCACCAGAAATACACTCCCCCAGCATGCCCCGCGAGGGAAAACACTCCTCTTATTGGCTGCTGGAGAAAGGTGTCTCCGCCTGGACCCCTCTGGCACCACCTGTTACCCAGAGATGGGAAAGCATCTCTGGAACACAGAATGAAACCGCAGGCAGCCCAGCCTGGCAGAAACCTAATTTTTCACAATCAACATGGATGAGAGCAAAGTAACTCTCTCATACCCCCTCTAAATTTAAACAGCATCCGTACTGAAAGTACAGGGGCGCTTCATATATATATATATATATATATATATATGAATAAAACAACAAGAAAAACAAACTGTTGTAAATTCATTCAATATTATGTGATCTCCGTATAAATTAAATAATATTTATGTGCGATCAAACACATAGGGCCCTTTCACACGTCCGCCTGTCCGTTCATTACAAGTCCGTTTACGGACTTGTAATGAACCCCTATGGGAGCGGATCCGTTAGCGGATGATGCATCCGCTAACGTCCGCCAGATCCGCATCCGTTTTTTCGGACGGAAGAATGTCCTATTTTTCTTCCGTCCGGCCGAACGGATCGGATGCAAACGGACAGACGGTCCATTTCCATCCGATTCCCCATAGGGGATAGCGGAGGAGAGACAGGGCGGTCCCCGCACACTGAGACCCCCCGCTGAGCCGACGGACACACGGAGCGGACCGAAAAACGGACCGCTCCATGTGTAAGGAGCCTTATATGGGTTGATTTACTGAAGGCAAATATAGTGTGCATTGCAAGTGCACTTGCTCCAGAGCTTAGTACATGAGGTAAAGCTTAATTTAGCAAAGAATACATAATCACATGCAAGGGAAAAGGCACGTTTGCTTGTATATGATTGGATCATAGAAACCAGCAGAGCTTCCCATCAATTCAGAGCTTCCACTCAGATCTAGAGTAAATACACTTGAAGTGCACTTGCAGTGCACAGTATAATTGCCTTTAGTAAATCAACCTCCCAGTCTCATAAACTGTGCCAGTTTAGACAGTTCAAACCCCAAAACTCCTGTGAAATCTTAATGCAGTCCAATATGTGTATGTGAACTGTGAACAAAGTCTTTTGGAAAGTGCAACACACTCCAGTCCCTTTCCTGCGCAGCAATTCAAATCTTCTTCAAAAGCGCCCCTCATTTTCCAGACCACAAGCTTATGATTATACTCTCACCTTCCAAGATGAACCTCTGAGTTATTGGAGGTTGGAAGAGCATCCACAGCATTTGGAGCACTTCACTCCACTATCAATGAACAGCTTATCAGTTTCTCAGTGATATTTTCAAAACAGAGCCACTCATGCACAGAAAGCAAAATATACCATAGTGCTCTCCATATGGATACCTGTATTTATTAATAACAGACAGCATAAAAACGCTCACATGTACCATGGCAAAAAACAGCCTTCCGTGACATGTTCCAGACAAGCATCTATTGTGTATCAGCCCTGTGAAACTTGGCTCCCCGTATAGCACTGCCCAGAGTGATGATGTCATAGATACTCCCGTCTGATGCATTGTGTCCTGATTTGACTTCCTAAGAAGTCTAGGCGCGTCACGCTCTTGTACTCCCCAATTCCAGTTGTCGTAACCACATACAAACTTGAACTTGGTGTCAAATATCCACCACAATTCTCTTCTACTTAGTTTTCTGATATAGTGCATCCCCATAGGAACTTTGATGGTCCCATTCCCCTCAGTGTACACACAGCCAGACAACTCTGGCAACCATAAAATTTACAGGGCAGTTCCACTTTTGAAGCCAAATTGCGAGAAACATCTATGTTAAAATTGTTACTTATTCACATAGCATAACTTAAAAACTATGCTTACTTAATGCTACCAAAATGCTTACCATTTTAAATGCTCTTTTCAGATAACCCCAACACTCCAACGTAATTCTCTTTCCTTGTAAAGGTAAGGGTAAACTGTGTTTGCCATAATCAACCCTATCTGTACTGTCCTGTTAAATCTCATTATCAGTTGAAAACTAGATTTGTACACTGGTTGCCCTAACACAGGGTTAAAGATTTAAACGCTGACCTCCTGCATTGTATGTTAATTAGAGGAGACTTAGTTTGTCCTTGGGACAGACTCACTCTGACACATGGGATATAATTTCCTGTTAACACAGTCCATATGAGTTGGACACAGAATCACTGTGAAACAATCCCCCCTGAAGAACTAATGAATATTGAGGTGGCAGGTGAGTGTGCGTACAGATGGAAAACTCCCCACCGAGGATAAGGATAGATACAGCTCCCCAATAAGCCGCATGTTCAGTGTCAGTGTCTAGAAATGATATCCTGTGTGTGATGCCGTGTACACACGATCATTTTTCAGCATGAAAAAAAAAAACTTTGTTTTTCAGCATGTCCAAAAAACAATTTTTTCCAACTTTATCATTAAAAATGACGTTGCCCACACACCATCGTTTTAAACAAATGATGAACAAAGCGCGGTGATGTACAACACGTACAACGGCACTCTAAAGGGGAAGTTGTATTTGCCTTTGGGCTGCTTTAGCTGCTTCCTTGTTATTAAAAGATGGTAGTTTTACCAGAACGAGCGCTCCCGTCTCATAACTTGCTTCTGAGCATGCGCGGGTTTAAAACGTTGTTTTAGCCCACACGATCATTGTTTACAACCCGAAAAACTTTTTTTTTTTTGTCGTTTTTCAGAACCTGAATGACGTTTTTCAAAAACAATGTTTTTTTGATGCCGAAAAATGATCGTGTGTATGCGGCATAAGGTTTGCATCAGTAATCTCTTTTACCCGAATGGAGCCTAATGCATGAACTCTATATACTGGTGGAGTGCCCACTACCTTTATTCAATCACGCTTCCACTAGGACTGTATTAAGAGAATTATCTCTGCATGATTCTTGAGAGGCCTGTATGTCTGCTTGTGATGGCCACCTGTGTCCGTAAAGACACAGGGTTACACTTACAAGAAATAACAATAAAAACAGCATGTATCAAATCACCAGCTCATTCACCGCAGATCTAGACTCCGGGAGGCGTCAAATTTGTGATGTCAGGCGAAGCACCGTGAGTCTAGTTCTGCGGTGAATGAGATGATGATTTGATACATGCTGTTTTTATTGTTATTTCTTGTAAGTGTAACTTTTTAAGGGGAGCTTTTTTAATAAATTTAAAAGCAGAGAACACTATGGTACTTGTGTTTTTTTGTTTCATGTTCATAACCCCTGGAAATATAAGTGGAATTGATTATTAAAAAGCGAATGGAGGAAGGTGGTGTTTCACTTTTCTTCCTGCACCACTAATCACAATCAAACATCCATGGCTGCCATTTCAGTGAGAGAGATGTGATGATAGACAGGGCATTAGAATGACGTGGGCAGTTGCCACTATGTTCTGTTAAAGGGTTTGAGATCCTGGGGATAGCCTACAAAAATTAAAAAAGCAGCAGCTACAAATACTGTAGCTGCTGACTTTAAAAAAACTAAAGCCTGGTACACACGATCAGATTTTCTGCGGGCAAAGCGTAGGAATTTTGTCCGAAGGGCGTTGGCCAGGAACTTGTCTTGCATACAAACAAACGGCAAGGTGGTTTTTCAGCCCTTTTTAACGCTACCCTTTGGGCAACTTCTGCTAATGTCGTGTTATGGTGAGCATTGCTTCCGAGCATGCGTGTTTGTACTTTGGAGTTTTGTCCAAAGGACTTGTATACACACGCTCGGATAATCGGACAACACACATTTGTTGGCGGACAATTTTAAAGCATGCTATCCCACATTTTTTCACGAAAAATCCAACAACAATTGTCTGATGGAGCATACAAATGGTCAGAGTTTCCAACAGCCTTTCCTCACACAATTCTCGTCAGAAAATCGGATCGTGTGTATGAGGCTTGATTTGTCTAAGGACCCAGTGATGTCCTCACCTGACCTGGCTTTTTGCTGATCTTTACGTCCAGGTGCCGGCATTTGACTCCTTACATCTGACTCCTTGCAGCTTCACAGCTTGCTGCCCACTGCACATGCACAAGCCACACTGCGCCCTGTGAATAATCCCGCAATTTCCTGGGACCTATGACGTGTCCCAAGAGGCTGTGGGGGAAGGAAGGGGAAGAGCTTCTTCTTTGGATCACTGTGGCAATGTGACCAGTAGTGGGAGCGGGTACCTGTCAAAAACATGTACCCACCCCCAAAAGCACATTCCAAATATGGGAGAGGACCCTTTTAGGTGAAGTTCTGCTTTAAATAGGTTCTTTTTTTGATTTTGCATTTGTCTCATAACTATGTGCGTACACTCTGTAAATGGGCAGATTTATCTGAAGCTAGTAGTAGGCATTTTGTCTTTTAACCCACAAACCATTTTACAGCCATCTAATGGTTCCCAGACAGAGTCAAGCATGTTAAGTAAGATTTGAAAGGTCATCACCTAACTAATCTTTATTTTGGCATAAAGAAGCATGAATATGAATCATAACAGAGAAAATCTTTATACATAAAAATATGCACAGTAGATAGTAATTTAAAGCAATTTGGAAGCTACAAATGAGTTGATTTTCGAAAGAAAAAATGACTGTGCACTTTGAAAATGCAGTTGCTCAAGAGCTTAGTAAATGAGGTAAAGCTTAATTTTACAAATATTATCCAATCACATGCAAAGAAAATTTAAAAAAAAATGTTTGCTTGCACCTGATTGGTTGATGGAAATCAGCAGAGCTCCCCTCATTTACTAAGACCTCTTTCATACTAAGGCACTTTTCAGACACTTTCGTATGAAAAAAAAGCACCTGAAAAGCTCACAAAAGCCTATTTTTTTTAAATCAATGAATGCTTTCACACGGGGGCAGTGTGCTGATGGGGCAGTGAAAAAACTCATGCAAGCAGCATCTATGGAGCATATTTGGAGCCCTTAAAAAGGTGCCTCTTCCCATTAAAATAATTATGAAGCGCCTCAAAAGCACCTCAAAGCGCACAAAAAGTGCTTTAAAAGCGCCACAAACATGCCCAGCATTTTATGGGCAGTTTTCAAGCGCCTCAGTGTGAAAGGGCTCGTAGCTCTGCACCTTCAAAGTCCAACTGCATTTGCAAAAGTCTATTTGCCTTCAGTAAATCAACTCCTAAGTGTGCCAAACCTAAATAGTTTACTACGTTTACTTTAATTAAACTCTGTCACCAGCTTTAAAAACTTTCAAGTATAAACACAGAAAAATCAAGTATTTTAAGCATTTTTCCTTTCTAATATGGTTTGTTTACTTGCAATGTCCCTTTTAACTTGCTCCAAAATTTGACTAGTGAACTCCCTTAGCACAGCCCCTCTCTCCTTGCAAGTCATAGCCTTCTCCTCTTTTGGGGCTGTCACCCGTCTCAGATGAGCCGCTGAGAGCCTGAGATGGCCTCTCTGCCCTCTCCACAGCCCAGCACTCCAATGAGCAAGGGGGGGGGGAGAGCAGAGAGCTGTAACTGACAGTCTACAGCTCTCTGCTCACATAGCTCATAAAACCGAGTGATTGGCGGTGTTCGATCACTCGGTTCTCAGTCTAGAGGCACCGGGGGACAGATGCAGCATCGGACCCATGCTGCATCCACCTAGGTAAGTATTAATCATAATAAAAAAAATCCTTTTCTTCTCTTTTAAACTCTGTGCTGGACAA
Organism: Rana kukunoris; assembly: GCA_029574335.1. NCBI lineage: Eukaryota > Metazoa > Chordata > Amphibia > Anura > Ranidae > Rana > Rana kukunoris. Next base: position 224,774,237 of record CM056050.1, on the reverse strand, counting down.
ACTTCTCCACCCATCCCTTCTCCTTCCTATTAATAAAGCCAGTATTCTCTTTTCTTCCTGCACCACTAATCACAATCAAACATTCATGGCTGCCATTTCAGTGAGAGAGATGTGATGATAGACAGGGCATTAGAATGACGTGGGCAGTTGCCACTATGTTCTGTTAAAGGGTTTGAGATCCTGGGGATAGCCTGCAGATGTTGCCAGAGAATGACCACTATCATGAGACAATGGAGTCACTGACATATAGCCATCTAATACCTACACTGTATAATGTGCTGCTGGTATCAGCAGTGTGTGAGTGGCTTACATCAGTTCCACCAACCACTAAAACATCAGCTACCAAGTGTTTGTCAGTTCTGGCAGTGAGGCCAGGTCCATCAATTGTCTGCCCCTATGTTGGGGACTTCCACAATCAAGACACCCTAGAGCTACCTATCAAGATTGTCTGTACTGCACCACTAGGCCAGAGCACTGCAACAGAGGAGGGTGAGGTTTCCGGGGTTGGGAGTTGGGTAAATGAAAGCCCAGTAATCACCTTTAGCCCCATGAAGGAGAAAGGGGAGGTGTCAGACTTTTAGCATGGGAGGAAAGGCTGTAAGAAGGCTGTGCTAAGCAAAAAGGATGCAGCACTGGTTCTCCTCTCAGCTAGCATCCAGATTTCGGGCAACAGTATCCAGCCTTCCAGTCCTGTAGAGCGATTTTAGGTGTCTTATTTAAGCTTCATCAACCAGTGTTTTATTTAAGCATCATCAACCCGTGCCTTAGAACTTGCAGCTTTTTCTACTGATCAAGTGGGACTGCATCTTTGCCTGTTTATTTCTGCTACTGACCTTTGCTAAATTTAATGGAACATTTCCCTTGCCTGCAACCATCCTGACCTTTACAATGTTTAACAAATGCTTCTCTTGTTTGCGCCTGTCTTGACCTTTGCTACTTTTTAAGGATACCTCTACTGTATGCTGCCTAATCTTTGCTACGTCCACGGATTTTGAACGCTACCAACCGTCAGTCTTGACTTTTCCACAGTGACTTTCATCTTGTTTCTTCCATTGCTGTGCAGTACATCTACTCACTTTTATCTTCGATCCTCTAGTGACATTCTACAGTCAAAGTAAATACAACATGTAGTTGTGTGTATTAAGTCCCAGGGGGCAACCTGTCTGACCTGATTGCCTTAATAGATGGGGGACTGCTAAGGTTACACTCACCTGCTATTTACTTCAAAAGGGATTTCTTATACCACCTTCCTTTGCAGTCTGTAGAAACTATGCCTTTCTATGGCATAGGAGAAAATAATGTCTTAATGAATGGTTACCTAGAAGTTGAGCTTTGTATTTCTGACATGGTAGCTAATGAGGACCCCCACTTAAAAGAAGGCCAATGTGAGCCCACCACCTGGGGGTAATGAGACTGTAATGAGACTGTTCCTACAATTGTGGACTCCAATGTGAATGTAGTTGAAGCTGCTTTCATACAATTCAATTTACGGAGACACAGCAAGGGACCCCCAACCCGCACTTTATTTAGCTCCAGAACGTCAAGATATTTGTCAAACTTGTGCTTGTGGGATTATGAAGGGAAATCCTGGTGTCTGAATGGGGTTTCACCAGGGGGAGTAAACATTCAGCACAGTATTCACCTAATGGATCACGCCCCTTTTAGAGAGTGAGATCCAGATGAATGACTCCCATAGATTTGGATGATATTTAAGAGTGCCTGCAAAAGGTGAAAATTCAAAACAGTATTGTTGACTGTCTAAAAGCATCTAAAAGCATTAGCATCCTCAATAGTGGTGGCGTGGAATATGTGTTGATTATGGAATTCTGAATTGACAAACAGATCAACACACTCAACCTCAACACTGAGAACGTTACTCATGCCCTCCAAGGCAGCAAATGGTTCATGGTTATGAACCTGAGAGCTGGAACTACAAACTACCTATGAGTAAGGGAGATCAAGACAGCTTTTTTTTGTCCACTGGGGCTTTTCCAATTTACTTGCACACCCCAAGGGGTTACTGGTGCTCCTGAATTCTTCAAGTGTTTAATGGAAAAGATTTTTGTCCTGGGTGATTTTTTTTTTTTTACTACTCTCCATTGCCCATTCCTGGTTATCTGTCCTACCAACTTCATGGTGTGCTATATGCGATGGTGCCCCATCTGTTTTTCACAGATGGGAGCCGCATCGTACATGAATGGGTTTTGCAATATATATTATATTTGTGTGTCAATTGTCTTTTCTGTCTCTTTGTGTCTTGTGCTGTTTGTTTTTTTTTCCATTCCTATGTTAGGAGATCCACCCAGCCATTGATATGAATGTGCTTATATGTATTAATTGTTGTTTACATCAGGGTGGGAGAGGATACTGTTGTCTGTTGGTTAATTGTTTTAAAGTATAAGGACATGGGGTGACACGATACTATATGGTGTTTTATGACAATGCCTTGTTAGAGCAAAAATACATTTTTGGTTATTTCTTTGTTTTGTTTATATATGTTATATATAATTATATATTCATGGGTCTCTTTTTCACATGTGTAGTCTATGTAATAGGAAGTCTGCAAGTAGTACCTGGTGACACATGTTATAGGTGGGACTATATAAGAACTGTTTTGCTAACATATCTGTGTAATGACTAAGCACACGTGAAGTGTGCGAAACGCGTCTACCCAGCATTCTGATTCCTGTAGTTTTTGGGATGTCCAAATAAAAATGAATTTGATCTACAGTGGTATGCGGCAATTTCTTCTAATTTCATTGTCTACCTAGATGACATAATTGTTTTTGACTCTACCCTGAAGAAACACGATCAGGGACTGTTTATAATGCTTGGGAAAAGCATGGTGTCCCCATTTTTTGTATCCAGTCACCGCGTTATATTTTAGTAATAAAACAGATCATTCAATATAAGGGACTTTTGAGGTGTATGTCAATATGTTATTGTTCTAAACAATGACCACAATATCTCTAAAACTGTGCATTTTTATTTACAATCTCAATGTAAAAACATTATATCACAATAAATTAAAGGTATATATCCATGCTTTGTTACATTTATAGAACTTCCCCATATTTCTGCCATATACCAATATCTGTTATGCGATTCACAGATAGGCTCTACTTCTTTTGACAGGAATACGAGTAATAAACTATGATTATATGACTTTATATTAGAGCATAATTATGGCAATGCAATTATGTATATTAAAACAAATCCCATCCATTCTGCACATAGATGCTAGTAATGATGAGTTAGGAGGAGTTCTGTATCAGATGTATCCGGGAGGACTGCGGTCTGTTGACTACACCAGTCTGAGCTTAAACCCAGCACAAAATAACTATTCTGTACACAAACTGGAATTTCTCTTGCCCTGCAGTGAGCCATTACAGAAAATCTACTTTTATGGAGCTTACTTTAAGGTGAGGACTGACAACAACCCTTTCACTTATGTTTTGACTACAGCCAAACACTGGTCACAAGTGGCTTAGCATCCCAGATAACAAGCAATTGTGCTGCAAGTTTGAAAATGACTTACTAAGCTATTGCTAGACTTGCCAGGCTTCATAAGTTTGTTGCACATTGCATGACTCCAGATCAACTTTCTTTGCAAACACTTTGCAAGTCTGCTGTGGATTTTGGTTAAGTTATGTAGTCATGCAACCACAAGGGTCACTGTGGCAGAAGTTTGCTGTGGACGCACCACTGCAACTTTGCTCTTGCTAGAGACTTGCCATGCAAATTTGATACAAATTGGAAAAGTGTTAATTAGAGCTTGTGCTTCAAGTGCTCTGCAAGTGTACAACTTGTCAGTGAAAATGTGCAGCAAGTCAACAGACTTACAATTTAACACATCCACAAATTTGTGGCAAGGTATGCTTAAGTACATGTCAGTGGCTAAAAATATTGGGCTGATGGTCTCTTCAGGCATCCTGGGTTGCTGGCAAACCTGAAAGCATGTGACTAGGAAGTAGTACCCATCTGTTTTTTTTTTCCTTATTGTGCTGCAGCTGCTGTGCAAGAAGACCATATTGCTTTTTCTTCTTTGCAAGTTGTTGACAACTTTGGAGCTGGAGAAAAGTGTATCCCAGACATGTACTACTGCATCCCTGGCTACCAGAAAACTTCCTGCCACAAAATGAGGCTATGATTCTTCTACAATAGAGAGATCCAGTAATCAGTCATATTCTGCAGAGACCCTAAATACATAAAAATAACTTTGCCTGAGCAGAGTTCCTACCATCTCAAGGAATGGGAAAAGCTCAATATATTTAATGGACTTCTATAAGGGGTAAACTTGCTCCATGATCATCCTGGAGGAGACAGCTAGTGCTCCCTCTGAAGGCCCATAGAAAGACTGTTTTGATAATTTTGCATGATCAACATAGCCGGCTGGGATTTGAGAAAATCTATAGACTGATCCAAGACTTTTCTTTTGGCCACAAACAAGGGAAGCTGTTGCAGACTATTGCATCTGTTGTGTGAGATGTCCACAACAGAAAACTCCTACTCCTACTTAAGCTGCCCTCATGGCAATGTTCTTGCCCATTGAACTTAGTTTGCATGGACCCGTTGTGTGTCAACAATGACTGGAGTAGGATGGGCAATGTTTTGATTGTGATAAAGCCTATGTTACCAAAGACTTAAAAACAGCGACTGTAACTAAAGTTGTGTGGGATAATTTCTTCATTCATTGTGGATTACCAAATCAAATTTACACCTTGTCATCAAAAGGGGGATGTCCTCACTAAACGTGGCATATGCATCATGCTGGGTATGGTAGGCAACCTCCCCTGTTAGGCCGCGTACACACGATCAGACATGTCCGAGGAAACATGTCCAACGGACCGTTTTCATCAGACCAGGCTGAAGTGGTCTGTTGGTCTGAAGTGCGTACACACCATCGGACCAAAATCCCCTCGGACCAAAACACGGTGACGTAGAACACAACGACATGATGAAAAAACAAAGTTGAATGCTTCCAAGCATGCGTCGACTTGATTCTGAGCATGTGCAAGATTTTGGTCAGATGATTTTGTGTACCATCGAACATGTCCGACGGACAGGTTTCCAGCGGACAGGTTTCTAGGCATGTTTTGAAACTTTTGTCCGTGGAAAACGGTCCGATAGGCCGTACACACGATCGAACATGTCCGCTGAAACAGTTTCAGCAGACATGTTCGATCATATGTAAGCGGCCTTAAAGTAGAACTAAAGGCAAAACTTTTTTTTTTGGATATAGAGTGGAGAGGGATTAGAACCTTGTTTTTTTTTTTTTTGCTGTCTGTGCCTATGTTAAGGAGATTCACCCCTCTCCATTTGTCTTATTTATCATTATCATCAAAAGTGAAAGTTAAAAAAAAATCCCACGTTTTGGATTATCCTCAGAAAAGTAATAGAGGAGAAATGTTCCAAATGGGGATACTTGTTTTGGTGACCTGGGGGCCCCAAAGCATTCCTTTTATTTGCAGGGATTTTCTCTCATTTCCTGTTTGGCTATGGGACAGAAAGTGAAGGACAATCTCCCCTATGGGACACAGATGTTGAAAAGGAGTTATAATCCTCCCTTGCTCTATCCAAATGAAAAAAAGTTCTACTTTAAGTAAACATGATGCTGGCATGTTGGAGCTGGTACATGTCTAAAATGGTTTTCAAGCACAAATGCTCCCAACATGATATTTTAATGCCAAACTTTTACAATTACAGTAAAACCTTGGTTTGAGAGTAACTTGGTTTGAGAGCATTTTGCAAGACAAGCAAAATGTTTTAATACATTTTGCCTTGTTATACAAGCGATGTCTTGATATAAAAGTAGCGTCATGTATAAAAAAAAAGAGAGGAGCCTCTAAGTGTAGCAATATGATTATATTTAATGAAGGTACAACATTTAGGAACTAATTGCTACACTTAGAGGTGCCTCTCTTCTCTTGTATACCCTGTAAAAAAATGCTTTGATATACAAGTGCTTTGGATTACAAGCATGTTTCTGGAACAAATTATGCTCGCAAACCAAGGTTTTACTGTACAAAGACTTCCATCCTGGTGATAAAATATGCCTCCGTAATTTGGGTCCTCTATCTAAACAAAAATAAGCTGAAGAGGTTGTTGGAGAAAAGCTGACAGGATTTCCATTGTACAGGAATTGATGACCGAAAGGTTGAATTATACCTGACATATAAACCACTAGCTTCAAGTACCACAGGTTGCTACTTCTGATGAAGAGTTACAATTTTTTTTTTATACAGACTCTAATGATGTGCCTTGTACAGAGCAAAGTGGTGACAGTGACTGTTTTACAGCTCTGCATGAGTCTCCTATACAGGCTCCGTCACCTTTTATTAATGAAGAACTTCCTCAGTGGGGGTATCTGGAATTTACAAGAAAAATACCAAGGAGTCTACATTATGGGCCAGATTCAGGAAAGGTTACGCTGGCGGATCGAGTGATCCGCCAGCCTAACTATGGCTTTGAGCCGGCGTTTCTGTTTTCTGTAACCAGAAAACAAGAAACGCCGGGTTGAAGTTCCGATGCGAGCAGCGTAACTGAGTTTCGCCATCGCATCGTTACTTCAACTTAAAAATGGCGCCGGGGGCGTTCCCGCCGATTTACGCTCAAAAAATATGTTAATGAGCGGAAATCGGCAATTCACGATCGAAATCCGGCGCGACGCAATGACGATACGACGTTTCCGGACGGGATACGCGGCGCATAGATATACCTACATGGGGTTGGAGTATCCTATGTTAGGTATAGGCGTCGTCATCGCGTCGGAAAAAAAAAAAAAAACGTCGCTTGCGTAAAACGGTCATGAATGGGAATGTGACGTCATTGACGTTCATTCACAGATTTTGGAGCATGCGCACGGGGATGTTTTGACACTCGACGCATGCGCAGTACGTTGGCGGCGGGATCGCGCGTAGTTAGCATACTACACGCCCCGTACCCGCGACATTTGAATTCCGCCTGCTCATTTGTGATGCGCTGCCGCAACTTTAGGAGCAAGTGCTTCGTGAATGACAGCACTTGCTCCTAAAATTTCGGCAGCGCAACGCAAATCAGAAGCGTTACTCCAGAGCAAAGATGCTCTGGAATACGTGAATCTGGCCCTATGTGTGTTTTGCTTCACAAACAGGAGTTTTGTGATTACCAGATGATCGCCAAAAGCCATTGGGTTGATGCATCACAGCAATGCTTGGATAGAAACTGACATAATGAGCATGTAGGCTGTAAATCTGATATATTTCTCAATTTTAAATTTTACATTTTGATGGAAGATTCAGTTAAAAGGTATTTTCTAAGCAAAATGAATTGAAAAACTGTAATAGAATGCTACAGGTTAACATTATGACCAGCAAAAACGCCTTGCCACTGACTGAAGGATGCAGAGGCTATAGGAATTCATAGTAGAGTATGGAGAGAAGGCAATCACATTCAAGCCACTCAGCTGTATGTGAGCTGCATTTAGATCAGATTTCATACAGCCTACTCATACTGTGAACACATCAGCAAAATGCAGCGTGAAGCAAAAACCCCCAAAAAATCTGTTTCATGCAGGCCTCAATATTAACCGATGGATTTACAGTGACATTCACAGTCAGAGCATATCACATATATATTTATTGTGTTACATCTGCTTTATTTAACTAAATGTTTCCTGTTCATCCATTTAAAATGTATATTTAATAGAAAAAAGGTAAATATAGAGCCTGCACTTGTAAGTAAATCAAATTAGCCAAGTAGCATTACCGTCCCTGGTAGAGAAATAGGTATATATTCCCAATTAAGGGATGGGGCGTGGGACTATATGAATGCACTTGGATATGCTTAAATGTTAACACTAGTATTAGTAGCTCTGAGGTCACAGGAACCCACGAACAGACCAAAACAATTTATATATAAAAATATAAATTTTAATATTACATATTATTAAATACATACAAGAGGTTAAAAAACATGGTCATATAATAGATTAAATGTCACCATTGGTAGATTCTTATAATATTATATACAGTAGGTCCGACATGTTTCGCCCTCGGGCTTCCTCAGGGACGTGTGTGTATATACAGGGAGTGCAGAATTATTAGGCAAGTTGTATTTTTGAGGATTAATTTTATTATTGAACAACAACCATGTTCTCAATGAACCCAAAAAACTCATTAATATCAAAGCTGAATATTTTTGGAAGTAGTTTTTAGTTTGTTTTTAGTTTTAGCTATTTTAGGGGGATATCTGTGTGTGCAGGTGACTATTACTGTGCATAATTATTAGGCAACTTAACAAAAAACAAATATATACCCATTTCAATTATTTATTTTTACCAGTGAAACCAATATAACATCTCAACATTCACAAATATACATTTCTGACATTCAAAAACAAAACAAAAACAAATCAGTGACCAATATAGCCACCTTTCTTTGCAAGGACACTCATGCAGCCTGCCATCCATGGATTCTGTCGGTGTTTTGATCTGTTCACCATCAACATTGCGTGCAGCAGCAACCACAGCCTCCCAGACACTGTTCAGAGAGGTGTACTGTTTTCCCTCCTTGTAAATCTCACATTTGATGATGGACCACAGGTTCTCAATGGGGTTCAGATCAGGTGAACAAGGAGGCCATGTCATTAGTTTTTCTTCTTTTATACCCTTTCTTGCCAGCCACGCTGTGGAGTACTTGGACGCGTGTGATGGAGCATTGTCCTGCATGAAAATCATGTTTTTCTTGAAGGATGCAGACTTCTTCCTGTACCACTGCTTGAAGAAGGTGTCTTCCAGAAACTGGCAGTAGGACTGGGAGTTGAGCTTGACTCCATCCTCAACCCGAAAAGGCCCCACAAGCTCATCTTTGACGATACCAGCCCAAACCAGTACTCCATCTCCACCTTGCTGGAGTCTGAGTCGGACTGGAGCTCTCTGCCCTTTACCAATCCAGCCACGGGCCCATCCATCTGGCCCATCAAGACTCACTCTCATTTCATCAGTCCATAAAACCTTAGAAAAATCAGTCTTGAGATATTTCTTGGCCCAGTCTTGACGTTTCAGCTTGTGTGTCTTGTTCAGTGGTGGTCGTCTTTCAGCCTTTCTTACCTTGGCCATGTCTCTGAGTATTGCACGCCTTGTGCTTTTGGGCACTCCAGTGATGTTGCAGCTCTGAAATATGGCCAAACTGGTGGCAAGTGGCATCTTGGCAGCTGCACGCTTGACTTTTCTCAGTTCATGGGCAGTTATTTTGCGCCTTGGTTTTTCCACACGCTTCTTGCGACCCTGTTGACTATTTTGAATGAAACGTTTGATTGTTTGATGATCACGCTTCAGAAGCTTTGCAATTTTAAGAGTGCTGCATCCCTCTGCAAGATATCTCACTATTTTTGACTTTTCTGAGCCTGTCAAGTCCTTCTTTTGACCCATTTTGCCAAAGGAAAGGAAGTTGCCTAATAATTATGCACACCTGATATAGGGTGTTGATGTCATTAGACCACACCCCTTCTCATTACAGAGACGCACATCACCTAATATGCTTAATTGGTAGTAGTCTTTCGAGCCTATACAGCTTGGAGTAAGACAACATGCATAAAGAGGATGATGTGGTCAAAATACTCATTTGCCAAATAATTCTGCACTCCCTGTAAATCTCAATCTATGAGTAAATGAATAGAAATGTAATAAGACATTGCAATATTTTAACAGTATATAATTAATATCACATGTGCATAAGAGCGTAAGTACGGTGAATATTCTGATTAAATAGAGTATGTGTACCAGAAGTAATTACAAATTAGAAAGAAAAATTTGTTAAGGAAGAGCAAAATAAATCAATTGAATTATTTGGTGTCTGTCGTTTATTTCAAACATATTGACATATAGGATGTATAGTTACCTCAAAGATGACCGTGTCTCACTGGCCACAGGTTATTCCAACACTGTTGCGGCATGAAAAAAAAAAAGTTTTTTTAAAAATGTCATTTAAAATGATCAGTGTTCGGGTTCTGAAAAATACTAATTTTTTTTCCCGAACATGCTGCATTTTTTAAAGGACGTTTTAAACAATGTCGTTTTTCGGGTTATAAAAAATTATCGTGTGTGGGCTAAAACGAAGTTAAAAACCTGCGCATGCTCAGAAGCAAGTTATGAGACGGGAGCGCTCGTTCTGGTAAAACTACCATTCGTAATGAAGTAAGCACATTCATCGCGCTGTAACAGATAGAAAAGCGCGAATCGTCTTTTACTAACAGGAAATCAGCTAAAGCAGCCCCAAGGGTGGCGTCATCCGCATGGAACTTCCCCTTTACAGTGCTGTCGTATATGTTGTACGTCACCGTGCTTTGCTAGAGCATTTTTTTTAAACGATAGTGTGTGGGCAACGTTGTTTTAAAGATGAAGTTGGAAACAACAACGTTTTTTTTAAATGCCGAAAAACATAGTTTTTTTCATGCTGTAAAATTATCGTGTGTATGCGGCAGTGTATCACAGTGTATCTGCATGGGGCAATCTTAAAGTGGTTAAATAGAAGCTGTCTGACAAAGTGGACCACACTAAAATATCTCCCCACTGCTGTAATTCCTGTTTTCCCTTTCTGCCAGTGGCTTCTGGTGGTCCTTTTCACCTTTGCATATTCTAAGTGAGTCAGTCTCCCCTATGGCACACAGACAGCACAAAAACTAAACTGGTGTTCTAATCCCTCTCCATTCTATCCAAACTAGTTTTGCCTTTAGTTAACCACTTCAATACAGGGCATTTTCACCCCCTTCCTGCCCAGGACAATTTTTAGTTTTTAGAGCTGTCGCACTTTGAATGACAATTGCGCAGTCATGCAACACTGTACCCAAATAAACATGTTATGATTTTTTTCCCCCACAAATAGAGCTTTCTTTTGGTGGTATTTGATCACCTGTTGTTTTTGCGCTATAAACAAAAGAAGAGCAAGTTTAAAAAAAAAAATATATGTTTTTTTTTTGCTTTTTTCTATAATAAATATCCAATAAAAAAAAAAAATATATATATATATATATATTCCTCAATTTAGGCCAATATGTATTCTTCTACATATTTATGGTAACAAAAAAAAATGCTATAAGCGCATATTGATTGGTTTGAGCAGCATTTTTTTCTTACTAGTAATGTGTCATTGCAGCAGAGAAATCTGACACTTTTTTGGGACCATTCACATTTATACAGCGATCAGTGCTATAAAAATGCACTGATTGCAGTATAAATGTGACTGGCAGGGAAGGGGTTAACACTAGGGGGCAATCGAGGGGTTAAATGTGTATCCTAGGGAGTGATTCTAACTGTAGGGGGAGGGGACTCACAAGGGGAGGAGACTGATCGGTGTTCCTCTGTACTGAGAACCTCTGTTTACGCACACAGATTCACGTCCTTGGCTGTGTCACCGGCAATCGCGGGTTCCCGGCAGACATCGCAGCCGCCAGGCACGTGCATCTGCTCCCAAGCAACGCGGCGGATGCACATGCCCCCTAGATGGCAGGGAAGCCCAGGACGTCATATGACACCTGCCTAGGATGGGAGATCCCTCCTGCGTACATCATATGTCTATAGCTACGATGGGAAATGGTTAAACTTTTAGTAGTAATGCTGACAGCAATTGTTAAAGGATCACTAAAGGATTTTTTTTTAGCTAAATAGCTTCCTTTACCTTACTGCAGTCCTGGTTTCATGTCCTCATTGTTCATTTTTGCTTTGAATTTGCTGTAATTCTGCTTTGATCTCCACACTTCCTGCTTGTCTGGCTCCTTATGAAAAATCTCATGGCAGCTTTTCACTGTGGTCCAAGCTGCCATTACTGTGTGTCTAAAACTCCTCAGAACCAATCAGATTTATTTTAAAAACAAAACACTGCACTGTATTTATTTGTTTTTGTTCTGTGTGTCTCTTTACTTCACAGAAACATGAAACCAGTTTAAAAATGAAACTAAACTGCAAGCACATTATATGATTGATTTTTATCTATTTTTAATCATTTTTAAAAGGAATCAGTTAACTAGTATGTCTCTATACCCTGTAAAGTCATTTCAGCAAAAAAAAAAAAAAAAAAAATGTTTTCCTTTAGCAGATTTTTATACCATATAACTTTTTTTTTCTTTCTATGGCAGGCCTTACACCTGCTCTTGTGTCTACTACACCTAAGGACCTATGTCAATGGGCATTGTTTTCATGTGCTTAAAATGCACTTCAAATGCATTGCACTGCATTCCTGAAGGCACAACATTTCCCACTAAAGTACATTGGAACTGCAGGCAGAGAATGTTTTAACAAAGCGTTTGAATGTAAAATATAGCATTTATCTATTATGCCTGCATACATGACCCCTTCGTTTTCAGATAATCAAATCTGTGACAAAAGGAGCAAACTAGTCATTTGGCACCCAAGGTGACCTTGAGAAATGTACAAGGTAAGATGGATGTGGTCCTTTCATACAAACAACATGAAAAGAGCCACTGTTTCACACAATCACCCCTGCCGATACAAGCTAGAAACGGCAAAACCAAATGGAGCAGGCCCCCACTATAGACAAATGAACAAACAGCTGCCAGAGTCCTACGTTTTCTAATTTGCTGTAAACCAATCTCTGGAGAAGCCACTACAACTGCTATGTCCTGACAAAATAGAAATGACCAATAAAGTTTTCTGACACTAGAACCCACACAGTAAATTGCAATGACTAAATATCCCCGCAGACATTTTATTTAGTACAAAGCGCTTGGCAGTCTCTAACAAATGTAATATAAGTGCCAAAATGTATCGGCTTCAGCACTTGGTACTTGATTACACATTCAGAATTCTCTACAAAGATGATGACTAGACACAATTTTAATGAACACACTGAAAAGTGCTTGATTAGTTATGACTCATTCATGTATAATTTATTTATCTTTTTATTGATTCAGGGATTTTATTTCCTTATTATATGCATCTTTTCTTTTGTGTTTTTAAGAAAGAAAAAAATGGTGCCATTATGTCAAATCAGGGTTGGCGAATAAATTATAAATTACTTATTCATTCAGATATGCTGTTTGTGTTTAAATATATCAACATACTAGAAACTATAGCTAACCAATAACTGGAGTGTGTTAAATTGTTACTGAAGGATTAAGGGGTTTCCAAGAAAAATGCAAATTGCTTTGTTGGTTGAATGTTTCAGTAAATTGAAACAGCTAATTTATTTTTAACCTGTGCTACATACAGTATAATTGCCTGTACTCATTCTAAGGTCAACATTGTCATCATGTCATGCACACTAGCTGACATATCAAATTAAAATAAGATTCCTATAGACAACAACAATCCAGCCACCAAAACATGCGATGATCAGTCTCACTAAAAGCACTGTATACATTTTAACCACTTGCTTACTGGGCACATAAACCCCCTCCGTGCCCAGACGAAATTTCAGCTTCCGGCACTGCGTCACTTTAACTGACATTTGCGCGGTCGTGCGATGTGGCTCCCAAACAAAATTGACGTCTTTTTTTCCCCACAAATAGAGCTTTATTTTGGTGGTATTTGATTACCTCTGCGGTTTTTATTTTTTACGCTATAAAAAAAAAAGAGCGACAATTTAAAAAAATATATATTTTTTTTTTACTTGTTGCTATAATAAATATCCCATTTTTTTTTTAAACAAAACTATTTTTTTTCTCAGTTAAGGCCGATACGTATTTTTCGACGTATTTTTGTAAAAAAAAAAAAAAAAAATCACAATAAGCGTCTGGTTTGCGCAAAAGTTGTTTTTACTAGTAATGGCAGCGATCTGCGGTTTTTATTGGGACTGCGATATTGCGGCGGACATATCGGACACTTTTGACACAAATTTGGGACCATTCACATTTATACAGCGATCAGTGCTATAAAAATGCACTAATTACTGTATAAATGTGACTGGCAGTTAAGGGGTTACACTAGGGGGTGAGGAAGGGGTTAAGTGTGTATCCTGGGTGTGTTCTAACTGTGTGGGGGGAGGGGGGTGACTGGGGAAGGTGACCGATGCTGTGTCCCTATGTACAAGGGACACAGATTGGTCTCCTCTCCTCTGACAGCACGTGGAGCTCTGTGTTTACACACAGAGCTCCACGTCCCTGCTGTGATCTGCTGGTTTTCCCGCCGATCGTATGTACCCGACGGACATCGCGGCCGCCAGGTACATGCATCGGCTCTTCAGCGATGCGGCGGGACAGTGTTTACCTGCTGCGCGCCACCCAGTGGCGCTCGTGGGTAATGCACTTTAAATGAAGTCCAAGGACGTCAACTTGGCACTTGAGAGCTGCGCTGTTGACGTCTTTTGTCAATAGCGCGGGTCTCAAGTGGTTAAAGCCCTGTACACACAATCGGTCAAACCGATGAGAACGGTCTGATGGATTTTTCCATCAGTTAACCGATGAAGCTGACTGATGGTCAGTCGTGCCTACACACCATTAGTTAAAAAAACCGATCGTGTCAGAACGCGGTGACGTAAAACACAACGACGTGCTGAAAAAAATATAGAGTTCAATGTTTCCAAGCATGTGTCTACTTGATTGTGAGCATGCGTTGATTTTTAACCGATCGTTGTGCCTACAGACGATCGTTTTTTTACTATCGGTTAGGTATCCATCGGTTAAATTTAAAACAAGTTTGATTTTTTTTTAACCGATGGATAAATAACCGATGGGGCCCACACATGATCGGTTTGGTCTGATGAAAACGGCCCATCAGACCATTCTCATCGGTTTGACCGATCGTGTGTACACGGCCTAACAATACATTTCCCTTTTATTTTAATTGTTTTATTTAGTCAGTTAAATTTATTATTTAAAGTATTTTATTATATGACCTCAACAAGTGCAAAGAAAAAGCTATTCATCCAGCTAGAAATCTTGTGAGCTGATACCTTCCTGTGCTTTCTGCAACTGTTAATCGTTAAGCCCCGTACACACGATCAGACCTTTGTCCTACCAAAATCACATCGGAGTTCCAACAGAATTCCATCGGAGTAAAAGAGAACGTGTTCTCTATGTAAACACCGATGGAATTCATCGGAATTTCTGATGGGGCATGCACACAGTCAGAATTTCCAATCGAAAAAGTCAGTCTGGCTTTTTCCATCGGAAATTCCGATCGTGTGTACGGGGCTTTAGCATTGTTCCCTGATAACTCCATGGACTACAAAACGCCTTCCCTGGTATGGAGAAGGTAATTAGGTGTTTTGCAGTCCCAACACAGTGGGCTTACTTTACTAAAACTAGAGAGTGCAAAATCTGGTGCAGCTCTGTATAGAAACCAAGCAGCTTCCATTTTGTATTTGTCAAATCTTAATAGAACAAGCCAAAGTTAGATGCTGATTGGCGACCATACACAGCTGCACTCGATTTTACACTTTCTAGATTTAGTAGTCAACCCCAATGTGTCCTGGGGTGATAATTCTGCTCCTTAAATAAAATAAAAATGGTGTGAAAAGGAGTAAGGCCCCTTTCACACCTGCAAGCTGTACTGTATGTCCGCTTTTTCATCCATTCGTGTGCGGATGAAAAAGGGACATACATTGGTCCCTATGAGATCGCGGATGAACATCTGCTGACACCCAATCTCGTCCGCCTCCGCATTCCTCCGATTCTGCAGATGGAGGAAAACCCTATTTTTTCTTCCGTCTGGGGATCTGATGAACACGGACAGACGGTCCATGTTCATCCGATCCCCCCCATAGAGGAGAGCGGAGGAAAGACAGGGCGGTTCCTGCACAGTGTGTGGGAACCGCCCTGTCGTCCGCCGGGATTAACGGAGCGATCCCCACTGAGCAAGCGGAGGTTCATGGGGCAGATCATTACTGATCCGCCCCATGTGAAAGGGCCCTTACAATGCAGCCACCACATTTAGGAACAGATAAGCAACAATACTATTATTTTTTGGGTTTAATAAAAAAAAAAAAGTCTATACTTACTAATTTATCATAAACAAGACAAAGCACATAGTAAATAAATTATTAAAAATGGTAGTCCAAAATGTATGTGTTATTTCTCCTTTTGCTCAATCGAAATAAACAATTTTGTAAATTCTCTCTCTTCATGTATAAGGCAGCATCGCATGGTATGGAAAAATATTCATCTCTTCAAGGAACATAGACCCAGATATGAACACATACATAATAAACAGGTCATCAATAGTATTCAGCTGAGTACACAACACTGTCAATCATTTTGAGCCACAACTATTAAATTACTGAAATACTAAAAGTATGAAAGGAGAAGAAGAAAGGATAAATGCTTGGTGCCATGTAAATAAAGACTAAAGTGGAAGTGGTTATGTAGTAGAGTAAAATGTGTCAAAAAGAAAATAAGAATGCATACACAAAAAAACGTAAGGAAAACTAGAGCCTGCTATGGTGTGTTCCAAATATAAAACCGGTGATTTGGTCATTTTTATTAAGCTTCTGGTCTGGATTTTCATTATTAAATTTTTTGGATGCAGTTATTACGGTTCGATATATATATATGTTTTTATTTAGAACATACCAATGATACCATGCTATTTCTGCAGTTTTAATTGATCCTATGATATAGAGTATAATATATATATATATATACAGTAAAGACCAAAAGTTTGGACACACCTTCTCATTCCAAAAGTTTTCTTTATTTTCATGACTATGAAAATTGTAGAGTCACACTGGAGGCATCAAAACTATGAATTAACACATGTGGAATTATATACATACAAAAAAAAGTGTGAAACAACTGAAATTTATGTCATATTCTAGGTTCCTCAAAGTAGCCACCTTTTGCAGCAGACACATCTCTAGAACAACTGTTAAGAGGAGACTGTGTGACTCAGGCCTTCATGGTAGAATATCTGCTAGGAAACCACTGCTAAAGAAAGGCAACAAGCAGAAGAGACTTGTTTGGGCTAAAGAACACAAGGAATGGACATTAGACCAGTGGAAATCTGTGCTTTGGTCTGATGAGTCCAAACTTGAGATCTTTGGTTCCAACCACCGTGTCTTTGTGCAACGCAGAAAAGGTGAACGAATGGACTCTACATGCCTGGTTCCCACTGTGAAGCATGGAGGAGGAGGTGTGATGTGTGGGGGTGCTTTGCTGGTGACACTGTTGGGGATTTATTCAAAATTGAAGGCATACTGAACCAGCATGGCTACCACAGCATCTTGCAGCGGCATTCTA
The DNA here is from genome assembly GCA_029574335.1 of Rana kukunoris. Classification (NCBI taxonomy): domain Eukaryota; kingdom Metazoa; phylum Chordata; class Amphibia; order Anura; family Ranidae; genus Rana; species Rana kukunoris. The sequence continues at coordinate 224,757,068 of CM056050.1, read as the reverse complement.
TTCCATCCGGTTTGCGTTTAGTTGGACCATCATTTATTTTTCAACAGGACAATGAACCCAAACACACCTCCAGGCTGTGTAAGGCTATTTGACCAAGAAGGAGAGTGATGGGGTGCTGCGCCAGATGACCTGGTCTCCACAGTCACCGGACCTGAACCCAATCGAGATGGTTTGGGGTGAGCTGGACCACAGAGTGAAGGCAAAAGGGCCAACAAGTGCTAAGCATCTCTGGGAACTCCTTCAAGACTGTTGGAAGACCATTTCAGGTGACTACCTCTTTAAGCTTATCAAGAGAATGCCAAGAGTGTGCAAAGCAGTAATCAACGCAAAAGGTGGCTACTTTGAAGAACCTAGAATATGACATATTTTCAGTTGTTTCACACTTTTTTGTTATGTATGTAATTCCACATGTGTTAATTCATAGTTTTGATGCCTTCAGTGTGAATCTACAATTTTCATAGTCATGAGAATAAAGAAAACTCTTGGAATAAGCAGGTGTGTCTAAACTTTTGGTCTGTACTGTATATATATGAATTGTAATACATTATTGGTATACTCATATACAATTCATTTTCATGTATGTAGAAACTGCAATGTATCATGCTACTTATTGTTCAAAAGAATAAACAAATATGTAATTTTCACATTGGCCATTTACCAAGTTATGCCTCACGTGCCTCATTCAAAATCCCAACCCCTCTCTTTGCATATAGATATAGGGATGGAGGCGTATAATTCTATATGTTTCATTTAAACACTTAAGCGCCAAAAGGATTTACCCCCTTAAAGGCCAGGCCATTTTTTGCGATATGGCACTGCGTAGTTTTAACTGACAATTGCGCGGTCATGCGACGTTGTACACAAACAAAATAGATTTTCTTTTTTATCCCACAAATATAATTTTCCTTTGGTGGTATTTGATCACCTCTGTGGGTTTTATTTTTTGCACTATAAATAAAAAAAGGCAGACAATTAAAAAAAATATATATATATAGATATATATATATATATATATATATATTTTTTACCTTTTGCTATAATAAATATACAAAAAATAATAAAAAAAAACAAAACACGTTTCTATCAGTTTAGGCCAATATGTATTCTTCTACATATTTTTGGTAAAAAAATACAAAAAAATACAAAAGGGGAATATTGATTAGTTTGTGCAACCGTTATAGCATCTATAAAACAGGGGATATATTTATGGCATTTTTATTAATAATATTTTTTTTACTAGTAACTAGTTTACTAGTTTCACCGGATCAGGGATTTTTAACAGGACATTGCGGCGGACAGATTAGATACTTTAGACACTTTTTTGGGACCATTAACATTGATACAGCGATCAGTGCTAAAAATAGCCACTGATTACTGCAAAAATGACACTAGCAGGGAAGGGGTTAACACTAGGGGGCGATCAAGGGGTTAAAAGTGTTCCCTAGGGAAGTTTTCTAACTGTGGGGGAAATGCTGACTTGAAGTAGAGAAAGTTCGCTATTCCTGATCACTAGTAACAGACTCTCTACTTCCCTGTCAGAACGGGAATTGTTTGTTTTTCATTGACAGATCCCTGTGCTGGCTCTCTGTGGAGCGAAAAAAAAACATGCATGCTCAGAAACAATGTGACGCATGCTCGGAAGCATAGAACTAAATTTTGGCTCGTCGTTTACATCACTGCATTCTTGGCAGTCAAAAGTTCACTGGACTTTTGTGTAACCGTGCGTATGCAAGGCAGGCTTGAGAGGAATTCAGTCGGGAAAACCATTGTGTTTTTTTTGTGTGTGTACGGGGCATCAGAGTTCAAGCAGGCCAAGAGTGTTTCTGGAGGTAAAGCAGAGAAACACAGATAAAGAACACATGGAAAATGAAAGTGTCACTGGTGTGGTCATTTAAGTCAAAGAATAGACTTAAGCTGTCCATACATTGATTGAAATCTGGTCAGTTTAGCAGGGGCCGGATGAATTTCGATCAGTGTGTGGCAATACCTGCTTGAAAGATGACAATCGTTTTATCAACTTCTAGAAAAAAAAATCATCGACTGTCAACATTGATTAGTGTGTTCTGACAGCAGAGGGTGCCTGCTGGATGAATGAGAAAGAAAACGAACAGTGTATAACCAACTTTAGAGGCATAGGAAAGGCAAAATAGGCTGCTCACTTTGCAAGGGAATGTTCCATTATCTTGGAGAATTTGGGCAGGCCCGTCGGAACCCGACAGGCAAAGCAAGCAATTGCCTGGGGCCCCGAGCTGGCCAGGGGCCCCGAGCTAGCCAGGGGCCCCAGCAGGGAGGGACCTTGCCGCACCGCTGCATCCTCCTGCAGTCCGGTCGGCCGTGTACCATAACCGCGCGGTACAGGAGATTCAGGTTCCTGTTCCCGGCCGGAATGACAGGAAGTGCACACACTGAGTGTTCACTTCCTTTCAGTCCGGCCCCGGGAACAGCAAACTGAATCTCCTGTACCGCGCGGTAGTGGTACACGGCCGACCGGACTGCAGGAGGACGCAGCGATGCGGCAAACAGGCCAGTCGGAACCCGACAGGCAAAGCAAGCAATTGCCTGGGGCCCCGAGCTGGCCAGGGGCCCCGAGTTAGCCAGGGGCCCCAGCAGGGAGGGACCTTGCCACACCGCTGCATCCTCCTGCAGTCCGGTCGGCCGTGTACCATAACCGCACGGTACAGGAGATTCAGGTTCCTGTTCCCGGCCGGACTGACAGGAAGTGCACACACTGAGTGTTCACTTCCTTTCAGTCTGGCCCCAGGAACAGCAAACTGAATCTCCTGTACCGTGCGGTTATGGTACATGGCCGACCAGACTGCAGGAGGACGCAGCGATGCGGCAAGGGCCCTCCCTGCTGGGGCCCCTGTGCGGACACCAACATATGCCAGCGTGTGCACGTTTGAGGCGGAGGATAAAGGTAAAATGCCAACCCCCCCCCCCCCCGGCTTCTCAACTTGAAAAGTCACTTTTTTTTTTTTTTTTGCTTGGGGCCCCCAAATTTTTTCAACGGGCCCTGAATATGGGGAAAGTCACTTTGCAATGAATATACAATTACATCCAAGGAAACTAAAAAACAAAAAAAAAATTAATTTGCTTACACATGCTTTCCAGTCCAGGTGTGTCCTTCCACAGCAATGTGGATGCTGGAGTTTATCCGTTGAAACCCTAATTGAATGAAAGAGATCTCTGAGCTGTGTTGTCTAATCCTGGGAAGAGGATCAGTATAATCTCAGTGGAGTGGATCGATCTATGCAGGAGGATCAATGGTATCATTACCCAATATATTTATTGCGTGTACCATTTACACTGATGGTAAGAGTCAGTATTATTGGGTGCTGGTGGTGGCTATTCTATCCATTTTCTTCTGGATTTATCTTGTGGTGGACTCAACAGCTTATTATTGATGAACTTTATTATTTACTTATATTAGCGCTACACCTCCTTACTTATTTTTTGTCATTTTGCCCAGCAATATAGTGTTAGCTGCTATTTCACTACTACTGTTTTTTAAGTGCAACACATTTGCACGTTTTACATGATTAGATGATGGAGTAAAAATTCCCTGGCAAAGTGAACAGCCTATTTGCCTTTAGTAAATTGAACCCATGGAGTTTAAGAAGTGCTTGGTCTTCACTGCAGCAAAGTACAATTTCAAGTGGCAACAGTAAAGGCCAGTCAGATGCAGAGGTCAGTCCACGTGGTGTTCAGAGAAAGATTGCAAGATGCAAGAACACAGAAACAAGAGATCAGTCTGAGGTTGTAACCAATGTAGCCAACAGGTTACATGGGTCAGTATATGCAAAAAAAAAAAGCAATGAGTGCTGCACATTTACCTCTGTTTGGTCACTGTCGCAATACACCAAGGGTTGGGTCACATAGGTACTTTGTTTAACCACTTAACCCCCGGACCATATTGCTGCCCAAAGACCAGAGCACTTTTTGTGATTCGGCACTGCGTCGCTTTAACTGACAATTGCGCAGTCGTGCGACGTGGCTCCCAAACAAAATTGGCGTCCTTTTTTTCCCACAAATAGAGCTTTCTTTTGGTGATATTTGATCACCTCTGCGGTTTTTATTTTTTGCGCTATAAACAAAAATAGAGCGACAATTTTGAAAAAAATACAATATTTTTTACATTTTGCTATAATAAACACCCCCAAAAAATATATAAAAAAAGCGTTTTTTTTTCCTCAGTTTAGGACGAAACATATTCTTCTACATATTTTTCGTTAAAAAAAGAAACGCAATTATCGTTTATTGATTGGTTTGCGCAAAAGTTATAGCGTTTACAAAATAGGGGGTAGTTTTATGGCATTTTTATTAATATTTTTTTTTTTACTAGTAATGGCGGCGATTAGCGTTTTTTTCAGTACTGCGACATTATGGCGGACACTTCGGACACTTTTGACACATTGGCATTTTTATAGTGATCAGTGCTATAAAAATGCATTAGATTACTATAAAAATGCCATTGGCAGTGAAGGGGTTAACACTAGGGGGCGGGAAGGGGTTAAGTATGTTCCTGGGTGTGTTCTAACTGTATGGGGGGTGGACTCACTAGGGGAAATCACTGATCTTCTGTTCATACATTGTATAAACAGAAGATCAGCATTTCCCCTGCTGACAGGGTGAGCCCCCTAGTGGCCGCAAAAGTAGCCGACGTAGAGCTACAGGCTCTTGCCCAGGAGAGCCGACCTGCCGCAGTAAAATGACGGCGGCTGGTCGGCAAGCAGTTAAAGGCCTACTGAAAACCCATGTGTTTATCAAGCTCTGACACATTGACATGTGTTGGTGAGACATTCAGAAAGTGTTTGACAGGTTTTTCTGATTCCTGTCAGCATCCAGCTATGTTAACTATTACCTCCAGAATCATTGAAATTCAGATAAGAACCTCCTCAAACCCTTCTTAAAGAGTCACTAAAGGAAAAAAATTGTTTTGCTTAAATGACTGTTTACAGGGTATAGAGACATAATAGTTAACCGATTCATTTTAAAAATGAATAAAAATAGATAAAACTCAATCATATAATGTACCTGCAGTTTAGTTTCACTTTTAACTTCTTGAGATCCGCGCTATAGCCGAATGACGGCTTCAGCGCGGATCTATATATCCAACAGGCCGTCAATTGACAGCTTGTCACTAGCACGCTCCCCGCGCGCGCTCCAGAGCGTGCATCGGAAAAACTCTGTGTTGGCCGTGTCCCTTGGACACAGCCAATCACAGATCGCCGCGAACGGCCAATCAGAGTGGCCGTTTGCGATGCGATCTGTGCGGCCAATGAGAGATGATCTCATATGTAAACATATCGGATCATCTCTCATTGCCGTTTTACACAGAGACAGCGTCCTGTCTCTGGAGAGGAGACCGATCTGTGTCCCTTGTACATAGGGACACAGATCGGTTACCTCCCCAGTCACCCCCCCTCCCCCCACAGTGCACAATGCATTTAACATTTAACCCTTTCCTCACCCCCTAGTGCTCAATGCCAGTCACATTTATACAGTAATTAGTGCATATTTATAGCACTGATCGCAGTATAAATGTGAATGGCACCAAAAATTTGTCAAAAGTGTCCGATGTGTCCGCCATAATGTCGCAGTCCCAATAAAAATCGCAGATTGCCGCCATTTCTTGTAAAAAAATAAATAATAAAAAATAATAATTCTGTCCCCTATTTTGTAGGCGCTATAACTTTTGCGCAAACCAGTCGCTTATTGCGATTTTTTTTTTTTTTTACCAAAAATAAGTAGAAGAATACGCATCACCCTAAACTGAGGAAAAAAAAAGGTTTTTTTTTTTGTTTTGTTTTTTAATTGGGCTATTTATTATAGCAACAAGTAAAAACATTTTTTTTTCAAAAATTGTCGCTCTTTTTTGTTTATAGCGCAAAAAATAAAAACCGCACAGGCAATCAAATACCACCAAAAGAAAGCTCTATTTGTGGGGAAAAAAGGACGTCAATTTTGTTTGGGAGCCATGTCGCACGACCGCGCAATTGTCATTTAAAGCGACGCAGTGCCGGAAGCTGAAATTTCACCTGGACCTGGGTATATGTGCCCAGTAAGCAAGTGGTTAAACTGGTTTCATGTTTCTGTGAAGTAGAGAGACACACAGAACATAAACAAACAAATCCAGGGCAGTGTTTTGTTTTTAAAATGAATCTGAATAGTTCTGAAGAGTTTTAGACACACAGTAATGACAGCTTGGACCACAGTGAAAAGCTGCCATGAGATTTTTCATAAGGAGCCAGACAAGCAGGAAGTGTGGAGATCAGAGCAGAATCACAGCAACTTCAAAGCAAAAAACAAACAATGAGGACATGAAACCAGGACTGCAGTAAGGTAAAGGAAGCTACTTAGCTAAAAAAAAAAAAAAAAAATCCTTTAGTGATCCTTTAAACACTATACGGGAAGTAAAGGCCCATTCAACATACAGTCAGGACCATAAATATTGGTACATCAACACAATTCTAATCTTTTTGGCTCTGGATTTGAAATGAAACAAACAAGATGTGCTTTAACTGCAGAATTTCAGCTTTAATTTGAGCGTATTTACATCCAAATCAGGTGAATGGTGTAAGAATTACAACAGTTTGTATATGTGCCTCCCACTATTTAAGGGACCAAAATTAAGGGGACAGATTAACAATCATAAATCAAACTTTCACAATTTAATACTTGGCTGCAAATTATTTACAGTCAATTATAGCCTGAAGTCTGGAACGCATAGACATCACCAGACGCTGGGTTTCATCCCTGGTGATGCTCTGCCAGGCCTCTACTGCAACTGTCCTCAGTTCATGCTTGTTCTTGGGGCATTTTCCTTTCAGTTGTATCTTCAGCAAGTGAAATGCATGCTCAATCGGATTCAGGTCAGATGATCGACTTGGCCATTGCATAACATTCCACTTCTTTTCCTTAAAAAAAAAACTCTTTGGTTGCTTTCGCAGTATGCATTGGGTCATTGTCCATCTGCACTGTGAAGCGCCATCCAATAAGTTCTGAAGCATTTGGCTGAATATGAGCAGATAATATTGCCCGAAACACTTCAGAATTCATCCTGCTGCTTTTGTCAGCAGTCACATCATCAATAAATACAAGAGAACCAGTTCCATTGGCAGCGCCATGACACTACCACTACCATGCTTCACTGATGAGGTGGTATGGTTTGGATCATAAACTGTTTCTTTCCTTCTCCATACTCTTCTCTTCCCATCACTCTGGAACAAGTTGATCTTGGTCACATCTGTCCATAGGATGTTGTTCCAGAACTGTGAAGGCATTTTAGATGTTGTTTGGCAAACTCTAATCTGGCATTCCTGTTTTTGAGGCTCACCAATGGTTTACATCTTGTGGTGAACCCTCTGTATTTACTCTGGCAAAGTCTTTACTTATTTGTTGACTTTGACACACATACACCTACCTCCTGGAGAGTGTTCTTGATCTGGCCAACTGTTGTGAATGGTTCACCAGGGAAAGAATTCTTTGATCATCCACCACAGTTGTTTTCTGGGTCTTCCGGGTCTTTTGGTGTTGCTGAGCTCACCGGTGCGTTCTTTCTTTCTAAGGATGTTCCAAACAGTTGATTTGGCCTCACCTAATGTTTTTGCTATCTCTCTGGTGTTTTTTTTTCAGCCTCACTGATAGTAACAGCTCTTTGCATCTCATATTGAGAGTTGACAGCAACAGATTCCAAATGCAAATAGCACACTTGAAATTAACTCTGGACCTTTTATCGGCTCCTTGTAAATGGGATAATGAGGGAATAACACACACCTGGCCATAGAACAGCTGAGTAGCCAATTGTCCAATTACTATTGATCCCTTAAATAGTGGAAGGGAAAAATATACAAACTGTTGTAATTCCTACACCGTTCACCTTATTTGGATGTAAATACCCTCAAATTAAAGCTGAATGTCTGCAGTTAAAGCACATCTTGTTTGTTTCATTTCAATTACATTTGGCGGTGTATAGAGCCAAAAAGATTAGAATTGTGTCGATGTCCCAATATTTATGGACCTGACTGTATGCACTGGTCTATGCTGGGCAGATGTGCCTAATGTACTCCCAACGCATATACAAGGCAATTTGGCCTATGTCTTAGTTCAGTTCATACAACCATGCTGCAACAGGGTGTGCTAAAAAAGAAACAAGACATGCTGCTTTTTTAAAGCAGTGCAGCATGTTAGGATGTCCAGGGCCAGATCACAATGCTCTGCAATGCATAGGGACTTGTTCACATGGGTGTTGAGGATGGTATATCATGAACATTTGTTTTTTCCGTGTCTGTAGACACAAGGGCTTGCCCTAATGTGACATCAGGGCCCATGTGAACAAAGCCTAAAGATGAATGTAATTTTTTTACATTTTCACTTAAGTTAACCTCTTAGCGCCACATATTTGTGTTTCAAAATCGTCCGTTCGATCGTTCGTCGAATTTCGAACGAAAACGTTCGAGGCAAATTCGAGTGAAACGAAACGACCGTTTTTAAAAGTATAGTAGTAGTAGTAGTAATAGTAGTATCAATGGAATTTTTTTTTTTAAAACAGTAGTTTTTTCAGGAGTCCTGCTCTTGAAAAAACTACAGTTTTTAAGACTTTTTTCCATTGATACATGTTCCCTGGGGCAAGACCCGGGTTCTGAAAGACGTTTTCCAACAATAACTTGAAAATTTGTCTTTAAAATAATCGTTTTTGAATTTGAACGTTCGAGTCCCATAGACTTCAATGGGTTCTAAATGTTGTGCGAACGATCGGACTGTTCGATGGTTCTGGTGCAAACCGAACGCGGGGGTGTTCGGCTCATCCCTACTCAGCAGTTGCTGGCAACTAACGAAAAGGTCCCAATCACTACTTGCGATCGGGAGCTTTCCGGTCATGTGACTGCTGTGTCAGCCAATCACGGCGGTCACATGATCATAAACCCCGCCTCACCTTCCGGCATCAGAAACACCTTAAAGGGTCAGGAGGTGCTGGCATTAAGGGGTTAAAAAAAGTTCTAACAATGCACAGCAGCTTCACAATGTACACCATCATTCAGAGTATATCGTGCTCTCCCAGTGTGTATGAGTTCTTATGCCTCGTACACAGGACCAGTTTTCCCAAAGCGAAAACTGGCATTTTTTAGATTGGTCGGGAAAACTGGTTGTGTGTATGCTTCACAGCAGTTTTCCCAACGAGAAAACTGCCCGTAAATTTTTTTTAAACCTGCTCTATTCTTTCACGTCGTGTTTCCCTTCAGTCTTTTTCTCGTCGCCAAAACCGCGTGTGTGTATGCTTTTTCGAGGGGAAAAAACACGCATGCTCAGAATAAAGTATGAGACGAGAGCGCTCGCTCTGGTAAAACTAGCGTTCTAAATGGAGATAGCACATTCGTCACACTGTAACGGACTGAAAAGCACGAAGACTGAAAGGCGCAAATCGTCTCTCACCAAACTTTTACTAACACAAGGATCAGCAAAAGCAGCCCAAGGGGTGTCGTCATTTGAATGGAACGTCCCCTTTATAGTGCCATCGTATGTGTTGGACGTCACCGCGCTTTGGTCAAGCATTTTTTTGAACTGAACGTGTCTATGCAAGGCAGGCTTAAGATGAATCACATCGGGAAAAACGGTTTTGGCATGTCAGGAAAACCTGTCGTGTGTACAGGGCATTAGTGTTCCCAATGACTTCTATTAGGAAGTGTCTACAGGCTTCAAAAACTGCTGGATATGGCTTCCTAATCAAATCACAGCATTGAAAATTGATGCAAAACAATGCAAGTGCTTGTCATGAACACACATAGTGTACTCACACATTAGCTTACTTTTGCTGTAAACATGTTTCTATATCGCAAAAGCTTTTGAGCCCAGTCTGAGTTTATGATGTCTGTTCTTTCTCTTTCAGTTTGAGAGCTGCCGTGCAACGGATTATAGAATGGTACAATACATACAGATGTGGATATATACAATAGCTGTATTTATTATATTTGTCTTTTTTTGTAGTAGTAGAATGCAAACCTCTGAAAGGCAAAGAGGGAAAGTAATTCACTTTTAGGAATATATATTACTGTTTGACCTTTTCTTATGACCTTTTATTGACAAGAGTTCCCAATAATTGCTCAAAATAATGTAATAATTGTTATGGTATGAAATTACAGCCTTATATTATACATTTTCAGCTGTATACTAATGGCAACATTTAGTGCATTTACTGCTGTGTAATACCAGCACCATAAGGTGGCTGCACAGCTAGCTGTTCTATTTGACACTCTGGGAGCCTCAGGGAACTTTGTTATGCACATTTCAAACAGCTTCAATGGCCAAGAGACTGGTCTTGCTGGCTCTCATCCCCTGCACCCTACTACTAGGTGGGTGGGTGGTTTCACTGGTCAATAAAAAGTCATAGAAGAACCAGGGTCCCCTTATTGGTCAATAAGAAGGCAAGGGAGGGGTTGAATCAGACTCTTAAAGTGCAAGTAAACCCTTCTATCATTTTCAGCCAAGGAAGCTGCCATCTTGGCCTATGTTTAATCTTCAACCGCCGTGGTGCTGCACATGTGATCAGTTATGACACCAGCCATTGGATGGTTTGACAGTTTGGTTGAGAGCACAACCAATGTGACAGTTGGCAATCCCGGCATGCCGGAAATTTAACTGCTTTTTGAAACTGTTAAATCGATGGGTTTACTTCCGCTTTAACCAAAGGCCAAAATTTGCATATCAAAGCACCCCAGGAATCCTGGCTCTCTGGTTGCAGAATAGTGCAGAGGCATCCTGAGGTACCATATGGTGCCTGCTATTACCTTGTCAGCACTGTTCGATACTTCCCATCCAGTGCTGAATCCTCACGTACCACCTAACTATGTGGATTCTGGGTACACATGCTCTTTCCTGCTCTCATTGAGTCCTTTCTGTCCGAATGATCTATTGCCCGGCCCAAATACAATCACATTAGGACATGTCTAGTCCTTTGCAAATTTTGACTTTCAGAAAGTTGTTTTTTTACATAGGATTTATGAGGGGCTGCAATTGTGAAATATGGGCATATGCCGTGCTGGTAAGGTAGGTGAAAGTAACTGCTAAATGTGCTCATTTCAGGACATTCAGACAATATGTGAGGAGTGAAACTGGTGAAAGAAATCATGAGACAATGGGACACCAACAACAGAGAACAGGTAAATCAACCTGGTATAAGTGTGAGGAGTTGCTTGCTATGCTATAGTAAATGCAAGGATGTTGGAAACCAGTGGGTCTGAAAATGTAACAGCTTGAGAATTGGTTCTGCAAAGATTTTCCAGCATGTTGAAAAGTCTCTCCATGCAAAAAGAAGCACCTCTGCTGTCCCAAAAAATGTACTGTATTTATTGGAGTATAACACTCACTTTTTTACCCTGCAAATAGTGTGTGCGTGTTATACGCCGATACTGCAATTTGAGCTGCCTCAGGCGGCGTACACACGACCGAGGTTCTCGCTGGAAACCAGCGAGAACCTCGATGGAATGTTGCATTCCAGCGAGGACCTCGGCCGTGTGTACACAGAGCGCTCGCCCCGCCCGTCGGGAATCCCGTCGAGCGAAAAGAGAGCACGCTCTCTTTTTGCTCGACGGCCCGCCTGGATGAATGGCTGGTTGCCATTCCCGACGGGCGGGTCAACGATTTCGACGGCCGGCAGAGAACCTCGACGGGCGGAATGATGTGTTCTGCCCGTCGAGGTTCTCTGCCGCGTGTACGCGGCTTGAGAGAGAATGGGGAGGGAGGCATGACGAGCACTGTCAGAATACATACAGCGAGAATCTACTGTTTACTCAGCGGCCTCGGTAATAGGAAGTCCTGTGTATCATAGAAGCTGGTCCAGGAGGCGGGACTTTGTATCTAAGAGGCTGATGAGTAAACAGGAAATTCTCGCTGTATGTAATCTGACAGCGCTCATCCCACCCCCCTCCCTGAGATGGGAATCATGCTGCATTCATGGCAATGGGGAGGCTGCAGATGGGCATTAATAAAGCTACATTGATGGGCAATGGTGAGGCTGCAGATGGGCATTGATTAGGCTGCATTGATGGGCAATGGTGAGGCTGCAGATGGGCATTGATTAGACTGCATTGATGGGCAATGGTGAGGCTGCAGATGGGCATTGATCAAGCTGCATTGATGGGCAATTGTGAGGCTGCGGATGGGCATTGATCAAGCTGCATTGATAGGCAATTTTGAGGCTGCAGATGGGCATTGATCAGGCTGCAATAATGGTCACTGACCCTTATTTTGCTTCAAAGTTCTTTATTTAAAAATGTTTTTTTCCTGAAACTTCCCTCTTAAAATGAAGGCGAGTGTTATATTTCTGTGCGTGTTACAGTATATGCCGATTAATACGGTAATCAACGTTGATCTCCATTTAAATTCTACTTGATTCAATATACTATATCTGTTAATTTCATTGTGCAGCTCTTTTAAGAGTCCAGTCATTACTTAAGTCATACACACTATAATGCATATGAATTATTTTACACATTAAAACAAATTCAAAGTTTAATTTACTAAGGGTTGATTTACTAAAGGCAAATCCACTATGCACTACAAGTGCACTTGAAAGTGCAGTTGCTGTAGATTTGAAATTTGGGGAAGCTCTGCTGATTTTTATCATCCAATCATGTACAAGAAAAAATGCTGTTTTTTATTCTCCTTGCATGTCCCCATCAGATCTACAGCGACTGCACTTCCAAGTGCACTTGTAGTGCACAGTGGATTTGCCTTTAGTAAATAAATCTCTGTTTGCCACTAGTAGAATTATTTTCAGACACGTGACTATTATCAGATCTCAATGGGTCACAGACTGTTGAAAATAACAGTCTTCATGTCCAGTTGATATCATTGCACTTTGAATGACAATTGTGCTGTCATACAACACTGTACCCAAACAAAATTTTTATAATTTTTTGAGACACATAGACCTTTCATTTGGTGGTATTTAATCACCACTGAGCTTGTTTGCTTTTGCTAAAGAAACGAAAATAACATTTTGTAAATAAGTCATTTTTCTTCTTTGCTGATGTGTACCAATGAGGTTGCACTGATGGGCACTGATGAGGTGGCACTGATGAGGAGGCACTAAAATGCAGCACTAATGGACACTGATCGGTGGCACTGATAGCAATCACTGGTGGGCACTGATAGGCAGCACTTATGGATACTGATAGGTAGCACTGATGGGCAACACTGATGGGCACTGACAGAAATCACTGATGGGCACTGAAAGGCATCACTGATGGGCACTGACAGGCAGCACTGGTGGGCACTGTTGGGACTGCATTGATAATCAGGATACTGAAAATCAGTGCCCTGATTTTCAGTGCAGATGTCCCCGCTGAGGAATGCCACTTACCAGCTCTCCTCTCCTCACACTCTGTCCGTGTAAGGAGAGGAATCTTGATAACTGGCATTTCCTGTTTACACTGTGATCAGCTGTGATTGGAAACAGCTGATCACACGGTAAAGAGCCTACATCATAGGCACTTTTCCTTGAATAGTGATGCCCTGTGTCCCAGGGACATGGCGTACTACCGATCGCTGCACTGCACGCCCCCGTGGGGAATGAGAGTGCTCCCGCCTGTTCGTCATTTTACTATACGGCGGGCAGGAAGCAGTTAAAATGTATGCTAAAATACTCCAGATATGAAAATGTTAAGAAAAAAATATAACGTTTATGATGTTGTTTTGTCCTTGAAAGTGCAAATGATTGGGCTGCTGCTGGAATATGCATGTTTCTAATTAATATAATACAGATAAATATCTAGAGCATAAAATTGCTCTGAGAAACTAGAGAAAACATGTTTCAGGAGATGCAGTATTTGAATTTGTTTAAATGGATTTTTGCCACTTAATCTCATTTCAACTGATGTTAGTTACATCTGGCACTAGTAAGAAAGTGAAGTGTACATCAGTCAGCTTACTACACACAGTCAGATTAGTATTGAAATGGATCTGCATACCTCCCAACTTTATGAGATGGGAATGAGAGACACACATCAACAAAAGTATGCAGGCATAGGACACACCCCTTGCTACGCCCCCTTAAATTAGAATTGTACAAAAGATAAGATTGGTTATAACCACAAGTGCTTTTTTTACCACTACTATTCCTTTATATTGGCTTTTGGAATTTACAAATGTAGTAATTTAGAAATCCGATGGAAGGTTTAGCACTGGCAAACACTTTTTAATAGATAAAAAGTGCATTTTATATACATCTATAGAGATCAAACCAAATTGATGGCCATATGAGAAGGAATGAGGGACAGAGGGACATTGCTCAAAATCAGGGACAGTCCCTCGAAATCAGGGACAGTTGGGAGCTATGGATCTGTCAGATTTCCAAAATTTCTCAATGGCTATGTAATAAAAGGCCTACCGGATAGTCCTTGCGTTATGCAGCTGTTCATATATCCAATATGATTGTGGTCCACAGTCAGACTGAAGTCAGGTTGTAGATGTTGAGATGAGGTTTAATTTTTTTTAATTGTAGCAATCAAATGGGTGAATATATTGTAACTTTTTGTGTCTATTCACATTAAAGCCTAGTACACATGGGTCGAATGTCCCTGGTGTTTCTGCCAGTCCCTCTGTTTTCCTATTAAAAACTGACCACACTAAGCAGGAGAAAACACTGTGGTCAGTTATCTAGCTAATGCCTGCTCTCCTCCAATGATAAGACTTGTTTTGATAAATCTCCCCTGCACAGCCTTTCACTGGAAAGATCAATGTACTGCTGCTTCTCCTCCCCCAGCTCTAATGCAGCTGAGGACAGAGGGAATGTGATCACTTAAAAAAGGGATGAAAATGTATTTTTTTTATATATATATATATATATATATATATATATATATATATATATATATATATATATATCTGTACACAAATGTTTTGCCTTTCATTTCAATTTTAAACTGAATGGGTTGTTTTACAAGGTGATCAATTACTATCACTTTAATATCTGAACCTCTGGCTTTAGCTTTAGACAAAAAGCCTCTAGGTCTGGTTGTATTTTTGGCTAGAGGTGAGTGAACTCCTGAAGAACATCTGAAATTCAAAATTTCTGAGCCAAAACTTGCACTGAAACTAATCAGAATGTGAACCTGGCTCCACAACAAAGTGTATTACAGAGCAGCAAACTATGCAAAATTGTTCTGAATGGTTTGGGAAGCTCCTTGCAACCCCGTCTGTCAAAATGATGTGGCCTAAAAACAGCCTAAAACACACTTAACCTGGCAATATATGGATCAACATGTGACCAGTTCAAATGATCCATGTATGGGCATTGTGATTGTACAGAAGTCAATCTACTGGTCATCTTCTGTACAACCTCTCTGTCAGATTTTCCCTGCTCGATCGTGCTGTAGGCTATAGACTGCAGAGCTGTTCTGTGTATTCTGTTGGCGGGGAAGTCTCCCGCTGTCATAATACAATGACACAGCAGGCAGGATTCCCTCATACATCTCGAATGTGTGGATGGGAAAATCGGGTTCTTTTTTTTCGTTTAACCCGCTGTTTGAGCGATAATAAACAGACTCATCTCTGGACTGCTTTTCCTTTGCCAACTACCAGGGATACTAATATAGAGGGATGGAACCTAGTTCCACTAGCAGTGATGTAAAGGATGCATAGGCAACAGCAGCAGATGATATTGGGTAGAAACAGTCTTGGAAGCAGCTTTGGGTCCTTGCAAAATAACAAAGTGAATAAATTTGTATTCGGCTTGGAACACACATGGGCCCGGATTCAGGTAGAGCGGCGCATCTTTGTGCGGGCGTAGCGTATCTACTTTACGCTACGCCGGCGCAACGTTGAAAGGCAAGCATGCTATTCACAAAGAATATGCGCTCAACGTTGCGCCAGGGTAGTGTATAGTTGTTGGCGTAAGCCGACGTAAGTCAAAGTAAGTGGAAGTGGGCATGATATATTATAATGAAGCGTGACCCCATGCAAATGATGGCCACAGCTTCAAAAAACGAACTGCGCATGCGTCGTCTCTTGGACGCATCCCAGTGGGCATGCTCACAGTTACGTCAAAATAGCTGCCTAAGATATGTCGAACACTGCCTACGACGTGAACGTAACCTACGCACAGCCCTATTCACGTAGTACTACGTAAACGGCGCACGCGACGTAAAATTCAACAGCGTTGTTCCCTGGCCCATACCTTAGCATTACCTGCGCCTCCTATATGGGGGGTAACTTTACGCCGGACGTAAGCCTTACGTAAATCACATATATGAAGCGGCCGGGCGCATCCACGTTCGTGAATCGGCGTATCTTACTCATTTGCATATTTTAAATGGGAACGCCGAATGCGTCCAGCGTAACTATGTGCCCACGATGCGGCGGCGTAGGCAAGTTACGACGGGTGGCTAAAGCCTTGTTTTACGGCGTATCTAGCTTCGAGAATCGGCATAACAATACGACGGTGCACATTTGTACTTACGACGGCGTATCTCTAGATACGCCGACGTAAAACGTTTGTGAATCCGGGCCATGTGGTCTAAGTCTAACATATTCCAAAATTTGGGATCAACTCTATTTATGGTAGATTGTTTGCCTAGGTAGCGTTACATTGGGCATTGGGAGGGCTAAATCGGGGTGCAAACTAGGTAGCGTTACTTCGGGCATTGGGAGGGCTAAATCGGGGTGCAAACTAGCAAAACAATTAGTAATAAAACAATTCTAACTGGCATATGGATAACACTCACTAGTTATGTTATCTTAAAGCAGAACTTCACAGAAAAGGTGAAGTTCCGCTTATTTGCATTCCCCCGTCCAATGCCACATTTGGCCTTTTTTGGAGGTGGAACAGGTACATGGTTTTAACTGGTAACCACTCCCACTTCTGGCTTAGATCACCACATTGATCTGAGCCAAAAGTTCTGCCTCCCCACCCCCTCCTTCCCATGTAGTCTTCTGGGACACATCACAGGTACCAGAAGATTATGGGACCATTCACAAGGTCCAGCACAGCTCACGCATGCACAGTAGGGAACTGGGTGTGAAGCCACAAGGCTTCACTTCCTGTTTCTATTACAAGAGGTGCTGATGCCTACAGTTGAAGCTGACGAAAGAATCATCTTGGGTGAGATCATCGCTGGATCCCTGGAAAGGTGAGTGCCCTTATATTAAATGTCAGCAGCTACAGTATTTGTAGCTACTGACTTTTAATTTTTTTGGGGGAGCCTGGAGGAGGATATCCTATACAGAAAATTGGCCGGGCAGTGTTACAACAAGAAGGTTCTTTCCATAGAAGGTGACTACAAATATGTTTTTGATGTGAGGTGGTGCAAAGTAGTAATGAATAATAAACCTGGAATAACTAATAAAAAAATAACATTTTGCACTAATTCTTATATTGCTGTTGGATTCCGCAGAAGTTGATGAAGTAACCAGTGCTAACCAAGAGTGTTCTTTAGAAGATATAAAAAAGCATTTTCTTCATGCATAGTCTGCATACAAATCATTACGAAAGACAAATTCACTTTGCACTACAAGTGCAAACTACAAGTGCACTTGTAAATGCAGTCGCTGTAGATCTGAGGGGGACATGCAAGGAAAATAAAAAACAGCATTTTAGCTTGCACATGATTGGATGATAAAATTAGCAGAGCTTCCCCTCGTTTCAGATCTACCCCTCAGGTTTCCAGCGACTGCACTTCCAAGTGCACTTTCAGTGCAATTTCAAGTGTACTTTGCACTTGTAGTTTGCACTTAAAGTGCAAAGTGGATTTTCCTTTCGTAAATAACTCCCATAGTGTACTATAATATAGAAATGAATGTCTGTACTAGGTTAAAGAATGGGTGAATTCCCTAAGGTCCTGTTATCAACAATGTCAACCTTGCTATAAGGGCAACATAAGGCTACTGGTAAGAACTGGATTCAATTGTAAATGTTTTCAATGTTTATGGACAGCCATAAGAGGCATCAGTTTAATGGGTGGAGCTTTTTCTACAGAGGACTGCATATGTGCTTCTTTATAGTAAAGTCACAAAATGTTATTATCCTGAGCATCTATAGCCTACCATGTCCCCCTATTTTGGTTTTGTGGTACTTGCTATAGTAACACTACTAGGCATTAGGATTCAAGCTCAATTATGTGCATGTTAAATATTAAACCTGGTCGATATATATTATATACACAAAACTGCTATTAATTGTTATAAAATGTACAGCAATACAAACTGTGACCACTTGTCAGGTCATTAAAAGCCCAATCACGTTAAATAAAAGCCAAGACATTTTTTCCTGGGTATTTGACATATACTCAGTTTAGTTTGGTTGTCATAAAATGTACATAATTTAGAAAAACACATAATTTCTATCAATGTTACAGTGCCACTAAGTTACTAGCCAAAAACTTGCTAAAAATTATCACAGAATATCCAATCTCAAATAGTAAAATACCAGTTTGCCTTAGCTGCAATGGCTTCTAATGCCTGAGCTGGCACAAGCCATAACCCTGACAAGATTTACTATTACAGCAGAATCCACAACCACCTAATGCCCCCCCCCCCTTCAGTTTCATTGCTCTCAAATATGAACTACCAATAGCCTGATCTTAGGTATTTGATCTGAACATTGACCACACAATCTTATGTATTTAAATGCTTGGTGCAACAAGAAAACACAAAAATAGAAACAAAAATTGAAAATCTTAATCACAACAGCATTATAATAGAATAAAACCTGGAAGCTATACAGCTGCTTCAAAGCAAGAAAATCTGTCTGTCCATCACAGACATCAAAGGAATTCATTTCTCATGATGATCCTCAAGAATTACAATATGCAGTAGATATTATTATGAATGACCTTGACAGAACACACTTAGGACAAATGGACTGGCACAATGTTTACCAGTTTTCACATGAAACATAACAAGCTGCGTTGATTGTGGCTGATTCTATCTATTTTAAAATTGTATTTTTAGATTTCACGTAAACTGCAGTCTTGTGCAGATCACGCGCAGGGCATGATTAATATACACTGGGGCAATGTTATGGAATATAATCACATTTCATTCTTCACTATACACATATTTGGTTGCATATGGATTAGTACTGGCTAATAAAACATAAGCTTGATAGTTGCTACAGTTATGTTAAGTATATAGTACAATGCAGGTACATAAAGCTTGTGCTTCTTGTAACCAACAGCACTGGCTGCTTTAGTAATCACAGAGCATCAGCCTGTGAAACACAACATTCTCATTCATCCTAAATCAAAAACCATATAACACTCACCAATTAAACACATACAGACTCATAAAAGAAGTACTCACAGCATTTAATAAAATGATAGTGAGACATTTTTCAATCTTGCCCGATAGCCTAGGTCCAGTTGTCTGCATTCTTCGCTGCTAAAACTCTTGTGTATAGATGTGCATTATTTAGACTCCTCCATCAGGTATCCGATTCACCCCTCAATGCATTATTTATTCAATACAGCTTATATTCCAAGGTACCGAAGAGGCTTTCTATTCATTTTCACCTGTATGCTGAAGTTACCATAGACCCGTACGTGTGTCTTGAAGCATAGCCACTGCACGTGCCAGCGTAGTATATGTGCTATGTGTTCCTATTAATCCCACATCATTGGGAAGAGAGGGATATGACTGGTGTGCAGGCTCATTCCTTCAGATTAGAGGTGTGATGCTGCTTCTGCAGCACTGCGGCTCTCACAATCTTGTCTGTTAATAGCTTTCTATAGTGTTCGGATAGCAGCAAAGAAAGATTGCTGGCTTAATTGTATGAAGTTGCAGAAAAAAAGGGGGTGTCACGTTGTACTGCCGAAGCATGCCTTCAGTCATACATGACTAGATTCCTTGCTGCCGTTAATAAAGATTATTTTTAGGCACCAGCAGTTGTTGTGTGACACAGGCTGGTATAACAGCTGTTCAAAATAATCTCTTTTCAGCATTTTGAATTTTTATCCATTTGTCAAAAGAAAGGTTCAAAGTGAAATCTGACTCCACAGATGTAACACTAGGATGAACAAAAGAGTCTTGGCAGAAGAAGGCAAGCGGTGTTTGTTTTAGACTGCCATGTCTCGTGTTGTGCATTAACTTCATAAACCGTAGATTGTCCCAAAGCATAAAATAACAGAACTTAGAATGTTGGTCAGTGAGACGTAAACCCCATCTTCAACTCACCGGAACCCACTGCTAATTATCTTGCAATTTGGCTGATGGATAAACATAGCGCGTGTGCAGTGAGCGCTCACTTTTTTTTTTCAATGGTCAATAATACCAAAGCTTTTCAAGAAGTTGCAAAATACCTTTGGGATTAATAAAGTATTCTGAATCTGAAATGCCTGAATGTCATAACACTCTGAGTGTGTGATGAGGAGGAGAGCCTACTACAGACAGCTGCACAACTTGCTAGTAGTCTTTTATTGCTTTAGAACTTTAGATGATAAGGTGACCTTCCCCAAACGTCATGGTTTAGATGATGGGATGACCTCATCGCCTGAACCACTAAGAGACTTTAAAACAAATTTGAATGTCATAACACTGAGTGTGTGATGAGTAGGAGAGCCTACTACAGACAACTGCACAACTCGCTAGTAGTCGTCTATTGGTTTAGAACTTTAGATGATAAGGTGACATCCCCTAAACATCATGGTTCAGATGATGGGAGGACTCCATCACCTAAACCACTAATGCCCTGTACACACGATCAGGCTTTAGCCCGATCAAACTCACATCGGAATTCTGACGGAATTCCATCGGAAGAAAAAAGAACATGTTCTCTATGTAATCTCCGATGGAGTTAATCGGAATTTATGATGGAATTTCTTCGATGGGCATACACACGGTCGGAATTTCCAATGGAAAAAGTCTGTCTGACTTTTTCCATCGGAAATTCTGATCGTGTGTATGAGGTATAAGAGACTTTTATTTAGAACTTTAGATTATAACGTGATCTCTCCCAAACTTCATGGTTCAGATGATGCGATGACCCCATTACCTGAACCACTAAGAAATTTTAAAACAAATTTGAATATCATAACACTGAGTGTGTGATGAGGAGGAGAGCCTAGTACAGACAGCTGCATAAATTGCTAGTAGTCTTTTATTGGTTTAGAACTTTAGATGATAAGATGACCTTCCCCAAACGTCATGGTTTGGATGATGGGATGACCTCAACCCCTGAACCACTAAGAGACTTTAGAACAAATTTGAATGTCATAACACTGAGTGTGTGATGAGTAGGAGAGCCTACTACAGACAACTGCACAACTTGCTAGTAGTCTTCTATTGGTTTAGAACTTTAGATGATAAGGTGACCTGCCCCAAACATCATGGTTCAGATGATGGGAGGACTCCATCACCTAAACCACTAATGCCCTGTACACACGATCAGGCTTTAGCCCGATCAAACTCACTTCTGACGGAATTCCAACGGAAGAAAAAAGAACATGTTCTCTATGTAATCTCCGATGGAATTAATCAGAATTTATGATGGAATTTCTTCGATGGGCATACACACGGTCTGTCTGACTTTTTCCATCAGAAATTCTGATCGTGTGTACGAGACATAAGAGACTTAAAAACAAATTTGAATGTCATAACACTCTGAGGCCGCGTACACACGGCAGAGAACCTCGACGGGCAGAACACATCGTTCCGCCCGTCGAGGTTCTCTGCCGGCCGTCGAAATCGGTGACCCGCCCGTCGGGAATGGCAATCAGCCATTCATCCAGGCGGGCCGTCGAGCAAATAGAGAGCGTGCTCTCTATTTCTGCTCGACGGGATTCCCGACGGGATGCTCGCCGAGAGCGTACACACGGCCGAGGTCCTCGCTGGAATGCAGCTTCCAGCGAGGTTCTCGCTGGTTTCCAGCGAGAACCTCGGTCGTGTGTACGCCGCCTGAGTGTGTGATGAGAAGGAGAGCATACTACAGACAGCTGCACAACTTGCTAGTAGTCTTTTATTGGTTTAGAACTTTAGATTATAAAGTGATCTCCCCCAAACTTCATGGTTCAGATGATGCGATGACCCCATCACCTGAACCACTAAGAAACTTTAAAACACATTTGAATATCATAACACTGAGTATGTGATGAGGAGGAGAGTCTAGTACAGACAGCTGCATAACTTGCTAGTAGTCTTTTTTTTATTTTAGAACCTTAGATGATAAGGTGACCTCCCCAAACATCATGGGTCAGATGATGCGATGACCCCATCACCTGAACCACTAAGAAACTTCAAAACAAATTTGAATATCATAACACTGAGTGTGTGATGAGGAGGAGAGCCTACTATAGACAGCTGCACAACTTGCTAGTAGTTTTTTATTGGTTCAGAATTTTAAATGATAAGGTGACTTCCCCCCCAAACATCATGGTTCAGGTGATGGGCTGACCCCATCACCTGAACCACTAAGAGACTTCAAAACAAATTACCGAGTAGTATGACTGTCTGTACAAGGAGCCCCTCACCACATACACAGATTAATTTTGTGATGAACTAACTCTTCGCAGCTCCTCTTCTTCCTTTAGATTTGTCGGGGCCAAGCAGCAGCCTAGTACTGTAACAAGGTTAGGTTCCCACACATCAAAACCACTACATCCTCATCAAGAGGTCAACTGCACAACAAAACCTCAATCAGAGCACATTGGGGGAGATTTACTAAAACTGTAGCACTCAGAATCTGGTGCAGCTGTGCATGGTAGCCAATCAGCTTCTAACTTCAGCTTGTTCAATTAAGCTTTGACAAAAAAAAACCTGGAAGCTGTTTGGTCTCTATTCAGAGTAGCACCAGATTTTGCACTCTCCAGTTTTAGGAAATCAACCCCCCTGAGCATTACTACCACATAATGTACCTAAGATACTTGAATGCCATAACTAATTTTTCCAAGGGTCAGTAGCACTTATTGCTGCCCCCATTGGAAGCCCTACATGGTCCAATGCTTACCTGATGTTCCTAGACAATGCTCAACTTTAGCCAGACCCAATACACATAGTCACCAATGGAGGAACATCTTATAAAGTAAAGCATCAATTATTCTTATTTTTTTTTTAATCACTCCAACCTTTCTATTAAATAGCGGTGATGATAAGATGGTCAATGCATTGCATACCATGGCCATTAAGATTCAGTTTTCTATTGTCAGATTTATAAACATTGCAACCAATTGGGATTCAATGGACCATGTAGGGCTTCCTATGGGGGCAGCAATAAGTGCTACTGACCCTTGAAAAAATTAGTTATGGCATTCAAGTATCTTATAGTTTGTTTTTTGTTTGCTTTTTGGCAATTTTCACATTGCCATTATCCTTCATATTGCTTTACTGAATAATCCTGGAAGTCGTGAAAAATAATACTATTTCTTTACATTTGTCAGCAATCTTCCTAAAACAGAACAGACCAAATCCTTCAAAACCCCTTCAAATCTATGTGTAAATATTTATCTAGTCATATCGCAAAAGCCAGCAAGAGCAATCTATAAACACAAGGAGAAATATAGTAAAATAAATATATAATAGCAGTTGAGCTATTGTTTGGAATGCTATGTGTTATTGTTGGGAATTTTATATTTTCAAGAAGGCACCTCTAGAAATAGACATATAGACAAATAGACAATGCAGATAATGTATTTATTTGAAAGACATGAAATAGTTTTTAGTTTGCATCATTTATCAAAGAAATAAACAAAGCTTTAACCAATGTTGGCCATTTTACTGGTATACAAGAAGATTATGAACCTGATTATTACTTACAAACAGCAAAACCTTGCTCCATCATTTACAACCAGAACTATATCTAGTGCTAATATGTGTATATATGGATATATATATATACTGAAATTAAAAACAAATTATAGATACTGCTTAAAGTGATATTAAAACATTGGGCTGTAAGCACTCTCTGCAGCTAATTTGATAACTTACAGAGCATGCAACTTATTTATCTTTTAATCCTTGTCTATGCTATGTTCCAATATAAGTTTGTGCTATGACTGTTTTCCTAGTTTTCCTGTATTAGGGTGGCTTATTTCTCTGGCAGGGTCCTATAAAGCTACCCTTGCATGCAGGGACTAGAACTGAGTCTCCCTACACTGTGTGCATCAATAGCTTAAAGTGATTGTAAAAGGCTTGTTTATTTATTTTTTAAATAACAAACCTATTGTACTTTTTAAATAACAAATCTATTGTACTTACCTCCTCTGTGCAGTTGGTTTTGCACAGAGCAGCCTGGATCCTCCTTTTCTCAGGTCCCTCTTCGCTGCTCCTAGCCCCTCCCTCCTTTGAGTGCCCCTCAGCCAGAAGCTTGCTACAGGGGGCACCCGAACTGAATCAGAGGTTCATCTATCTATCCTATTCCCTGATTGGCTGACTGGCCTTCATTGACAGCCGTGGGAGCCAATGGTGCTGCTGCTCTGTCTCAGCCAATCAGCAGGAGTGTCCTGGATAGCTGAGGGGATCGTGGACATTGCTGGAGAGAGAAGGGGCTCGGGTAAGTATTAGGGGGGTGATGTGGGGGCTGCTACACACAAAAGGTTTTTTATCTTAATGCATAGAATGCATTAAGATAAAACAAACTTCTGTCTTTACAACTCCTTTAAGATGGCAAGGCATTTCCCTGCTCCTCTTCCCCCCTCCCTTATTTTAACGAACACACTTTATTGAGACTGCACTATCTACTAGTAATTCTATTCTGTAATTGGATTGGAAGTTCGAGGTTGCTGCACTGAGAGAGGAAGAGCCAGCATTACTGATAGTTTTAAACTGTCAGTGCTGGGGTAAGAATTTTGACAAACAGTTTACTGGGGAATGTTTATCGTACCATGGTCAACATGATAACAAGTCATTGTACCACGCCAGGTGGGACTTTACTCCTTCCATATGGATGTCATATAACGTCCTCCCAGATGCGCAGTGAATGTTGGTGAGATGTTTCCCTCGGACACAGAGCATCACCGATCAGGGTAAAGAGCCAATGACAATTTACCACATGATCGTTGTGTCCAATCACAGCTGTATACAAAGACTGGTAAATCGCTGTTACTGGCTTCTTCTTTTCACACACAGATCCTGTGCGAGGAGAAGAATCCAAGAACAGTGAGGTACAAATTTAACGGCTATGACAAGCTCTACAAAAGCTCGACAAAATCTGCCCACTAATGACGGCGCGGTGATTTGACGCGGCGGTGACGTTGACGCCGCCGCGTCACCGCCATCACCGCACCAGGAAGTAAAACATCCGCGCATGCACCGAATCCATTCGGCAGCGGCGCGCGGTGGTGGGAGCCGACATGTCTGCTGGTAAGTGTATAACCAGCAGACATGTCGGGCGGACAGATTCCCACCGGATGATTTCAAAGCTTGCTTTGAAACTTCGGGTGGACAAACTCCGCTAGCTACACACGAGGGAATGTCTCTGAAACGGTCCAGGACCGTTTTCAGCGGACATTCCCCTCGTGTGTACGCGGCCTAAAAGGGCCAGACATGGATTGAAGCTCAACAAGCTCTGTGAAAGAGCCAAAGAATATGTGCATGCCTTCCAGGTATACAAAGGCAAAGATTCCCAGCTCCAGCCGCCTGAGTGCCGAACCTACATTGGCACAAGTGGATAAATTGTTTGAGACCTGTCTTTTTTACTATTCCAAAAGGTGTATTACATCCAACTAGATAATTATTACACAAGTCTGCCCCTTTTCCACCACCTGTACTGCTAGAAAACCTTGGCCTGTGGTACCACCTGAACAAACAGGAAGGGCTTTCCACAAAGTCTGGTGACCACAAGGCTACATAGGGAGGAATCATCGAGTCTAAGGAACGACAAAGTGTTGGCCGTAAAGTGGAGAGATAAGAGAGATGTGGATGTCCTGTCCACCATCCACAATGACACCTCGTTGGTAGTTCACGGAAGATGCATCTCTGTCCAAAAGCTGTAGTGTAGCCATTATTATAATCAGTTATTATTATTATTATTATTATACAGTATTTATATAGCACCAACAGTTTGCGCAGCGCTTTACAACATCGGGGAAGACAATACAATTACAATACAATTCGATACAGGAAGAATTAGAGGGTCCTGCTCGTTAGAGCTTACAATCTAGAAGGGTGGGTCAAGTGGAACAAAGGGTAGTAGCTGTGGGGGATGATCAGATAAACAAGATGAAAATACAAGATTTGGACAGTGATTGGGCGTGGGGCTTAAAGGAGAGTTCAGAGTCCAGGACTACTCCTAGGACCTTGGCATGTGGGGATGAGCTGATAGTTGTGCCATCGGTTTTGACAGAGAGATCAGGGGGAGAGGCACATGAGGGAGGAAAAATAATAAGTCCGGTTTTGGATAAATTAAGTTTGAGGAAGTGGTGTGACATCTACACTGATATACCTGGTAGTAAACTAGTGATATGTGAGGAGAATGATAGAGTGATTTAAGGCGTAGAGAAATAGATTTGAGTGTCATCAGCATAGAGATGGTATTGGAAGCAGTGGGAGGCTATCAGTTGACCCAGGGAGGAGGTGTAGATTGAAAATAGGAGGGGTCCAAGAACAGAACTTTGGGGGTACTCCAACAGAGAAAGGAAGAGGAGGAAGTAGAATTGTAAGTAATGCTAAAAGTGCGGCTGCAAGTAGGTGGAGAACCAGCAAAGAGTACTGTCACGAAGACCAAAGGTGTGGAGTTTTTTGAGGAGGAAGGGGTTGTCAACCGTATTAAAGGCAGCAGAGGGGTCCAGGAGTAGAAGTACAGAATAGTGTCTCTTAGTTTTGGCCGTTAGTAGATCATTTGTTAGTTTTAGAAGAGCCATTTCTGTTGAGTGTAGAGGAGGAAATCCAGACTGAAGGGGATTAAGAAGGCTATTATCGGCACGGTGGACACTCAGTCGGTTGTAGACTAGACGTTCGAGGAGTTTGGATAAAAATGGGAGCAAGAAGAGTAGGTAGGTTGTTAAGATTGAATGGGTCCAAAGAGGGCTTTTTAAGTATGGGGCTGACATGTGCATGTTTTAGAGAGTTGGGGAAGATGCCAGAAGAGAGGGAGAGATTAAAGATGTGGGTTGAAGAGTGTAGAATAGAGACAGAGGATGAACGTAGCATTTGTGAGGGAATAGGATACAGAGGGCAGGTGGTAAGATGGACGTTAGCATGTAATTTAGCAACCTTGTCCATAGTGGTGGGGTTGAAAGAATGGAGTAATGATTGTACCTGTGGACATGAGGTGTAAGGCGTGGAGGGTATCTGAACAGTAGAGATTCTCCTCACAAATTGTAACAATCTTCTGTTTAAAGTGATCGATTGAACCCCTGCTGTCTAGGATTCATAAATGCCTGGGAATACAAGGATTTAAAATAGGTGAAGATGAGCATAAACTGTCTGCATTCGCAGACGATGTGCTCTTCTATCTCACTAACCCTAAAACCTCAATCCCTAACTTGCTAAAACTATGTAGACAATATGGGGAAATCTCAAATTTTAAATTAAATATTAATAAAACGGTAATACTCAATGTGAATGTGCCCAAGCATGAGGCACAATTACTAAAATCTGAATATAAATTTCCGTGGGTGAAAGAGCTTAAATACCTAGGGATTCAGTTGGCAAACACGGTGAAAAAAATCTATAAAATAAATTATATTCCCCTCTTAGAAGAAATTAAGACAGAAATAACTAGAGTTAAAAATAGACAAATCTCATGGTTTGGACGAATAAATTATTGCAAAATGGTCCTGTTACCAAAGATCCTTTATAGGATCCAGATGATCCCTATCAAACTCCCGAAACAACTGATGCGAACCCTCAAAAATTTGATGATGAACTATATATGGAGAAACAAAAAACACAGATTATCAATTCAGACCCTCAAGCAAACAAAAAATAAGGGGGGACTTGCTGTTCCTGACATTAAAAAGTATTACGATGCAATAATGTTGTCGAGGGTAGAAGAATGGGCCAGAGGGAATGTAGAAAAACGATGGGTCAGTTTGGAAAGCGCACTAGCAAAGGCGAGACTTGACAAAATCATATGGAATCCCACACAATTTAGGGCACTTAATACAGATACACACGAAATCACTAGAAATGCACTAAGAATTTGGGATCTAACACAAAAAAAAATTGATAAGAATTTCAACTCACCTCTTATCGCACTAAAGGACAATGATTATTTTCCACCAGGGAAAGTGGAGGTGGGGGGTAATTGGGTCAAAGATAGGGCACAATTAAGAGATGTAATGCAAGAAGGACACATAATAGCACTGGACTAATTAAAACTAAAAGAAAATCTCTTGACTCTTAATAATTGGAGGTACCAACAGCTGAATCATTTTATCCAAAAACTACCGCAACCTATTAGAACTGAGGGTCAGCTGACCGACATCGAAAAACTCTGTATCACAGAACAGGCTAAAGGATTGATATCAAAGATATACAAGATTCTAATACAGCTAGACGAGCCAGAGGTACCCCCATTTATTAAAAACTGGGAGAGGGAATTAGGTTCACATTTAGATAGGGCCACTATAGAGAGAATCTTAAAACGGACCCACACCTCGGCAACAGATACCCGGACGGCAGAAATGAATTTTAAATGTTTATCAGGCTGGTATATTACACCTGTCAAATTAAGTAAATTTAAGAATGGGCAGTCAGCCGACTGTTGGAGGGGTTGTAGATCCCCCGGGACAATGGCCCATCTTTGGTGGGACTGCCCCAAGGTTAAAAGGTACTGGGAGAAAATCCTGGGATGTGTGGAGGAAATTACGAAGGGGAAAATCAAAAGAGACCCGTGGATGGTTCTTTTTCACGGAGGAGGGGAAGGAGGGGAAGGGACAAAAAAATATAAAGAATCCCTGGTCCCTCACTTACTAAACGCAGCAAAGAGGCTGATTCCCAGGAGTGCCCCACGGTTTGGGAGTGGATGGATGCCGTGGAACAGACTTACCATATGGAAGATCTTAGAAATAACCTAGAAGAAAACAATCAAAATAGGAAATGGGAAAATTGGAGAGTCTTTAAAAGATCGTGGAGTTATGCAGAAAACTTAAGGGCCGATACTTAAGGTTAAGAGGGGAATATAGGTAATAGTTTGACAAGGGAAAGATGCAAATAATGGTGAGGTGGGCGGGAGGGGGGGGTAGGCGGGGGGGGAGGAGAAGCAGGGTTTAATAAATATTAAATGTTCTTGACGAAGGAGAAAAATTAAATAAATGAATATTTGA
The DNA here is from genome assembly GCA_029574335.1 of Rana kukunoris. NCBI lineage: Eukaryota > Metazoa > Chordata > Amphibia > Anura > Ranidae > Rana > Rana kukunoris. The sequence continues at coordinate 224,727,876 of CM056050.1, read as the reverse complement.
AACCTTAAAATATAAAAAAAAAAAGAGAGAAATGTCTCACTAATGATGCGAAACCAAAACTAGAGTCGCTAAGGGCCAGAAAGACTGAGCGCACTAAGTCTACTCTATGAGGTTAAAGTCTGAAGTGGAAAAAAAAAAAAAAGTGATTGTCGATCTTCTGGGCAGTGAGTGAGTTAGTCAGTGGAGGCAGTGGAGGACGAAGTAGAGAGTTGAAGGTAGAGAAGAGTTGACAGGGACGGGATGATAATTTCTAATGAGAGTGATTAAATAGATCTGCTTGGCAGTGAGGAGGCTGGAATTGTATTTTTGGAGGGCAGATTTCTACTAGTTTAAATCTTTCTGGGACTTCTTCTTGCTCCACAGGCGGTCGAGAGCATGGCTGTGTTTTTTCAGACTTCTAGTATCATCTGTTTGCCAGGGTTGAAGGGGACGGGCCTGATTCTGTGTGTAGTGAGGGGGGCAGGTGTGTCCAGTGAGGCTAGGAGTGAAGTGTTGTAGACATAAGTGGCTAGGTTGGTGCAGGACAAGGGTGCGATTTTGTCATAGAGCGGGTCAGTCGCCAAGTAGAGAAGGGAAGGGATAAGGTGGCAAAGGTTCCTATGGGTAACCGCTAGGCGCTTGAAAGGAGAGGAGGCGGAGGAGAGGGAAAGAGTGAAATTAATAAGGTAGTGATCAGGGAGAGGGTTGGGATAGTTGGAGAGGTTGCATGGAGTGCATAGGTGGGAAAAGACGAGGTCAAGGGTATTGCCTTCAGAGTGAGTAGGAGCATGAATCCATTGCTTCAGGTCAAAGGAGGAGGTTAAACTGAGAAGTTTGGACGTTGCAGGAATGTTAGTAATAGTAGCATAGACGTGCGCACAGGGTGTGCCAGGTGTGCCCAGGCACACCCTAATCACCCTGTGCAGCACAGATTCCCCCTGCTGCCTTGCTTCGCCCACTCCTTCCCCTTGCAGCCCTGCCAGCTTCCCTACTCTCCTTCTCCCTCTGGCTGTTGCTGCAGGGAAGTTTTAGGATGAGTGGGGGAAGAAACCAGTAAATATGTAACTTACCGACCCCTTCCCTTTCATCGTGAGTGATCGGTAGTATGTGTTTGAGCTTTGGGGTGCACACCCTAATGCAATAGGCTGCGCACACCTATGAATAGTAGGGATGTTAAAGTCCCCAAGGATGATTGTGGGGATTTTAACCACTTCAGGCCCACGCTACCGTCGGATGACGGCAACAGCGCGGGCCTGAATATCCAACATGCCGTCATTTGACGGCATGTCATTCTGGCGTTCCCAGCGCGCACTGTAGTGCGCGCTGCGGGGAAGCCCTGTGTTGTCCGTGTCCCTTGGACACGGCCAATCACAGATCGCGGCAAACGGCCAATCAGAGTGGCCGTTTGCGATGCGATCTGTGGGCGAATGAGAGATGATCTCTCATAGATCATCTCTCATTGCCGTTTTACACAGAGACTGTGTCCTGTCTCTGGAGGGGAGGAGCCCGATCTGTGTTCCTTCCTACATAGGGACACAGATCGGTCACCCCCCCAGTCACCCCCCACAGTTAGAACACACCTAGCATACACATTTAACCCCTTCCTCACCCCCTAGTGTTAACCCCTTCAATGCCAGTCACATTTATACTGTAATTAGTGCATATTTATAGCACTGATCGCAGTATAAATGTGAATGGCGCCAAAAATGTGTCAAAAGTGTCCGATGTGTCCGCCATAACGTCGCAGTACCAATAAAAATCGCAGATCGCCGCCATTTCTAGTAAAAAAAAAATAATAAAAAATAATAATTCTCTCCCCTATTTTGTAAGCACTATAACTTTTGCGCAAACCAGTCGCTTATTGCGATTTTTTTTTTTTTTTTTTTACCAAAAATATGTAGAAGAATACGTATCGCCCTAAGCTGAGAAAAAAAAATGTGGTTTTTTTTAATTGGGATATTTATTATAGCAACAAGTAAAAAATATTGGCCCAGATTCAGAAAGCAATTACGCCTGTCTAACTGGTGTTAGACAGGAGTAATTTCAAATTTCGCGCGCCGTATCACTAGTTTGAATCCTCAAACCATGATACGGCGGCTTCGGGCTTCGATCCGAGAGGCTTACGTCTTCGTAAGCCTTCGGATCTACGCTGCGATATATTTGCGGACGCTGGGAGGAGTTTGCGTCGTTTTCATGCGTCGGGATATGCAAATGTGTTTTTACGGCGATCCACGAAGATACGAGTGGTCTTCGCAATTGCTTTCGTCTATTTTTTTTTACGTACTGTTAGACCAGCTTTTTGCTGGTCTAACGGTACGTAGCCAATGTTAAGTATGGCCGTCGTTCACGCGTCGATTTTTTTATTTATTTATTTTTTTGACGTAACTCGTCCGGGACTAGGATTGTCCGTAAACGACGCTACTCAAACAACGAATGACATAACGACGTGTTTTCGCGCAATGCACGGCGGGAAATTTGCGAACGGAGCATGCGCAGTTCGATCGCCGCGGGAACGCGCCTATTTTAAATGCTTCACGCCCCCTACTCGCGCAGATGGATTGCGACGGGAGAAATACACTACGCCGCCGTCGTTTACTGGACAAAATCTACCTGGATTCCACGTAGAGCCAGGTAAAATACGGCAGCGTAGTGTATTTCTGATACTCTACGAGAATCTAATTCTCTGTGAATCTGGGCCATTGTATTTTTCTTCAAAATTGTCGCTCTTTTTTGTTTATAGCGCAAAAAATAAAAATCGCACAGGTGATCAATTACCACCAAAAGAAAACTCTACTTGTGGGGAAAAAAGGACGTAAATTTTGTTTGGGAGCCACGTCGCACGACCGCGCAATTGTGAGTTAAAGCGACGCAGTGCCGGAAGCTGAAATTTTACCTGGGCAGGAGGGGGGTGTAAGTGCCCAGTATGCAAGTGGTTAAAAGAGAGAAAGTAGGGTAGCCAGGCAGAGAAGTCTTTAAGAAAGGTAGATACTGGTCCAGGGGGTCGGTAGATCACAGTTATCCTTAGAGAAACTGTGAAGAACAGCCGAATACAGTGCACCTCAAATGAGAAGAGTGACAGAGAGGGAGGTGGGTGACATATTTGAGAGATGCTATGTGGGGCTAAAAGGATTCCAACACCCTTTTCTTTGCGTCCACTGGGTCTGGTGGAGCGGCAGAAGACGCAGTGTCGGATTCATGAAGCCAGGTATCGGCAATGTCGAGAAGAATAAATGAGTTAGCGATAAAAAGATCATGGAGAAGGGCGAGTTTGTTACAGACAGAGTGGGCAGGCATTCCAAAGGGTGCAAGAAAAAGGGTGTCTGGTCTTGGGAAGAGGAGAAATGGGAACTAGATTGTGTGCATTGCGGCTGCAGCCAGAGGGTGTAGAGTAATGGGTGCGTTGAATACAGTTAAATGAAGGAGGTCCAGGGTTTGGGGATACATTACCAGAGCTTAGGAGAACCAGAATGGTGATGAAGATAATGTGGGAGTGTGATTTATATAAAGGGACGTGCCCCAGTGGTCTCGAGTATTGGGCATGTGGATTTAGAATTAGCAGGAGTTGGTGAGTGCAGTAATAAGGAGAGGACAGAAGTGACGGTGATATATATATAAAGTGTGGGGTGGAGGAGATGTGTGTAGTAGAGTTAGTTTAAGGATAGAAGACACAGCTGTCAGAAGGCGTGGTAGACAGTGCATTTTAGAAGGGGGAGGAAGAGCTGAAAATGTAAACACGGTCACATGTATAGTATTTTTTAAGGTGTTCATGGGGAAGGGGGGTTGCTACAGCCCTATTTATAAACAAGAAAGTCCCTCTACTGGTATAAAATTTACCTTTTCCATTTGACCGTTTATAATGCGTATAATACCTATGACAAGTTCACACAAAGACCCACCACCATTCTGAAATATATAGAACATATCATCACTGCCCTTATCTAGCAGCAAGGATTTCCACCAGAAAACATTTACTCTGATTCTGTGAGCAGACTTCATGAGCGCCATTTTCCTGAGAACATTCCACCCACAGAAGCAGGTCGAAGATGCCAAAAAATGTCAGTTATGCAGCAGAGGAGGAGTTAGGAGAGACACCAATGTCCCTTCTAGGCGGGGCCTACGCATTGAAGCCTGCTTCTGAAGTTACCACGTGTCCCTAAAGTTTTAGATATAGTACCCATATTCCTAATAGCCTGCCAATTTTCACATTCATGTCTGTTCTTATCAACCATATTTCTGCCTTCCACCTGAATTGACCCTGGCCTATTCATTGAGGATGCATCTGCCTGCCGTCTGAATTGTTTATGAACCATATTTCTAACTTACATCTGAACTGACCCTGGCCTGTGTATTAAAAATGCCTCTGCCTGCTGTCTAGATTGCTTATGAACTACATTTCTGCCTTCCACTTGAACTGTATTGTAATTCCCGGATCAGAGTTTGGAGTCCAGAGGCTTCAAAGAGATTTGCCCAGGTCTTACCTGCCAGAGGCCGTAAGCCTGATGTTCCTGCCTGTTGCCTGGACCCATATTTTGACTGTGCTTCCCATATCTCTGCCTGCTAAATGTAATGACCCGGTACTTTTTGTGGACCATGTTCCTGTCTGCTGCCTGGACCAATATTGTGGCTGTGTTGGCCATATCTTGACGTGCTGCTCGTAATGACGCAGGACCTTTTATGGACCATGTTCCTGCCTGCTGCTATTATTCTACTGCAAGAATAATACTGTTACATAGTTACATAGTAGGTGAGGTTACAAAAAGACACAAGTCCATCAAGTCTAACCTATGTGTTTCTATGTCATATCCCTGTGTGTTGTGGTCATTCAAGTGCTTATTTAATTTTTAAACTATCTATGCTCCCTGCTGAAACCACTGCCTGTGGAAAGGAATTTCACATCCTTGCCGCTCTTACAGTAAGGAACCCTCTACACAGTTTAAAGTTAAGCCTCTTTTTTTCTAATTTTAAACTCCCTTCTGCAGAAAAGTTTTATCCCTATGGTAAGTATGGTATTTGTAAATTGAAATCATATCTCCTCTCAGGCGTCTCTTCTCCATAATATCCTCCAGTCGCCTTTTTAGCTCTGCTGCCCTTCTCTGTAATTGCTCCATTTCCAGTACGTCCTTCCTGAGGACTGGTGCCCAGAACTGGACACTTACACGTGAAAATTGGATTTCTTGGATTAACTGTTCAAAAGATGTCTTTTGAACAGTTAATCCAAGAAATCCAATTTTCACGTGTAAGTGCACTGAAATTACATGTTTCTTTTTTGGTCATTCAATATTACAATATGAGTAATTATTGTCTATTAATTAGAGGAATCTTTCCAATTTAGTGCCAAGTGTATATCATTTAACACGTTGGCCATACTATACGTTTTTGATACTGCTTTAATTATTTATTAATTTTTCACATGCACATTAACCCCCTACTGACCGTTCTTGTGTGACCAAAATACAACTTTTCCTGCAGCTTGCAGGGATACGCGCTGGCCCTACCTTGATAGGCCCTGGTACATGTTATAGCTGTGGACACTCTGTGGGTAAGCCTTGGTGTGTTTCGGAAATTTAGGAACCATTATTTCACATTATGTTACTCGAGAGTATTACTTATTGTCTGCTGTATATATTACTGTGCTATATTATAATGGCTAACACTATTTTGTTTTTGTATATATTCTCTAGTTGCACATTCTGATTGGACATCGCTCTCTCCCCTGAGGAAGCGGAAGTCTGCGAAATGTTGGGTTATGCGATTTCCCATTATGTGCATCCTTATTTTCCAACTGAATGATGCATCTTGTTAACCCATGGATTTAATTCCACCTGATTGTCCCTGTACTTTTTTTAAATTTGTATTTCTCTATGAATTTGTGTAAAAATTAATAAAGTATTTTTTGTAATTTAAAAAAAAAAGAGTTTACGCTTTCTCATCATTACCTTCTATTTACAAATTTGCACCGTAATTTATCCTGTTTCTTTTTCCTTTTAATAACCAATGTGTATTGTAGTTAAGGAGACAGCCAGGCTAGGAAACTCAAAGGTCATGCCTATGAGTCACCTATGCTGTCTAAGGGATTAGTTAATGAACTCACCTGTTGTCTGCTAAGGGAGGATGTATTGACACTCAGAATAATGTGTATTGGGGGCTCGTTATGTAACCATTGTGTGATGTTGTGGGTGGATCCAGGTCATTGTTCATGTGGTTACTGCAGTATTCTCAAGTGTATATAAAGAGCCTGTATTTCTTCCAATAAAGTTTATATTCCTGTTTGACCCCAACATGGAGCTTTGTCTCGTATTTGGGGGAAAATCATTCGTATGGACACTCCTGAACAGATGAAAAGTTCTTCCCCAAACAGCAAACTCCATTGAAGTATATGGGAGCCGAACATGAGAAAACAAGGCTTGTATGAAAATAATTGCCCATAAAAGGGTGGTCCGGGTACTGCCCTGAGGGACATGTGGCAATGCAAAAACTTTTTTTTAAATAACTATTATTTTTCAGGAGCAGGGATTTTAATGATGCTTAAAATGCAACAATAAAAATGAAAAATTCCTTTAAATATAGTGCCTGGGGATCCCCTTAGTCTGCCTGTAAATTGGTGCATCTGTAGCATGCATAGAACATGCTGCAGCAAAAATCAAATTTCTAAAGAAAAGAAAATCACATTTAAATTGACCCACATTTGCAATTGCCAGCACCTGGTTATTTAAAAATAAATAAAGAAAAAAACTGTGTGGGGGTCTTTTCCCCAGTCCATACCAGACCCTTCAGGTCTGATACTGATTTAAAGGGGAACCACAGCAAAAAAAATGGCATGTCCCCTATGACGGGAGGGCCCGGTCAGGAAGCCCATTGACAACTGAGGCCCTGTACACACGATCAGACATGTCTGATGAAACTTGTCCGACGGACCGTTTTCATCAGACAACTCTGAACTTGTCTGATGTGCGTACACACCATCGGAACAAATTTCGATCAGACCAGAACGCGGTGATGTAGAACACAACGACGTGATGTAAAAACGAAGTTCAATGCTTCCAAACATGCATCGACTTGATTCTGAGCATGCGCAGGTTTTTGGTCCGATGCTTTTGTGTACTAACGATCGAACCTGTCCGACGGACAGGTTTCCATCGGACAGGTTTTAAAGTATGTTTTAAAACTTTGGTCCGCTGGAAAATGGTCCGATAGGCCGTACACACGATCGAACATGTCCGCTGAAACTGGTCTGCGAACCAGTTTCAGCGGACATGTTTGATCGTGTGTACGCGGCCTTATGACTCATCAGTTGTTGAGGATGCTCTGACCAGTTTCCTTATTGGTCAAAGCGTTGCATTGCGGGGCGAACACCCTGCAATATTGGGTGTTTCATGAATGTCTCCATATCTAAGAGTGTTTTGTATATATGTAAGGGTAAATGTACTTGGGCCCATTCTTGTAATTGCTGGCTAGCTGGTAAATGTACTGGGAAAGATGTTTGTTTTGTTTGAGGCATGCAAAGCCCCACCTTGTGCACTTTGTTCCAAATTTATAAAAATTAGGGTGGAGGCCACTTTTGTTTAGCTCACTGTATATGGTGCAGGGACAGCTGCTTTTTGCTTTGCTGGGTGTCAAACTCAATTTCGTTGTGGGCCACATCTGCATTATGATTGCTCTCAAAAGGGCCGGTTGTATCTGTAAGATAAGATGTCCAGCGCATCCCCTCCCCTTACGTTAGATGTCAAGAGCCACCCCACCATCAGAAATTGAGTCCCCCACTCTCCCTTAAATCACAGTGCACCCCCCTTTCCTTATGCTGCTGCTGGGAAGAAGCTGGATGCATTGCTTGAAAGCAAAAAGTAAGGATCTGGAGTAGGACCAGAGGGCTGGAGATCTCCTGCAGGAGAGGTGCGAAGGCCACATGAAATGGTCTAGAGGGCCGGATTTGGCCCGCGGGCCTTGTGTTTGCTACCTATGCTATACAGTATATGCTCCAATATGGAGGCTTTCATTGACTAGAGTTAGAACTGCACTATACAGAGGGGCTTTGATGAGGTAGTGCTGCTTCACATACTGTATATTTTCAAATGTCGAGCAGCTATAACCTCTGTCTGTAATGTAAATTGTTAGACAGTGTCATTTATATATTTGTTTGTTTTTGCTGCTTTGCTGGTAAGTGTGCTGGGAATACATTCGGGTAGATTTACTAAAACAGGTGCACACAGCTTGTTCAATAAATCTTTGACAATAAAACCTGGAAGCTGAATGGTTACTATGCATAGCTGCACCAGATTTTGCACTCTTCAGTTTTAGTAAATAACCTCCATTTTGTTTAGTTTGCTGTGTAATGGGGAAGTGGGACAGTTTTGATAAAAAAATTAAAAATAAAATGATCTTTGAGCTGTTTGAGGATCTTTACTGCATTCAATACAATTTCAAAAGATGATATCCTTCACTGTGAACTTCAAACTAGATTTGGGCAAAAAGGCCAACAATGAAAAAGGAGATGGTTAAACAAGTACGACATGCAGAGGCTTTATAACAAAGCATTGTGAACTTCAAACCATGGACCAGGCAAAGTCATTTACAGTATAAATGCGTATAGCAGTGTGTTTAGACTGCAAACTGAGGCCAATAAACAGCAAAACAAAAATCCTTCAAATGGATGGTTGTAGGAAAGTGATTAATGTGAACAGGCACAGGTTGCTGGTAGTATATGTTGTGGCCTCTGGGCTCTTAGTAAATATACAGTAAATGCTCACATAAATTCTCACTGTTTGCTGGTAACTAGGACTTGGTGACTCTGCCCTGATTTGATTTGTAGGGGGTTCAAATCCTGTTGGGAATTTACAAAACTGGAAGTTAGCAGCAAATTCCATTAAAGCACGTGGAAGACAGGTATTGTTAAAATATTTTGGCCATTTTTAGGGCTAATAGACAAACTACTGTACAAAAGGAATAGGAAGCTGGGCACTGCCATTGGGGACATGTATAAAAAAAAAATATCATTCCGTAGTGAGAAGGACAATTCACGCCGCTTTGAGGAAGACATTGAAAATACACAAATCTTTCAAAACACAGGTTTACAGCATGCCCTAAAGCTGCATGTTGTATTGTGACACCAGCATGGCCTTATGGGACATGCTGGGTCAGTGTACTTTAGCAGAGTATTTTTGAATGAGGAATTACAAACAAAAACGCTCCTTAAAGGGGTTGTAAAGACAAAAATATTTTCCTCTTAAATTAAAGTCTGACAGTATCTGATAAAGTAAAAAGTAATGTTTTGCATTATAACCTGTTGAAATCGAGCTGTTTTTTTTTTACCTCCGTCACTCCTGAATCGTCATTCTCACTGACTTCCTGGTTTGCGATACACATTCATTCTTGCCACATCACGGCCTAATGGGAACTACAGTTCCCATCAGGCTTAGCCTCCATGCCTGTGAGGGATAAGAGAGCATAGGGGAGAGGGCTGTAGTCATAGGGAGGGGGTGAGCACATTCTGCTTTCCACCATGCAACACGGCTCAGGTGCTGGTGGAAAGCAAGAAGAGGAGAGACAGGAAATGGCATTTTCAAACCTGGATTACTGTATTTTGGAGGTCAAAAGGGAAAAACGAGGTAAGTGATATTTAAATGCTCTAGCTTACAGCAATCAATTGATCTAATAAAAAACAAACCTTTAGTGTTCCTTTAACTGCTCTGTATAATTATCTATTTATCTTACTATCTAAATGTAACAATTTATCTTATTTATGTATCTTAATTATAAATATACTTGGACTGCCACCCCAACATCTATACCTGCCAGGCCTCCTCAACTATCTATACCTAGAGAAGACAGAATTATTTGAGTGCTCTATTTCTGCTCCATGTGGAGCTGTGTGCAATCTCCTTTAATTCTCAGGAAACAGGACTGCCAATGACAAAAGGATTAAATGAGTGGAGAAAGATTGCCCTTGAGGAGGCCACACTCGAGGCAGAGGACAGCAGTCATGCAGAAGCACCATTCTTTGAAGGATCATGTCAGGAATATCGTGCTAGCGATCTGCACATGCACATAAGTGTATGCACGTTTCTGTGCATGGAGACCTGACAATTATTAAAAGAGCAGAGAAAGAGAAGGTGGTATTAAAGTCTGTCCTTGCTCTTGAAAAGGCAACATTCTAGGCAGAGGGCAGCCATGTTGTAGCACCATCCTGTGAATAACCACTTCAGGAACATCATGCCAGATGGAAGATTCATGCACATTAGCACAAGCCTGTACATTTTTCTTTGCGTGGAAGCCCAAATGGATGGGGGCTTTACACATCACAGCAGGTGTGCAAGTATGTGTACACATACACCACAGGCACTGGAAATAGTTATACCTAAGTTGTGCATAGGCTCTTTGCTGAATGATCCCAATATGCCTTCAGTCCTCGTTGGACTTTTCCAAAGACAAGAGGGAAAGGGCAAACAGCAGCAAAAATGATATACAATCATGTGGCCAAGGGATGCCAACCCTCCCTCATAGAGAAGCCTGGAACCTCAAAGCAGCACTTAACAAAGCCTACTGTAGCACTCATTAAAATCCACTACACTGTCTCCAGTAACAACCTTCCCACACCAGATTTCTCTTTACCTGGTTACTGGAGTGGAAAGAAGGAATGTCCTTAAACCACGACCACAGCTGGCACCTGAATGCTAGCATGGCAAAGCTGCTAATCACTTCAGCTGCTTCCATACCAACTGGTGAAAATAACCCCTTTGTTCCAGTCTGTGACCTAGGTGGTCACATAATAACATATTTCTACCTGCCAACACTATTTTTATTGTGTTATATTTTCGTTACCATGGAATTTAATAAGCTTTAAAGAAAAATCTGCAGAGTTCATATTTGCCAGGCAAAAACTGTTGCCAAACAGTTTAACACAGTTGACACAAACTTTTGTGTGTGTATGTGTAGAGTATTTTTATTAGATTGACTGGAACACTTTAATTTGTTACATGACAAATAGTGCAATGATTTTTTTTATGCTGCAACCTGAAAGTTACTACACATGGGAAAAAAGACACATTACTTTCTCAAGAGAACTTTGGGAAAACAAAATTATTTTTGTCAGCTAACAGCAAAAACTGAAAACTAACAAGAGTTGTTTGACAGAAACAGCATACCTCCAATTAGTGTGTGACAAAGACAACAAAACTGTGACAGTGAGAAACAGTGGGGATTAGTGATGTGTTAAACATTGCAACTAAGTACACAGTTGTAGATTAATACAAAAGACAGTGATGATACAATTAAGGAAGGGATGACCATCCTGTTGCAGCAAACTTCCAAACGTTGGTAGATAGCCACACCAGTTGAAACTGAATAGTTCAAATAATGGTTCTTGAAAACATAGTCACTAAACACTAACTATAAACTGTTACATTCGGACAGCTTGTTAACATCTTTTGTGACTTTATATAAAGGAAACAGGACCTTCATCAAAAACATCAAAACTGTTAAAACTGTTAAAACGGATGACCCGTGACGCCCAGAGACTTTTGAGAGATGGGGGATTTTCCTGTGCCAGCAGCAATAAGGACTCTTGGGTCTAAGGTCACCCTGTGCCCCTTTTGGGCATATGGTGGCTAATAAATGATAAAGCATGTATTGCAGGATATCTTGAGATATTACAAGTTGTTGGTTTATTCTGACCCTACCGGTCAATAAGAGTGACTCATTCCTCTGTATAACAGGCTGTTGAGGTGTTCAGTGAGTATATTGTCTATTGTGTGATGCCAATACTGTGTTGTATCTATTGTAACTGATTAAGTAAAAACAAGTCAGATGTCTCCTTTCAGGGATAAGGAATTAGCATGTCAATTATGTTTAGTAAAGGAATGTGACTTGTCAAGCTGTATGCGGAGACAGAACATCTGTCCAAAGATGTGGAATGTGACTTCTCAGGTGTAGTAATTAGGTCAAGTTAAGAATGTCAGCCCGGTGCCGAAATGTCTGGATACTGATTAGTAATGAGCCCATCTGAAGGTGTAGTGATGCGGGGGGTGGAAAGTGTATTTGTTCCTTTCATGCTTGAACTGTGTAAAAAACCTGAGAGTGTACCATTAAAGCTTTCCTTCATTTTGAAACCACAGGATAGATCTGAGTCTCATTTTCTGGGAAATTGATATAGATCATGTCTGCTGGTTTGTCGGGGTGTCGGATAAGCTGTCATGGTTGATGGAAGGGAAATCGTAAACGGTGGTGACCATTACACTTGCCTTCATAGTATGTTTGTTCTCAATCAATTTTATGTCAAATTATCAATCACGATTGTTTCTGATTAACTGGGGTGGTTTCCTAAAAGTGCTGACAATTCTTAACACGATAAATTCCCGTTTACTTATTTCATCTGCACATGACTGGATAACTGAAGAAATATGTACATAAATAATTGTGTGCAGACTCTCAACTCCTGCAGAAATTATTCACTCCTGACTTACACACATTATGCGTCGTATAACATGTGCATTGTAAAAGGTGGTGCGTTGTTAAAATGCATTGCACTGTTTACTTTTTTTAATTTCATCAACAGTGACAAAAAAAAAATGTTATTCAGAATTATGCAGCACAGCATGTTGCAACACATTGTTGGGCATTGACCTTAGGTCAGTGTATTTCAACTCCAGTCCTCAAGGCACACCAACAGGTCATGTTTTCAGGCTTTCCATTATTTTGCACAGGTGATTTGATCAGTTTCACTGCCTTAGTAATCACCACAGCCATTTCATCTGAGGGAAATCCTGAAAACTTGACCTGTTGGTGTGTCTTGAGGACTGGAGTTGAAAAACACTGCCTTAGGTGACGTTCCCTGTTCCCAACACCAAACGTGTATGGTGTAAGCAGGAAACAATTGTTTTCAATGTGCTCTTGCGTTAACCTCCCTACCATTATTTGCATGAAAATTTGGCGTTTTATACTGTAGGCCTGTAATTCTTAGGAATAACTCACTTAAATCTGACCAAACAAGAGTCTAATAGGCATCCCGGGTATGACATTGTTTTTTAAAACAAAATTATAAATTATAATATAATAAATAATTATAAATAATTATAAAAAATAATAATATAATTATAATAAAAATGATTCAATAATATAATCAAATCAAAATCACTGAAATGGGCAATCTACAGTTTGCAGGCAGAAAGAACAGTTTTTATTATGTAAAAGAACATGTAGGGCACTGGGCAGATCACTAGGGACAAGGGGGTGTGTATTTTTTACATACAGTACTGTAGTCTATAAGATTACAGTATACTGTATGTAATGTGTTTGTTTACATTTTTGAATATGGCGCCGTTCTCCGCCCCCGTGCGTCGTAACGTCGCAGGAAACGGAGCTCAGTGGCACACGGAGACACTGTGTAAATCGAGCGAGCACCCGCTCGCTCACACAGCGTGGTGGCATTGCTGGATCCAGGAACAAGGTAAGTAAACCCTGCCTGTGGATGCTGCGAGGCGAGCCTAAGTCTGAATCTGGGTTACCGATCGCACCACAGAAATTTAACCCTGAGTCAAACTCGGGAATACCACCACGGAGGTTAATCAACGTAGATCAACACAGTTGAATGCAAATGTGTGAATGAGCCCTTAGTAAATCAGCCCAACTGTTTCAAACAGATTATGGCAAAATGAGTGGAGTCACCAATCAAAGGCTAAAATGGTATAACTTGCACTTACTGCACAAAGTAAGATGGGATGAAACCTAGCAGATAGGGTAAGGGGGCATCTTAAACTCCTTCTTAGACAGTTTACCCGCATGATGGGGTTTATTGGACCCTCCAAATCGTGAGGTTTTACTGGCAATAACCCCCGAGAGGTGATTGTAAGACTCCACTATTAAGAGTTAAAAGCATTCATTCCTGTACTAAACCATGTAAAGGTGACTTGATAAAAACTTTGAATGGTTTGACATAGCACTTAATGGGGTTGATTTACTAAAGTCAAATAGGCTGTGCAAGTGCAGTTGCTCAAGAGTTTAGTAAATGAGGTAAAGCTTCACTTTGTAAAGAATACCCAATCACATGCAAGGAAAATAAAAAAAATGAATTTTTGCTTGAACATGGTTGGATGATGGAAGTCAGCAGAATCTTTGCTCATTTACTAAGCTCTCGAGCAACTGCACGGTACACAGTCTTTTTGCCTTTAGTAAATAAACCCCATTGCGTTCCTTGCAACAGTGCAGTCTATACACAGCATGTATTGTATCTGGTTTTATGCTTTGACCCAGCTACTTTACAAAATGCTTTCCATTGGTAAGAAATTGATCATGTGGTGAAACATGCATAAACAGATGTTACCTGCAATAAAAAAAATTGTCAAAATGATTGAAAAATCTAGAGATAATGACATCTGAAGTTATATGCAAATATTGACTATTTCTTTACATGTTATGCTTGGCCATATGCCTTGCTACCTCCATAGTTTCCTTTGATTATCTGATACAAGCCAAATGAACCAGCCCCTAGATATACCGATAAGAAAACTAAACTATATGTATGGCTAGTCTAAGGCCTCGTACACACGATCAAATCTGTCCGCTGGAAACGGTCTGCTGGACCGTTTCAGCAGACAGATTCGATCGTGTGTACGGCCGAGCCGACGGATTTGGCCACCCGACAGATTTCAAAGCATGCTTTGAAATCTATCAGGTGGGAATCCGTCTGCCCGACATGTCTGCTGGTTAGTACACTTACCAGCAGACATGTCGTCCCGCACCGCCGCCGAATGGATTCGGCGCATGCGTGGAAGTGTTTTACTTCCTGGTGCGGTGACGTGGCGGCGTCAACGTCACCGCCACGTCACCGACACGTCAGTGTGCAGTCTGCTGGCGGGGATTTTGGTTTGCTTGTGTGTACACGCGAGCAAACCAAAATCCCAGCAGACAGATTTGTTCAAATCTGTTGGACAGACTGATTTGAACAAATCTGTCTGCTCGTGTGTACGAGGCCTAACTCTTTGTGCCTGATTTTCCTGTTACCATGGAAGTGCTACAAGGTTAGCATGAGTGAGGTGTAATAGGTTCAATGTCATTCAGCCCCTCAGAACATCACCATGTCAAGTCAACTTCCTCAAAGTGGTCAAATAACAAATATAGCTGGGTTTAACGTTAAAGGGATTTAATGTTAATACAACTAGTAATTAAACCTCAATTACACACTTTTAAGGTAAGAGGTGGACCATAGTACCACAGTGCAGTCACCAAACAATTTTTCCACAAACCTTTAATTGCCATCTTGTATACAGACTTCAACACTTCCTGTCCAGAACTTTCCTATTAGGCAGATGCCTGATATCTTCATTGTAGTGTTGCAGCATGCTTTCTACCTTTAGAACACTAACAAGTTCATTTACAAAAATAACAAAAAAATGTGTCTACCTTTACAGCACATTTTTTTTTTAACTAAACAGGTCCTTTTTAAATGACTATTCGATTTATTGTACTCTTCAGACCAAACCTGTTAATTCAAACTTTTATCATTCTCAAAAGAGTAATACTAAGGATATGTTCAAACTTCCTGCAAATGTGTCGGTGGCATACAGGAAAGGCCTTCCATTAAAAAAATAAATAAAAACAATCTACTGCATAAAAGCATCTAGACCTATCAGTAGCTCTGTTCTGCAGTAACATGTTTGAACAGCATGATCTCCTTTTTTAAGATAAGTTGCATTTAGAAAAATGTGTTTTCAACAATCAGACATCATTAAACAAAGCGCAATCTACCTGTCATGAACTTCAAGTGGAACTTTACCAATAACAACTTGATAAATATAATGTTCTTTAGCAAGGAACATACATTCCACATTCCACATTAAAAGAGAAGTATGTTTTTTTTTTTTTTTTTGCAGATTTATACTCACCTAGGTAGATGCAGCATCGGTCCAAAGCTGCATCTCTTCCCTGCAAGTTCTAACACTGAGAACCGAGTGCTCTAACACTGCAGATTGCTTGGTTCTCACAGTTCCCCAAGCAGAGAGCTGGTGACTGTCAGTCACAGCTCTCTGCATTGCCCCTCCTCTCTGTGCTCACTGGAGCGCTGGTCTGTGGAGGGGACGGAAGCAGCCAGCTCAGGCTCTTAGCTGCTAGCTGAGAGGCTGAACTGGGTACCAGCCTAGGCATGTGGGTGGATTCCAACCCCAGTGCCATAATCTTGCCTGAACCTGGACCAGGTCTGTAACGTCAGAAGACAGCAGACTTTGGCTCATTGTCTGCTGAAAACAGGTCACAGGAGTGAGAAATGAAATTCACCCCTGTGATCCATAGGAGACGTACGGCCATTATGCTACCAAAATTAGGGGGTGCTGTAATTTGCCTCCAGCATTGCTTCTGCTTCTTCTTGCTGGAGGCTGTCATTTTGCTGAAGCCTAGAGCACATGAAAACTGTAAATCATAAAGCAGGAATAACCCAATTGATTTAATGGCTTCAAACAACAGTTTCATTCCTGGAATGCCAGGATTGCTAACTGTCACATTTGTGTCCTGAACCAAACTGTCGAACAATCAAATGGCTAATGTCATATTTGGTCACATGTGCAGCACCATGGCAGTTGCATATTAAATGGAAGCATCTTCCTTGGCTATAAAGGATAAGAGGGTTTAATCCCACTTTAAGGCTGTCAGCAGATTGGCCTCCACAAACTTGACAGTGCCTAAAAATAGAGAGCACCTGTGCAGGGTGAGACAGTGGGGGAGATTTACTAAACGTGCACAAAGAATCTGGTGCAGCTGTGCATGGTAGCTAATGAGCTTCTAAATTCAGCTTGTTCAATTAAGCATTGACAATAAAACATGGAAGCCGATTGGTTTCTAGACAGAGCTGTACCAGATTTTGCACTTTCTAGTTTTAGTAAATCTCCCTCACTGTATTACGGAATTTTAAACAGTAGTAGTTTTACATCGATATACCGGAAAAGGGGGCCATCCTGAAGTTATCTAGCAGAATTTAATTTTCTGACTAAAGTTCCACTTTAATCTAGAAGAAAACCAAATGTCTTTTGGTAAGTATGGAAGTATGAAAGCAACCATAATTTCATAAATAACCACCACCTCTGTAATATAGGTCTACAAGATTGTTCTTGCCAGTAGAGCATTTGGTTCTTACCTTTATGCTTTCTTTTATGTTCTCTTACCCAATAATTACCAATATTTAGATCAGGGGTGTCAAACTCAATTTCATTGTGGGCCGTATCAGCATTATCATTGTTCTCAAAAGGGCCGGTTGTATCTGTAAGATTAGATGTCCAGCGCATCTCCTCCTCTTACATTAGATGTCAAGAAGTTCAGTCCCCATCAGAAGTTGAGTCCCCCACTCTCCCCTACATCACAGTGCACCCCCCTTTCCTTATGCTTCTCCTGGGAAGAAGCTGGATGCATTGCTCGAAAGCAGAAAGTAGGGGTGCGAGGGCCACATGAAAGGCCTGGGGGGGGCCGGATTCGGCCCACGGGCCTTGTGTTTGACACCTGTGATTTAGATAGTTTAACTTTTTTCCACCAGAAAAATGTATTTAATTTCTTGGAATTTCTCTGTGTGCACACATGCACACTCACAGTGCAATTTAATTTTTTTTTATTATTGACATAGTAATAGTTCTTGCATATTTTTCATAACAGAAGTATACTGCATAAACTGTTATCCACAAGTTGCCTACAATGTAATTTGGGGGTCAGCAACCCATGGATTGCGATCTATTTGTTGACCACAGCCATCTGACAGATAGATCACAACCCCAACAAGCCCACAGCTCCTGACCATGCCCACCACCTGTCAGAGCTATCAGCAACATTCCCTTTGATCTCCACCTAACAGATGATTTCTAGTTCCCGTCTCTGACTTGATGTCATTCAGAGGACAGGAGGCGGGATAGGAAAATAGAGTGGCACCGGGAGGGAGCATGTTCAAGTGAGCAATAACTTAGAAATCAGGCACTTAAAAGCAGCAGGCATTGGCTGGCACATCTTCACCTGTCAACACATTAAGCACTTAACCCCCGGACCACTTTTTGCGATTCGGCACTGCCTAGCTTTAACTGACAATTGCGCGGTCGTGCGACGTGTCTCCCAAACAAAATTGGCGTCTTTTTTTTCCCCACAAATAGAGCTTTCTTTTGGTGATATTTGATCACCTCTGCAGTTTTTAGTTTTTTGCGCTATAAACAAAAATAGAGCGACAATTTTGAAAAAAATGAATATTTTTTACTTTTTGCTATAATAAATATCCGCCAAAAATATATGAAAAATTATTATTTTTTTCTCAGTTTAGGCCGATACATATTCTTCTACATATTTTTCGTAAAAAAAATTGCAATAAGCGTTTATTGATTGGTTTGCGCAAAAGCTATAGCGTTTACAAAATAGGGGGTAGTTTTATGGCATTTTTATTAATATTTTTTTTTACTAGTAATGGCAGCGATCAGCGATTTTTTTTCAGTACTGCGACATTATGGTGGACACTTCGGACACTTTTGACACATTTTTGGGACCATTGGCATTTTTATAGCGATCAGTGCTATAAAAATGCATTGGATTACTATAAAAATGCCACTGGCAGGGAAGGGGTTAACACTAGGGGGCGAGGGAGGGGTTAAGTATGTTCCCTGGGTGTGTTCTAACTGTAGGGGGGGTGGACTCACTAGGGGAAATGACTGATCGCTGTTCATACATTGTATGAACAGACAGTCAGGCATTGCTCCCCTGACAGGATCGGGAGCTGTGTGTTTACACACACAGCTCCCAGTCCTCGCTCTGTAACGAGCGATCGCATGTGCCCCTATTGGCTGCTGGGCGGGATGACATATAGCTACATGCTCTCGCCCAGCAGAGCAGTTAAAAGTATAATGTAGTGTGACGGTGAGGTGGTTTTTTTGATGGGGGGGGGGGGGGCGAAGGGGTTATTTAATAACGACTTTAGTAATGTGCAGCATTAAAGGGTTAATGTACTGTCACTGGTCATTGATGCATTAGTGACCAGTGGCACTTAATTAACCCCTTTGTGCTGCTTTAGTGGCATCAGTCTTAGTGTAATTAACCCCTTTATGTTGCAATATGAATGAGGTTAATAAACACTGCCAATGGCCGCTATTGCAGCAAAAAGGAGTTAGTTGACATGGCCACTGCCCACCATCCGTTCAGAAAGATTTATGTAAAATTTCAGCTTAAACCTAGCTTGGCTTAAAAATGCCTCCCCCTCCAAATCCTAAGCTTACTAGGCCACTTCTATCTGGTCACATTATCTCACCTGTGTAAGTCAACAGCATATACCATGGGTCTTCAAACTACGGCCCTCCAGTTGTTCAGGAACTACAATTCCCATAATGCCTAGTCATGTCTGTGAATGTCAGTGTGTTACAATGCCTCATGGGATGTGTAGTTCTACAACATCTGGAGGGCCGTAGTTTGAGGATCCCTGGCATATACAGTGGAGAGGAGGGAGCGTCAACAACGGCTGAGATATGCAAACCTATGGGTGATATTGCCACTCCAAACTTTACCAGCTGATGTCAAGTGCTTTCTACTCTCCCCTGCAACTGCCACTGGCTGACACAGGGGATCACATGACCTGACCATGGCAGGCACAAAATAGGTTAGTATATACATCCTTTTTTTACAGTTACGTTTGTTTTATTATATATGTATTGGTTTTCTTCATGCCATCCTTTTTATTGGGGCCTTGGTAGTTTATTTCTTTAAGAGGGAATTCTGCATCGCGGTGATCTTCAATCTTTTCCATGTTGCTCAGGTAGATCTCTTCCTTCTCAAAGGTTGTCGTGATGTAATTGAATGGTTTTAGGCATGAATATATTAAAGGAAATATAAGAAACGTATATCCTTTCCATTTAAGTATATGGTTATCATTTCATTCTATGTTGCTTGACAGAATAGAGTATATGGTACAATGTGTTGTTTTATGTTATTACTGACACTGAAGTTATTCGATCTTACCACAAATGTGGCCTGCAGGCATCCAATATGTCTGGCAACTTAAAGATTTGCTTGCAGCAAAAGAAATACTGTAGTATTTGCCATTTTGCGGTAAGTGTAGCCAAATGAAGGGATTATACTGATGCCATATGCTGTTGAATAAATGAATAAAAGGGAATCTGTGATTTTAAAGTAACATGCATGTTGTGTAAATGTGATAAGTTTAAGGTAGATTATTCTATTCATAACGTTACAAATATGCACAAAAAAAATGCTGGCTAGGCCACAATATACAATAAAGTAATTCCCTTTTCAAATAAATTACTATTCATCCCTAAAAAGCAGTCTTTTCGGCATAGGCTTTCAAGGTCAGTCTGAAGCAACTTGCAATTAAGCATTTCCTTAGTCTTCTCTCCCTCCCCACCATGATTATTACATTCAAAATAGTGTTCTTCCGGTAACAATGTAGGAGGTAGTAAGGGGACTAATCTGTAAGACAGTGACAGAGTTTTACATTGGTTACACTAAAAAAGAAATTAAAGCATTTGTTACCCCAATTCCTGATATGTGTATGCTTCCTTTGTGTGAAATCCCTGGTGATTCTGTCAGTCTCTCTGCTTTCCTATTAAAACACTAAGCAGCAGAGCACAGCGTGGTCAGTTCTCGAGCTTTGCTGGGAACTCAGTGTGCTTTCCTCCAATGATCAGACTTTTCCTGACATGCCCCCACTGCACAGCCATTCACTGTGAAGTGTGCTGCTGCTTCTCCTCCCCCAAGCTCATATGCAGCTGGGAACAGAGGGAATGTGATCACTTATAAAAAATGGGAAAAAAAAGTATTTATAATGTTATTTTTAATATCTATACACAAATGCTTTGCTTTTTATTTATATTCTAAACTGAATGGGGTGATTTACAAGGTGATCATTTACAATAACTTTAAGTTGCGTGAAGGTGGCATAGACTTTTTAGGTCTCTTTATTGGCTTTGGCCCATTTTTATTTTTATTGTTGATTATTATTTGACTATTAATATATTTTATTATACAGCATTAATTACAGTATGTTTGACAACAAGTATTTAATTTATATATGTATATATTTTTTACCATTTTATTCTTTGTTTGGGAATTCAAGTTGCTCCAACAATTACTCGTGCATTGCTCACGGCAATTATATATATATTTTTCACCTGTGAGTGATATATCATATAGTGCTGAATTGTTTATTTTTACTATAGCAAAACCTGTTGGTTTCCAGGCTCTTTCTTCTCTGATTATTATTATACAGGTTTTATATAGCCCCAACAGTTTGCGCAGCACTTTATAACATAAAGGCAGACAGTACAATTACAATTTAATACAGTAGAAATTGGAGAGCCCTGCTCATTAGAGCTTACAATCTAAGAGGGAGGGTTAGAGATACAAAAGGTAATAGCTGTGGGGGAGCTAGAGAGCAGGAGGTCTTGGGAGGAACAAAGAGAACAATTTGGTTGGTATTTTGAGACTAGGTTAGTGATGTAGCTGGGGGAAGAGTTGTGGATGGCTTTGTAAGTTGTTGTTAGTATCTTGAATTTCATTTGTTGGGTGAAAGGAATCCAGTGGGGCAGGGCTTAAGTCCTGCGGAATCGCATGGAAAAAGACTCCCTGCACTTTTTTCACAGTAGGAAAGCAGTTCCCTTTGCAGGACTAGAGCAGCTGAGAGCAGCCAATCCATCACTAAGCGGCGATGCCCAGCTCTGGTCACTGTAAGGGGCAGGCAAACCTTAGTAATCCTTTATGTTACTGGCCGCTTCCTGTATATGGATTCATTGGGTGGTGTGCGGATATTCTGTCACTTCCTCAATCCCTCAATGTCTCCTGGGAGCATTTGTCATTGTTCCCAGGAGACATTGCGGAGGTCTGCCGTGAGTTATCGCAGGATTTAGAAAGAACTTGCTTAAACAACATGCGGTTTAGTAATTATGCATATAAGCGTATCATTTTTATTTCTTTTGGTAGGATAGTGGATCTTGGGTGGGAGTTCCCACACTTTTTCCCCAGGACTTGACCCCTGAAGTGGGAGATTGGCAGAGAGGGGTAGCAGATACTGAGTGGTTTGTAGGGTGGATGTGCCTGGCAGCAGAATTCTTGATAGACTGAAGGGGGCATAACCTATGTAAGGGTTAAGCCAATGGGGAGGGAGTTGCAGTAGGCGAGACAGGAGATGACCAGGGAGTGAATTAGAAGATTTGTGGTGTCATTGGTTGGGGTGGCAAGCTTTGGACAGTGAATGGATGTGGGGCCAAAAGGATAGTTTAGAGTCCAGGAATACAATGAGAACCTTGGTGTATGGGTACGGGTTGATAGTTGAGTCATTCATTTTGACAGAGAAATCAGAGGAAGAGGCAAGTGGGGGGGGGGGAAACATTACAAGCTCAGTTTTGGATAGATTGAGTTTGAGAAAGTGGTGTGACATCCAGGCTGATATGTCTGTTAGTAAATTAGTGATGCGTGAGGAGACTGATGGAGTGAGCTGAGGGGTAGAGAAATAGATTTGGGTGTCATTAGCATAGAAATAATATTGAAAACCATGGGAGGCAATCAACTGACCCAGGGAGGAGGTGTATATTGAGAATAGGAGAGGTCCAAGAACAGAACCTTGGGGAACCCCCGATGGAGAAAAAAAGAGGAGAAGAGGGAGTAGAATAGCGATGGGATAGGTAGGATAAGAACCAACAAAGAGTACACTCATGGAGACTAAAGTAGTGGAGTTTTTGAGGAGGAGGGGGTGGTCCAATGTGTCAAAGAAAGCAGAGAGGTCCAAGAGTAGGAGTACAGAACAGTGTGCTTTTTAGTCGTTAGATCATTTGTGAGTTTAAGGGGAGCTGTTTCATTGGAAAGGTGAGGGCAAAACCTGGACTGAAGGGGATCAAGAAGCTAGAGAGTGTAGAATAGAGGAAGAGGGTGACTGTAGCATTTGCAAGGAAACAGGGTCCAGGGGGAAGGTGGTCAGGTGGGCGTTAGATTTTTTTTTAGCAGGGTTGAATGAGGGAAGTAATGATTGTACCTGTGGATATGGGGTGTTAAGTGTGAGAGGTATCTAAGCATTGAAGATCTCCTCACAAATTGTATCAATCCTATTTCTGAAGTGATTGGTGAGGTCCTGGGCAGTGAGTGAGTTGGGAGTAGTGGAGGATGAAGAAGAGAGTTGAAGGTAGAGAAGAGCTTACAGGGACTGGATGAGAAGGTGTTAATGAGAGTGATAAAATAGGTTTGCTTGGCAGTGAGGAGGCAGGAATTGTACTTTTGGAGGGGAAATGTATATTGATTGAAGTCTTTCTTGGACTTGGTCCTGCACCACGGCTATGTTTTTTAGGACTTCTGGTTTCATCTGTTTATCAAGGTTGTAGGGGTTGGAGCCTGATTGTGTGTGTAGTAAGGGGGGGGCGAACTTGTCTAGGGAGGCTGACAGTGAGCTGTTGTAGACAGAAGTGGCTTGATTGGGGCAGGACAGGAGTGAGATTTTGTCATAGAGGTGGTCAGTAGCAGAGTAGAGACGAGAAGGGTTAAGGCAGACAACGATTTCTATGGGTAACTGTTAGGCAGTTGGAGGGAGAGGAGGTGGAAGACAGGGAGAAAGCAAAACTAATAAGGGGGTGATGAGAGAGTCAGAGAGGATTGTTGGAGAGGTTGCACAACAGAGTACATATATAGGAGCTGAGGCAGGGAGAGAAAGAAAGTGTGCAGTCATAATTTACAAACTCTAACAATTAATTGTGGGTGATTTTAGTAGCTCACATCCTTATGGATGCCTGGCAAAGATCTAAGGAGTCAGAAGCTCCATATATTTGCTGGAAATTAAATATGAAATAGTGATAAGCAAAGTTTTATCCGACTTGAAATAAATATTTTTGAAATATTTTTTTTTAGGTCTAAACATAATTATCAAAGAAAACATATCTTTACCAAAACTCACCCTCTTCAAAGGCTACAAACTTGGAAAGATTACCTGAACCATTCTGACAAAAGTCATCACAATTAACTAGTAAATGATATTATATTCCTTAACAATACCTTTTTACTTATTATAACAATTACATACAATATACTGTATATATATATTGTGTGAGGGATTCGCTCGGTAGCGGGTGTGTGTGACCCCCTGGATAAGTTCACTACATGCTGAACTATACAGAAAGGCAGTTGAGGATGGTTGAAAACAAAGGATATGGTTTATTCTTCCATATTGCTGGATACAAGTGCAAGCATCAAAACAGCATAAACAAAACAAAACATAAAATAAACCCTTGCCACTTGGGGCGTCTACCTTCCCACCACAGGAACCTACCTATGGAGTCTGGCACAGCCTACTGCTGGACAGACACTGCTGGTCAGACAGCAGAAAAACAATAGTCTTTTTGATTTTTATCATACAGAAAAAATCAACAACCACCTCATCTCTTCAGAAGACTTCTGACTGCTCTCCTTAACTCAAAAAGCCTCAGGATGCAGCAATCAGTAGTCATCCTTTGAATAACTTATAGAGGGCTTATTTGCCTCATTCTGAACAGCTGAAGTTTTCCAACGCCCTAAACCTCTCTGGCTATTTTTGCAGCCGACACCTAATAGTAATTGGTGAATTGTCTAAACAAGGCAGAAATGTATCTCCCCGTCTATGACAACACCCACAGATTTACCCGACTAACTGTCACAATATATATATATATATATATATATATATATATATATATATATATATATACTGTATTTATCATGTATTATGTTTTTGTACCAAGTCTGCCCCAACCTGTGGTTAATTTGAGCACAGAGAACAGATTCAAGGAAACCATTCTATATTGCGCACTAAAAGCACACTAATATCTAATATTACTCCACACACTCTAACATGACTGAGAATACAAAAGATTCCATAAACAGCAATATGGCAATAGTCCATTAACTCATGTTATACAAAAGCACAATTTTTGTCCCAAGAAATCAATTAAAATTAAAAGCACTACAATATAGATTTACAACAAAATGTAAGATACGCACAGCCACACGTTCAGTAACGCTTCCTTCTATGAAAATAGCAAACTCGCTTATATTTTAGCATCTGCTCTGCTGTATATTCAGACATGCATGTATATTCTGTAGCCAAGGCATAATTTAATTTGGCTGCATCCTTTCTTTTCAGCCCATTATTTATGGAAATAAATTGAGAGATATAAGAAAATTCCACATTAAGAGTAAATAAAGGCGTACATCTAGAAATGGATTATTTTGATTAGGAAGAAACATGCACAGTTGTGATAACATTAGTAAAAAGAAATGGTATTCCCTACCAGAAATTGCATCCTGAAAAATAATCAGTTCCACATTTTCCTGTGTACAACTGAATCAATTTCACACTTACTCACCTCACTCATCCCTTGTGTGGTTTATTCATTGGTTTGTTATTGCCATGGAAACGGAGGTAACATGGTGCAATGCTGCTCACGTCTTAATGTATGGTGAACAGATGTCTGTTTTTCACACTGCATCAGAGGCAATGTTACTCTTTGTGTGAATTCCCTTAATTTGGATTCATTCTACATCCTGAGAAATTTAACTATGAAAAGGAGCATTTGCATCCTATTATTAGAAAGTATGTAATTTGGCAAAGGTTTGACAGAGTGGAGGATTAACAATACATATTATTTGAAGAATGCTGATTTTTGCTCTATTTTGATTTATTATTTTACAGGACAAGTGCAGCTGAAACCCTGGGGGAGATCAACAAAAGTATGAATACCTGGTGGAGCACAAAAGCTGGTTTACAAAAAACAACCTATGATGTCCATTGTCCTCGCCCGTGCCCCTCCCCTAGCATGCTGCTATAATTTGATGAAGTCTCCACTTTTACTGAGAAAAAAAATACAAATCATATGCTCTCTTTTCAAATATTAGTACTGGCAAGTCCTATTTTTACCAGCCAGATGACAATCTTTAAGGTGGGGTCTGTGAGATGTTGTGTCATTCCCACTATGAATAACCATACCACAAATCCTACCTTCTAGTATCACAAGTTCCACCCTTTGGGTGTTTGAATGGAGCAGAAATTCACCAATTTTTGGTTGTTAAAACTTCTGAGCATCATCTGTTCTGAACTGGCATTTATGCTACAACAGAAACTTGCCATACTTTCAATTATTTTATCAAAACACATGTTTAAGGCCTTAGGCCTAAGGCCTGAGGTGTTTATTCACAAAAAGGTTATAACATGATGTGTATTATAGCATTTGCTTCAGTAAGTCTACCAACGGAAAAAAAATCTCATATGAATGGCTCACTGCTTTTGCCAAAAGTCAGAACTAGATACATATTACATTTCAGGCATTCCCTGCAACAGGAGTTTTGTTTTTGGTGAGGAGTTCTGGCCTCACCTAACTTAGGTCACAAGCCTTGCACACGGGCAAGAATCTTGTCAGGAAATCTCTTGCTGCCCGAGTGTACACACAGACCTTTCAAAAGAACCGCGGTTCTCTTGAAAGGCAAGAATGCAGTGACGTCATCACGTACGACGAGCATGCGCTCGTCACATTCGATGCCATCACCGCCATCTTGCTTCACCCTACCTATGCTGTGGAAGCTACCGTCAAAGTCATTTTGAGCATGCGCGGGTTTCCACGGCCACAGGTAAGTATAAACGCTCTCGGGTTTCTCGACGGGAAACAGGCCAACAAGAATCTCGAAGAGAAAATAGAGAGCAGGATCTCTATTTTTCGCGTCGAGATTTTGGCTAGATTTCAACACAACAAACCTGAAAGCCTCGTACACACGCTCGGTATAGTTTTCTTGCTGGTTCTTGCAGAGAAAACCGAGCGTGTGTATGAGACTTCAGTTTATGTTACTGAGATGAGCTGCAATCATCAGGATCTCAAATCATTTGCGGTTAATGCAACTGAAATGATCATGTTCTCTGCTGATCATCTTAGCGCACAGTGAAGCTGTCATTCACAGTATAAGAAAACAGTTTATTAACCTCTTCACAACCATGCTATAGCCGAATGACAGCTACAGTGTGGTCTGGGGATCATATAACGTCCTTTCATGATTGCTTTTTTCTTTTCATGTTTTTTTTCATATGTTTTTTAATTCTGTATATATTCATTTTTTTAAATTTTTATTATATTTTCATAAAATAGTATTATGTTTTCAGATTTTTAATTATGAGGATCCGTTTAATATTGTGTAGCGGGAACAAGCATTCTCGCTCGTGATCTTCAATTCTCACACATTTTCACATATTTTGCATCAATGGGCTGCCCTATAGCTTTCTCCTTTTGGGCAACAAGCTGTGATTTTAAATACATGCCTCACTCACTTGTCTGTGATTTTAAATGCACACTTTGCTGAAATTGCCACACAATACTGTTGTGACAATTGCAATAAAATCTCACTGCATTTGGTGTGGCGTTAGTTCTTAACGAGCAAACAAGTGTCACACACTTTGCTGCAATTTGAAATCACGGACAGAATTGTGACGATTCTGCCTGCAATTTTTTTTTTTTACCAGTATTTATTATCCAATAGTCTTATTTTTATACTTTAATGTGCATGATTTATTTCTATTTATTTTAAAATGTTATAAATGGTGTATAGCTGCATGACAGATGCCAGTTCAGCCATTTCATTATACACCACTAATAATAAAATAATTATGATTATTGTTTAAATATTAATAATTATAATGTTGTATAGCTATGGGTGGCTTTAACTTTAATATGTTACTTGTATTGGGAAGTTTTTGATAACGTAATGTTACTTTCACTTTTTACATTCATGTTCCTGTAAGCTTGCAATCTCTTGCGAGATAACAGCTAGTATT
Source organism: Rana kukunoris (assembly GCA_029574335.1). NCBI lineage: Eukaryota > Metazoa > Chordata > Amphibia > Anura > Ranidae > Rana > Rana kukunoris. The sequence continues at coordinate 224,700,119 of CM056050.1, read as the reverse complement.
CCCAGTTCTAAATGTTTGTAAAAAAAGACAGACTTGGGGGGCACACCCTGAGAATGCATAACATTAGATGGTTCTGCAAGGTGTTCTAAATAGCCTTGCAGGATTTAAATGTAATTTTAGTATGTGTGCTCTGTAATCTTTTCCTCTAAACGTTTGTAGATCACTTCTCTTCTCTTTAAAGTGGAGTTCCGCCCAAAAGTGTAACTTACACTCATTTGTCTCCCCCCCCCCTCCGGTGCCACATTTGGCACCTTTTGGGGGGAGCCGATACCTATCTTTAAGGCCACGTACACACGATCAAACTTGTCTGCTAAAACTGGTCCACAGACCAGTTTCAGCGGACATATCCGACCGTGTGTACGGGCTAGCGGACAGGTTTTTCCAGCAGACAAGTTTTAAAGCATGCTTTAAAACTTGTCTGCTGGAAACCTGTCTGCTGGAAACCCGTCCGTCCGCCTGCATAACCAGTATTTTACTTCCTGGATTGGTGACGTGGCGGCGTCAACGTTACCGCCACGTCACCGCGTTATCCGTCCGAGGGGATTTTGGTCCAATGGTGTGTACACGCCATCAGACCAAATATCCGAGGAGACATGTCCGCTGGAAACGGTCCGTCAGACTCCTGGAAGTGGGGAAAGGGTAACTGTAAGGCCGCGGCCTTACTGTTACCCTTTCCCCACTTCCAGGAGTCCGGGCCGCAGTGATATACATCAGCAGCTCAGCTCCCTCTTCCTCCCTCCTCCTTCCCCCGCAACCAGAAGAGAAGTAGAAGATTGCAGCAGTGCCTCATACATGTGCAGTAGGGGGCAGTGGCGTAACAACCAGGGGGGCAGGGGGTGCGCCTGCCCCGGGCGCTGAGCTGAGGGGGGCGCCAGCGACCGGCAGCTTTGCGGATAGTATAGTGAGCGGCTCCTCCACTGAGCGCACAGCCCCCCGCCGGTACCTCCCAGCCGCCGGCACGGGCACGCCTGGAAGGATACAGGGGATGCCCTGTTTGGCAAAACACCGGCACGCGCTGCGGAGGCTCCAAGATGGCGACGCGCTCTGCAGTCCGGCGGCGCCTGCAGGGACTCCCGCTCAGCCAAGCAAGTAAGTGTCGCTGGGATGTGATGCAGTGAGAGAATGGTTTAGCAGAGGCAGGGTGTGTGCTGGGGAAGACCTGGGACAGGCTGCCTGTCCCAAGTCTTCCCCAGCGCACACCCTGCCTCTGCCACAGGCTGAGGCTGAGACTCCGCTGGAGTAGAGTGTTGGCCCGGCCCGGTCCATAGCTTAACCTCCTTGGCGTTTTTCCCGTGTCTGACATGGGGTAAAAATTTGCTGCTACTATTGTTGATCCCGTGTCAGACACGGGCTCGCCTCGCAGAATCCAGAGACAGTTTACTTACCTTCTCCGTGGATCCAGCGATGCATCCCCGCAGTGTGAGCGAGCGGGTGCTCGCTCGATTCACACAGCGTCCCCGTGTGCCGCCGAGCTCCGTTCCCTGCGACGTTACGACGCACGGGGATGGAGAACGGCGCCAAATTCAAAAATGTAAACAAACACTTTACATACAGTACTGTATGTAAAAAATACACACCCCCCATGTCCCTAGTGGTCTGCCCAGTGCCCTGCATGTCATTTTATATAATAAAAACTTTTCTTTCTCCCTGCAAACTGTAGATTGCCCATAGCAACCAAAAGTGTCCCTTTATGGCAAAAATTGTTTTAGAGCAGCTAAAAAACAGCGATAATAAATTATAATCACTTGCAGAATTTAGCGATAGCGATCTGTGGGGAAATTCGTCATAAAAAAAAAAAAATATGACAGCAAAAATTCTGCAACTGAGCAAATTTCAGTGATTTTGATTTGATTACATTATTGAATAATTTTTACTATAATTATATTATTATTTGTTATAATTTTTTATAATTATTTATTATATTATAATTTTTAATAAAAAAAAAAAAAAAAAATCATACCCGGGATGCCTATTAGACTCTTGTTTAGATAGATTTAAGTAAGTACTTACTAAGAATTGCAGGCCTATAATACATAACACCACATTTCCTTGCAAAACAATTGCAACGCTTTTGGTACAAAATTCCAGACAGAATCATAACGCCAGGGAGGTTAATAGGGAGCTCCACACTGCAGCCCTGATATCATGTTTATATAAGGGGGGGGGCGGGAAAAAATATCTGCCCCGGGCGCCCATGACTCTGGTTACGCCACTGGTAGGGGGACCTGGTGTGAAGCTGTAATGTTTCACTACCAGGTTCCCTTACCGGCTATGGCGGCGGCAGTAGCCGACCGCTGATGGAAACATCAGTATGTATAGCTTCTGGCTTTTAATTTTTGCAGGGGTGGGCGGACTTCCGCTTAAATGGAAGGGATCTACACTGCTACATACCCTGGCAGATGTGATTTATCGTTGCTTAAAGGGTAACTCCACTTTCGTGGGGAAAAAAATTGCAAATAAAAAAAAAATTATATAGCATGTACAATTGCGACACGAGTCATATTGTGATTGAATGTTATGAAAAATTACTTTTCCTTTTGAATCTACAGCCACTGCAGTTTTCTAAAAATGCAATGCAATATGGCTACTTGGAGATGTTCTGTACACAGAATGTATATAGAACGCCTCTCAGAAACATAATTTCCTGCTTGTGTGATTGGCTCCCTGATTTCCACAGAAGTATTCACTAAGATACAAGTCAGATTTCAGGCATCCCCTGCAGCAAAAAAAATATTCTTGCTGAGATACTTGCAATAGCTAATCACACCTAAAGGGATGCAAACCCAGCAGCTTTCCTCATTAGTCCTTTGCAAGTGCAGCAGATGATTGGTAATTATGAACCCACTACCATTCGCTGATCATTGCCATTAGTAGTAAAAAAAATTTTTTTTTATAAAAATGCAATAAAACTATCCTTTATTTTGTAAACACTATAAATTTTGCGCAAACCAACTGATAAACGTTTATTGCGATTTTTTAACCAAAAATAGGTAGAAGAATACGTATCGGCCTAAACTGAGGAAAAAAAATATATTTTTATGTATTTTGGGGGGTATTTATTATAGCAAAAATTTAAAAATATTGCATTTTTTTCGAAATTGTCGCTCCATTTTTGTTTATAGCGCAAAAAATAAAAACCGCAGAGGTGATCAAATACCACCAAAAGAAAGCTCTATTTGTGGGGGAAAAAGGACGCCAATTTTGTTTGGGAGCCACGTCGCACGACCGTGCAATTGTCTGTTAAATTGACGCAGTGCCGAATCGCAAAACCTGGCCGGGTCCTTTAGCTGCCTAAAGGTCCGGGTCTTAAGTGGTTAAAACACTGAGACTGATAAAATGGTGGTCATGAGGGCTGACCCTAACAAATTAAAATCAAGCAATAGTTGTGCAGATGGTGAAAGGTATACATTTGCAAAAATGTTTGCTCAAATCCTTGCAATGTATATACCGGTAGTTTATCTGGTGATTGCTGTTCTTTTAGAAAAAAAACATGAAATCCTTTAAAAATCTGCAGAACACTGAACTCCAAATCATAGTGTTGCTAAATTTAAAAGATCAGTTTACTTACATAAATCCTTATACACACCTCCTCAAACATGTTTCATGCTATTTTAACCTTGTCTAGGTTTATGCAATAAATAGTATCAACCACTTGAGCTGAATGAGTTATGCCTGGCTGACATGCCTGGGCAGAAAATGTGCAGGATCTACATATTTTGGCCCAGATTCACAGAGCGATTACGCCTGCGCAACTGGTGTTGCGCGTGCGTAAGTCTAAATGTGCGCGTGCGTTTAGATGCGCGCGATTCAGAAAACGATTTACGCCAGAAATCTACTTTTTTTGGTCCGGCGTAATTTCGTTAGACAGACGCATCCGTCCGCGCAAAAATGCGCTAGACACACCATTGATTTGCTAGTCAAATATGCTAATGAGGGAGTTGCGGGGATCCACAAAAAAACGCAGTTGCTGCGCAGGCTACGCGATGTGCGCAACAGCAAAATGTCCTGTCTAAAGTTAAAGCACATAAAAGCTGGTCTAAATTTTGAAAAAACGTCTACATCTCAGAGAAAGCAACACCGTTACTGAGGAGCAGACCACACACACGTGTTGCACTACAATTTGACTGCCAACATGCCAGGGGCATCGTCGCTCATAGCTGCACTAGTGAATTTAGATGACCAAAGAAGGAGGAGGGCACGGAGGATGGCACGGGAGAGGGTATACCGCACACGCATAGACCTCTTTGGCATGAGTGATTCTGAGGTGTATCGCATCTTCAGATTCCCCCCTCATGCCATCCTGGAATTAACCACAACCCTGCAGGAGGACATCACCAGCCCAACACAACGCTCACATCCAGTGCAGCCACTGGTCAAGGTACTGGCAACACTCCATTTCCTTGCCAGTGGCTTTTTTCAGCGTACAAGTGGAGTGGTGGCTGGGATGTCACAGTCCTCCATGAGCAGATGTGTGCACCAGGTTGTCCCAGCAATCCTCACACGCTTGGCCAACCTAATCATCAAACCCACCACTGAGGACCTGCGGCTGAAGGCAATGACAGATTTCTACAGAATTGCCAGATTCCCACGCACCATCGGGGCCATTGATTGCACACATGTGGCACTCCAGCCCCCCTATGACACAGAGCACATGTACCGCAATCGGAAGAATTGGCACTCCATCAACGTACAGGTGATAGTTGATGCCCAAGGACTCATATGGCACGTCCGTGCCAAACACCCCGGATCCACCCATGACAGCTACATCTACAATCAATGCCACATCCGAATGGAATTCGATCAGAACGTGTATGGGAACACCTGGCTGGTTGGTGAGTGACATGGGAGTCAGGCATGACTATCCCCTCCCGTGATGCACACCTCACAAGTGGCACATGCATGACTAACATTCTCCTGTCTTTTCCCTTCCAGGTGACTCTGCATATGCACTGGGACCCCATCTCATGACTCCTATCCGGAACCCCCAAACCCCAGGAGAGGAAAGATACAATCAAGCACACATCAAAACCCGAGCAGTGGTGGAGCGCACCTTTGGCCTCCTGAAGTCACGTTTCCGATGCCTGGATAAGTCTGGGGGTACACTGTTGTATTCCCCAAACTTCGTGTGTCATATCATCATTGCATGTTGCATGCTGCACAACTTCGCAGTGAGGAAGGGCCTGCAGGTTGAGCTACGTGATGACCTGACCCCCCAACCAGACAATCCCCCCCTAACCGAGGATACCCCGTCTTCTGAGGGAAGAGCAGTCAGGAGACAGCTCATATTGGGCATCTTTGCACGTTAAACACACACATTAATCATGGCACAATGAGAATGCATGCATGCACACCACTGTGGTCCCTAGCACACACACCCCACATCCTCATCAAATTGGATTGGCACCAGTCCACCATGCACGACTGGTGAGCAGTAACGCCACGTCAAGGCTCCAATTATGTCACTGTACATTCATACACCATTCACACGGACCTGGGAATCACTTCTCCCTGGTCCTGGGGAACCCTTCTCCACCAAAATTGAGGATGACACCCCTTTTCCAGCAGGAATGTCACCCCCACATTCAAACAGCATGCAGAACCCAAAATTTAAAAAAAATGTCAGCAAAAAAAAAAATTAAAAATGCCAAAAATGTCAGCAAAAAAATAAAAAATAAAAAATAAAGCAAGAAAACAAACGCTCAGAAATATATCAATCAAACAAACAGTCTCTCAAACACTTATCAAAAAACACTTTCACAAATATACCAACAAGAACTTGATCACACAGAACACTAATCTGACAACTACAAGACACACTGCAACGAACAACAGGAACAAAAGCACTTGGTTAAATGGGAAGGGACACAAAGGGATGTACTTTTGCAATGCAAGTGCGTTTGTGTCTGTCTATTTATGCTGTCTGCGTAGTTCACAACGTTGCCCTAGTCCATTTCCAATTTCACTGATTGCGCCGCTCCCGAGTTGTGAGCATGCGCACAGCGGAGCTGACATGGTCTCCTTCACGCGCGCATGCGCGAGCCGGCCGGCCCTTCATTTGCATGGGGTCACGGTTCATTTCAATGTAACACGCCCACGTCCCTCCCAATTTGTAATACTCCTCCTTACGCCTCAGGAAAAAACCTTACGCTTGCGCAATTTCCTGCGCAAAAGCTACGTGAATCGGGGGATTACGCGGCTAGATGGCGCAAGTCTAACGTAATGGCGGTGCGCTACGCCGGACCGATAATGCGCCGATGTACGTGAATCTGGGCCTTTGTTTTCTAAACATATAATCTAAAGTTAGGATAGCAAAATAAATGCGCTTTATAAATGCCCTTCCATACTTACTTTGGTTCATCACACACTTTAAAATGATACTAAACAGAGAAGTGTTCATTGTCATAGTGCATTTACATAAATTATATATATCATGCTACATCCTCAAAGTACCTTATTCCTGCTGTTGTTTGGTCACACGATACTTCCTTAATCTTTGCCATCTGCAGGGAAAGATCCTTGAGAGGGGCTTCTTTTACTTTGCTGGTGTATGCTCTCTACATTATGGGCCAGATTCACAGAGCGATTACGCCTGCGCAACAGGAGATGCGCGTGTGTAAGTCTAAATGTGCGCGTGCATTTCGATGCACGGCATCCCCAAAACGAGATACGCAAGGAATCTACTTTTTTTTGTCCAGCGTAATTTCGTTAGACAGGCGCATCTGTCTGCGCAAAACTGCGCTAGACAGACCATTGATTTGCTAGTCAAATATGCTAATGAGGGACTTACGGGGATCCACAAAAGAACGTTGGGGCAGCGCAGGCTACGCAGTGTGCGCAACAGCAAAATGTCCTGTCTAAAATTAGACCATATAAAAGCTGGTCTAAAAAGAGAAAAATCGTCTACATGTCAGATAAAGCAACACTGTTAGTGAGGAGCTGAGCAGTCACACGTGTTGCCCAACAATCTATATGCCCACATGCCAGTGGCATACATTGCTCATTGCTATACTACTGACTTTAGATGAGCAAAGAAGGAGGAGGGCACTGAGGAGGGCACTGAGGAGGGCACGGGAGTTTTTTTTTTTTTTTTTACTTTTTATTTGCTTATATAAACTTTACAATTTAATCAAATCTAATACAATATTCTTATCTGATACAAGCCCTTCACTCTTCACTCTTCACGGGAGAGGATATACTGCACACGCATAGACATCTATGGCATGAGTGATTCTGAGGTGTCTCGCATCTTCAGATTCACCCCTCATGCCATCATGGAATTAACCACAACCTTGCAGGAGGACATCACCAGCCCAACACATGACACCACCCATGACAGCTACATATACAATCAGAGCCCCATCCCCACAGATTGCGAACAGAACATGTATGGGGACAGCTGGCTGGTTGGTGAGTGACATGGGTGGCAGGCATGACTGTCCCCCCCCCCATGATGCACACATCACAAGGGGCACATGCACTACTAACATCCTCCTGTCTTTTCCCTTCAAGGTGACTCTGCATATGCACTGGGACCCCATCTCATGACTCCATCTCATGCCAGCTCACATATGCATCTTTGCACGTTAAACACACACATTAATCATGGCACAATGAGAATGCATGCATGCACACCACTGTGGTCCCTAGCACACACACCCCACATCCTCATCACATTGGATTGGCACAAGCCACCACAAATGAGGGTGACACCCCTTTTCCAGCAGGAATGTCACACCCACATTCCCAAATCATACACAAACAGAACCAAAAAAAAAATGACCAGCAAAAAAAAAAATAAGCCCAGCAAAAATCTAATTTTACAAAAAAAACAACAAAGAAAACACATAAAAGACAAAAATCACTCTGCAAAACAGTCCCCAAATATCTCAAAGACACGTCACAAACAAACAAATAAACGCTAACAAACAACATAACAAAAGCAACTTGCTGTATAGGGAGGGATACAAAGGGATGTACTTTTGCAAAGGAAGTGCGTTTGTGTCTGTCTATTTATGCTGTCTGCGTAGTTCTCTAATTTGCCCTAGTCCACTTCCAATTTCACTGATTGCGCCGTTCCCGAGTTGTGAGCATGCGCAGAGAGGTGCTGACCATGGTCTCCTTCAAGCACGCATGCGCGAGCCGGCCGGCCCCTCATTTGCATGGGGTCACGGCTCATTTCAATGTAACACGCCCACGTCCTTCCCAATTTGTATTACTCCGCCTTACGCCTCTGAAATAACGTTACGCATGCGCTATTTTCTGCGTAAAAGCTACGAGAATAGGGTGATTACGCGGCAAAATTGCGCAAGTCTAACGTAAAGGCGGTGCGCTACGCCGGTCCAATAATGCGCAGATGTACCTGAATCTGGCCCTATGAGTCTGTGTCTGCACAGCCCTGATTGGTGCTGTGCCAGTCACATGACTTAGAAAAAAAAGTGTCAAAAGTGGTATGCAAATTAAATTATAAATATAAAAAAAAATGTTTTATAGCTCCCAAGAAATCTTTAATAAACATCAAATGTGTATTTTTTTGCATTTATATAACGTAGGCAGAGTCAAAGGTGATTGACACTAGCCTTCATTTTGTTCAGATGACATCTGCATTTCAAGTTTTTTTTTTTTACTTTACTGATATTAGCAATTACATTTGATATATGTATTGCTGATTTATATTAAAACTAAGCGTTTTTGTAAGTTTCTTAGTGAATGTAATCAAACAGCATACTATATCCCATCCCTATAGAGTTCAGCAATAGGTGGACATTGAGGAGGAATGAGAAGCGAGTGTAATTAACCACTGTGTATACTCTATAATCGTGTGTGCTGCGCCGATAAGAAAAAAAGAGGAAATGAGGAGCTTAGAAGGGAACTGAAAATGGAGCATGATTATTAGCTGACAATACCTGGTCTACACAATCTCAGGCTGTAATGGGGACACAGAGAAGATGGGAGGGACAGCTGAAGGCTTTAGTAAGCCATACCAATAGAATATTACAAATAGTTGAAATATTATACAAGGCTTTTATATGTAATAGTCTTCTTTAAAAAAATATTACTTGATGGGACAATAATAAATACTAAGCATGTGTAACTGTGGGTATGGGATTGTGTATCTAGGATTGTAATTTTTTTTCTACCCCCCCCCCCCCCTTTTATGGTTGAACTAGTTGGACTTGTGTCTTTTTTCAACCAGACTAACTATGTAACTATGTATATCTACCTTTTACCCATCTTGAAAAAAAGCCATATATCATTTAGATCTATAGCTGTGATGCCGCGTACACACGGTAGTTTTTTGCGATGAAAAAAAACAAAGTTTTTTAAAACGTCATTTAAATTGATCGTGTGTGGGCAAAACGTCGTTTTTTGTTTCACAAAAAGTCACCGTGTGTAGCAAAAACGTCGTTTAAAACGACGTTTTTCAACCAGCGCATGCCCAGAAGCTAGTTATGAAGCGAGCTTCAATGGAAAAGAGTGGTGAACGTAACCTCGCTTTTTGTGAAAAAAACGATGGTGTGTATGCAACATCGTCTTTGAAAAGTGACGTTTCAAAAACGTCTTTTTTTACTTCACAGAAAACGTCGTTTTTTTTCATCACAAAAAAATGATCGTGTGTACGCGGCATTAGAGGTATAGGCAGTCAATTGCAACAACAAAGTGAAAAAAAATAATGATCTATAAGAAACTTAAGGAAAGGCAGGTTTTCTGCAAGATCGATAATTTCACTATAATTGTATTTTAGGATTTTTTTTTTTTTAGTTTCTTGTTTGCTTGCCTAAAGCCTAGTACACAATGCAATTTTTGTTTGTTCAACCCAGTGGACTGAATGAAAAAAAATGGACAGCTCAGGTCAGAGCTGCTGTACTAACAGTCCGGTGTTAGTAAAGTGATCTATCCTGCTGTGCTATTGTGTTCTGACAGGGGAACGCCCCCTCCCTGCCAAAACACTTCAGTCAGCGCTCTTAGCTATTGGATGAGAGTGCTGACCGGGAGTTGGTCGGCAGACCTTTTTTGGTCATGCCCCTAACCGCCAGCTTCTGTCGGACCTGTTGTAGTGCATGACAACCACGTTCTATTGAACTGCCCGACGCCACGTGAAATCCGGTCTGTGTGTATGGGACTTAAGGCCATTATACATTAGATGCCTCAGAAATAGGGATGAGCCGAACATACCCGCGTTCGGTTCGCACTAGAACCGTCGAACAGACCGAGCGTTCGCGCAAACATTTAGAACCCCATTGAAGTCTATGGGACTCGAACGTTCAAATTCAAAAACGCTCATTTTAAAGACCAATATTCAAGTTATTGTTGGAAAACGTCTTTGAGAACCCGGGTCTTGCCCCAGGGAACATGTATCAATGGAAAAAAGTTTTAAAAACTGTATTTTTTTCAGGAGCAGGACTTTTATTTTATTTTTTTTTAATTTAAGCATCATTAAAATCACTGCTACTGGAGCAGTGATTTTAATAATGTTTAAATAAATAAAAAAATGAAAGATTCCTTTAAATATTGTACCTGCTGGGTGTCTATAGTTTGCCTGTGAAAACGTCTTTGAGAACCCGGGTCTTGCCCCAGGGAACATGTATCAATTGAAAAAAGTTTTAAAAACTGTCGTTTTTTTCAGGACTCCTGAAAAAAACAACAGTTTTTAAATTCCTTTAAATATTGTACCTGCTGGGTGTCTATACCTGTGATAACGTCTTTAAATAGCACAATCACCTGCCTGCCAGTAAATTAGGAAGAACTGATCTATCTAAGCTATACAGTGTATAAATATATGTACAACTCCTAGGGATGTATATATATTCTCTACACACTGTAAATTAAGCTAAACTGACTAGCCTGCCTGCTCTATCTAGCTATATAAAAAGACAATCTCTCTGTCTCTCTGACTGCTTTCATTAACAAGCCAGAACACACTACACAAGGCCGCCCAGCAGGCGGCCTTATATAGTGTGGGGCGTGTGCTAAAGCCCTGAGCCATAATTGGCCAAAGCCACCTAGGCTTTGGCCAATTATGGCTCTTCGTTTTTTGCGCGCTGTGATTGGCAAAGCATGCGGGACATACAGCATGCTTGGCCAATCATCAGCCCGCAATGCCGCAATGAATTATGGACCGTTTTGCGTCACTCGAATTTGGCGCGAACGACCGCTTTTGTTTGAATTTCGTTGAACGTACGAAAGGACAATGTTCGAGTCGAACATACGTTCGTATCGAACGCGAAGCTCATCCCTACTCAGAAATACATACATTATTTGTGTTCTGTGCAAGGCAAATAACCCTATAAAAGACCAACAATATACATGTGCCTCACCCTCTAAGTCAGTAAACAAGTTGTAGTCAGCATTTACTAAAATAGCAAACTTACCAGCCCTCAAGAGAGTCGTATATGTAGTACAGGAGAAAAGCAAGTTGAAAAAAGTTAAACAGCCAAAGGTTAAGCAAATTAGGAAGATTTACTAAAGGATTTGCGAACATTTACTCATAAAATTATGTAAATATTCACGTTGATTATCCAATCATGTAAAAAGCAAATTCTTGTTTACTTTGCATGCTCAATTATATGCAGATAGTGTTTACATGATCAAACAACAGAAGCTAATCAAGTCCTTTAGTAATTCAGCCCTAATGCCTCCTCCCATGTATTATGCCACGTATACATGACCATTTTTAATGGTCTAGAAAAAACAACGTTTTTTTCAACCCGATTCTTGTTAAGCCTGCCTTGCCTACACGATCGTGAAAAAAAATGCTCGAGCAAAGCGCAGTGACGTACAACACGTACGACGGCACTATAAAGGGCAAGTTCCATTCAGATGGCGCCACCTTTGGGGCTGCTTTTGCTGATTTTGTGTTAGTAAAAGTTTGGTGAGAGATGATTCGTGCTTTTCAGTTTGTTACAGCGTGATGAATGTGCTATCTCCATTACAAATGCTAGTTTTACCAGAACGAGCACTCCCATCTCATAACTCGCATCTAAGCATGCATGTTTTTTTTTCCACGTCATTAAAGCCTACACACAACCATTTTTTACGATGTAAAAAACGACAATGTGAAAAACAATGTTAAAATTTAGAGCAGGTTCTAAATTTTTAATGGCCATTTTTAACGTCGCGAAAAATGCTCTGGAGCCCACACACAATCGTTTTTAATGACATAAAAAAAAAAAATTAATTTTTCACATTGTGAAAAATGGTTGTGTGTATGCGGCATAAGATCTTCAAAGAACCTTGGTGATCCAAGAATAGTTTCAAAATATCTAATTTATGCAAAGATGAGACTTTTTTCTGCTCAGGTTATTGAACCACTTTGCCAGCTCAACTCTAGTACTGTTAACCTGTGCTGTTCAATGGTTGATGAGTTTGGCATTCTAAGGTCATTCCAACAATTAAATATTTTTTGTTTACTTACTACAGGTTTTTATAACGCTTGGAATATGGTATAAAGGAACATTTAAAAAAAATAAGCCTTTTGAATTTGATGCCACTTACAAAAATCTTTTTAACCACTTGCTTACTGGGCACATATACCCCCTTTCAGCTTTCAGCACTGCGTCTTTTTAAATTAAAATTACGCGGTCATGCGACGTGGCTCTCAAATAAAAAATTTTTTTTTTTTGTTTTGTTTTTTTACTGCAAATTTTGCCAGGACTGCGATATTATGGCAAACACATCGGACACTTTGACACATTTTTGGGACCATTCACATTAATACAGCGGACAGTGCTAAAAAAAATGCACTGATTACTGTATAAATGTGACTGGCAGGGTAGGGGTTAACACTAGGGGCGAGGAAGGGGTTAAATGTGTATCCTGGGAGTGATTCTTACTGTGGGGGGAGGGGACTGACTGGGGGAGGTGACCGATGCTGTGTCCCTATGTACAAGGGACACAGCATCAGTCTCCTCCCTGACAGGACGTGGAGCTCTGTGTTTGTCCCTGCTCTGTCACTGCCGATCGCAGGTACCTGGCGGACATCTCGGGCACCAGGCACGCACATCGGTATCTTTGTGACGTGTCGGGCGTGCGCGCGCACCCCCCCCCAATGGCTGGAGGCCAGAGGCCATATATAGACGGCCTCCCAGCAATTAGGAGCCACATCGTGGCCGTAAAAACCCGCCGGGCGGGCAGGAAGTGGTCAAAATACATTATTGTTTAATAAATTGTTGCATAGTGAACTGTATTACAATACTACACCAACTAATTTTGACTTGTGTTATCTGCATGTTACCACATGAAGATGATTACCTCTTTCTCTGCAAGATTGCTTTCACAATGTGTTCCCAGCTCCCTAAAGCTCTAAATGATAAACGTACCCCTTGTATTAATTGGTAGCCTAATTTTTCATACAAGGATAATTCCAGTCTAAATGAGAATATGCATAAACACTCACAAGGTCTGAAACATCATATAGCTACTCCCAGATCTTCCTCATAGGTACACAAGTAAGGCTAGCTCCTCAGGTCTCTATCCAGCTTTGGGTATCTCTGGCATAACTGAATCACATGAATAAGCAGTTATTTTTCCAATGAATCTTGTTAGCTTTAACAGTATTTCTAAAGTTATAACCATATCCAGAATAAACTGCTTACCTAGATCGAAACAAGTTAATAAGACTGCAAATTTAGCTTTTCTAACTTGAAGTTGTTTCCCTGACTACACCTGCTTTTTCTATTCCTGGAAGACTCTTAGAAATAGATTGCATTTTTCATTATTAATTCCCCTGACTTACCCAAGCATAAAGTGCTACTCTTGTCGTGCAGGTGTAATTGTCACATATAAACGTGACCTTAAAACAGAATGTGAAAACCAATACACGCTCCATTGCTAATGCAAATGACATTTGGAGATTTTTTAATGCTTACTCAATAAATTATAAAGAAATATGAAAATTTAGAAACATTCTAAAATATTAACAATCATATATATGATCAAATGAGATGTTCATCGTTTTGCGAGTATAAATAAATTTGAATTAAATTGTATGTCAGAGAAAAATGAATAAAAAAACAAACAAACATATAGGGCCAGATTCACGAACACTTGCGCTGGAGTATTTGGATATGCGCCGCGTAACTGTGATGATGCGCCGTCGTTTCTATGTGCCCGTACCCACCAAACTAGATGCGCCCAATAACGGGTCATTTGCGACCGGCGGAACGTTCCGACGCCAGAGTATCGTCAGCGCTTAATTTCGCTGGGCGCATCAGTCGTTTCCCCTGCAAATATGCAAATGAGGGATTTTTCCCAATTCACGAACGGATTAGCACCATACGCTGGCTACATGCGCCGCGCGTATCTCGTCCGTCCGGCGCAAAGTTATTTCTACAAAAGGCTGCTTTATCTTTACTCCAGACGGTCACAGGTCAGCAGGAGAGCAGCTACAGCAGCGTTACCGACGATAAGAGCTAGCTGAGCACCCCCACTTGCAGGACAACACCTCTGTCCATGCTTGTCTGTCAAATTTTACAGCCATGGAGGAAGACATCATAGGTCTCCATAGCCGAGATGACGGCTGACAGCTCCTGGCCATTAAAGTTCAGCTTTCTCCTGTGTGTTTGCGGGGAACGGGAGCAGCCATCTCAGAACAAAAGTAACATCACTGCGGGGAGGGGGAGCAGGATATACTTTAGTGCCGGAATGGCGCTTCTACGGGCGCATTTAAACGCCCAACGGAAGGCATTGCGCTGACGTTTCCCGTGAAGTGGTGCCGACGGAAGTTGTGAGCATGCGCACAAAGGGGGCGAGTGGAGCCTCACTCACTGCTCATGCACCGTGGTTGATGCGCTGAACGTAAGCCTCTGCGCTGGGCTCCGCCCATCATTTACATATGATCACACCCACTTCCCCTTGCGTCGGGTTACGCCAGCGCATTATCGTTACTCTGGCGCAAGTTTACGCGCAACTGCTATGTGAATTACAGGACTTGCGCTGAAAGGGTCTTCAGAGTAACGTAAATGAGAAGCGTTACTCCAGAGGAAAGATACTCTCATCTACCTGAATCTGGCCCATACAGTACATCTCAGCAATACATGTACACTTTCCCATGTTTTATCCCTACAAATACAATAAAATACCCATTAATCCTGGCAGAACTGTGCTCCACTCCTAATTTCCTGTTATGGGATAACAACACATTGCCTTTGCTAGACTGAAATTGCAAGGAATAGTGTCAGTCCAGTATATATATTTTTTCAACTTCAGAGTACCTCCCCATCTCCTCAGCTCCACAACATAAGTGAGATATAATGAGTAGAAGTTAATCACATTCAACTTAACTTGTTTTGTAATGTTGAAAACGTTGCATAGCTTACCAAACCACTTCTTTAATTCCTAGTGTGTCAGGAAGTTACCCCAGAATTTCCATTCACACCTTGGGGAACATTAATCAAATCTCTATGAAATTTAGAAATGTTGAATGTTCAGGAACAGAATGGGAAAATGGGTGTGAAGGTTGTGTTGCCATGCTGTCCTGGTTACATAACCCTAAGCCTGCAGTTTCTTGATTTGGCTAAAAGTGTGAATTGTGGTCAAATTGCTAGTGAAGAGATGTTAAAATGGCATTATATGTGGAAAAATGGTGCTGAATAGTTCCTGAGTTGTTCCATTTTGGCATAGATGGCCTCTTTCATGCCTCTTGTAATAGAGTTGTTCTTCCTGACCAAATTTTTACATTACTGTCCTCAAAATAATGTATATTTTTCTTAGGTTTAAGAAGATAGCCAAATCTTGGCCGGTAGAAATTCCCCTTCTATGTTGAGCAAACAGTTTGTTGGTTGTATGCCCAATGTACAGGTCTAGCTGTTGTAAACAACCTCTCAGCAAACACATAGCCCAAAATAGGAGGTCAAATTCTATAGGCCAAGTCTCAGCAGTCATCCTGTACCTTAAGGAATTGAGGGATTATTTAAAGGAAAGCAAACTGCACATTTCGGACAGCTGGTTGCATTAACCCCCTTGGCGGTATTCCCGAGGCTAGCTCGGGGTAAGATTTCAATACCAAAAGCAGTATCCCCGAGCCAGACTCGGGGCCGCCTCGCAGCATCCACAGGCAAAGTTACTTACCTTGTCCCTGGATCCTGCGATGCATCCCCGTTGAGTGAGCGAGCGGGTCCTCGCTCGATTCACACAGCGTCCCTGTGTTCCGCCGATCTCTGTTCCCTGCGACGTTACGACGCACAGGGGCGGAGAACAGCGCCAAATTTAAAAAAGTAAATAAACACAATACATACAGTATACTGTATACATACAGTATACATACAGTATACAGATATTACAGATTACAGTACTGTATGTAAAAAATACACACCCCCTTTGTCCCTAGTGGTCTGCCCAGCGTCCTACATGCACATTTTTTTTATAATAAAAACTGTTATTTTTGCCTGCAAACTGTAGATTGTCCATAGCAACCAAAAAGTGTCCCTTTATGTCAAAAGTGATTTTAGAGCAGCTAGAAAACAGCGATAATAAATTAGAATCACTTGCAGAATTGAGCGATTAGTGGGGAAATTTGTCATAAAAAAATAAAAGTAATGACAGCGACAATTCTGCAACTGAGCAAATTTCAGTGTTTTTGATTTGATTACATTATTAAATACTTTTTATTAAAATTACATTATTATTTATTATAATATATTATATTATATTATGATTTTGTGTTTAAAACTTTATCATACCCGGGATGTCTACTAGACTCTTGTTTGGACAGATTTAAGTGAGTTATTCCTAAGGCCTCGTACACACGATCAAATCTGTCTGCTGGAAACGGTCTGCTAGACCGTCCCAGCAAACAGATTCGACCGTGTGTACAGGCGAGCCGACGGATTTGGCCAGCCGACAGATTTCAAAGCATGCTTTGAAATCTGTCGGCTGGGAACCCGTCCGCTCGACATGTCTGCTGGTTAGTATGCTAACCAGCAGACATGTCTTCTCGCACACGCGCCGAATGATTTCGACGCATGCGCGGAAGTGTTTTACTTCCTGGTGCGGTGACGTGGCGGCGTCAACGTCACCGCCACGTCACCGACACGTCAGCGCGCTGTCTGCTGGCGGGGATTTTGGTTTGCCCGTGTGTACACGCGAGCAAACCAAAATCCCAGCAGACAGATCTGTTCAAATCGGTCAGTCCGACCGATTTCAACAGATAGATTGCCTCGTGTGTACGGGGCCTAAGAATTGCAGGCCTACAGTATAAAACGCCAAATTTCCATGCCAAATAATTGTACCGCTTTTGGTACAAAATTCCAGACATAATCATACCGCCAGGGAGGTTAAGCATTGAAAGAGGCCATGTTCATAAAAATGGAACAAGCATCCGTGAAAAACTGGAAGCCTTGTAACCATCTTTTTTTCACATATAATGTTGTTTTAACATCTCCTCCCTAGTGATTTGACAATTTGCACATTTAGGCTTCATGTACACAAAGCCTACTTTGACCGATCAATGTGATTAACTACTACTAGATATTCCATGACCTGGATAAATGAGAACCTTCAGGCTGGGTTCACACTTATGCGAACTGAATGCTTTGCATCCAATTTGCATGACAAGAGATTGTGAGGGGCTCTCAATGGAACTGGTTCACACATCTCTGGGGTGGCCGTGGAGCGCATTGCACAGGGGTCCTGTGCATGTTAGGCCTTGTTTCAGGTATTAATTCTGGCAAAAATTCTGGTTTTATTCATCCCTGAAACAGAGAACAGGGACGCACCAAACCCCCGCTGTAAATCTTATCCATATTAGGTGTGAACCTAGCCTCACAGACATAGGAGAGAGTCCTGTAGTTCAAGGAAGTTAGACAGAGCTGATAATAGTGCAGAGAACATAGGCAGTGTGCCAACCGCCAGTATTTTTACTGGCAGCCAGTAAAAAATGGTCACTTTTCTCCTGCCAGTAAATGCCAGTAAGAGAAAAGGGTTGCCAGTAAAAAATAAATTGCTGTGGCGCTCGGCTCGGAACTGTGCATATGCAGCTTGGGTCCAGAGCTGGCTGAGTCCGTCCAAGTGCCTGCTACAGTGTGTTCGGACAGTGGGGGAGGGAGGGGGGTCTGATGGAGGTGGTGTCTGAGCGTGTTGTATGATGTCATGGTGCAAGGGAGTGGAGCGGGCAGAGCCTCCTGTGCGGGTCTGCAGGATGGGAGTAAGGCAAGCCGAGAGTGGAACTGTCAGTGCTGTTTGGACTGGAGAGGAATGAAGGGATCACCTGGCATAGAGAGAGAATGTCACTGTGACTCAGGAGGGGATGTGTCTTGTCGGTGATGTAAATTTCATGAGTGCATCGCCCATTCTAATTTCTTGCCCTTCTGAGTCTTGTTCCTTAGCTACTTACTTACTATATCAAAAATAAAATAAGAAATATGTTTTTTGCCTTAATATCTACCTTAACCACTTAAGACCCGGACCAAAATGCTGCTAAAGGACCTTGCCCCTTTTTGCAATTCGGCACTGCATCGTTTTAACTGACAATTGCGCGGTCGTGCGACGTGGCTCCCAAACAAAATTGGCGTCCTTTTTTCCCCACAAATAGAGCTTTCTTTTGGTGGTATTTGATCACCTCTGCGGTTTTTATTTTTTGCGCTATAAACTAAAATAGAGCCACAATTTTGAAAAAAAATTCAATATTTTTTACTATTTGCTATAATAAATATCCCCAAAAATATATATACCTTTTTTTTTCCTCAGTTTAGGCCGATACGTATTATTCTACCTATTTTTAGTAAACAAATCGCAATAAGCGTTTATCGGTTGGGTTTTCGCAAAATGTATAACGTTTACAAAATAAGGGATAGTTTTATTCAATTTTTATAAAAAAAAAAAAATTTTTTACTACTAATAGCGGCGATCAGCGATTTTTTTTGTGACTGCGACATTATGGCGGACACTTCGGACAATTTTGACACATTTTTGGGACAATTGTAATTTTCACAGCAAAAAATGCATTTAAATTGCATTGTTTAATGTGAAAATGACAGTTGCAGTTTGGGAGTTAACCACAAGGGGGCGCTGTAGGATTTGAGTGTTCCCTGTGTGTGTTTACAACTGTAGGGGGGTGTGGCTGTAGGTGTGACGTGATCGATCACGTCCCCCTATAACAGGGATGACGCGATCGATGCTGCGGCCACAGTGAAGCACGGGGAAGCCGTGTTTACACACGGCTCTCCCCGTTCTTCAGCTCCGGGGACTGATCGCCGCACTGCAGCAGCGATCGGGTCTGCGGACTTGGTCCCGGAGCTTCGGACTGGGTCACGGGAGCGCGCCGCGGGCGCGCGCCCGTGACCCACGGCTGGGTACTAGAAACCAACGTATATATACGTTGATGTTCCCAGCCGTGCCATTCTGCCGACGTAAATGTGCAGTAGGCGGTCCTTAAGACCCGGACCAAAATGCAGGTAAAGGACCTTGCCCCTTTTTGCGATTCGGCACTGCGTCGTTTTAACTGACAATTGCGCGGTCATGCGACGTGGCTCCCAAACAAAATTGGCGCCTTTTTTTCCCCACAAATAGAGCTTTCTTTTGGTGGTATTTGATCACCTCTGCGGTTTTTATTTTTTGCGTTATAAACAAAAATAGAGCGACAATTTAAAAAAAATGCAATATTTTTTACTTTTTGCTATAATAAATATCCCCCAAAAATATATAAAAAAACATTTTTTTTCCTCAGTTTAGGCCGATACGTATTCTTCTACCTATTTTTGGTAAAAAAAATCGCAATAAGCGTTTATCGGTTGGTTTTCGCAAAATTTATAGCGTTTACAAAATAAGGGATAGTTTTATTGCATTTTTATAATTTTTTTTTTTTTTTTTACTACTAATAGCGGCGATCAGCGATTTTTTTCGTGACTGCGACATTATGGCGGACACTTCGGACAATTTTGACACATTTTTGGGACAATTGTCATTTTCACAGCAAAAAATGCATTTAAATTGCATTGTTTACTGTGGAAATGACAGTTGCAGTTTGGGAGTTAACCACAGGTGGCGCTGTAGGGGATGTGTGACCTATGTGTTGTGTTTACAACTGTAGGGGGGTGTGGCTGTAGGTGTGACGTCATCGATCGCGTCCCCCTATTACAGGGATGACGCGATCGATGCTACGGCCACAGAGAAGCACGGGGAAGCCGTGTTTACACACGGCTCTCCCCGTTCTTCCGCTCCAGGGATGGATCGCCGCACTGCAGCGGCGATCGGGTCCGCGAATCCCGCGGTCCCGGTCCTGGAGCTTCGGACCGGGTCACGGGCGCGCGCCCGCGTATATATCAACGTATATATACGTTGATGTGCCCAGCCGTGCCATTCTGCCGACGTAAATGTGCAGTAGGCGGTCCTTAAGTGGTTAAGTGGTTAAATTACATTGCTAATTGCATATTGTACTTATTTGTAGCCTAAATATTGAAATTTGCACTTAAAACTTTAATTTTGTAACTTTACTTTTGGAACTGCTAGTAAGAAATTGGCTGTGGCAGTAAATTTTGTGTGTTGCGTCAGTAAATTTCAATCTGGTAGGTTGGCAAAACTGAACATAGGGTATGCTAGATTTCTTACTGAATAAGTTTGTATTTTTCACACGGATCTGCGAAAACATTTTCAACTGTATATTTAACAGATAAAATATAAAAAAAATATAAAATATAAAAAAAAGATCATTACAAACACTTTAAGACACTTTTTTAAAGGGTGACAGTGCCATTGGTGGAATCTTAAGAGGAAACAACAACATTACCCCCCCCCCCCCCTCGACACCCATAGACTGTGAAAGTAATGTTCATGTGCCGATAGACTTTTCCTTTAAAGTTTTAGTGACATGATTTTTTTAAGTGGTCATTAAAAAAAAAAAAAGAGCACTAAAAACAGATGCAAGAATTTTAAGCACCGACCTGAGTAATTATTAGTTGAAAATCACAATTGAACTGAAAAATTATGCCAACATGGGATCAATGGTCAACCTGAACATAACGAAAATTAGATTTTTGACTTACCGGTATAATCCTTTTCTTGGAGTTCATCACAAGACACATGATCAGAGTTTTAGACTATTAATGCAGCTGTCTTTAGTTCATTGGACACTGGCAAGAAAAGCTTTAAAGCCCATTCCTGGGAAACGTAAAAGTTATCCTTTGCAATGGGGCTACACCCAAACTGCAGAGCTTAATTTCTTGTTTAGTATAAATATTTTCATAGCACACCTTGAATCTTCAGAATAAGTCTGAATGTTTTTTTTTTTTTTATTAAAGAAAGAAAAATGCTTGAAAGTGCCCTGGCACTTTAAATGAAGTGCAACACACCACTATAATATACAGATTTATTGATACATACTGTACAATACCAACAGATCAAAACAAACAAGGTACCATATTGTAAACAGATTTTTCATTTTGAACATAATATATTTCATGACCAGGTACAGTATTCTAAAAATAGTCTATAGTAGGTGTGAGAATACATCTTTATGAACTGACACGTTTCACTTCCTCAGGGGTTGATACATTCCCAAATATCTAAAAAGTCTTGAAATATGTACGGAAAATGGTAAAGTACTAATACAAAAAATTAAGAGCCACCTCAGGGGGCCCATACTTACAAATCTGCTAAAACTAAGGTCACATGATCATACTCCACTGGTACCTGCCAGGAATGTCTGGCCTGCAAGCTTTGGGCATAGGATCCATGAGGGCTCGGCAGGACAAATAGGACAGGACGTGAATCCAAACCAACATATGTTAGAATGTACGGTGATGGCTGTGTATCCAGGCTCACTTGTGTGACATATAAGACTATAGCATGAATAGAAATATAAGCTGATGTAACTATAGGTATGCCTGAATACATAAAGTTTGTCTTATTTGCACTAGGTTAGTGCTGAGAAAGCAAAACAGAGAGGGAAAGGGTGAATACAAGTCCACTGTGTAAAATTAACATTTTACACTTGAAAAAACAAATGTGTAAAAATCTGGGAAACAGGCTTATAATAAATGGCAGAAATTAAAAAAATTAGGTTGGCACCGATTCACCCAAATAGTTTACTCTGGAGTGCGAGTACGGAGGTGAGCCCAGAGAGGCTTTGCCCTGAATCTCCAGTTCTCAGCGCCATCCTCCTTCGAGAGAATAATTCTAGAGGGAAGGGCATGCAGAGGCCTGATATACAATATCTACCAGCTGCTTAACTCCCACTCCATTGAAGCCCAGGGCAAGCATGCTTTGCTGAGAAAAAATACTGAGAGAGAAACTGCCGGAGGCAACATGGTGGACGATCTGGTCTCAGTCTGCAAACAGCTCATACTGTACTCTCTACAAGGAGAATGCCTATAAAATTCTCTATTTTTGGTACCTGACGCCAGATGTGCTTCACTCCATCTACCCCTCTTGCTCAGATAGGTGTTGGCACTGCCTGGATGATAGGGGCTCTCTGTATCACATTTACTGGAGCTGCCCCAAGCTTGTTCACTTCTGGACGGAGACACAAGATTTGTTGTCACGTCTTCTGGGGTTCAGGTCCCCCTGACTCCAAAACTGTTTTTACTGAGTGTTATATCTCTGCAAATTTCCAAAACTTCCAAAAAACTGCTTAGACACATACTCACTGCTGCCCGATGCCTGGTTGCCCTCCACTGGAAACGGTGCTCCCCACCTTCCCTGGAAGACTTATACATTAGAATAAAAGAACTTATGGAAAAAATTACAACTAGACTCCAGGATAGGTTGGAGATGCACTATGAGATCTGGGGAGAGTAATACCGTCGGGAGGATACACCGTGAGCCGATGGTCGAGCCCCTGTTTTCGTCCTCTAGCCCCCCCTTTTTGTATCCCCTTCCTAGTCCTTCTTTCTTTTTCACTTTCTCATCTTTTATCCGTTTTTTTTCTTGTATTCCTTTTTCTCTCTCTTTCTTTCCTCTATTTTCTTCTGGTCTAATTGAGACCTGTGGTAGATGGTTAATGGTTACTATTGTATGTAGTTCGTCAGCTCTGTTTGCACACCACTAGGAGAGCTGTGTATTGATACAGTGCAAGCCCTGGCCAGTCTGTTGGTCTGGCAATATATGTATATGACTGTATTCGATCTCTGTTATTTTGCTGACTGATATGACTGATATGATCAATAAAAAAATGTTATTTGAAAATGCCTGATGCTGAAAAGACCATGAAACTCTAACAAATCTAGTTAAAGTGAAAGTAAACTTCCATCACTAACTTTTACCTATAGGTAAGCCTATAATAAGGCTTACATAATGGTAGTGTAAATATCTCCTAAATGGAAACCGTTTAGGAGATATTTACTGTACATGCAGCCAGTGACATCACTGGCGCTTGTGCTCTGAAGGGCGCTGTGCGGTGAATGACTAAAAAGGTAGACTCACACAGCATGGACTCCAGAGACTGGAAAGAAATCACCCTAGAATGTTTTGAGAAGAAAAGAGGCATTAAAAACACCCCACCCCTACGCAATACTAGGAAGGGCTCTTTACAAGATAAAGACTCCCTTTGCAAAGGTGATACCAATGCAAGAGGGCAACCTTGTCGTGAGTGTGGACTGGGAAGTATCCATGGTAGGCTCAAAGACTAGTTTCGAAAGGACTGACAGAATCAACGTAAATTCTGAAAAAGCCACTGGAGAGTGTACAGGAGAACAATATGAGCAAAACCCTGCGCAAAGGCTTTCACCAAGGAGTGAGAGGTAAGCAGTCTTTGGAAAACAATAGCTAGGGCAGAGATTTGACCCTTCACACTATTCAATAAGGCCATTAGTACTTGGTGGTGCCAATCCAGCCTGAGGTTTAGCACCCCATTGGCACTCAGGAAAGTAGGGATGTCAGCATAAGAAAAACTCATCCAGTGAGCAATGAACATTTAAAACATAAAACTGTCACTCACCATAGCTGATCCTAATGTGAATGTACACATGTGAAAGCCTCAGTCAATGCAGCTCATTTTGCAATGCCCCATGACATGTTTCATCATGCCCACTGGGGATATAGTGAGAGGCATTTTCTTATGTTTAATCTAATCTAGACCAGATCGGTACCTCCTGGGGAAGATTTTCCTAGCTTCACACCATGAAGAGGATTTTTTAAACAAATGTTCATACAAACATTAATTTATCCGATTCTCTGCAGGGTCAGCCGTTGTCCAATATTCATTGGACAATGGCTGATAGAGATTGAACTGATTGCTCCTTTAGCAGGAGATTATATAGATATCCTAGGACAGGCCAAAGGGAATGGCAACAAAATTATTAGTGTTAAATGGCCAAAGCAAAAAGTGAGTTGTGTTGATGTTGCTGCATTCCAGGCTTGGACTTGGTGCCTCTCACTCCTTGGTGAAAGCCTTTGATTGTGACATTATTTATACGACATTTATTGTGGCATGCTCATCAATGTATAGATTTTTGGCGTCCAGGCGATTGTTTATTTGTATCCTATTTTGTGTGTCTTGTCTTGTGCCTTGTACTGTCAGTGGTCATACCTAGAGACACTTTTTTTGATGATGGTGTTTCTGTTTGTATATGTTAAACAGTAAGTACAGTAGCATGGCTTAAATAGAAAGTTTAGAGGAGGAGCAAGTGTTAAGTGTTCAGAAAGAAACTAAGGCCCAGATTCACGTACATCTGCGCATTATTGGACCGGCGTAGCGCACCGCCTTTACGTTAGACTTGCGCAATTTTGCAGCGTAATCACCCTATTCTCGTAGCTTTTGCGCAGGAAATTGCGCATACGTAACGTTTTTCCAGAGGCGTAAGGAGGAGTAATACAAATTGGGAAGGACGTGGGCGTGTTACATTGAAATGAGCCGTGACCCCATGCAAATAAAGGGCCGGCCGGCTCGCGCATGCGCGCTTGAAAGAGACCATGTCAGCGCCGATGTGCGCATGCTCACAACTCGGGAGCGGCGCAATCAGTGAAATTGGAAATGGACTAGGGCAACGTTGTGAACTACGCAAACAGCATAAATAGACACACACAAACGCACTTCCTTTGCAAAAGTACATCCCTTTGTCCCTTCCCATTTAACAAAGTGCTTTTGTTCTTGTTGTTCGTTGCGGTGTGTTTTGTAGTTGTCAGATTAGTGTTCTGTGTGATCAAGTGGTTGTTAGTAGATTTTTGAAAGTGGTTTTTGATAAGTGTTTGAGAGACTGTTTGTTTGATTGATATATTTCTTTTTGTTTCTTTTTCTGCTGTATTTTTGTTTTGTTTTTTGGGGACTGTTTCTTGCTGAGTCGTTTTCTCTGTGTGTGTGTTTTTTTTTGATTGGTTGTGCTTGTTTGTGTGCGTGAATTTTGTTGACTGGGACTTTTTTTTTTTTGGAAGGATGAGTGAGAGAAAACGCAAGCTGAATTTTACAGTTGTGGAAAAACAGATTCTTGCCCGGGCCATTAGCAAGTATGGGCGTTACCTCCACGGCCCAGAGAGTGCCAACACCACCCCGGCCAGGAGGAGGGAGATATTGGATAGGATCACTGACCAGGTGAATTCTGCGGGGCAGGGGGAGACACGGACCAGGTCTGGGATTGACAAAAAAATCAATGACCTCCGGCGTCTGGTCAAAAAGAAGTTGGCCAGAATGCATGCCCATGCCAGGGGCACAGGAGGGGGCCCACCATGCCGTATTAGCCTGACAGCGGAGGAGCGTGCGGTGGCCCTGACCTTTCATCGGCATGAAGTTGAGGGCTTTGACTCCAGTCCCCAGCCCGTGGTGCCAGGTAAGTTGTTTTCTTTTTTAATATCAGGTGTGTAGCATGTGTGGGGGAGGGGGTGAAAGGGAATATGTGGCAAGTGTGTGGATCCTCCAACCTGTGAATGTTTTGTGTCATCCACAGATGTGCAGGAGAGTGCAGGGCCATCTGGCCTGACCGCACCAACCCCAGGACAGCAGCCTAATGAGGCCCCCCCCAACAAGGCCGGAGTCTGCGGAGGAGGTTCAAGAGGCGGAGGACAATCATGAGGAGCAGGACAATCATGAGGAGGAGGAGAATCATGAGGAGGAGGAGTCCATGTCAGGCACTGGACGTTTGGGTTTTGAGGACTCCTCCCCTCTGGCTGCCAGCAGGCAGGCCTCCCTAAGGGGGAGCCCCCCCCTCCTCCCCCAACATGGCTCCCCTCACAAGGGCCTCCCCTTCTCCCGGCCACAAGCATCAGCTGGAGGCAGGATGTCATCCCAGACCACCAGGGGGTTGGCCGATCTCCTGCCCGCCACCCTGAGAAGGGACCAGTTCCTCCAGACCCGCCATCTGGGACAGGTCAGCCAGACATTGGTGCGGATGGAGGAGAGCCTGTCCTCCATCAAGGATACGCTGGGGAACCTGGACTCCCACTCCCGGGCTTTCACAACCTGCCTAAATGATCTGCAGACGACATCAGCAGGCGTTGGGCAGGATGTGAGGGCCCTTACCCTGGCTATCCAGGCCAACATGGCAACAGTTGGTGCTGCCCTGGACAGAATTGCCGTGGCCTTGGAGGGCAGGCCACCAGGTGGGCAGAGATCAGGGGCTGATCCTCCTTCCCCGGTTTTACCCCTTCCCCATGAGTCTCCCCTGAGAAGCCGGGGCCGTGGCAGTAATTTGATTTTCCCCCAAATTTATTTATTTTTCAATTTTTTTTTTTTTTTTTTTGTCTTTTTTTTTTTGGAAATTTTTTGATTTTGCAGGTCATTTTTTTTGGGGGGTTGTGAATGCTGTGTGAATGTGGGGGTGACATTCCTGCCGGAAAAGGGGTGTCACCCTCTATTTTGGTGGAGAAGGGTTCCCCAGGACCAGGGAGAAGTGATCCCCAGGTCCGTGTGAATGGTGTATGAATGTACAGTGACATAATTGGAGCCTTGGCGTGGCGTTGCTGCTCACAAGTCCTGCATGGTGGACTGGTGCCAATCCAATTTGATGTGGATGTGGGGTGTGTGTGCTAGGGACCACAGTGTTGTGCATGCATGCATTCTCATTGTGCCATGATTAATGTGTATGTTTAACGTGCAAAGATGCCCAATGTGAGCTGTCTCCTGGCTGCTCTTCCCTCAGAAGACGGGTTAACCTCGGTTAGGGGGGGATTGTCTGGTTCAGGGGTCAGGTCATCACGTAGGTCAATCTGCAGGCCCTTTCTTTCTGCAAAGTTGTGCAGCATGCAACATGCACCGATGATCTGGCACACGAAGTTTGGGGAGTACAAGAGGGTACCCCCAGACTTATCCAGGCATCGGAAACGTGACTTTAGGATGCCAAAGGTGCGCTCCACCACTGCTCGTGTTTGAGCATGTGCTTGATTGTATCTTTCCTCTCCTGGAATTTGGGGGTTCCGGATAGGAGTCATGAGATGGGGTCCCAGTGGATATGCAGAGTCACCTGTAAGGGAAAAGACAGGAGGATGTTAGTCATGCATGTGCCCCTTGTGATGTGCATCATGGGAGGGGATAGTCATGCCTGCCACCCATGTCACTCACCAACCAGCCAGGTGTCCCCATACACGTTCTGATCGAATTCCAATCGGATGTGGCATTGATTGTATATGTAGCTGTCATGGCTGGACCCTGGGTGTTTGGCACGGACGTGCCATATGAGGCCTTGGGCATCGACTATCACCTGTACATTGATGGAATGGCAATGCTTCCGATTGCGGTACGTGTGCTCTGTCTCCTGGGGGGGCTGGAGTGCCACATGTGTGCAATCAATGGCCCCCACAGTGCGTGGGAATCTGGCAATTCTGTAGAAATCTGTCATTGCCTTCAGCCGCAGGTCCTCAGTGGTGGGTTTGATGATTTGGTTAGCCATGCATCTGAGTATTGCAGGGACAACCTGGTGCACACATCTGCTCATGGAGGACTGTGACATCCCAGCCACCACTCCACTTGTACGCTGAAAAGAGCCACTGGCAAGGAAATGGAGTGTTGCCAGGACCTTGACCAGTGGCTGCACTGCATGTGAGCGGTGTGTTGGGCTGGTGATGTCATCCTGCAGGGTTGTGGTTAATTCCAGGATGGCATGAGGGGTGAATCTGAAGATGCGATACACCTCAGAATCACTCATGCCAAACAGGTCTATGCGGGTACGGTATATCCTCTCCCGTGCCATCCTCCGTGCCATCCTCCGTGCCCTCCTCCTTCTTTGTTCATCTAAAAAAAGTAGTATAGCTATGCGCGACGATGCCCCTGGCATGTTGGCATACAGATTGTTGAGCAACACGTGTGACTGCTGAGCTGCTCACTAACAGTGTTGCTTTATCTAACAAGTAGACTTTTTTTCTTTTTTTAGACCAGCTTTTATCAGCTCTAATTTTAGACAGGACATTTTGCTGTTGCGCACACTGCGTCGCCTGCGCTGCCCCAACGTTGTTTTGTGGATCCCCGTAAGTCCCTCATTAGCATATTTGACTAGCAAATCAATGGTGTGTCTATCGCACTTTTGCGCGGACGGATGCGCCAGTCTAACGAAATTACGCGGGACAAAAAAGTCGATTTTTTGCGTATCTCGTTCTGGGGATGCCGCGCAACGAAACGCACGCGCACATTTAGACTTACGCACGCGCATCTCCTGTTGCGCAGGCGTAATCTGTGAATCTGGGCCTAAGTATCAATGACGAAAATGACCATGGGAGCAGGCAAGGAGCTACCCAGAGCTTCAGGTTGCTCAGTAGGAAGAGCCATTGCCAGACACAGCAAAGGCCTTGGGTTGGGATCCTGACAGTGACTTTAATTTTAAAATCTCATTGGACTGTCACTTTTTTGTGAAAACAAGGATTCATATGCTGGTATATTGGATTTTTAAATTGAGCCTAATGATTCTGTATAGCTTCCTGTGACTCAGCACTGACACCTTTCTCCTGGATTTCTTGGCTCTTGCCCAAAACAAAGCTTAGTATGAATAAGGCAGGTCATATATGAGTCATTTATTTTCATTCAACCAGTAGGTTTGTACTGACGGAGGGGAGACTTCCCTGTCATCAGAACACACTAATCGAGAAGGGAAAATATGACAGGGCAGTTGTACATAAGTAGAGAAGTCTGACTTCTGTACAATCTCCCTACCTACATGGATTGAAATTTGTTTGGTCCCTGAAAACCGACTACATTTTGATCCATCTATGGCCTTTCTTTACTCATGTCTCCAACTGGGTTCTCATTTATTGTTTCCCAATCCTGTTATCAACTTCTACAAACCGTGCATGTTTTCAAGGTAATCTCACATAAGGAATGAGAAAACAATTAGTGCCTTAGCAGTGCAATTTAGCTGTGGATATGCATACCTGTTGGTGGGGCAGAAAATGTTGCTTAATTATACTAAAAGCATAAAACAAGGACCCAATTGTGAAAACAAAATTACCTCTTAATGGCTTTGACAGAAGATCAGGCTACATGAAGAGATATCACAGCTGGAGTCCATTTACCTATTATCATTGAATTTATTCTGTTATCAATTAGCTTCCTGAAACAAATGAAATCTTCTAAGATACCCATTCTTACAGGCTCACTTCTGCTTGGGCCTTGTAAGAGCTGATCACTGTCACCTGTTTAACATGCCAGGAGAGACTGTAGAAACGTAATATATACGGTCTTGAGAACAAAAGGGAAAGGAGGGGCATGACTGGAACTTTAAGTGACTGTGAACCCCCATATATCTTTCCACATTGTAGGGATACAATGCATAAAATAATTGATTAGATTACAGAGCAAACACTTTACAAATAATAGGCACATTTAGAGTCACATGACCACTGTTCCTTCCTGCTCTGCCGAGTCATACAACACTATAACCACATTTTTTTATTTACTCTTTATACAGTGTGGAAGTTATAGAGAAAATTGATTGGTCCTGATGTACTGACTGTCCAGGAAATTTAGTAAGAGACATGGTGAGTTTTTTTAAGTTGTAATTTTTGGGGAAACTGAAGAAATACATTTCTGTTTTCACAAAGTTGCCATTTTAAGAAGTTATTTCTCACACACAGCATCGGCATACTTCCGATTACACCCCAAAACACATTCTGATACACATCCTGAGTATGGGTATACCACATGTGTGAGACTTTTTTCACAACCAAGATGCATAGAGTTGCCCACAGCTTAATGAGCACCTTTAGGCCTTCCAGGGGCATAAATTACTAATCTAATTTCCTGACTACTTATTAAATTTTTTAAGGCCCTGGAGTACCAGAAAAACCCACAAAATGACCAAATTTTGGAAATAAATCACTCCAAGGTATTTTCTGAAAGGCATAGTGAGTCTTTAAAAAAAAAAATTGCCACAGGTTTTTTGGTAAAAAAAAAAGGAAAGAAACTGAAAATGTATATTTTATGTTTACACAAAGTTATCAATTAACCACTTGCTTACTGGGCACATATACTCCCTTCCTGCCCAGGTGAAATTTCAGCTTTCAGCACTGTCACGCTTTGAATGACAATTGCGCGGTCGTACGACGTGGCTCCCAAACAAAATTGGCGTCTTTTTTTCCCACAAATAGAGCTTTCTTTTGGTGGTATTTGATCACCTCTGTGTTTGTTTTTTGTTGCGCTATAAACAAAAATAGAGTGACAATTTTGAAAAAAATAAATGTTTTACTTTTTGCTATAATAAATATCCAATAAAAAAATATATAACATTTTTCTCAGTTTAGTTCGATACGTATTCTTCTACTTATTTTTGGTAAAAATAAAAATCGCAAAAAGCGTATAGTCATTGGTTTGCACAAACGTTATAGCGTCTACAAAATAGGGGATAGAATCATGACATTTTTTTTTTATAATTTTTTTTTTTACTATTAATGGCGGAAATCTGCGATTTTTGTCAGGACTGCGATATTGCAGCGGACACATCGGACACGTTTGACACATTTTTGGGACCATTCACATTTATACAGCGAACAATGATATAAATATGCACTGATTACTGTATAAATGTGACTGGCGGGGAAGGGGTTAACACTAGGGGGCGAGGAAGGGGTTAATGTATTCCCTAATTAGTGATTCTTACTGTGGGGGGGAGGGGGGTGACTGAGGAAGGTGACCGATGGTTGTCCCTATATACAAGGGACACACCATCAGTCTCCTCTCCTTGACAGGACGTGGAGCTCTGCGTTTACACACAGAGCTCCACGTTCCTGTCTTTGTCACCACAGGTCACAGGTGCCTGGTGAACATCGCGACCGCTAGGAACGCGCATCGGCACCTAAATGACGCGGCGGGCGTGGGCGCGCACCGCAGGCACCGCTCGCGTGCCCCCCAGTAGCCTGGAGGCCGTGTAAAGATGGCCTCCTGGCAGGGCCGGCCTTAGGTGTTCAGGCACCCTGTGCGAGCTAACCCTGTGGCGCCCCCCCCCCCCATCTTCACCCCTCGCCCCCTGGTCACCTAAACATACACAAAGAGGACAAAAATATTTGTAAAAAATAATTTGTTTTGATAAACAAACAGACAATTTAAGTGCATGTGCAAACAATCAATGCATCTTAATGGACCCTTTCACACTGAGTCCTGCAAGCAGCATCTTTGGAGCAGCTTTTGGGTGTTGAAAAAAAAAAAACGCTTCAAAAATGCCCCTCTCCATTGAAATAAGGAACTGCAAAAACGCCCTAGAACGTTAGGGTTTTAGCAGTGCTTTACCAGCACATTGGGACTGCAGATGAGGCTTCGCTCCAATAACGCTCAAATAAACGCTCGAATAATGCTTGAATAACACCTCAATAGCGCTCGAAAAACGCTCCAGTGTAAAGGGGTAAATGTGTGTTCAAAATGCAACTATACATGTTTTGCCTTTGCAAACTCATCAATCACGTTGATCTGTCTATGTAAATGAGGTAGATCTCTCTTTCGCTGAAGGGGGGTAGTAATGAATTCTGTGTTCCATCTCTTCCCCTAATAAAAGCAGCACATACAGTACACATAAAACACTTGTTAGGCAACACAGTTAAGCCTTTAATTGCCCTAGATCAGGGGTCTCCAAACTGCGGCTCAGGGGCCATCTGGCCCTTTACTTGCTTTTATCTGGCCCTTGGGGAAATATTTCATCTTCTGACATAAAAATGGGGCACAATTCCTCCTAATGACACCAACTATGGGGCACAATTCCTCCTAATGACACCAACTATGGGGCACAATTCCTACTAATGACACCAACAATGGGGCACAGTTCCTCCTAATGACACAAACTATGGGGCACAGTTCCTCCCAATTACACCAACGATGGGTCATTACTCCTCTCACTGATACGAAAAAATGTAGCATTGTTTACTGTGTCACTGGTTCACACAAAGTGTCAGATTGTCAGTCCCAATATCGCAGGGCCGCTATAAGGCCGTGTACACACGGCAGAGAACCTCGACGGGCAGAACACATCGTTCCGCCCGTCGAGGTTCCCTGCCGGCCGTCGAAATCGGTGACCCGCCCGTCGGGAATGGCAACCAGCCATTCATCCAGGCGGGCTGTCGAGCAAATAGAGAGCGTGCTCTCTATTTCTGCTCGACGGGCTTCCCGACGGGAAGCTCGCCGAGAGCGTACACACGGCCGAGGTCCTCGCTGGAATGCAGCTTCCAGCGAGGTTCTCGCTGGTTTCCAGCGAGAACCTCGGTCGTGTGTACGCCGCCTGAGTCACTGATCTCCGCCATTACTAGAAAAAAAAATCCATAAATATATCCAATAGTTTTTAGACACTTATTAGGATATTTCTTACCAAAAACATTGGCCTAAATCAGTGGTCTCCAAAATGTGGCCCGGGGGCCAGAAGTGGCCCTTTGCTTGCTTTTATTTCAGCCCTTGGGTACATTTCCTCCTACTGCCACCAATGATGGGGCACAATTCATCCAATGACACCGATAATGGGGCACAATTTCTCCCAATGACTCCAATGATGTGACACAATTTCTCTCAATGACGGGACATAATTTCTCCTGACAACACGGATTATAGGGCAACCATTACTCCCATTGACATCAATGATGGAATACAATATCTCTTAATGACACCAATTATGGAGCACAATTTCTCCCATTGACACCAAAGATGGAGCATTGTTTTTCCCCACTGACATCAGGACCTTTTGTACTCCAAATGGCCACAGTCTGACCCTCCTGAAGCACAGTAAACCAGGCATTTGTTTAGAAAGTTTGGAGACACCTGGCCTAAATTTATGAAAAAAACGTAAAAAAAAAAATTTGGATAAGTTATATAGCAGAAAGTCATTTTTTTTTTTTTTTCAAATTTGGTCTTTTGTTAAAAAAAATATAAAAAAATAAAAAAAACACGGAAAAAAAATAACGCAGAGGTGATCAAATACCACAGAGAAAAAAAAATACTAATTTTATTTGCGTACAGCGTCGCATGACCGCGCGTTTGTCAGCTTAAATTACGCAGTGCACATCGCAAAAAATGGCCTGTCATGAAGGGGGGGCGGGGGTAAATCTTCCAGAGGTCACATGGTTAATCAGTGATTTACCCTCCCCTTCATGACAGGCCATTTGTATATGTGCACTGTATATCTTAAGCTGACAACTGTGCGTTGGTTTTTGATCACCTTTGCGTTTTATTTTTTTCCTTTTTTTTAAACAAAAGACCAATTTTGAATTTTTTTTTATAAACTGGCTCACATCTGGTGCCCGCCCTCCTCATTGGAGTACAGGTGAGGTGGGAGGAGGGATGACACCTGTCAGCTTGCTAGATAAGGTGGAGGGGACGGGAGCAGCCTTACCTTTACTTTTCTTCAGCGCACTGTGTACGGCGGCAGTCTCTCAGTCCCATCCTGTTCTGGTCCCGCCATTAGAATTTGAACTGCATGCCTTACGCATGCACGCAACGGCGCCGCGCTACCCCGGACAGTACCACCTGACCTGAGACAAGACGCGGAGGAGAGGAGGAAGAGAGGGCGTGCCAAGGGGACCAGTGTAAGTGTCTTGTCAGACACTTCGGGTCGGGCGTGTCGGCGCCACTCCCCCTCTGCAGCGCCGGGTGCCGTGCTGGCTGCCTGCTGAGCAGTGACCCGGACGGCGGCCTCAGGCTCCCCGCACACACCATTCACAGTAAACTGACTGCGAGCTGTGACGGGGGCACGGCGCCCCTCTTGTCCATGGCGCTCTGTGCGGTCGCACAGCCTGCACAACGCAAAGGCCGGCCCTGCCTCCTGGCAATTCAGAGCGACAATGTGGCTGTAAAAACCGGCCGTGCGGATGGGAAGAGGTTAACAAGATCTTTCGAACACACATCAAAGGCATATTTAGAAATACACATTCTGCTACTTCTCCTGAGTATGGTGATACCACATGTGTGAGACTTTTTCCCAGCCAAGCCACATAGAGGGGCTCACAATCTGAGGAGCACCTTCAGGCTTTCAAGGGGCATAAATTATCAAATTTTTGGAGGCTTTGAAGCTTTAGGCATTAAATATACCCATCGAATTATCACATTTTGGAGCATAAACACCCAGGGTATTTTTTAAGAGGCATGGTGAGTCTTTTGAAAACTGTTTTTGCCAAATGTTTTAATAAAACGCAGAAAAAAAAGTTGCCAATTAACCACTTGTCATCTGCCCACCGTCAAATGATGGCGGGCAGACGACTCCATTGTTCTGACATCACGTCATATGACGTGATGTCCCTTTAAAGCCGCGGGCGGGCGCGCGTCGCCGGCGGCGCGCGCGCGCACCCGCCGCTCTGCGGGGATCCCGTGCGAGTGCCCGGCGGCAACGATCGCTGCCGGGCACACGCGATTGCTCAGTAACTGAGCTGGGACGTGCAGCTCTGTGTGTAAACACAGAGCTGCACGTCCCTGTCAGGGAGAGAGGAGAGCGGTTGTGTCCCTTGTACATAGGGACACAATCGGTCACCCCCCCTCCCCCCACAGTTAGAACACTCATAGGACACACATTTAACCCCTTCCCCGCCCCCTAGTGGTTAACCCCTTCACTGCCAGTCACATTTATACAGTAATCAATGCATATTTATAGCATTTTTCACTGTATAAATGTAAATGGTCCCAAAAATGTCAGAAAAGTGTCCGAAATGTCCGCCATAACGTCGCAGTCCCAATAAAAAAAAATCGCAGATCGCCGCCATTAATAGTAAAAAAAAAAAAAAAAAAATGCCATAAACTATCCCCTATTTTGTAAACGCTATAAATTTTGCGCCAACCAATCGATAAACGCTTATTGCGATTTTTTTTACCAAAAATATGTAGAAGAATACGTATCGGCCTAAACTGAGGGAAAAAAAAAATTTTTTATATATTTTTTGGGTTATTTATTATAGCAAAAAGGAAAAAATATTGCATTTTTTTAAAAATTGACGCTCTATTTTTGTTTATAGCGCAAAAAATAAAAACCGCAGAGGTGATCAAATACCACCAAAAGAAAGCTCTATTTGTGGGAAAAAAAGGACGCCAATTTTGTTTGGGAGCCACGTCGCACAACCGCGCAATTGTCAGTTAAAGCGACGCAGTGCACAGTAGGCAAGTGGTTAAATACGATATTTCTCACACATAATTACACCCAAAAACATGAATATGATAATACCATGTGTAAGACTTTTTCAGTGTCTGAACTGAATATATACCAGATATTGTATATTGTGCAAAAACGGGGTGTAACCAACTATTATAATAATAATAGTCCATATAGTCCAATCATTGGTCAATTGATTGGACTATATGGACTATTATTATTATCATCAATTTATTTTTCACATATTGTTTTATTATATATAATATCAAAATTACTGGCATCACTACAAGGATTTGCACTTTTCAGCACATTAATTTTTGACCACAGTACTTTCGCTTGTTTTGGTTACACCCCGTTTTTGCACCTATATATATATATTTTTTATCTTAGTAGGCGCCATCACCTGCTATTTATACCTAATCATCTATCCCCACCTAGGTGGGTTTTTATGCAGGGGCTGCCACTACAATAATCTAATCACCTATTTCATCACTTCACTAGTTCATCACCTATTTAAGTAGTCTGTGGCACAAATTCATTCCTCTTTTTTTTCACATTGTATCTTGTGGATCACATAAATCAGGGGTGCCCAACCAGTGGCCCGGGGGCCACATGTGGCCCGCGGAGCCCTCTAATGTGGCCCGCGACCTCCTGCTCTGGGACAGAATAGAATAGAATACTGTTATTAAAAGTCAGTTTTATTACTAAAATCACAGGGTATATATGGGCATATATTTTCTGCAGTGGTTACTGGGCTGCTTTAAAACTGATCCGCAGAGCAGTGCACCTGCCGGTTACCTGCACTCAGCCATAGACTTATGCGAGTTTGGTGAGGGTAAACTGCAGCACATGTGTGTGAAAACAGCCCTGGGCCCCTTTCACACGGTCAGTCTGACCCAATTGGACCCTCCATTCACTGACTTGTTTCCTACCTCCAATCCAATCAAAAAAAAAAGTAGAGGGCTGTGTCCGTGTCCGCTCTGCATATACAGAGCAGACACGGACCTGCCATCCACCTGCTCCACTCATTGTGGCCCACGACCGGTTACCAAGTCGCTTAAGTGGCCCTCGCTCTTTAAAAGGTTGGGCACCCCTGACATAAATCAACAAATTGTGTCCAAAACAATGTACTGTAAGGCTCCATGCACACTGAAGCTGATAAACTGCAGTTTATTGGCGTTTTGGCTTTTTTTTTTTTTTAAAGCCCATAAACTGAACTCTATGTTAGCCTATGTGCCCATGCACATATTTTGTTTGTTTATTTTTTTATGGTTGAACTGGATGGACTTGTGTCTTTTTTCAACCTGACTAACTATGTAACTATGTAACCTGGGCGTTTTTCAGTGTTAATGAGCTTTGGAGTTTATTGGCTTTTTTCTGAACGCCTGAAATTTGCATTCAAAGTGCTGTTTTGGCGTAAAAAAACGCTAAAAAAAGCGGAAAAACGCTCAAAAATTCCAGCGCCAGCATTTTTTTATCCATTGAAAAATAAAAAATAAATAAAAAAAAAAGCTGATAAGTGCTACACTGAAAAACGCTGATTAAAACTATTGCAAAAACGCTAAAAAACATTGCAAGGCTCCCTGCAAAGCTACTGGCGTTTTTTTATAGCTTTTATCAGCTTCAGTGTGCATGGAGCCTAATAGAGAGTGTGTAAGAAAATAAATTAAATAATAAACTTAAAAAAAATAACATGTACGTTGATTCAGGAAGACAATATGATCAAGAACACATGGATATTACCTCAGACTAGCACGAGGAGAAAAATTCACAACAAACCTTAGATAGCTTTATTTTATTGAAAGAGTAGTTGATGCTTGGAACAGACTTTCAGCACAATTAAATAAATTTTTAGCATGTGTGGGACAAATTTAGATCCATGCTCAGACTAAAAAGGTTAAAAAAAGATATAAAATAAATAAGAGAGACTTAATGAACCACTTGATGTTTTTCTTCCATTTCTGTTCTTAAGTTTAATACGCACTATTAAATCATATATATATATATATATATATATATATGTATATCTACTGACTCTCCAAACATGATGTAAATAAGTATGATTTGCTATAGGAAATGTTATTAGCATCCATCGTTCATAAAAGATTGCTTATTACCCGTGACAGCAAGAAAACATAAATACCCTATCATTCTGTAGTCTGAGGTTTAAATATGCAAATAAATATTGACTATTTCTGAAGTGTTATGAAAAGCTAAATACTATCGATTTTTCAGGGATGGACTGACAAATTAATTAGTGCTGAATGAGAATCCTTGAAGGCTGACTTCTTAATTAAATACAGACGATGAATTAATTAAAAAAAAAATGTTCTCTCTGTTAATGACATTGAAGATTTTTTTTTTTCTAGGCAATGTTTTTCACTTTCTAGATAATCCAAATGCAAATTTTCTTTGGTCCTTTCGATGAAGGTGACATTTTGGTGAGTTTGGGTCTTTCACCCTCTAAGTAAGATAGGTGTCACTGGCTGTGGTACCAAGGGTTTGGGTGTTCAAAACATATAAATACACTTTACATGTTTCAATTATAAACAGATTAGCATCAATTAAGCGATAGAAGGACTAAATAAGTCTCATGAGCATTGGAAAATAACACGTTACAGTAATTCATGTTATAATACTTTGATATGTTTTTCCATGGAAAAATTGGCGCTTTGCACAGAAAATCCCCTTGTTTGGTTTTTCATTAGAATATGTAACCATGCCTGTAATGAGAGGCAACCAGTGCTAACTTTTGGTTCCAATGGAACCTGCAAGCAATGATTTCTGTACTGAATCTGCCTCCTGCAACTTCTCTTCTCAGAACCTCTGTAGTTCAGAAGGTAGGCTTTGTGAAATGTGTGACACAGCAGTGCCCTTTTTAGGGGAAAATCGTGTGTGCGTGCTATATGCCGATCCATGCTGTCTGAGTGAAGAGGAGCGAGCGCTGCTGAATTACATAGAGCCGTGATCTCGTTCCTGTGTATCTGGCACTCCGTTGCGCACAGCCATGCCTCCTGGCCCCACATTGGACCACTGTACTGTCTATCATATGAGCAGGGGCAGGAGGCGTGGCTGTGAGTGACGGAGCGCCGGGTACACAGGAAGGAGATCACGGCTCTATGTAATTCAGTGGCGCTCACTCCCCCTCTTCCCTCGGAGACAGCAGGGATGATCTGATGAAATGTAAGACTGCAGATGGGCACTGAACAGGCAGGGCATTTTGGTAAACGTATAGGCTGCAGATGGGCACTAATCAGGCTGCAGTGAGGAGCAATGTTGCAGATGGGCACAGATCAGGCTGCACTAAAGCTGCAGATGGACACAGATCTAGCTGCATTTAGGCTGCAGATGGGCACAGATCAGGCTGCATTGATGCTCAGATACCATAATTTTGCTTCAAAGTGGTTTATTAAAAAAAAAAAAAAAATCCTGAAAACTTCTCTTAACCACTTAACGCCCGCCGCACGCCTATGTACGTCCACAAAATGGCACGTACAGGCAGATGGGCGTATATATACGTCCCTGCCTTCTAGCGGGTCGGGGGTCCGATCGGGACCCCCTCCGCTGTGTGCGGCGGGCGGCTTACCTTGGGGAGCGATCCATGCTGAGGGGGCAGCTGCTCGATTCTGTCTGCCCCCTCGTGATCGCTCCCAGCCAATCCCGCGAGTCTCCGCCGTGTCACTTCATCTGCCTGTAAAATGTAAACACTGGCAGAGGAAGTGATGCAGCTCTCCTCTCGGCAGTATTTTCAAACCGCCGAGAGGAGAGAAGACTTACAGTAAGTCGCACCAACACTACACTGACACCAGTACACATAGGCACATTTAAACCTAGTGTGACAGGCAGTTAGTGTTAGGTCCAGGGTAGCCCTGTACCCCCCCAATAAAGTTGTAACCCCTTGATCACCGCCCTAGTTAACCCTTTCACCCCCTATTACCAGCGTCACTAAGCGATCATTTTTCTGATCGCTGTATTAGTGTCGCTGTTGCCGCTAGGTAGCTAATTATTTTTTTTTTTATTGGAATTTTTTTTTACTAAAGAAGACATGTGGCTGAATAAATTTTGGCCTAAATGTTTGACTAAAATTTAGTTTATTCAATTTTTCTTATAACAAAAAGTAAAAAATATTGTTTTTTTTTTTTCAAAAATGTCGCTCTATTTTTGTTTATAGCGCAAAAAATTAAAATCGCAGAGGCAATCAAATACCATCAAAAGAAAACTCTATTTGTGGGAAGAAAAGGACACAAATTTTGTTTGGGAGCTACGTCGCACGACTGCGCAATTGTCTGTTAAATCGACGCAGTGCCGAATTGTAAAAATGCCTCTGGGCATTTAGCAGAAAATTGGTCCGGGGCTTAAGTGGTTAAATTGGGGTGCATGTTATACGCCGGCATGTGTTATATGCCGATAAATACGGTAGTTATGCCATACCAGAAAGGTATACTGTATTTCCAAGCCAGCACACATTCAGAGTTATCACTACAATGTTTTCTTTGAAATAATCAATGTAGTGTTTTTTTTTAAATAAGTTATCATAAGGCCCCTTTCATACATGCTTTCCATTTGTCTGTTTTTCATCCATTCATTGACGGATGAAAAAACGGACATCAGCACATCTCTATGGAAAAATAGATGATCATACATTTCAATTTGTTTACATCCGCATCCATCATCATCAATTTTTTAAAACTGATCAAAGCTCTATTTTTCTAA
Source organism: Rana kukunoris (assembly GCA_029574335.1). Classification (NCBI taxonomy): domain Eukaryota; kingdom Metazoa; phylum Chordata; class Amphibia; order Anura; family Ranidae; genus Rana; species Rana kukunoris. Next base: position 224,660,016 of record CM056050.1, on the reverse strand, counting down.
AAAATGGATTGAATGAAAAACGATGTTAACTGACAAATGGTCAGTGTTTCATCCGTTTTTGCATTGGTAGTGGATGTAAAAGAAACTGATGAAAAACAGATGAAAAACTGATGAAAAACCGTGAAGGACTGAGGAAAAACGGATGAAAAACTGGTGAGCACTGATGGAAACCTGATGAGACTGGGAAGATGCCATCAGTCTGCTCCAGGGGGAGAAAGACTTTCCACATTCTCCTCTATCCAAGACTAACATAATACACTGAGCAAATTAAGTCTGGTTTCTAATAAACCTCCTGGAATGCATCTGCCCTTAGGCAGGAGGGTGTATATAGCTATGAAAACTCCTCCTCTCACATTTTAAACTCCTGGGATGTATGACATCATTTGCCTACATATGGAAACCAGGAAACAACTGAAGAAATATACATATAAAAAAAGTAAAACACATATACTTTTCTATCTATTTACTAAGGATAAAAAATTGTCAACATTGATTGAGAGAGAGTGAAGTTCCATTTTAAGGATTAAACTAATATGTCCAGGAAGGAAGTATGTTGGTATGTTCACTTGGCTGGCTGAACTGGGTAAGAGTTAAATACCAGCAAGAGACTGTAATGCGAACAGGAATGTCATGCTTGAAATGTTAACATACCCCAGCCCCACAAGATTGTGCTGATCTGTATGCATCATGGCTCCCACAATGCTCCATAACTGTATATAGTATAAGACACCCAGGAATGCTTCCTTTTGTTGAAGTAATAAATCATTTCATTTTTTTTTTTTAAAACATTTGAATAATACATTTTTTTAACGGTGCAGTTTACTAAAAGATAGAAAACATTCCATCTTCTGAAGGGTGTTTAAAGCGTCAGGACTATAAAGGTAATTGAATGTTAGTAAAGCATATAATTCTTATTACACATTAATCTGATGAAGACTTGACTATCTTTTTGGAGGTCATCTCCACAACGCTTCTCTTGAATATCACAAAGATGGTTACTGCCGTCATTCTCAATATGTTATCAGCTTTGCCAAATATATGTCTATTAAAATAGTATTGATGGTTTCCTACCTCACACAATATTCCTACAAATGTCAAATCATTTCGTCACTATTACATAAAACTCGTTATTAGTGCACACAAACACAATACATATTAATATGAGCTACAAAATTGCAAATCAATTTAAAAGATGACCGATATCGTACATCTGTAATTGCTTGCTAACAGCAGTATGTGCAATTGCAAATAAGCATCTAAACCATTTGTAAGTTTTTAAGCACTAGAGTAATATTAACCTCTAAGGGCCAGATTTAGGTAGAAGTTACGCGGCTTATCTGTAGATAAGCCGCGTAACTTCTAACCTACGCCATCGTATCTGTTTTCTAGATTCAGAAAACAAGATACGCCGGGATTGAGTTCAGATACGAGCGGCGTAATTGTATTTCGCCGTAGTATCGGAACTGCAATTTTAAAATGGCCGCTAGGGGCGTTCCCGCTGATTTACGCCGAGAATATGTAAATTAGCGAGATACGCCAATTCACGATCGTACGCGGGCCCGACGCAGTCACTTTACAACGTTTCCGTAAGGGGTTTCCCGGCGTAAAGATAAAGCAACAAAAAGCATGCGTATCCTATGTTAAGTATGGCCGTCGTGACCGCGTTGAATTGAAAAAGTTGAACGTCGTTTGCGTAACTCGTCTGTGAATGGGGATTGACGTCATTGACGTTCACGTAGAAAACACCGTCCTAATGTGGAGCATGCGCACTGGGATACATTGACGGCCGGCGTATGCGCAGTACGTTCGCCGCGGGATCGCGTCTAGTTTAAATACTACACGCCCCCTACCCGCCCAATTTGAATTCCGCCGGCCCATTTTCGCTATGCCACCGCAACTTTAGGAGCAAGTACTTTGTGAATACAGTACTTTCTCCTAAAGTTTCGGCGGAGTAACGTAAATGAGCAACGTTACGCCAAATTAAAGATTTGCCCATCAACCTGAAACTGGCCCTAAATGTATAACTTCTAATGTGTAGTGGATTAAGATTTTGTTGTGATTAGATTAAAGTTTTTCTGTGTATGTATATTTTTCACATATGTTTATGTTAATGTACATATGTGCATGTACACTATTTTGTTCCATATTTCCTTTGAAGTTTTCCTTTTTTTTATAGTTTCTTTTAATTGAATGGATGGCAATATGCCACCTATATGACAGTTTCTATGGTTCCCTATTAAAGAGCCTCATAAATCTCTAAGGGGGGCAGTTACCAATCGAATGTGATCACTCCCAGGGGGATTGATTGTTAACACCCCTATGGCTCATCGCCACCAGCATGGCACTCATGACTGCAGAATGAGAATTAGCCTAAAGAGACCCTCAATATTTCTGCTGTACTAAGGAGATGCAGATCAATGTCTCTTGCCCCTGGTAATTAAACTCTGACAACAAGCCTGAGCATTGAAGGCTTTTTTCATTACAAAGTCATGGTTAGTGATGTAACTGTGTGCTTGTAACAATAAAATAAAATCCAGGGATCTAACTTTAAATAGCCATGATATGTTGGAAGTGGTTCTTGCTATTATTAAAGTGATTGTAACGCTTTTTTTTTTTTAAATTAGCAGCCCGATCCTCTTCTGGGGTTCCCCATGCCGCTCGGGTCTCCTATTCTTCTCGAGTGCCCCCTCAGAGAGCTGCTTTCCATGAGAGCACTTTCCATGGGGTCACGCTCCTGAGTCCTGCTGCTGCCTCCATCGCCACAGACAGACGCCCTGCCCACGTGTCACTTGATTTGATTGACAGCAAGGGGAGCCACTGGCTCCTGCTGCTATCAATCTATCCAACGAGAACCCAAGACATTGGCTGGAGCTGTTGTGTTCGTCCCCATCGCTGAAACAATCAGGGGAGGGGGTGATGCAGCACAAAAGGTTTTCACCTTACTTACAAGGTATTTCATACTGGGGATTTAAGCTCCTGAATCATTGGGGACAGCGTTGGTACAGCCCTATTAAGTTTGATCCCATAACTGAAGTACTGATGTATTAAAATATTTCTCTGGCTTGCACCTTTGTCACCCCCCCCCCCCCCATCATTACAAAACTGAAAATCTCTGACAGTAGTGTCTGATGCAGAAAGGGATCTTTTCAATCAAGTCAGCATTGAGCAGTCACAAAACTTTGGAGAGTACTGAGTAAAGTTAGAAGGATGATTGGAGAGCTCTGCTTTTTAGAACCTGGAATGAACATAAATGCACCCATAATTTTATATATGTAGGTCCACCAATATTGGCCCTTTTTTGGCTGGCTTTTTTCCTTTTATTTATTTTTTATTACAAAAAGCCAGTGCCCATTCCCCAATGCTATTTTTGACACCCTCTTACCTATTAATCAAGAAAACTGGCTTTTTAAATTTAATAGTTTCTGCTCCAATTGATATTAATGGGGTTCTGCATCCAAACTTTGTTTAAGTTTAAAGCGCAGGTTCCGCCTAATTTTTTTTTTTTTTAAAACCAGCAGCTACAAATACTGCAGCTGCTGACTTTTAAAAAATGGACACTTACCTGTCCAGCGCGCCGGCGATGTCATCAGCCAAGGACGTGCAATCTCTCGTCCCTCGGTTAGGGAATCGGGAAGTGAAATGTTGCGGCTTCACTTCCCGGTTTCCTACTGTGCATGCTAGAGTAGCGCGCCGTGCGTCACTGGTCCCCGCTCTCTCCTGGGAACAGTGTATTTACCAGGAGACAGCAGGGGGTGCGGGTAGGGGCATGTCTGCGCACGAGTTGTTCCTGGAAGTGTGTGGAAATAGGTATCTGCACCCCCCTCCCCCCTGAAAGGTGCCAAATGTGACACCGGAGGGGGGGAGGGTTCCGAAAAGCGGAAGCTCCATTTTTGGCTGGAGCTCTGCTTTAAGATTTCAAACCAAAACCTGGGCATGTTTGCATCATCACTATTTGTAAGTTTCCTGATCAAAAGAGAGGATTTTGACTGACTCCTTCAGCAGTTCTTGCACCCAATTATGGTAGCTACTAAAGGAAAGTAATGAAATGAAACCACGTGGAATATAAAGTCATGGCTTGGTGCTGACTCTTCGTTCTTACCTTTGGTACCCTTGGTGTCTTAAAGTAAATATGCCCATTTTATATACACACACATTATATATATATATATATATATATATATATATATATATATATATATATATATATATACAGAGCTTTTTTTCTCAGAAAATAGGTACAGGAACTCAACCACGACCCGTTCAGATTTCACAAACAGTAGAAGGGTCTTAAAGGGGCATTAAATACCAGAATTGCATTACATACAGAGTGCAGAGTTCAGGGGGTTACAAAGCTGTCACTTGTAAACACAGAAACCAGACTTCTGTGTTTACAAGTGATTGTGGTGAGCAGGCACCAAAGGGTCTGAGCCAAAGGTGGTGGAACTGAGTTCCCCCAAGTTCCCCCAGAAAAAAAGCGGGGTATATATATAGCTATATATATATATATATATATATATATATATATATATATATATATATATAATGTTATACAGGGTATAAAAAGATCAGTAAAAGGAACACAAAATGCATCTTCTGATGCCTGCTTGTGACTGTTGATTTTAGCTTATTTAAGGTTACAAAAAATATAGAATTTAAAGCAGACCTTTGCTAGAAATAAACAAAAGAAATATATAAAAATCCATATCTTTCTTCAGCTGCTCCTGAGCAAATTGCACAGCTGTATTTCATTATTATGGAGGAAACACAATTTATCAGTCTAAAAATCAATCATGAAATGGCCTATTTCATCTGCCCTTCATATATTTCATGCATAATTTATCACTTAATTATGTGACAATGATTAATTCGCTATATTGGAGTTTTTATGCAAATTAGATTGATATGTTTATATATCCACAGCAATTCATATTTTAAAAGTATTTGACTGTCATGAAGACTCACACCTTTGTGATTAAAGCTGATATTTCCTGACTAAGGCCTGCAAACTTTGTTCATCCTAGTTTCTCTTCTTAAGACTGTGAGCATGACCTACATTAAAGGATAATACCAGGGGCGGACTGACAACTCATGGGGCCCCCGGGCAATAGAAGATTATGGGGCCCCTGGGATTACACATGGCCACCAGCCTGGCAATACTGATGGGGCCCCCTATTGGCATGGGTCCCTCGGGCAGTGCCCAAGAGTCCCAATGGTCAGTCCGCCCCTGGATAATACCATATTTCTATTAATACGTTGTATAAAACTACTATATCTTTGTAAAGGTTCTCATTTACTCAGGTAACGGTATAGCTACTTGTAGGTAATCACATTCAGATGGATTATGCTCTATATGGTGGAAGAGCTTATGTAGCTTCTCAGAGTCACGTCTTCAGTTCTAATGAGTGTCAGGAAGATACCCAAGCACAAGTAGCATAGACATGGAATGTGTAGACGTTGAACATCAAAGAACAGGATGGGAGGTGTGAAAGGTGCATGTTCTGTTTTAATTACACAATCGCATTTTTTGGTGTACATAGGTGTTATAGAAGAAGTAAACCCTGATGGGTTTTACTTCCTCTTTTTTTGTACTGTAAAGCATAATGGACTACTATGCATCGCATAGTAGGCCATTATGTGTCACTTACCTGAAAACCAAGCCTGCGATGTTCCTGATTTCCTCGCCGGCTAGAAGCGTCCTTTCGTCACCTCTTTTCCTTCCAGGGGCCGTGAACTCTGACTCTGTGACTGGCCGAAGTCATGTGATGTCAATCCTGCGCATGCCCCCCAGTGTGCCTTTTCTAGAGTGCGAATGCGCCAAATACACCGGCGCATATGCGTTAGACATCACCGTTCTGGGATTTGTGAAAATCTCCTTAACCGTAAAGGTTTAGGAGATATTTTCAGCACCTACAGGTAAGCCTTAATCTAGGCTTACCTGTAGGTGAACGTGGTCTGTAAGGGTTTACAACCACTTTAATCCACAATGTAAATTGTTGTCAAATCACCAGGGCAGAGATGTTAACAAGGCATTATATGAGGAAGTGTTGTCAAAGTCCCCTGCCCTGTTCAGGGATGGTTGTTCCAGCTTGATGTGGCCTATTTCAAACTAGTTGTCCCCTGTTCAAAATGTGTACTTCATCATCCACAAATAAATTTGACTTGTTTTGCAATTGTATACTGTATGCTATTTTATTATTATTTTATTATTCCATAAGTTACCATTTAAGTTCCACGCCTACGTTTACCTGTGCTAACCAATGCAGCTTCAGGTTTGTCGCTATCTGCTTTTCATGATTCAACTCCAAACATGCATCTGACTTTACCACCTGATGCAATTCCAAATTCTGACCTTTGTCAATATGCATTATAATCTTCTAAAACCTAAGCTAGGCTATAATATACTAATACAAAATGAGTAGAAGCATCTGGAAGCCATTTTAAAATCGGTCATACTATAATGTCTCTGCTAGCTCAGCTAGAGATGCAGCGCATGAAGTAAATGGCATGTGTCAGTAATTTGTCAGCCTAATGGGATATGCGTACCAATTGAGCTCTCAATCTCTTTTAAATCATCCCAGACTACTGAACTTTCTACACTTCTCTTTTAAAAATCCTATTCTTCACCCAAGACTGTTAGAAACAGATTCTTCTATTGCTAGAATTTCAGAGCTGCATGATTTCAAGGAAAGAATTGAATGTCCATTGCACAGAAGCTACTGGCACATAATAAAGTGAGTATAAAGCAAAACAGAGGTTGACTGTTACTGTTACAGGGGTTGACAGTTAAGGGACAAATATTATCCTAACTCAGTCCTCAAGAGGTGTATCTATGATGTCTTAGGTTCCACAGAAGTGGGTAGAGTTATGCTGGTTTAATAAAATAATATGTACTTCTGGGCACAGAAGAGCATTTGACATTTTTAGTTTTTGGTGACTCGCCGAACGTCATCAGTCCTGTGTCATCAGTCCTGTGTCTTTAAAGTCGTTAAAAGACCCATAGGGGCTTTTAACTACTTTAGACCCGGGCCATAGTTGTAACGCCGCCGCCGCATAGAACGGGCGCAGCTGTATCTATTCCCGACATCTGCGCTCCATTCTGCACAGCGCACGTGTCACTTCCGGTGCGCGGCTAGTGCGTTCCACCCTGGAACGTGGAAGTGAGCCCTAGCCAGACGCAGCTCTTCCTCCTCATCTCCGCGGCTTATTTAAACGCCCTGGACAGACAGCATGGCGATCCACTATTCTGCCAGGACGCCTGCTGTCACCTGGGGACCCTGAACCTCCGCATCAGCTACACACTCTACCAGGCCAACTCAGGAACTGGACCACCAGGAATCTCAACAAACAACAGCTGCCACAACGCAACCACAAGTAGTCTGAGCCTAACATACCTGCCTTGTATTTCGTACATGTTTGTGGACTGTGCTATCAAGTAGTCTGAGCCTAACATACCTGCCTTGTAATTCATACATGTTCGTGGACTGTGCTATTGAAACCCAAGTATTCCTGGAAGGCTCCCATGATCAGTATGGCATAGCCTCATCATTTCCTCATCTGATAGACTTTAGTCCTAGCCCTTGTCATAGCGACGCCTTTGAAGGAATTAGCTCCTCCTAAAACTTCCATCTGTTACTCTGAGGTTGTGATGACTGTAACCCTAACTCTCTATGCTGATTGAGAGTGAAACCTGGGTTCACACCTGAGAAGCCTCCGCAGTTGCGATCCACGTTCTCTAACCTTTGACAGCTGTGCCATAACAATAGTAAAAAGACAGCCTCCAGGTGGCTCTATAAATCCAGGAGGCCGTCTTTTTACGGCCTCGTGTCCTCCGGCCACTGGGCAGTGCACGCGCCCGGCACGTCACCGGGATGCCGATGCGCGTGGCTGGCGACCTCAATGTCCTGTTCTGTAAACACAGAGCTCCACGTCCTGTCAGGGAGAGGAGACTGATGCTCTGTCCCTTGTACATAGGGACACAGCATCGGTCACCTCCCCAGTCAGTCCCCCCCCCCACAGTAAGAATCACTCCCAGGATACACATTTAACCCCTTCATCGCCCCCTAGTGTTAACCCCTTCCCTGCCAGTCACATTTATACAGTAATCAATGCATTTTTATAGCACTAATCGCTGTATTAATGTGAATGGTCCCAAAAATGTGTCAAAAGTGTCCGATGTGTCCGCCGCAATATTGCAGTCCTGACAAAATTCGCAGATCGCCGTATTACTAGTAAAACAAAATAATAAAAAAAAACACTATACGCTTATTGCAATTTTTTTTTACCGAAAATATGTTGAATACATATCGGCCTAAACTTTTTTTTTTTTATTGGATATTTATTATAGCAAAAAGTAAAAAATATTGTGTTTTTTTTTTTCAAAATTGTTGCTCTTTTTTGGTTTATAGCGCAAAAAATAAAAACCATAGAGGTGATCAAATACCATCAAAAGAAAGCTCTATTTGTGGGGAAAAAAGGACGTCAATTTTGTTTGGGAGGCACGTTGCACGACCGCGCAATTTTTATTTAGAGCGACGCAGTGCTGAAAGCTGAAATTTCGCCTGGGCAGGAAGGGGGTATATGTGCCCATTAAGCAAGTGGTTAAAGCTAAACCTTAGGAAAACAACTTAATATACAGTTATAATACATATAAGGGTGCTTTATTCTTTTTTGTTTTAATCTGCCAAATGATTTATAGTTCTGTCTATCTAGCTCTGAGATTTACTACTCTGCCACACAGTAGAGCCCTGTCTACTGTAGTTAAGTAACACTTACAGGTCTGGCCCCTCCCTCAGCCTGTGACTAGACAGTAAAATCTGAAGCAGCATACTCATGAGCTAATCTCTCTGGTCACTCTGCTCTCTCCTCCGATCGGTATGATCCATGTTAACATATGAGCAATTCAGTTCACTGTTTCCATGTGCTGATTCTTCATTTCACAGTTGGAGCTCTGCTGTACAAGGACTATACATTTCAAATTCAAAAACTTTCACTGTTGTTGCTAAGAAATAAAAAATGCATGGAGTGGCATGTTTCTGGAAATCGCATGCACCACTTGAATCTAATCACCCCACATTTTTACAAAAGATACTATAGCACATCATTCAGTAAACCCCTTTTTTTTACCTGCAGTATACCATTGAGATGGCTATCATCTCTTGAACCCATGGCCTGTTACCAGCCCCTGGGTGACATATTACTGGCCCTTGATCCTTCCCTTCTATGAGGATGCAATCAGAAGTCATAACATTGTATTACAATCTTATATGTATGTGACTGCTATATTTGTAACAAGTATGTAATGTAATTGTGGTTTTAAAAACACAGCTGTTGTTCATATCAAAAATCTGTTCTGAAGAAATGAAATTGAATATCATTATGTCTTCTCTATAATTTTAGAGTTTCACTGTTCTTGCCTTCCTGATGAAGCAGACCGTTGATCTGTGAGACACGTTGAAATTTCAGCAAGCAACTCATCACCTTGAGAGGTCATGGATGATGAGTAAAGCATAATGTGATATGTAAATCAATTAAAGCTGTATAATACATGGATTATTACAAATTGGAATATATTTCAACAGTTTTAACATTTGTAAAAATAAAACATATATTTTTATAATTTGTGTGGTACCGTTAAAGTCCTGATTTTCTATGGTTAGGTTTTTCTCTTAATATATTAATAGATAAACATTTAAACAGATACATTAGACAGAAAAATACCAATGAATGCTTGTATGTATTCATTAAAATAATGACATGCATTTTTGCATTCATTTTTTAACTCACCTAATGCAAGTACCTGAATTTTCCATGTCACTTACTGTAGAACAGCAATCAAACTGGAAGAGGGAGGGTCAGCATCAGCAACCATTTAGACCCAGAGAATATATTTTTATAGCTAAACCTAAAAGCAGAAATCCCAGCAATTGACCCCCCCCCCCCCATATTTCTATATATAAAAAAAAAATCTGCAGTCTTTTAGTCAGTCCATTTGAAGTGGTTCTAATGACTGCATTTTTTTGTTCCTTAATGCATTAAGGTAGAAAATGTTTACGCATCAGGATCCGATCTCCTCAACCACCCTCCCTACTTTAAATCACCTGAGCTCTCATTTAATCCAGCGCTGTGCCAGTCTGAAGCTCTCCTCTCCCCTCACTTCCTGGTCTCTCTGCCTTTGCTAAAGCAGTGGGAGCCATTGTCTGCTGTCAATCAAAGCCAGTGATATGGGGGCAGGGGGCAGGGCCAAGTTCCGCTGTCTGTGCCCACATGAGTGCCCCTATTTAGCAGCTTTCTATGGAATGCACTCACCGGAGGGGAGAAGCCAAGAGCACCTTCCGGGGACCTGAGATGAGGAAGATCAGAGCCACTTTGTGCAATTCCATTCCAACGAGAAAGTAAGTATAAACTTTTTTTTTTTTAAAGAAGCATTTTACAACCAGTCTGTGTGATAACCTAGGGCGGCCTGTAACTGACAGGCTGGGCTCAAAGGAAATGAGCAAAATGGCATGACAAATGTTCTACCTGAAAAAGGACTGCCAGCGCTGGCAAGAGGATGAAGCTGGGAACAAGACCGGAGCACTTTATAGTAAATCTAAAAATTTCAAATAAATGCAGGTTTCTGCATATAATGCTATGTCTTTATTTATTTTTGGTAATTCTATAGCACTTGCAAAATATGCAGTGCTTTACGGATTACATAGATCTATTAACGTATTACTCCATATTCTCTGAAGGTGCTCACAATCCAATATCCCTACCCCAATACAGGAGGGAGGCAATTAACCCACCATTATGTTTTTGGACTATAGAAGGAAAAAGGGGCACCTGCAAGAAACCCACACAGACACAGTGGGAAATACAAACATCCTGAAGACAACGGTGGTTATTTACTAAAGGCAAATCCACTTTGCACTACACGTGCAAACTACAAGTGCAAAGTGCACCTGAAATTACACTGAAAGTGCACTTGGAAGTACAGCCACTGTAGATCCGAGCACAGGCGTACCTTGCATGGCACACCCACCGGGAGCCGGGCTGAGACCACCAAACTCAATTCACATGTAGCCGAGACCAGGATCCGAACCCTTGGCTGCAGAGGTGAACGGCTTGTCAGCGCAGTGCCAATCACGTTGAGCCACCACAGCTCCCTCTTCTTTCTGTGCAATTTCAAGTGCACTTTGCACTTGTAGTTTGCACTACCCCCAATGTCTTAAGTGTGTTTCAGATCCAGGATCCAGAGACAAACACTGTAACAATTCTTCTACTCTGACTACTCTGACTAAAGATTTGCATAAGCTAACTTCTGGCAGAAATTTCGAACCATTAGGTAATCAGACCATATCAAATGTGAAAAGCTACCAACCCCCCACCACCATTTGGTTATAGCATATTAAACTGGCCATATAGAGACAGACATTTCATCAGTTGTGAGGAAAGATCTTAGAAGAATTGCCGTTCTAGTTATGATCTCTGAATCTTTAAGCTTAAACATTGACTTAAAACATATAGCTCTCAAAAGCATTTTGCTCTATGGTCTAACTCACTCTGAAAATATTTCAGTACAATGTGGCCAGATTTATGGAAATGAATGCCTTTTAAGAACTAAATGCTTCAAATATGCACAGTAAAGAATCACAACTACACTTAACATGCAATACCCACAGAAGCTCAAAGAGTTGTATTGATCATCAATCTCCAATAATAATATTTTCAATATTTAATGCAGAATATTCTGCATTGCTACTACAGGGAACTGCAGAATGTTTAGTATGATGTATGTGGTAACTAAAGCAAACAGACTAATCAGTGCTACTCAGGTGGTAATTAAACTTCATAACTATCAATCCATAATGAGATATCACACAGCCTTTGATTAATCTTTATGGAAAAGTACATGTTCTTTGGTACGTTTAATTATATTGCAAAACAAATGAGATCTGCTGAAATACCTTATTATTGATCTATAGAGCAACCTAAAGTTATGTCAAGTATTAAATGTTCTAAATAATACTGAGTTGAATTTAAAGCAAACACTAAACTCTGGTTAAAAAAAAAATATCTATTTAAGAATGTATTCTTAATTGAAAAAAAAAGTACTTTCTATTTCTCTCAGCCTTGCATATAGATTACAAGCCGATAAGTATGGATGTGTATGGATTATTTTTGGAGAATATGGATATTGTTTAGTGTCACTTTAATGCTGCATTCACACCTGAGCATTTCGTTTTCAGGCAGTTTTTTTTTTTTTGCACAGGTCAAAAAGTCACTAATGGAAAAAGCAGAAAAACGCCTGTGTTCTGCTCAAAAAGAAGCTCATGTACTTGTTTTACCTTCAGGCTACAAAACGCTCAGATGTGAACAGGAGACATATAAATGGATGGCATTTTGCTTGTTGGGCATTTTTCAGGAGTTTTTGGGGGAATTTTAAGAATGTTTTACGAGCTGAAAATGCTCAGGTGTGAATGTAGCCTCAAGGTCACTAATGTAAGAGCCCTGCGCTTATAGTCACACACTGAAACCTTTTAGGCCATTCTGTTATCTTCTGCCATCTGCCTGCATTAGGTGTTGGACCCAACTGTGGACTACACTAGAGGCCTTGTTTGTAAGGAGTGGAAATTGCTATAGAATTTTCTATAATTTGTTTATTTAGGACAGTGGTCTCCAAACTGCAGCCCGGGGGCCAGATGCGGCCCTTTGCTTGCTTTTATCTGGCCCTTGGGCACTATTTTCTCCACTGATACCAACAATGGGACATAGGTTCTCCTACTGACACCAACAACGGGGCCCAATGACACCAACAACGGGGCCCAATGACACCAACATTGGGTCACAATTCTTCCCAATGAAACCAATGATGGGACAATTCCACACAGTGACACCAAGGATGGGGCACAATTTCTTACAATGACACCAATGATAGGGGACAATTCCTCACAATGACACCAGCAATGGGACCCAATGACGGGGCAAAATTACTCCCACTGAAACAAACAATGGGGTGTTAATTTTTCCCACTGATGTCAGGACCTTTTCGACTCCTACTGACCACTGTCCGACCCTCGTAAACTCTGAAGGACAGTAAACTGGCCCTTTGCTTAGAAAGTTTGGAGACCCCTGATTTAGGACAATCTACAACATTTTACAGTAACAGATGATGCTACGGTACACAGGCCACTGGACCCAGATTTCTTCTTAAGTAAAACTGGTTTGTCAGACAAATGTGGACAGTGAGCTAACTTTTCTAGGGACAAACACTTTGTCAGGAGGGCAGCCTTTCTTAACCATGGTTCTGTGGAACATCAGAGGTTGGTCACGGTTTTTTAAGCAATTTCTGCCACTTAGATGAGAAACCACTGACATGTGAAGGAAATGTAAGAAGGATTCTTCCACGTAAACATCACGTTATTATACTATGATATTTGGATATGGTAATTATTGTTAGGGGTTCCTTGAGTCCAGAAAGTTATTTCAAAGGTTCTTCTGTGTTTAAAAGGTTGTAAAAGGCTGACCTAGAAAATGAAAGTCAGAGATCCTTATCTGCATATTTGTTTTTGGTCAGGCCTTCAAAGCAAGAGTTTGAGCTGGTTCTGGCCAGCTCAGTAGATTGTTTTAAGAAAAGCCAGGATTCTTTCCTAAATACACAAAATATAACTGGATACTAATATTTATAGGTAAAGTTGATCCAGGGAATATCCGAATCCCTCACTGAAGCAAATTGGAATATGCTTTATTGTTGTTTTTGCCTTTCTCTGGATCAACTGTGGGTATAGGGTTGTGTGTATGGAGGTTTCAATTTGTGTGTGCTTTGGTATTTTTTTTCTTTCTTTGGGTTTTAACTGGATGGACTTTGTGTCTTTTTCCAACCAGATTAACTATGTGACTATTAACAGTATCAGCAATACAACCAAGCAACTGGCATTTTTTTTAGAATCTCTTAGCTTTGGAAGCCCCCGTTTATTCTTAGAACAGTTTTACTTATCCTAACAGTCCTTGCTGAACATTTAGCATCTCTATGGTCCTGGAGCAATTTCAAATCAAATAATTTTTAGGCATCGGAGAATGAAAGAACTTATTGGTTGCCAATACTCCCCCAGTTGTTATACCATAAATGTTACTGTGTGCTTTCCTCAGATGTGTCTCTAAAGTCATAGCCTCCAAATTCTTTTTCTATTTTTACTGGCATGATGCACAACATTACAGGCATGTCAGGTCTGCTGCCAAAATACATCATTTTACTGTAACAAAGACCAGCCAATCATGTGTGAGAGAGGCAGAACTTGCATCAAAGGTTACAAATTTTAAGTCCATTGTCTGCTTGGCAGCTTTACAAAGAAGAGCAGCATAAAGCAGGACATAAAATAAAATAAAATGTATTTAGCTCCTACGCACTTCTTATTCATGCCTTGTGATTCTATCTGACAGTAAGTGTCATTATTATACAAGTAAAAGTTGTACAGATTGTCTTCGCATACCTTTAAAATCTGTTTAAGCATTTGCATAGACACTGAGGCCGTGTACACACGGCAGAGAACCTCGACGGGCAGAACACATCGTTCCGCCCGTCGAGGTTCTCTGCCGGCCGTCGAAATCGGCGCCCCGCCCGTCGGGAATGGCAACCAGCCATTCATCCAGGCGGGCCGTCGAGCAAATAGAGAGCGTGCTCTCTATTTCTGCTCGCCGGGATTCCCGACGGGATGCTCGCCGAGAGCGTACACACGGCCGAGGTTCTCGCTGGAATGCAGCTTCCAGCGAGGTTCTCGCTGGTTTCCAGCGAGAACCTCGGTCGTGTGTACGCCGCCTGACTCATCATATATATCATATCAGAGATCCTAGGGACTCAAAGGACTTCAGCAAAAGGAGCAGTGGTGTCGATTAAACATTTTAGGGTTGATTTACAATGGAATTTTCCCTAAAGCTTAGTGAATGTGGTGAAATTACACTTTACAAAGTATACCCAATCCCTTGCGCATAAAGTCAGCAGCCATTTACTAAATTCTGGGGAAATTTCCCTCACAACTTCTCAAGTACAACTTACCTTGCAAAGTGAACAGTCTATTCTCTTTTAGTAAAAAAAATATTATCTTCCACTTTGCTGAAGTCCTTTGAGTGCTCAGAGATGCTGCTGCTACTAATACTTAATCTTTGAGCACACCCAGTCAGTGACCCAGTGATTGCCTATTTTCTATCCCCGAAAAAAAAAGTAAAAAAATTGCATTAAAGAAGTTGTAAAGGAATTATTTTTTTGCTGAAATTACTGTTTACAGGGTATAGAGACATAATAGTTACCTGATTCCTTTTAAAAACGATTAAACATAGATAACAATCAATCATAGAATGTACCTCTAGTTTCTAGTTTTGTTTTTGAATGTTTCCTGCTTCTCTGCTGTACAGAGCCACAGAGCCAATACATGGCAGTGATGGTTTGGAAAAACAAAACTGATTGGTGCTGTGGGGTTTTAGACACACAGTAATCACACCTCCTTGATTAGTGACCACAGAGAGAAAGCTCTCAGTACTGTGGTCATTAAAAAACAGACAACCATGAAGTGTGGAGATCAGAGAAGAATTACAGCAACTTAAGAGCAAAAAACGAACAGTGAGGACATGAAAACAGCACTGCATTAAGGTAAAGGAAGCTATTAAGATAAAAAAAATGTCCTTTACAAACCCTTTAACAGTCTCTCCACAAACAGGTAAGTTTTATTCTCAAAGGGTCAACTTAGAGTGTATAACAAGCAGCCACCTCCACTAAGTTTACTAAGAAAGTTAAGTAATTTAACCAGTACCAGGCATACAGAAGTATGTCAGTTACTCCCACGGGACAGTACTGGTGCACATACGGGGGTATTGGTAAATGGGTGAGTAAAGAGTCCTAAGCTCCAAGATGCAATTTAGGGGTTTCACAAAGCCCATTTTTTTCACTCCCAATGGGCCAACCGGAGTGTCAGGGAATCAAATGCAAGTTAAGTATGTGCAACTAATGAGGGCAACTGTGTGGACACAGGGGTTTTCCGCCTAGCCATGCATTGGTTTCTCCTAAGGTCTTTTCTATGGATGTTGTTTACTGCCATACAAGTCACATGAACCTTTATACATCTATACACCTTCATACAACTATAACTATACCTGTATCTGAATACAAATATTTCTCAAAGCAGTGCTGATTTTGAGATCACTCTGGACTGGGCGATGTACACATACCTACCCTTCATACATGCTTTGTTTGGAAATTCTGAAGTGGACATTTTTAGGTAGGTAGTTCTTCCTGGATTTAGTGCACACATATGTTTGAAATATCTGATATCACAGGAGTAAATATTATTTGTACTATTGACCATACGCCTTGTCCTCACTGTGGATTAATGTTTAGGATGAAATATTATTCTGAACCTCCATTGCTTTGAGAACTATCACAGTGACCACGTGTATATTGAAGTATACTGAATGATTAAAGGGTCACTAAAGGAAAACATTTTTTTTAGCTAAATAGCTTCCTTTACCCTAATGCAGTCCTGGTTTCATGTCCTCATTGTTCGTTTTTGCTGTAATCCTTCTCTGTTCTGCACACTTCCTGTTTGTCTGTTTCCTCATGAAAAAAAGTACTGGGAGCTTCTCTCTGTGGTCTCTAATCAAGGAGGTGTGATTACTGTGTGTCTAAAACCCCTCAGAACCAATCAGTTTCATTTTAAAAACAAACACTGCCATGTATTGGCTCTGTGTCTCTGTACATCACAGAAGCATGAAACTAGATGAAAAACTAAACTGAAACTGCAGGCACATTATATGATTGATTTGTATCTCTGTTTAATAATTTTTAAAAGGAATCAGTTAACTATTATGTCTCTATACCCTGTAAACAGTCATTTCAGCAAAAAAAAAAAATTCCTTTACAACTCCTTTAATTATAATTGTCATTGATTGTAATATTGATGTAGTTACTGTAATGATTTATAATTAAGGCTATTAAATCATCCCAGCCACTACCCATGTATGTTGGATTATATATTCCATTATAAAAACTGCAATAAATTGCCACTTTACTGTTCAATGTTTCAGATTAAGGAATTATACGTGACGTATCTGTGAACTCTACACTCATCTTGTCCTTGCAGCATTCCTGATGTAGAGTAAATTGAGATTTTCCTAGCTTGTGACGGAAAATATTAGTTATATGAAGACAGGAGGCGAGTATCTTATTCATTATTCTTTCTTTTAATAATGCTCATAGCAGAAAAAACAGTAACCATTTAGTGAAACTAGAAAAAACTTTTAGAACTACAACTTCCAGCAGTCCTTGGGCTACAGTAGCCCCTCCCAGATCCTAGTCTGTATATAAGGGACTGACTCAGGTGTAGGTGTCCTCTTTCTTTACGCAGAATGGCCTCGCTCTGGACCACGAACTCCATCCAGATCTCGCCTCTGTCACCCAAAACCCACCGGCCGGTCTGAAATTCCAATACTGGAGGGAACAACCAGGAACATGGCAAACATGGCTAACTTCGTCCCAACGGGGACTGCAGATAATCCAAACATCGCAACCGAACGGTCAGCCGCCTACAAGGGCGCACACGGAATGTTCAATAGCCTGAAATAGACAAAAAACGTAACAGGGAGGGAAAGGGAGGGAAGATACTCGCCTCCTGTCTTCATATAACTAATATTTTCCGTCACAAGCTAGGAAAATCTCAATTTATATATCAGACAGGAGGCTCATATCTTATGCAAGTTCAAAGCTAGCAACAGTATGTTAATAATATACGATAATGCAGAGGAAAACATCATAAAACTGACATGGACACGTGTTCCTCAGGTCTGAAGTAAAAGTGGCGAAAGGTGGTCTCGGAAGACCAATCAGCCGCCAGGAGTAGGTCAGACAGGGAGCCTCCTGAAGAGACTATTTTAGTAGCCATAGCGCCCCTGGAAGAGTGGGCACCAAACAGGGAAATGTCTATGCCCGCCATTTCTATGGTTGAGCGCACCCATCGCGCCATTGTGACGGGAGAGACTGGGAGATGAGGTCTAACATAGGAGACGAGAAGTTGTGAAAGGTCTGAAGAGCGGAGATCGACCGTCCGTGATTCGTATGCTTGTAGGCAACGTACCACGCAAAGTCGAGGATGTGCGGGAAAGGACGGGTAAAAGACCGTGTGAATGCCCATCTTGGTTCTACGGACCACCGAGAATTTGACCCCCTGAGGTGAGAATTGTCGTCGAGAAATGTCCAACGCTCTCACGTCCGAGAAGCGTTTTACTGAGACTAAACATAGCAAAACGGTCAACTTATAAGACAACAGTTTCAAGGACAGGTCGTCGTTGTTCTGCCATGAAGAAAACATGTCAAAAAACCTGGAGACATCCCAGGTTGTCTGGTATCTAGGTCTAGGGAGGCGCTTGAATCTGATGCCTCGCAAAAGTCTACATACCAGTGGGTGTTGTCCCACTGGCAGAGAGTCCACAGGGTGATGGTGTGCTGAGATAGCTGATCGGTACACATTGATGGAACTATATGCTTTACCAGATTCAAAAGAATCCGCCAAATAGTTTACCACTAATGCTACAGGTGCGTGTATGGGATCAACCTGCCGTTGATCACACCAACGAACCCAGAGCTGCCAGGCAGATCGATAGGCCGATCTAGTCCCGGGGGCCCAGGCCAGGGCAAGGAGGTCCTTAGATGATCTTGAAAGGCCGCTATCCACGTCCGGAACCCTGAAATCAACCATGCTAGGAGGCGGAGGTTGCCCTCCATGACCAGAGGGTGAAGATCTCCGGTCGGGTTGGTCAGCAGGTGTGGGAATTGGGGGATCAGCCTGGGGTAATCCACGGCCATCCCCAGCAGGAGAGGGAACCACGGTTGCGTCGGCCACCAGGGTGTGATCAACACAACTGTCGCTCGCTGGTTCGCTGTATGGAGGAGAAATCTGGAAATCATCTGGAAGGGGGGAAATGCATAGTGCGTTCCCCCCGGCCAGATGTGGCAGAAGGCGTCTACTGCGGATGCCTCCGGATCTGGTCTCCAGCTGAAGAAGCGAGGCAACTGGTGATTGAGACGAGAAGCGAAGAGGTCCGTGTCTAACGGGCCCCAAAGCTGCCTCAATCGAAGGAAGACTGAACGCTCCAGACGCCAGTCGCTGGAGTCGGTGAGGTGGCGTGAATACCAGTCGGCCACCGTGTTGGAGACCCCCGGAATGTATTCCGCAATGGGGGTGATGTTGTGTGACAGGCAGAAGTGCCAGAACTCCCTCGCCAGGATTGCTAGGGTCCTGGATCTGGTGCCTCCCAAACGGTTGACATACTGCACCGCTGCTACGTTGTCCATGCGGAATAATACGCAACAGTTGGAGGCTAGTGGCACGAAGCTCTTGATGGCAAAGAATGCTGCTAGAAGTTCCAATGCATTGATATGCAAACCCGCTTCGGAAACGGACCACGTCCCCCCAGTGGAGGTATCCCCGCAACGGGCGCCCCAGCCGAGGCGGCTCGCGTCCGACTCTATGACGACGTCCGGCCTGGAGTTGAAGATGGCCCTGCCATTCCAATCGACGGCGTGACAAAGCCACCAATGCAGCTCCTCTGCCGCCTCCGGACAGAGTGGGATCTCGTCCGCGTATCTGAGGCCCTGGCGTAGGTGCATGATTTTGAGCCTCTGAAGGGCCCTGTAGTGAAGAGGGGCCGGGAAGATAGCTTGGATGGAGGCCGCTAGAAGCCCCACCAGACGGGCCAGAACCCTTAAGGATAAGGAACCTTTGCGTAGGACCGCCTTGATTTCTTTGCGTATCAGGGATAACTTTGTTTTTGGGAGGCGGAGAACGGCTTGGTTGGTGTCTATCAAGAAGCCCAAGAACTCCATCTCTTGGGCTGGGGCTAAGACTGACTTTTCTAAGTTAGGACTAGGAACCCTAGGGATTGTAACAGCGAGACCGTCCATGACATGTGAAGGAAAGCTAGGTTCTTGGAGCGGGCTATGATGAGGAGGTCGTCCAGATAGATGACCAGACGCACCCCTCTGCTCCTTAGGGATGCCACCACCGGTTTCATTAGTTTGGTGAAACACCATGGGGCGGACGACAGGCCGAATGGGAGGCAAGTAAATTGCCACATCTGACCCTTCCAAAGGAAACGGAGCAGATGTTGCGATTCTGGGTGGATCGGGACGGTGAGGTAGGCGTCCTTCAGGTCCACTTTCACCAACATGTCTCCAGGTAGTAAGAGATCTCGGAGGAAATGAATGCCCTCCATCTTGAAATGTCTGTAGTTGACATGTTGGTTTAGATCCCGAAGGTTTATCACGGGACGGTATCCGCCCCTTTTCTTCTTTACTAGAAATAGGTTGCTGATGAACCCTGGGGAGGGACTTCCGGTTTCTATAATCGCATGCTTGGATCTGAGTTCTGTTATCTCGTGGTCTATGAGTGTAACGTTGAGTTCCGCAAACCTGATAGGGGGAGGAAGTATGCCTAACACTGGTGGTGAGAGAAGTTCTATATGAAACCCCGAGACCGTCTGTAAAATCCAGGCGTCTGCCGTAATCGCAGACCAGGCGTGGATAAAATACATCAGGCGTCCCCCCACTGGTATGTGTGATTGTGGTATGCAGTGTACACTCACCTGTAGGGGTCGGGAGCGGGGAAAACCACGTCCGCCGCGTCCGCGCCAGGGTCTTCCTCTGGGTGGGAAGAAGGGTGCTGGTTGCGCCATTGGGACGGTGTATGAAGGAGGAGCCTGTTGATATTGGTATTGGGCGGTAGACCTGCCCTGTGGCCTATAGGAAGAGCTGCGGCCGGCAGATCGGCCTCTATCTCTGCTGGCCCTGGAAAAAAACTCTATTTGCGCTCGTTCTCTTCAGTGAAGTTTGGGCCTTGTCAAGGCCTGTAAACAGGCCAACAAACCTGTTGATGTCCTTCATGAGGTTGTCCCCAAACAACATGCCCAGTGCCGCCGGACCGGGTTCGGTTTCGGCTAGGTGGGAGAGTTGGGGATCTAACCGCATTAGAATGGAGCGGCGTCTCTCCACCGAGCAGGTGGTGTTGGCGGTGCCTGCTAGGCATATAGCCCTCTGGGCCCACCCGCGAAGTTGAACCAAGTCAACTGGTTGGTCCGATGCGGCCGCCTGCTCGGACAGATTAAGAATTTTAGTGAGAGGGCCCATTAAATCTAAAATCCGTTCTTGGATAGATCTAAAAGGACGTTCTATCACTTTCTTGGGGAGTTAACCCAATTTTGCCAAGTATTTGGCCAGGATAGGGTCTATTTCTGGTGTGGCCATCACCCTATTGGGGATAAAGGGCCTAGGGCACTCAGCCCGTAGCTTGTTGCGGGCAGATCTGTCTAGGGATTTCCTGGCCCACAGTTCCATGTATTGGGATACTTGAGGGAGCGGGGACCAATCGCCTGATCTCGGGTGGGAGATGGCGTCCGGGTGAAAGAATGGTTCTCCTAGTGCGTCCAGGATCACTTCACCCTGCGTAGCAGGGGTGGCGTTGGGGTCGAATGCCGTATCCCCAGCATCCCTGTTACTAGTATCAGACTCATAGTCATCAGACTCATTGTCCACAGAAATATCTAGGGAGTCCTCGTCAGAGGAGTCTATGAACGAGTCCGGTTTGGTCCTTCTTAGGGACTTTTGCCTCTTCCCTCCTAACTCCCTGAGGCCCAGGGGTCGATCGGAGTCTGATGGATGCCGGGGTTGGCAGACCGGGGGAGGGACTGCCTGAGACATATTGTTTACTTCCCCTGTCGGGAAGTCGGTTGCCGCCAAGTGTTTTTGTTTGCGGGAAACTTTACCCTTTTTGTTAGGCGGTTCACCACTCTGAAGTGGTGGGGCTGAAAAACTGGGTATTGTAAACTTAGACCCTGAAGGCTGGATGGCCGAGGCCAGAGCCGCCTGGACCGATTTGTTAATCAGGTCCTGAATTTGATCTGCCGTCATTAACTGGGCAGATTCAATAGAAAAGGCATCTCCCCTGGGAGAAGTGGGTGTGAGTTCCTCAGCCATGCTACTGGTTAACAGGGTACAATAAACAAGAAACCCTCCAGCCGGAATAAATTCCGTTTCCAAGAGGGAGTAACTAAGTTGTGTGGGATAAGGTTTGCAGTTTTTTTAAAAAGACTATAGTACCTATCAGGCTGTGGGAGAGCGCGCTGGGGAACAGGCTCCTCTCCTCTGCACTGTCGCTCCTGTACTGGCAGCGGTGGAGGAAAAAGACCCCCGAGATTCTGTGCGCTCAGGGGGGGCGAAGTCTCGCGAGACTACGCCCTCCCGGTCTCTATTGGAGGATGTGAGAGCTGACGCGCGTCAGAGGCACCGCCCCCTAGTCCGCGCGCAAAAAGGGGGGGGCTCAAGGAAGAAGAAGAAGACTAGGAAGCAGGCAGGGGGAGTGAGGGTCACAGGAGCCAGGCGGATCGCGGGAGACCGCCATTCGCTAAGGAGACGGATTCTCGTTTAGAATCCACAGTAAGTACCCCACACGCATGGTTCTAAATAAACATACAGCATGAATAATTTTTTAAAATAGAGGGGAAAAAACAATATGGGGGAGGCAAAGAGGAGGAGATATCACCTCTGCTCCCAGCGATAGCGTACAGAAAACAAATAGAGATGTGAAAGTTACTTATCTGAAATGTGTAGTGTCTGCCATGAGCAGAAAGAAAGAGGACACCTACACCTGAGTCAGTCCCCTATATACAGACTAGGGTCTGGGAGGGGCTACCGTAGCCCAAGGACTGCTGGGAGTTGTAGTTCTAAAAGTTTTTTCTAGTTTCACTAAATGGTTACTGTTTTTTCTGCTATGAGCATTATTAAAAGAAAGAATAATGCATAAGATATGAGCCTCCTGTCTGATATATAACTGTTATTATTGTTATTGCTTTAAAAAACTCCCACAGTGACTACATATTTATGTATGTATTTATTTATGTATGCTGCATAGTTACAAACAAGTTGTTACACTGATTTTTTTTAAATTCAAATATAGCACGGTGATCTATATTGGCAAACTCTGATTATGTATGTAATGGACTGCCACCTTTGAGGCATTTTTGATATGTCACAACTGTTTTCTGATATTTAAAGGTTTCTTTCTATCAACTAAGATTTTCTGTGAAAAAAAGGCTGTACATTTTTATTTTGTTTTCAGCTCTAAAAGGGGTCTTACACTTATAAAATTTGATTAAAGAAATAAAGATTTTTCTACTAATTTTGTTTTACTTTAAGGAACTCTAATGCCCTGTACATGTGATGGGTTCATCTGATGAAAACGAACCGATGGATTTTTTCATCAGATATCCGATGAAGCTGACTTTCATTAGTCTTGCCTACACACCATCGGTAAACAATAAATCGTGTCCAACGCGGTGACGTAAAACACAACGACGTGCAGAGAAAAATTAAGTTCAATGCTTCTGAGCATGCGTCGACTTGATTCTGAGCATGCGTGGATTTTTGACCGATGGATTTCCCCACAGACGATCATTTTTTTCTATCGTTTTTTTAACCATACGAAAAGTTTAATAAATGTTCTATACTTTGCACCTCTCCACACTGCATACATCACATAAATATACTTTTCACATCATGTTATACATTCTGCAATTCATTCCTTTAAACTATGCATTGATACAGTATGGCTATTTTACACTGCACATGTCTATACACTGTGCTTGACTTTTTTACTCCATATTGCCTCACTCTGTGATGTACATTACATACTCTGCAACCCTTATGCCTCATACACACGATCGAGATTTTGGACAAGAAAACTGCATTTTTTTTTCAGCAGGAAAACGGCTGAAATGTGTCTTGCATACACACGGTCACACTAATCTTGGACAAAATTCCAACTGTCAAGAACGCGGTGACGTACAACAATGCGTACGACGAGCCGAGATCAATGAAGTTCAATAGGCAGTTCGGCTCTTCTGCTTGATTCTGAGCATGCGTGGATTTTTTTGCGTCGTAATTGTATACAGACGATCGCAATTCCTCATAGGAATTTTTCCTGTCACGAAAATTGAGATCCTGCTCCCAATCTTTTCTTGGCCGGAATTCTCACAGAAAAAGTGCGATGGAGCATACACACGGTCAGAATTTGTGACAAAAAGCTCACATCGCACTTTTCTCTTTGGGAATCGCGATCATGTGTACAAGGCATTACTCTGTATTCTATGTTGTGCTCTATACTGTAAAATGCTACAAAGTGAGGTGATTTTCCATCTTAGACATTTGTCACTGGTAGATTTGCCTCTACTAGCCAATTATACCTTACCTTTTCTTTTGGTGACTCGCTGGTAAAATTTAGATTTCCAATCATTTCTTGTCACAATGATTTAAGGTCACCAAGACAAGAAGGGGGCAAATATTAAGGCAGCAACCAACCGCCACTGGTTTGAGAGACAAATATTACTCATGACTACCTTTGCAGCAGCCTCTTAGAAGTGTTCAACCTGGAATTACTAGTCTTTTTGATTATCTTTTGCTCCTATAGGGATGAAAAATGGCATTAGTTCGTAATTCACCTCTCTCTCATTTTGGATTCAGATTTTTATTTTATTTTTATAAATCTGGCTTCTTCCCCACCTCACAGTAAATCTCGCATAGTCCTTGCCGTAAAAAATCTTGGGGATTTAGTTTAGTTTTTTTAGTCTTCCTCTCCCTAATATCCTCCTGTTTATAGGCAATAATTGCTAACTTCTGCAGTGAAAATGTGTTAAGATATTAAACTGCCGCTTTTTGAGAGCAATGTTATAATGTGTACATGGACCCCATGCAACCTAATGTGTAAAGATTATTTATACCAGTAAGATTTTTCCATTTTCCTGTTATGAAACAGATTCTCCATACTCAAGCAGAAGAGTTCACACACATATACAGATCTATCAGGCATCGTGAGACTCCCCACTCTTTCAAGAGCAAAAGTAAGGCTGGGTTTACACCAATTTGGATGCAGCTCACAGCAGGGGGTAAGGTGCATCCCTGTTCTTCATTTCAAGAACGAATCAGGCCTGAATTTTTGCCTGAATTCGGACCTGAAATGGAGCCAAAGACACATAGGACCCCTGTGCAATCCGCTCTGCAGCCACCATGGAGATGTGTAAACCGGCCCCATTGAGAGAGCCGGTCAAAATCGCCTATCATGTGAATTGGATGTGGGGAAACCTGCATCCAGTTTGCATACGTGTGAACCCAGTCTGAGAAACTTAGCTATACGACAGTGATGGTGAACCTTGGCCCCCAAGATGTTTTGGAACTACATTTCCCATGATGCTCATGCACTTTGCAGTGTAGTAGATCATCATGGGAAATGTAGTTCCAAAACATCTGGAGTGCCAACATTTGCCATCACTGCTATAGGAGGTTCAGAACTAAAACCAGGGAGGTCTTACTGCTGGAGTCATAAAGAAATATATATTGCAGCATTGGGTAGCACAACCTATAAGCATCCATCATTTACACATTCTGCTACCACCATTAATATATGGTGGTATGTTTTAGGTATATTTTAAAGACAGCTTACCAGTCTTTATTCATGCATATATGACTTCAGTTATTGTGCGACCCTTACCAAAATGCTAAGCTAATGGCTTTATAAGCCTTGTTTATCTGTATACAGTATTTCACAATAAGGCTTGCAGTATTCTATCTACTGCATATGACAGATGTCTAGTATGACAATAGAGCAAAGGGCCAAAAAACATAGGTGCACTTATTCGGTAAAGCCTGCGTAACTGTATTTAAAATACATATAAACCATAACAGCATCTCTATAAATATACAATTGAAAGTGTTTATCAGTTTAATATAAAAATACCTGTTGATTCTACAAAAAATCTAGTGCACTCTGCAATGTTATCTAAAGCCCTGTACACACGATCGGTTTGTCCGATGAAAACACAATCGGTGAAAAAAAATAGAACATGTTTTAAAAATTGCCTATGGATTAAAAACCGATAGAAAAAAAACGATCGTCCATCGGTCAAAAATCCACTCATGCTCAGAATCAAGTCAACGCATGCTTGGAAGCATTGAACTTCATTTTTCTCAGCACGTCGTAATGTTTTACGTCACCGCGTTTTGGCACGGTCAGATTTTTGACTGATGGTGTGTAGGCAAGACTGATGAAAGTCAGCTTCATCGGATATCCAGCGAAAAAATCCATCGGATTAGATTTCATAAGATATCCGATTGTGTGTACAAGGCTTAAAGACAATCTTATCAGCCCTGCCTAGTTTATCTCTATGAACTAGAGAACACCTCTTTTCAAAGGTATGGAAATTAGTAGAGGGGGATGTGATTTGTAGTCCCATCACATTCTTTCCACCCCCTCCCAGAGTCACAATGCTGTTATAGATACCATACAATGGGTGAGTGTTGTCACCTTAGGACATGAAGCATGTTAGTGATAGGATCATTATTAAAAGTAAAAGGAAAAAGTCCTGAAGAAAAGAAAGCTAAGGCAGCCATTACATTTAAGGACTCGTAGGCTGCTATATAAATAAACAAGTTTTGCTTGGGATTACATACACTTCAAATGCATTTATTTGTAACAAAACAACTCCTATTACAAAGAGGTAGTGATGACAGGTGCACGTGTGATAACTACATTTTGAAAATCTCGACAAAATATCTGAGCCTTTGCTGAGGGAAGCATTGACAGAGTAGCTTCTCACTTCAACATTCCTTTGATTTTGGCCATGCAGCTTAACCAATCATGCAAAAATGAAATTGTAACGTCATGAAGACAGTTGAGTTTTACAAACTAGTACAAGTCACGCTACAGATTTTTGGATCATGTACTTTTGGAAGTGACACTGCTCAACACAATTTTAAGAATGCTTTCAAACTTTGCAAGTCCTGCATAGTTTACATGCTGCCGAATGCCAAACACATTGCTTACGGATCCCAAACGGCATAGTTTTTATTCTTCTGATGTTTTTATGATACAAACCCTGCTGATTTTAACATATACAAAATGTTTCTAACAAGGAATGCATTGTTCTGAAAAATGTGAATCTCTTTAGTGTATTACTACTAATCTTTAAAGATGCATAAAAAGTGGTATAATCAATAACATACTGTACATACCGCACCCATTACTGGCATTTTAAGGGCACTTTATATAAAGCAGACCAGCTTGTAAAATATATAATGTACCAAGTGACCTCTGATATCACCCCAGCCTTGTAATTGTTACCAAATCACTTTTAACAGATTTCACTGACATAATCCATTGTGGGCACTTTCTTGAGACCAACCTTTGACCTCCAGGTAAACATTTAAAGGCAGTAAAATATAGTGTATTTACAATTCTCACTGTGTAATATATTTCCAGCAAATGAGCTCAGCCTCTGTCTACATGTGACATTCTGATCTCTGAGCAGACCCTGTCCATGGCAACAAGGAAATCTAGCTCTCTCAAGCTTTCATTAACCCAGCACTAGCAGATATGTCTCCATTCCTGGCTGTAAAGAACACTAGAATTCATTCCTGACCTTCATCGTAATTTATGAAATGTCATGTTTCAATGTTTTGCATAGCATTAACTTCAGAAGGGAATACATTTATGGAACATATAAAAGGCTTGTATGTTAGAATATCTAAAGACATTCATGTTGGAGAATGGAATATTAAGGTAGCAATACCCATATCACTTGCCATAGGTTTAATAAATACTTAAATTTCTCTTACCTACTTTGCACGGTAGATAGGTCCCTTGATTAGAAAAAAAAAGAAGCTGAAATCTCTCCACGGCACCAATCAATTATTTTCCTAGACCACAAAGCTTTCAATCTTCAAAGAAATCCTGCAAGACCAGTTTAATCCATGGTGGAAGTAGAGGCGAGGACCCTGCACATTCACACAAAGATGAAGCTCTAATTGCAGCTGCTTATTGGCAACCCAAGAGCAGTATCAGCAGCATCCAGAACAGGCACTTCACACTGAAGGGGGTTTGGCTCATAGACAGTCCTTCTCTTTCTGTGCTCAGGAGTCTTCCTCTACCTCTTTTGTTCAAATTTGTGTGGGAGCTGAGCATCTCACTCCTTCCAACTTGCTCAATATTTATTTTAAAGGCTTTACGGAAGGAAGAAGGGTAAGAAAGATAGTAGGAAGGAAGGACGGCAAGAAAAGAAACATCATCTTATGTTAGGCTGTTTCTAATCACCATGAGAAAAGACTCCCGTTGATTTCTGGCTGTCACACACAAGCAAACAAAAGGAGCAGTGGGAATGTTGCAATAGTGACTATGTTTCTAGGCTGGAGGGAATCTCTGCTTCTTAAAACTGCTGATTCTTTTACACCTCTTACCTGCTGTTCGCTTTTTATGCATAGCGCACCACAATCCATGCACCCATGCTGAAATTTTCAAATGAAACTAATACAAACACATACATAAATATTAAAAAAAACCTGTTCTGTATATTCGGTATTATAATACTTCACAGGGCAGTAATAAAACAAGAATTAGCAGATGGTGAAGATATAGAAAATTGTTGACAACAAAACCACAAGCGCAAACAATCCATTACTCTTATTACAATGGATTCTATGCTTTCTTTGAACTTGACTGGAAACTGTGTAATTACAAAACCACAGAACTGGACAAGCACAGTTAAATACACCAAACTACAATTTTGTTTCTCAATGGATAATATATACACAGTATTTCATAAAAGTAAGTACACCCCTCACATGTTAGTAAATATTTCTTTATATATTTTCATATGACAACACTGAAGAAAATACACTTTGCTACAATGTAAAGTAGTGAGCGTACAGCTTGTATAACAGTGTAAATTTTCTGTCCCCTCAAAATAACTTAACACAGCCAATAATGTCTA
Organism: Rana kukunoris; assembly: GCA_029574335.1. Classification (NCBI taxonomy): domain Eukaryota; kingdom Metazoa; phylum Chordata; class Amphibia; order Anura; family Ranidae; genus Rana; species Rana kukunoris. The sequence continues at coordinate 224,631,186 of CM056050.1, read as the reverse complement.
AACCGCTGGCAACAATTTTTTTTTTTTAAATAAAGAACTTTGAAGCCAAATAAGGGTTAGTGCCCATCAATGCAGCCTGATTAGTTCCCATCTGCAGCATCCTCCCATCAATGTAGCCTGATCAATGCCCATCTGCAGACTCAATGCAGCTTGATCAATGCCCCTTTGCAACCTCACCATCTCTCATTAATGCAGCCCGATCAATGTCTATCTGCAGCCTCAGTGCAGCCTAATCAAAGCCATTCTGCAGCCTCAATCCAGCCTGATTAATGCCAACCTGCAGGCTCAATGAAGCCTGACCAATGCCCATCTGCAGCATGATCAATACCCATCTGCAGCCTCACTATCTACCATCAATGCAGCCTGATCAGTGCCGGAAATCAATGAGCCACCATCTCCTGTTTACTTGGCTCTCTCAGTCACACACAGTCCTGTCTCTGCCACCGGCATTGGACCAGCTCTTATGATAGACAGAAAACTGGTCCAATGCTGGTGAGGGAGGAGGGAATGTGTGTGACTGCTGAGTGAGAGCCGAGTAAACAGGAGATGAATGCTTAGGTGAATTCCGGTGGTGCTTGTCGTCGTCCCCTTCCCCTTATATTGGCATATAACACACACCCGTGATTTCTCCCCTAAAGTGAGTGTTATACGGTATATAAAAAAAATTATATATATATAGTGCTTTCACATCAGTCCCTAAGGGGATTACAGTCTAATGTCTCTAAATCACATTCATACATACACATACGAGGGCCAATTTAGACGGAAGCCAAAAAACCTACCTGTCATGTTTGGAGTGGAGGAAACCCACGCAGGCACAGGGAGAACATGTAAACTCCATGCAGGTGCTTTACACTTAGCCACTGCGATAACATTAAATGCAGTAATTTAATACCTCCCAACTTTTGGACTTGACAAAAAGGGAGGATTTTTTAAAGGGCCAAAATGTGTCACACAAATCACACTGCAGAAAAATGTGTGTGTGGCCAGTGAAAAGTAGGCATGACCATAAGAGTGGGGTTTACAGATATTCCTGCTGAAGCTTTGATAAGAATCCCACCTCCCACCAAGATTCATCATACCAAGCACAGAACACATCCAAGAAGATATTGTTCATTATTAAAAATATATGTATATTTATTTAACTAGCTACATCTTTTAGAAGAGTCTATTTAGAGTGCATGCCTATCGTGCCCGGGCATGGGAGTGTGTAATGCACAGAGTGCAGGGGTCAGAAGGGCACACCGCACAGGACAGTGTACTTAGTACAACAAAAATGTATTCTCTTCTCCCAGTACAAATCCTAGCAAGCCCATAACCCCCCCCCCCCCTGTACAGATCTCCCCCAAAGCCTTAAATCTCAGCACAGGCCCATCTCTCAGAACCCTTCCCCCCTCCAGTACAGACGACCACCATAGCACATACCTCATCCCCCACAATCCTTTTTCAGTACAACCCCCCTTCAGTTTAGACCCTTTCCCTCCCCACCAGTATAGACCACCTTTTTCCAGTAAAGAGATATCCTTCTAGTACCGACCTCCCCCATCTAGTACGAACTAATTTCCCCCCTTAGGCCCACTTACCAGTAGAATGGAGAATATGCATATACATAAGCTGGTTAAGCTCATTTATATGCAAATCCTGTGGTGGGGTCTTCCATACATTGGTTCATTCATTGAATCTGAATTACCTTTGAACACAGCACATAGGGGCAGAGCTTTTGAAAACTCAGCCCCTGCAAATGGTACGGGAGTAGGTTTAAAATGCGGGACAGTCCTACACAATCCAGGACTGTTAAAAGGGTGTGGTTGTGTATTCATTTAAAGCTGACGTTTAGTTAATTTTTTTCAGGGATATGTTTAGTAATATAACTTGCCACTAATTAAATGTATCCCATGCCCTGCTGATCATGTGATTGTAAAGGCAAAAGTTTTCTTTTATCTTAATGCATTCTATGATAAAAAACCTTCTGTGTGCAGTAGCCCCCCTAATACTTACCAGAGCCCCATCTAGATCCAGCGATATTGCAAGAGTGTTTTAGCTGCCCGGCACTCCCCTCCTCATTGGCTGAGACAGCAGTTTGGCACCATTGGCTTCCACTGCTTTTAATCAAAGTCAGTCGACCAATGAGGAGAGAAATGGGACCAGGGTTCTGTGTCTGAATGGACACAGGGAGCTGTGGTTCGGCTCAGGTGCCCACATAGCAAGATGCTTGCTGTAGGGGCACTCAACAGGAAGGAGAGACAAGGAGCGCCAAAGATGGACCAGAGAAGAGGAGGATCTGTCATCTAGCAGAATGGGGAATTTCCTTGTTTACATAGGCAGTACCCTGTTCTACCTCTCCCGTGGCTTGCCCCCGCTATCCTCCTTGCACAGACCAACATACAGGTACATCGATTCACGCAGGAGAGCCAACTGCCACAGTATATCTGTGTGAGCTGGTCAGCTAGTGGTTAAAATAAAAAACATGTTATACTTACTTGCTCTGTGCAATGGTCTTGCACAAAGCAGCCCCGAACCTCCTCTTCTCTGGTCCACCGCTGGCATACTCTGAAGCAGCCGGCGTGTCCGGTCAGGCTTCCAGCTCGGTCCCACGCAGCCAGCGTTTGGGATACCTCCTCTCCTACCTGCTCCAATACTTTAAGGGACTGACATATTTCTGGATATGGACTGATGTACCTTTATTGCCACCCCTTTTTGGAATTAATCCCCCCCCCCCAAAAAAATGTTTTCCTCCTCCCCTTTTCTGTCTTGAGCAAATATTTTAAGATTTATTTTTCTCCACCATAGGAAGCCACTTTCTATGGTAGCACACCTGTGGGCTCGATCTCAATCTGGGCTGTGTGAATCTGTTGACACACATAGAATGGCTCAGCTCCCCCACCCACAGTATTTGATTGACAGAAGCAAAAGTTTATGGCTCCCGCTGCTGCCTCTGTAAGCAGAGAGAGGAGAGAGCTGCTCCAGATGGACACAGAGCTGGATAAAAATAAGACTCAGGTAAGTATAAAGGGGGGTGGGGGGTGATACAAACACTGAAACACTTTCTACCTTAATGCGGAAAATTCATAAAAAATGGCTGGGCTTTAGAACCACTTTAAATTTATAATTTAAGATTTTATTTAAATAAATATCAAAGGAATACAAACAATGCTCACAGTACAATCTTGGAGCAAATAAACAAGCGAGAGGAAAAATACTGACAGAGTACAAATAGTACAATTCATCCAGTAAAATAAAATAGAATACTCTTCCTCGATCTAATACAATAAGGGGGATAGCGATATATAAAAAATAGTTAAAATATAAGAATATAAATATAATTAAATATTGCAGAAGAGAAGAAGTAGGGGGCAAAGACCCCAGCCATCAGTCAGTATGAAACAGTTAAATCTACCCTACCAGGTAAATAGAGTTCCATAGGTGAGAGGAAGCCTGAAACAGGTGATAGACCTAAAGTACTGTTTTGACACCCCTATTGGGAACAAACTGTGCTGAAAGAGAAGTTACATCCTGGTCTCAAACCACAGTCTCAAAAATTCCAGGAGTATCCATACGGCTGTCCTGAAGGACCAAAGATCCGTGAGCCGCGTGGATAACCAAAATCAAAAAGAAAAAACCAAGGCAAAGAAGAGCAACAATCGGTAACAGAGACTGGGTAGAGACCAGGATCCTCTTACTAATAATAAATCAGTGAACAGAAAATCCCCATCATTCCTATGTATTGATTGCGAAAGGATTACTTTCTCCCTCCAGAGCAATTCCATCAACAATGACATACCAAAAATAAAGAAAAAAAAAGTTAATTAGTGAACTGGTAAGATGAACATGAACATCGAGAGCTAGAGGAATAAAAGGTGGGAAAAGAAATGGAGAAAGAGAGAAAAGGGGACAGAGAAAAGAAAGAGAGAATTAAAATTGAGTTGATTGTCAGCCTATCTAACCAGTGCCCATGGATGGCATCACATTTCCAGCTGACGGGGAGATTCCCACATATCTGGCCCAGGGTTCCCAAACAGCCTCAAAAAGGTCAGAAGTGTTTGAGATGGAGCTGATCATTTTTTCCTGGGTCATAACCCACAAAATCTTCCTTTTGGCTGCCAGATAAGAGACTCTTGGTTGTTTACACGCCCCTGCTAGAGTAGTTTTTGCTCCCAGAAGCATAAAATCTATCAATCTTTGTCTGTGTTTAGAAGCCTGGGAGATAGTAGTCCCTAATAGCGCAACCTGTGGGGATTTCTCCACTGGCACCCCTGTGACCTTTCTGATGAGACTAAAAATCCTATTCCAGAATCCTCTAATTCTGGGACGCTCCCACCAAATATGAAGCATAGTGCCCTGAGCTTGACACTCTCTAAAACACAGTGGGGAGGCAGTTGGGAACATTGACGCAAGCCTACTAGGAACCAGGTACCATCTCATCAGCACCTTGAGATTGGCTTCTATCAAAGATATATTGATTAAACCTTTAAAGGTTCTCGTACCTACCCTATGCCACTCCTCCAGGTCCCAGGTCATTCTCAGATCCCTCTCCCATGCCTCCATATAAGCGAGCTTAGAGAAAACTTCAGATAAGGCAGCATATATTATGGAAATTCCTCCTCTGTGTTCTTCCATCCGGTAACACCAGCATTCGTAATTAGTGAAAGCCAGCGGACCAGTATTGTTATTCCAAAACGATGATACAAAGTTGAAAATCAAAGAGTATCGGGACTTCTCTTGGTCAGGCATACCCAATTTCTTCACACAATGCGTCAGAGAGAGAGGTCCTGTGGTTAGAAGGAAATCTCCTATTCTAAAAATCCCCTTGTCCGTCCACCATTGGAATGCTTTAATGTCCATTCCTGCTGCAAATTGAGGGTTGTGGAAAATTCGGGTTAGGGGCTTAGTTCCCGAAATCAAAGAAGGAAGATGTCTCATATCATCCCAGACTTTCAGTGATTGGGACAACGTTGGGGACATTGTTGCAGGCCTAGATTTTTGGGGCATCCAAAGTAAGTTTTCCAATTTTAGACCAGGGACTGCCAACCCCTCTATGTCTAGCCACTCAGGTTTCTCACACTTAGAGTAGATGGAGGACAGTTGGGCTAATCTGGCTGCTTGGTGGTATTTAAACAGGTTAGGCAGACCAAGACCCCCCCGTGTCTTGAGTCCATATAAGACATTTTGGGCTAATCTATAGCCTTTACCTTCCCAGATGAATTTAATAATTTTACTCTGGAATGATTTCAGTTGATCTTTTTTGATGGGAATTGGAAGGGATCTAAATAAGTAGAGCAATCTAGGAAAAAGGGTCATTTTAATCAAATTGATCCTGCCCACCCAGGAGATTTTATGTCGAGCCCACATCTGAAGATCACTTTCCAATTTACGATACATGGGGGGGAAGTTTAAATTTAAAACAAATTATGTACCTAACCAATTGCAGAGATTATGGAATAAATTATGGAAGTTGCAATGTCCATGGGATAACATTTGTAGAGTGTTCACGTGATCACACCTTTCATAAAGGCAAAGGTGTTTTAGTATGTATAAATATCAAATACCCACACATGCAAAAACACACTGTTGCTTTTGCTATATAAATATATCTTGAGATGGTCTAAACTTTATGGTTTGTGAAAGGAGATGTTTTGCGAGTGTAATATTAGGAAATGCTGCATAGCCATGGTAACATGTAAGGAAACATGCTGGCTCTTAACAAAAGGAATCAAGTGACCCCCCTAACAGAAAAGTCACACTGTAACCATGTACGACGCTTTGGGGGCAAAAACAATGACCTGCTGGAATTGTGGTGACAGCTGGTTGAACATTAAATAGCAAATAATACAGCAGAATTTGTAATGATCACTAGAAATAACCAATGTGACGATAGAAAAAACATATTTACACATCCTGAAATTGAAGAGCTGAAATAATAGATATATGTCTAGTTTCATAGACATTGCAGAAATAACAATGACCAAATAATGAAAATGTTAGTATTTATTAAAATGTTTAAAGGGTTAAAAGCTTAAAATGAAGTGTGGACCGGTATAAAATCCATCTAATCCATTTAATCCAGGTATTTATTAATTAAAAAATGCATAAGGCAAACATGTCAAAGACCTTGACCATTGAAACCGAGCCTATTTTGAAACTGCATTATTCAGAGATCACCTTCAGTAAAAAGTGCATATTAAAATGATTATCAGATCATAGGCAAATTAAATCTCATATGGGAGATTCATAATGGAAGCCTTGTCCTGATCCTAACCCCATCCATGATCAAAGGCAGTCACTGCATGAGCAGATATATCAGCTGTATGGGTTGTCATACTGTAGATTTTTCCTGGATGTAAACCAAGATGAGTCCTGTTTGTATCAATACAAAATGCAGAATACACCTTGTTCATCCTAAAATTTTATTGCTGGCTATCAAATATAACTGCAAAAAAAATATGTCCAAAAAGATGAAATTAAATACACTGTCAATAAAAAGGTTAATGAGTTTGCTCTATTCCTCTAAACGTATTACAGAAAAACAGTGAAGCTTTAACTGGCTCAGGGTTCTCCAGTCTGAACAAAACAATGCAGCACCGGCTGAACGCCAATGCCGTCACCTCTTTGTAAAATCTTTATTCAGCCACACAAACAGCATACAGGATGTCCCGCCCAGGAAACACCTGGCAGGAATGATGACAGGTGAATATAAGATTTTGGAGGGGCGCGAAGGCGACCATTTTTCGGGTTCTAAAAAATTATGTTTTTTTTTAATGTCATTAAAAACGATTGTGTGTGGGCTCCAGAGCATTTTTCACGATCTAAAAAATGGGCATTAAAAATTCCGAACATGCTCTGTTTTTTCACATCATGTTTAATGTTGGTTTTTTTTAAGGTTGTAAAAAATGGTCGTGTGTGGGCTTTAACGACGTGCATGCTCAGAATCAAGTTATGAGATTGGAGCGCTCGTTCTGGTAAAACTAGTGTTCGTAATGGAGTAAGCACATTCATAACGCTGTAACAGACTGAAAAGCGCGAATCGTCTTTTACTCACTTCAGGATCGTGTGTAGGCAAGGCAGTTTTAATGATCAAGTTAAAAAAAACGTTGTTTTTTCTAGATCCTTAAAAACGTCATTTATTAGAACCCGAAAAACGGACGTGTGTACGCGGCATTACAATACAAAAAGGACAGTTAATCTTTATTGATGCAAATACCTAAAGAAATAAACAGTAACGACATTACTATTTTCCTTATAGCATACCCTTAACAGAGTGTGCTCATTAAACTGGAACAATATTCATAAATCCATAAAGAAAGGCTTGACAGACTCTGACAGTATATCAATCACTGCATAAGTAATTTGCACCTTTCAAGCACAGAACAGAAACATTTCACAGAATTATGAGACAGATTTAACTGACAGATGATTAGATGTCATGGTAGACCTCTCACACACTTCTAGAAGTGAAGAAGTTGTAGTCAGATACATTTTTTACACCGAACATATGGTTTAAGGAAATGGCTATTTTTATCATGTGGTTTCTGTATCAGAAAAGTAAAGATGTTTCCAAAGCCGTGATGCAAACCTCAATGAAATTAAAACTGGCAATGAACATACAGATCATTCACTAGGTATATTCAATCACTTGAATTACTTATTATTATTAGTTCATCCAACAATATCCGAAGGGACAAGCACGAAAATCTTTCTCGGACGATATCAGAGCAAACAATTTTCGCTTAATCAGCACAGTATTCGTCAAAAAAAAATCAGGAGACCACATGCTCGGAAACAAAATAATACAACACATTACATCACTTCCAAAGTCGTAATATTTTCGTAACTTTTGTAACCTCTTAATTCTCGCTACGATATTAGCATACAAAAAATATGGACGATCATTCTTCCGATATTCTCATCATATGTACGAAGTATTATTTCACTCTACTAGCTAGTTCTCTGTTAACGTCATGAGTAAATTCTGACACCAAGCGAAAAAAAAGGTGTCAGGGGAGGGATCTCCAGCACACAATCTGTGATTGACAGCCTCAGCTCTGTTCCTGTGTGCTCTGTAAAGGGGGGTTTGTTACTTCACTCCAATCAGCTCTCAGAGCTCTTGTACTGCAGCTTCCCTCTCTCTGCTTTGTGAGTATGGATGTTTTACAAGGATGTACAGGACTAACAGCTGCAAATAAACTTGTACAACTTGGGTAGGAGGAATTGTTTAATTTCTGTGTATCACCCAAGGCTAGTAAAAAAAGGAGAGTATGGCCTCAATTAATTAAATGAAAAAAAAATGTACCAGCATCCCGGGATAATTGAAAGAGAGGGGACCATAAAATTAGAGACACAAGCTGCTTGACACTATGCGTCTAAAATATATTGATCAAAATTGGTTGGTTGGGATTTTCAAGGTACTGATAAGAATACATGCCTTCTTATCAGTACCTTGAAAATCCCAACTAACCAATTTTGATCAATATTTTTTAGACGCATAGTGTCAAGAAGCTTGTGCCTCTAATCACCCAAGGATAGTCATTTCACTGGGTATAGGTAAGGGTTTACAACCACTTTAAAGGGTAACTCCCCTTCCCTTTTGTGAAAAAAAATAGCAAATAAAAAAATATATACAGTACATCGTATACAATTGTGACACAATCATCCTTTTCAATCTGCATATGGATACCTGGAGGTGTTCTGTGTGTACAGAACGCCCCCCAGATATGTTATTTACTGCTTGTGTGATTGGCTCACTGATTTAACCAGAAGTCTGCACTAAGATACAAGTCAGATTTCAGGCATCCCCTGCAACAAAAATGTAATGTTTGGTTATATACTCCCAATAGGAAATCACATCTAAAGGGATGCAGGCCCTGCAATTTTCATTAGAGCTTTGCAGGTTCAGCAGCTGACTGATAAGAAACCACTCACATTAGATTCACTTCTTCACATGGGTACAGACATCACATGGTACTGGGTGCCACAATAGTAAGCAAGCAATCATGAATGGAAGCAATGTTTTGTTTACATTGTAATCATGTGATCGCAATGATTGGTCATAGCGATCACATTAAACCCCCAGATGCTCATAGTGGCTGGGTACCAAGTGCCATGATTGGCTGTGTTCACTAGACACAGCAGTCACAGGATCACACCGCTGTTTGCCCCAGACATGCACCTGTGGACCGATACGTTGCTGAGCCTGTAGCTGTCACACGTTTACAGTGGATGGGCAGCAAGTGGGTAAAGTTTACATAAACTCTAACATTGAACCTCTTTTAATTACTCCATTTTGCTCTGTTCAATATACTGATAATAGCATTTTGTTATATCTGTTCCATAAATGGAAAAATATTTAATCCTGGACCACTGGGGCAGATTTACTAAAACAAGAAGGTGAAGTCTGGTGCAGCTCTGCATAGAAATTAATCTTCCAGGTTTTACAGGTACACCAGGTTCGGAGTGTTCCAGTTTTAGTAAATCTCACGTAAGACTTACAATGGCCTGTGTCCATAATACTGTAATAATTCTTTATGTGTTAGGCCACGTACACACGATCAAATCTATCTGCTGGAAACGGTCGGCCCGACCGTCCCAGCAGACAGATTCGACCGTGTGTATGGGCGAGCCGACGGATTTGGCCACCCGACAGATTTCAAAGCATGCTTTGAAATCTGTCGGCTGGGAACCCGTCCGCCCGACATGTCTGCTGGTTAGTCCGCTAACCAGCAGACATGTCTTCTCGCACACGCGCCGAATGGTTTCGACGCATGCGCGGAAGTGTTTTACTTCCTGGTGCGGTGACGTGGCGGCGTCAACGTCACCGCCGCGTCACCGCGCCGTCTGGCGGCGGGGATTTTGGTTTGATCGTGTGTATACGATCAAACCAATATGTCCCCAGCAGACAGATTTGTTCAAATCGGTCGGCCCGACCGATTTGAACAAATCTGTCTGCTCGTGTGTACGCGGCCTAACACTACTATGGATGCAAGACACGTCTGATATATAAGCAACCACACTTGCTCAGGTAGCCAGTGTTTATTAACATGGGTTAGATATCTTGAAAAGAGGTGAGACTTACAATGTCCCAGAAAATAGCGACTTGTTTTCCACGAAATTGAACAGTCAGAAAATGTCAGATATGTTCCAGTTGGCATTAATACTCAAAGGAGTTAAAAAAAAAATGTAGGTGACCTAGTTCTCTGCTTAATATAGGCAATTTTGAACTGATTCAAGTATATAAATACCTTCCAGATATCCCTAGGTGTCTTGTTTGGAAGAAAAGTCCATCTACAACACTAAGGCGGCGTACACACGACCGAGGTTCTCGCTAGAAACCAGCGAGAACCTCGCTGGAAGCTGCATTCCAGCGAGAACCTCGGCCGCGTGTACGCTCTCGGTGAGCATCCCGTCGGGAATGCCGTCGAGCAGAAATAGAGAGCATGTTCTCTATTTGCTCGACGGCCCGCCTGGATGAATGGCTGGTTGCCATTCCCGACGGTGCGGGTAGCCGAATCTGACGGCCGGCAGAGAACCTCGACGGGCGGAACGATGTGTTCTGCCCGTCGAGGTTCTCTGCCGTGTGTACGCGGCTTCAGAGGTGTTATCTAGAAATTTTCAAACACTTCTAATCATTAATAATTTTTTGGGGCAAATCTTAATACAGAAAATAACTAATGTATCTACAAAATATGTACCAAGACTACTTAAACAATGCAAAAGTGTATGCACCATCATCACAGTGCACTACAGAAAGCAGAAAAATAGATGGAAATGCACATATCCTAACTGTTTTACCTGCCAAAAACTATTGCTTTACTTGTGATTTCAAAACCCTTGTGAGATAGCATTTCTATTTCCCGGACCTCTAATGCAGTGGCAGCAAAGCTTGGTCAAGAACACACTCCAGCCTGGTCAATGAAGAAGCAGTAACACATTATTTAGGTCTTTACTTTGCAGTCTTCATCTGTCAGCATGTTCTTTGAAAGCACGTGCAATTCCAACAGATCCAGAATGGCTCCTAGAGCAGTGGCGGCTGGTGCTCAAAATTTTTGGGGGGGGCGCAAACGGAAAAAAAAATATTGCAGCCTCACTGTGCCCATCACATGCAGCCACTGTGCCATGCCACCAAATGCAGCCAATGTGCCACCAAATGCAGCCACTGTGCCATGCCACCAAATGCAGCCACTGTGCCATCAATTGTCACCACTGTGCCATGCCATCAAACACAGAAACTGTGCCATCAATTGTCACCACTGTGCCATGCCATCAAATGCAGCCACTGTGCCATCAATTGTCACCACTGTGCCATGCCACCAAATGCAGCCACTGTGCCATCAATTGTCACCACTGTGCCATGCCATCAAACACAGCAACTGTGCCATCAATTGTCACCACTGTGCCATGCCATCAAATGCAGCCACTGTGCCATCAATTGTCACCACTGTGCCATGCAACACAGCAACTGTGCCATCAATTGTCACCACTGTGCCATGCCATCATATGCAGTCACTGTGCCATCAATTGTCACCACTGTGCCATGCCATCAAATGCCACCACTGTGCCATCAATTGTCACCACTGTGCCATGCCATCAAACGCCACCACTGTGCCATCAATTGTCACCACTGTGCCATGCCATCAAACGCCACCACTGTGCCATCAATTGTCACCACTGTGCCATGCCATCATATGCAGTCACTGTGCCATCAATTGTCACCACTGTGCCATCAATTGTCACCACTGTGCCATGCCAAACGCCACCACTGTGCCATCAATTGTCACCACTGTGCCATGCCATCATATGCAGTCACTGTGCCATCAATTGTCACCACTGTGCCATGCCATCAAATGCAGTCACTGTGCCATCAATTGTCACCACTGTCCCATGCCATCAAATGCAGTCACTGTGCCATCAATTGTCACCACTGTGCCATGCCATCAAACGCCACCACTGTGCCATCAATTGTCACCACTGTGCCATGGCATCATATGCAGTCACTGTGCCATCAATTGTCACCACTGTGCCATGCCATCATATTCAGTCACTGTGCCATCAATTGTCACCAATGTGCCATGCCATCAAACGCAGCTACTGTGCCCATCAATTGTCACCAATGTGCCATGCCATCATATGCAGTCACTGTGCCATCAATTGTCACCACTGTGCTATGCCATCATATGCAGTCACTGTGCCATCAATTGTCACCACTTGTGTCACCAATTGTGCCATGCCATCAAACGCCACCACTGTGTCATCAATTGTCACCAATGTGCCATGCCATCAAAAGCAGCTACTGTGTCCATCAATTGTCACCACTGTGCCATGCCATCAAATGCAGTCACTGTGCAATCAATTGTCACCACTGTGCCATGCCATCAAACGCAGTCACTGTGCCATCAATTGTCACCACTGTGCCATGCCATCAAATGCAGTCACTGTGCCATCAATTGTCACCACTGTGCCATGCCACCAAACGCCACCACTATGCCATCAATTGTCACCACTGTGCCATGCCATCAAACGCCACCACTGTGCCATCAATTGTCACCACTGTGCCATGCCATCATATGCAGTCACTGTGCCATCAATTGTCACCACTGTGCCATGCCAAACGCCACCACTGTGCCATCAATTGTCACCACTGTGCCATGCTATCATATGCAGTCACTGTGCCATCAATTGTCACCACTGTGCCATCATATTCAGTCACTGTGCCATCAATTGTCACCACTGTGCCCCATGCCACTGTGCTCATTGTCGCCTCTGTGCCCCATGCCACTGTGCCCCATGCTGCCACTGTGCCCCATGCTGCCCCTTTCCCTGTAAAAAAAATCACTTACCTGACGCTTCCATGTCCTCCCTCGATGTCTTCTGCCGCCGTGGAGAAGCTTCAGCCAATCAGGTTCCTGAAAACCAGAATCCGGGAACCTGATTGGCTGAAACGGCTGTCAGTCTAATGCAAGGACCGCAGGTTGCCTGCGCTCCGAGCATAGACTTCCAAGAGCCGGAGGGCGGCACTGGAAAAGCCTATCAGAGCCGCTGGCTTTGATAGGCAGTTCCCCTCAGCCAACCAGCTGCCGCTATTCGGGTAACCGGCGTCCCATGTCCGGTTATACGAATAGACCAGGCAGCTGGCAACAGTAACACACGTCCAATGCATAGCATTGAACGTGTGTTACTTGCGAGAGGGGGTGGCGCTGCAGCGCCCTCTATAGACGGCCGCCAGAACTTCGGCTAAAATGTCAAAATGACATTTTAGCCGAATAAAAGTTCTTAAAGGGCCCGTTTTTTTATTTATTTTTTATTTATTTTTTCTTGTGACTGCGGGAGGGGCGGCGGCGCCCGTGCGCCCATATGGGCGGGCCGCCACTCTCCTAGAGTCAGCCAGGAGATTAGAGGAAGTTGATAGCAAGATTAGATTAAGCACAACATTTGAATTTAAAATACAAGTAAAGTCCATAAATGCATGTAAAAAAAAAATATATATATGAATGAAGAAAGGTATCGAAAAGTTTACTTCCGTCAAATATTGCTGTGTATTGCTGGCAACATTTTCCATCTTTTCCTTTTTTTTATGTGTTAAGCAGGACAGAAAGTGATAGGATATCTATCTTAAAAGGAGGACACAAATAAAGATTTAGGGCCAGATCCACAAAGATCGGCGTATCTTTGTGCGGGCGTAGCATATCTTCTTTAAGCTACGCCGCCCCAACTTAGAGAGGCAAGTGCCGTATTCACAAAGCACTTGCGTCCTAAGTTACGGCGGCGTAGCGTAAATGGGTCGGTGTAAGCCCGCTTAATTCAAATGTGTTTGATGTGGGCGTGTTTTATTTAAATTAAGTGTGACCCCACGTAAATTACGTTTTTTACTAACGGCGCATTCGCCGTCCGTGAACGTATTCCAGTGTGCATGCTCCAAATTATGCCGCTGAGACTCATTGGTTTCGACATGAAAGTAATTTACGCACAGCCTCATTCACGGACGAGTTACGCAAACAACGTAAAACGTGAAAATTTTTACGCTGTCCCGACGTCCATACTTAACATTGCGTACACCTCTATATAGCAGGGAAATATATGAGCCCAGTATTATTGGGATAAAAGAAAATAATCATATAAATATAAGGAAAAATAATCCATTTATTGCAGATCCACTTCTAAAATCAAGGAAGAAACAGTCCATATAGAATAATATAATATACAGGGCTGTAGAGTAGTGAGCAATATACGCAAACAGTTCCACCAGCAGACACCAGCATTTCATGGGGTTAAACCTCAAGGGTTCAATGCGCAGGCCATCATGAGGAAAAAACACACTGACAGTACCTTGGTGGCAGATGGTGGGAGATGGTACACAGAAAGCCGCCGTCAGATCTTTAAATAAGGACCTGACATCAAACAGTCCACAATGCCATCTCCCACCATCTGGCACCAAGGTACTGTCAGTGTGTTTTTTCCTCAAGCCGCGTACACACGGCAGAGAACCTCGACGGGCAGAACACATCGTTCCGCCCGTCAAGGTTCTCTGCCGGCCGTCGAAATCGGCGACCTGCCCGTCGGGAATGGCATTCATCCAGGTGGGCCGTCGAGCAAAAAGAGAGCGTGCTCTCTTTTCGCTCGACGGGATTCCCGACGGGCGGGGCGAGCCAGGAGCGTACACACGGCCGAGGTCCTCGCTGGAATGCAGCTTCCAGCGAGGTTCTCGCTGGTTTCCAGCGAGAACCTCGGTCGTGTGTACGCCGCCTCATGATGGCCTGCGCATTGAACCCTTGAGGTTTAACCCCATGAAATGCTGGTGTCTGCTGGTGGAACTGTTTGCGTATATTGCTCACTACTCTACAGCCCTGTATATTATATTATTCTATATGGACTGTTTCTTCCTTGATTTTAGAAGTGGATCTGCAATAAATTGATTATTTTTCCTTATATTTATATGATTATTTTATTTTATCCCAATAATACTGGGCTCATATATTTCACAGACTTTTAAGAGACTTGTTTTGTGTATGTTATCTGTGTTGGGTACTTCCGGATACCGTCATTCCCGCAGCACTGAATTGTCTATACGATACCCTATACAGTAATTACTATAGGGTCTGTTTTACCTCACCTACCGGCTTATATCCCTTCTAGTGCCAGTGAACTTTTGCATATTTTTTTCTATATAGCAGGGGTAACTTTACGCCGGACATATGCTTACGCAAACGACGTAACAAAAATGCACCAGCCGCAAGTACGTTTGTGAATCGGCGTATCTAGCTCATTTGCATATTTGACACGTAAAACGACGGAATCGCCCCTACCGGCCAGCGTATAATTGCACACAATTATACGCCGGTGTGGGCAAGTTACGTCGGCGGAGAAAGCCTATTTTTTTTACGTATCTGCCTTTGAGAATCGGCGTAAAGATACGCCAGCTGCATGAGATGTTCCCTTACGTTAATCCAGGTGACATGTCTGACAGGTCACATACTAAGGAGAAATCAAAATGGGAACACTGAGAATATTTAAAATTCAATGGAGGTTCTAAGCCTTCCCTGTACTGGAAAGTGCAATATTTTTCTACTTTGGTTTGAGATGATAGAAAGGCAAAAGTAACTAAAAAAACGACTTGCAACCAAGATATGCAGAATACTATCTCTGAACGCACAACACATCAAACCTTGAAGCAGATGGGATACAGCAGTAGAAGACCACACCAGGTGCCACCCCTGTCAGCTAAGAATAGGAAATCAAGGCTAAAAATTTGCACAGGCTCACCAAAATTGGACAATACAAGGCCGCGTACACACAAACGTTTTCCTCGGCAGAATCCATCAAGAAACTTGATGGGAGAGCTTTTTTGCCGAGGAAAACGGCCGTGTGTATGCTTTTTATCGAGTAAATTGTCAAGGAACTCGACGAGGAAAAAAGAGAGCAAGTTCTCTTTTTCCTCAACGGGAGTTGTCGTGTCCCTCGTCGGGCTGGTTTTCTACGAGAAACACGTTGGTGTGTATGCTTAGAAACCCGTGCACCTTCGGCAAAAGTAGTATTTGTAATGGAAATAGCACATTTGTCACGCTGTAACAGACTGAAAAGTGCAAATGTCTCTTACCAAACTTTTTCCTAACATGCAGTAACATGAGATCAGCAAAAGAAGCCCCTGCCGTTGTATGTGTTGAAGTCACTGAGTTTGAGAACGAGGAGATTTGGTCTCGACAGTGTCTACGCAAAGACAGCTTGTCAAGTTTCTCGACAAGCCTAACAAGGAACTCTACAAGGAAAACGATGTGTCTGAAACAACGAGTTCCTCGGTCGTGTATACGAGGCCGAAGATTGGAAAAATGCTGCCTGGTCTGATAAGTCTCGATTTCAGCCTTCACATTCAGATGGTAGGCTCAGAATTTGGCATAAACAACATGAAACGCTTGGATCCATCTTGCCTTCTATCAACGTTTCAGGTTAGTGGTATTAGTGTAATAGTGTGGGGGATTCTTTCTTGGAACACTTTAGGCCCCTTAGTGCCAAATGAGCATTGTTTAAATGCCATGGCCTACCTGAGTATTGTTGCTGACCATGTCCATTCCTTTATGACTACAGTGTACCCATCTTCTGATAGCTACTTCCAGCAGGACAATGTACCCCATGTCACAAAGCTCAAATCATCTTAAACTGGTTTCTTGAACATGACAATGAGTTCACTGTACACCAATGGCCTCCACAGTCACCAGGTCTCAATCCAATAGAGCACATTTGGTTGTGGTGAAAAGGAAGATTCGCATTATGGACAAATCTGCAACTGCATGATGCCATCGTGTCACTATGGACCAAAATCTCTGAGGAATGATTCTAACCACAATTAAGGCAGTTCTGAGGGGAAAAGGGGGTCCAACCCAGTACTAGCAAGGTGTACCTAATAAAGTGCCTGGTGAGTGTATACTTTCTGTAGAAAGCCCTAAAGCTCCATTCTGAGGAATTTAGGTCACTGCAAATACATGGATCTGAAACATGCAGGCAAGTATTTATGAAAGGGCTAAACACTATACAGTGAAATGCTAAAGTATTCAGACCCCCTTCACTTTTCAATTTTGTTACGTTGCAGCTTAATACTACAGTTGTTTAATTTCATTGTTTTTTTTCTTATTAATCTACACTCAGTATCCCAAAATGAAAAAGTGAAACCAGAATTTTACAAATGGTTGCAAATGTATGAAAAAGGAAAAACTGAAACATCACATTGGCATTATTCAGACCTTTGCAACAGCACTTGACATTTAGCTCAGATACCTCCCATTTCTCTTGATTGTTGCTTTCTCTTGATTGTTTCTACACCTTGATTGGTATCTACCTGTGGTAGAAGGCCTCACAACTGAAAACAGATGTTGTATCAGAGTAAAAGGAAAAGGCTGCAAAATAATTTATGCTGCACCAAAGAATCCCAAGAACACAGTGGCCTCCATAATTTTCAAACGGAAGAAGTTTGGCACAACCAGGACTCTTCCAAGAGCTGGTGGCCCATCCAAACTGAGCAATCGGGGGAGAAGAGCACCCTGACTGGGCTCCAAAGATCCTGTATGGAGATGGGGCAAAGTTCCAGAAGGACAACCATCGCAGCAGCCCTCCACTGATTTGGGCTTTATGGCAAAGTGGCTAGATGGAAGCCTTTATGTGAAAACACATGAAAGCCTGCTTGGAGTTTGCAAACAAGCTCATCAAGTACTCTCAGACTGTGAGGAACAAGATTCTCTGGTCTGATGAAACAAAGATTGAACTGTTTGGCCACAATTCTAAATGTTATGTCTGGAGGAAATCAGGAGCCGCTCATCACCTGCTTAATACCATCCAAACAGTGATGCATGGTGGTGGTAGCATAATGCTGTGGGGGTGTTATTTAGCAACAGGGATTAGGAAATTGGTCGGGGTTGAGGGAAAGCTAAATGGAGTAAAGTACAGAGATATCCTGAATAAAAACCTGTTCCACTGCGCTCAAGAGCCAAGACTGGGCCGAAGGTTCACCTTCCAGTATGAGATCGATCCTAAGCAATCAGCCAAGACAACACAGGAGTAGCTTAGGGACACCTCTGTGAATGTCCTAGCGTAGCCCAGCAAGTTCCCCGACTTAAACCCTATGGAACTTCTCTGCTGAGACCTGAAAATGGCTGTCCTCCAACGGTCCCTATCCAACCTGACTGAGCTTGAGAGGATTTGCATGGTAGAATGGCAGAAAATCCCCAATCCAGGTGTGCAAAGCTTGTCGTATCATACACAAAAAGCTGTAATTGCTGCCAAAAGTACTTTAACAAAGTACAGAGTAAAACGTTTGAATACTGAAATACCTGTGATATATATTTTTTTTCTTTTTAATAAATTAATTTCTAAAATTCTATTTTCACTTTGTCATTATGTGGTACTGAGCGTAGGATATGAGAAAAAATGAATTTAAACAACTGTAGTATTAGGCTACAACAAGACAAAATTGTGAAGGGGGTCTGAATACTTTATGAATGCACTGTACAAAACTTAAATATCAACACCTGCTGTAGAAACCTGAACAAGAACTAAATGAATATTGAATGAGTAATTTATTAGTTCCGCCTTCCTCCCTTTCCTCTGTTGTAAGAAGAACAAGGGGCAGGCTTACCAATGTACACACTACACTGTCTACATTGATGATCACTGTAATAGGTTAATGGTACAATGTGCCTATAAACCAAGCCATCCAATGGCAGCTTGGTTCACAGCCATTAGCAACTGTAGCAGGTGTGGAGGTGTGTTTGGGGTCGTTATCATGTTGGAAATACTGCCCTGCGGCCCATTCTCCGAAGGGAGGGCATCATGTTTTGCTTCAGTATGTCACAGTACATTTTGGCATTCATGGTTCCCTCAATGAACTTGTAGCTCTCCAGAGTCGGCAGCACTCATACAGCCCCAGACCATGACACTCCCACCACAATGCTTGACTGTAGGCAAGAAACACTTGTCTTTGTACTCCTCACCTGGTTGCTGCCACACACGCTTGACACCATCTGGACCAAATACGTTTATCTTGGTCTCATCAGACCACAGGACAGGATTCCAGTAATCCATGTCCTTAGTCTGCTTGTCTTCAGCAAACTGCTTGTGGGCTTTTTTTGCATCATCTTTAGAAGAGGCTTCCTTCTGGGACAACACCCATGCAGACTAATTTGATGCAGTGTGCGGTTTATGGTCTGAGCACTGACAGGCTGACCCCCCACCTCTTCAACCTCTATAGCAATGCTGGCAGCACTAAAGCATCTATTTCCCAAAGACAGCCTCTGGATATGATGCTGAGCACGTGTACTCAAATTATTTGGTCGACCATGGCGAGGCCTGTTCTGACTGGAACCTTTCCTATTAAACAGCTGTATGGTCTTGGCCATCGTGCTGCTGCTCAGTATTAAGGTCTTGGCAATTGTCTTATAGCCTAAGCCATCTTTTTGTAGAGAAACAATTATTTTTTTCAGATCCTCAGAGTTCTTTGCCATGAGGTGCCATGTTGAACTTCCAGTGACCAGTATAAGGCCCCTTTCACACTGGGGTGGGAGCCGCGGTGGCGGTATAGCGCCGCTAAAAGTAGCGGCACTATACCGTCGGATTTGCCATGGGATTCGGGCACTAGTGGTGCGGTATTAACCCTCGCTAGCAGCTGATAAAGGGTTAATACCGCCCGCAATGCACCTCTGCAGAGACAGAATTCTATTTTACAATAAAAAAATATATATTTTACAATAAAAGCCAGAGCCTCTCAAAATACAGTATGAAACTAGAATGCCAGCTACAACCCTCTGGAAAACAGCCTGACCTCCATTACTATTGGTTCTTACCAAATGTACTGACAATGAATAACACACACAAAATAAATATTAAATGTTATACATTAAACTCTTAAAAAACACATTCCTAGACATTGGCATATACATTTTTGCTACTGTACAGTATAAAAATAGTTTGGATACATTTCAAGGACTCATAAATAAATGCATTGAGTTGTCCATTACCATGGAGCACATTTAAAATCATGCATAGTGATTTTAGTGTAGAGCATCTTTGTATTTGCTAAAGTGCTGAACATGTCAATATGCTTTGCAAACAGAAATGCGTGTGTTTATTTTTAGAGCTAATAAACAAAAAAATGTGAATAACATACAGATTTGCTACATAATTCAGAAGAAATCGAGGGATGTCGCATATTTTACATATTTTTCCTCTGTATTACCCTGAATACATACATTAAAATGGTATTATTTAAAGTATGCTACTAAAAGAAAGACACACGTGTGTCAATTTTGTGTTAATACACAAAGGGGTTTAAAAGTTATTAGCAGTTGAATCTACTCACTGCGAAATTACATAATTAGCTGTGTTCATGGATGTGTGAAATAGCCATAGCCACTAAGGAATAGTTAAGTATTTTATTTATTTCTTTTTTTTTTTTTTATCGCCTAGAGTTCAACTTTATGAGAGAAATATGGGGACCATCATTGTTGCCGTACTAAACCTGCTAGTACATTTTACACACTCCCCTCCCCTCAGAGTGGCAATGCTGCTGTCTGCTGTACATTCTGTTCTCCTTCATCCAGAGTGGGGGCACCCTAATATGGGAGGTGTGTTACTGGCAAGAGCACCCGGTCAAATCAGAGGCAAAAGCCTAAAAAAAAGAAAGATAATTGAGCCACCACATTTAATGATTGGTAAGCTGCAAAATAGTACATTTTTAGTTTTGGGTTTTATACCACTTTAAAATTGGACAGTGTCAGTCTGTAGAACAGTGGACGGTGTCAGTAGGCAAAGGATGGTGTCAGCAGGGCAGAGTCAGTAGAACAGTGAATGGTGACAGCAGGGCAGTGGAGTCAGTAGGGCACTGGGTGGTGTCAGTAGGGCAAAGGACGGTGCCAGTAGGGCAGAGTCAGTAGAACAGTGAATGGTGTCAGCAGGGCAGTGGAGTCAGAAGAGCAGTGGATGGTGTCAGTAGGGCAGAGTCAGTAGAATAGTGAATGGTGTCAGCAGGGCAGTGGAGTCAGCAGAGCAGTGGATGGTGTCAGCAGTTATTTTATTTGTATTCTCTTTTATTATCAATTGTAATTATTAATGATTTGTATCCAACAATTTTAATTATTAATAATTGTATTATTTTTTACAACTTATTTTTTTACAATATTATTTTTTATTTTAGGATCCCGGTTGGGGGGGAGGGGTTTTGGTAAAATTTCAGGGGTTTAAACAGACCCCTGATGTCTCATGTTTGAGACAAAGAAAGGGACTGAGGACAGAGATTCCCAAGCTCCTTTATCTGCCCCCTCAGCTGCAGTGGACAGTAAATGAATGTGCTGAGCGGCTTCCTTTTCATTCACAAACTGAAGCATAGGAAACACAGTTTAATATGCTTCAGTTGTGAATGAACACAGTCGGTGATCAGTACTGATCACTGACAGTGTTCATTAAGAAAAGTGAGGGGCTGGTAAATGAAATATTTACTAGCTCCTTCCCCTGCGCTTCATCCTGACACATCCTATGCAGCAGTCAGTGGGATAGGTGAAGAGGGCAAACCCAGCAGAGCTGTAGGGCTCAAGGGAGCATACAGGGTGGCCGGGCAACACCAAGAAGAGAAACTTGGAGAGGAGGGGCAGCAATGGCTGCATTTATTGGAACAGATCATCTTTAATTTCCTTCCTGCAGCCGCTGAATGGGGAGGAGGAGAAGCAAGCATTGCCGGCATTCAGAGGCTGCAAGGAGGAAAACAGAGCTGATCAGTTCCACTAAATGCCGCCCTCACTGCTGCTCCTCTCCGGTTTCTGGTGTCAGCAACCAATGGACTTGGTCTACCTTTCACCTGCCTGCAATTGACAGGTAGATGCTGACCCTCAATATAGAGATATCAGTGTGCCACTTTGTCAAGTGGCCTGTGTCCAAAGGAATTTACAATACTACAGCAATCTTTATATTATTAGGGCAGTTAATAAAGGTTTTAGGAAAGCCAATGCATTTTAGTGGTCTGCAGCCCACTACATTTGTGCAAACATTTGATAACAAATAAAATATAAATATATAGATCTGTTGAACATGTATATAAAAATATTAAATGTATGTATATTTTTATAGAATCATATTTATATTTTTTTATTATTTTCAAATAGGTTTGGTATTAGCCTATACGCAGATCCCAAAACACATTGGCTCTCCTGGAACCTTCTAAGAACATTCCAATTACTTAAAGACTGCCGTATTAGGCAGCGTACACACGCTCAAACTTATCAGATGAAGACGGTCCGACGGACCGTTTTCATCGGATATGTCTGCTGGGCTGTTTTGGTCTGATGGTTGTACACACCATCAAACCAAAATCCCCGTCGGCAGACAGCGCGGTGACGTGGCGGTGACGTTGACGCTGCCACGTCACCGAACCAGGAAGTAAAATAGGCATGTGCGGACAGATATGTCCACTAGTTAGTGTACTAACCAGCGGACATGTCGGACGGTCGGTCTGTCTGCTCGACCGTACACACGTCCGGATTTGTCTGCTGATATGGTCCGTCGGACCGGTTTCAGCAGATAAATTTGATCGTGTGTATGCGGCCTTAGAGTTCATCCCTTTAGATGTAGCCCTACTCCTCCGAGTGCAATCTTTTCTTTTACTAATAAAAACGTGAAAGCATTAAAACCTGACAGAGGTTTATCTCTTGCAATTTTTATAGTTGGGCTTTACCGATAACCCTTATAGTCGTGGAACATTTGATCTGTGCCTAGGAGTGAGGTCATGTGAGGGCGCATGGAATCAGCACTTTTTATTTAAGAAAAATAAAGTTGATCCAACCACATGCTTTGGTAAAAACTGTTGTTGACAACATGTTTCTGCTGGTTTAACCACTTCAGCCCTCGAAGAATTTTAACCCTTCCTGATCGGGCCATTTTTTGCGACCCCCGCTGCGTCGCTTTAACTGACAATTGTGACGCTATACCCAAACAAAATTGACATAATTTTTTTCCCACAAGTAGGGCTTCCTTTTGGTGGTATGCGATCAAGGGGTTAAATGTGTTCCCTAGGGAGTGATTCTAACTGTGGGGGATGGGACTGACTGGGTGAGGAGAGCAATTGTTGTTCCTAAGCATTAGGAACAGCAGATCGGTCTCCTCACCCCTGACAGAACGGAGATCGGTCTGTTTACATTGACAGATCTCTGTTCTAACCTTCACAGGAGCAATCGCGAGTAGCTGGTGGCCATCGGGCCCATGCGCACAAGCTCCTATGTCATGCCACGGGCATGCACACGGGCGCCCTTTACTCCTTAAAGTGCCCGCTGTACAGCTACGTCGTTTTGCGCAGGAGTGCCATTCTGCCGCCAGCAATCGACGGCAGGCTGTCACAAGCGTTTAAGGTAAGAAGTTTGAAGATAGGCACACTAAGCAATGAAGATTGATATCTGAACCACCACAGCCTGCTGGGCAATAAGTAAATTAGCACACAAGATCACCTCTTTTCTGTGTTTGATCTTTCCTCCTTAGAATAACAACATTGAAAAATATAGTGGAGCCTGACTGACTCACAGTGTCCTTCTATATCTTCCAATCTAACATACAAAAATGTATATTAAACCAATATGAAGGAAGATTACTTATACTAGTTTTATTTTGAATAAATTAAATATGTTTTCAGAAATAAACAACAGAATTAGACCTTGTTCACAGACCCACACCTGCACCCACAAGGCTGACAAAGTCATGGTTATGGCCGCGTACACACGACCGAGAAACTCGACGGGCGAAACACATAGTTTTCCCTGTCGAGTTCCTTGTTCGGCTGTCAAAAAACTCGGCAAGCCAAATTTTCCCATTGCCCGGTCGAGGAAATAGAGAACATGCTCTCTTTTTGGCTCGACGAGTTCCTCGACAGTTTTCTCGGCAAAAAAGTTTACACACGACCGGTTTCCTCGGCAGAATACGTCTCCCACGGTGTTTCTTGCTGAGTTCTGCCGAGGAAACCGGTCATGTGTACGGGCCTTACACCTATGCAGCTTGCAGTTTGCATAATCCAGGTGTATTTTGCGTTTTCCACTACACATTTTTGATCCCTTGAAGTCTTTGGAACCAAAACCAGGAAAAAAAGTCTCTGGCCCTTTTCAAAAAAAGCACAGATGTGAACATGAACCATAGGAAACCCTGGTAAATGGACTGTAGTGCAAAACAGAAAAGGCACTATAACAGAATAGGTGTAAACCAAGCAAAACACACCCCTTATGTGGGCATAGACTTAAACTTAAAGTAGAACTTTGAGTCATTTTGTCATTTTTTCATCTAGTAAATCTTCTGCCCTTGTTGTTTTAACTTTGGATAGTAAAACATTTTTTTTTGCCAGTAAATACCTTATACAGCCCACTTTCTGTTTGTCTGGAAAAAAAAACCTAGGCTTATGACATCATACACAGCTCTCTCTCTCTCACTCTCATAAGAGTTTGCCAGGAAGTGAGGGGGGGGGTGAGCCATAAGAGGGCCAATGAGAGCTGCAGAGCTGGAGGTGTGCTTCTGTGTAAATCCAGTAAGTGATCAGGCAGCAGCTTTAACTGCCCACAGTTAAAATGGATTCAGCATTCAGTACCTGTCCACCACTGGTGGAAGAAAAGGAAAAGTACCCGTGATGTCAGGTGAAATGACAGAAGACTGCTGTAAATTATGTATAAATATGTTTTCTAATTTAACATAAAGGTAGCTTTGAGTTGGGTTATACATAAATATATATATATATATATATATATATATATATATTTATATTTATATAGGTCTATAGTTCTGCCTTAAAAGAAAGAAACAGAACACAAAAACAGGGAGCGCCATTCCTTGACTGTACAAGAAAAGGTCAGAAGCTGATACAAGACATTTAAATGTCAACTTCCCTAAAAGAGGGCATGGAAGACTTTAATACAGTTTGTTTTATGGAATATTTCTCCAAACTGTGCAAATGTATAAAGCTTCTGTAAACCAATTTCCTTGTGTTGCCCGTTTATAATAACATATAAAAAGACCTCTCCCTTTCATACTTGTATGTAATAATTGTGTTATGCTACTTTGAAGTTAAGCTATCAAGGTGCAAATTACATTTCTTTTGTTAGAAGAGGTGTTATATGGTAGTCTAGTGGATAGAAGAATGCAAGTTCTCATCTTTTGGCTAAAGCCTAAGCCAGGCGGCATGTATCATTACTTGATCTGGATGCTGCGAGACCCTGCTACTCTGTTACATCATATTGCATGTTTTGAACCAAATAAATGTGAGTGCATTTCCTTAACCACTTCAGCCCCAGATAATTTGGCTGCTCAATGACCAGGCCATTTTTTGAGATACGGCACTGCGTCGGTTTAACTGACAATTGCCCGATCATGCAACGCTGTACCCAAACAAAATTGACGCCGCAATAAGCGTATATTGATTGGTTTGCGTAAAAGTTAGAGTTAAAAAATAGGGTATAGATTTATCGCATTTTTATAATTTTTTTTACTAGTAATGGTGGCGATCTGTGATTTTATCGAGACTGCGATATTGCGGCGGACAGATCGGACATACATAAATCACTGTTCTTGCTCTGTTAAGAGCGATCGTGGGTGCCAGGCAGTCATCGTGTCAGCCGGGGCACTTGTTCTCTTATGCATTTTAACCACGATACTGCACTATTGGAGATTGTGTCCTTTATTCTGAGAGTTCTGTGGAGTCATCATAGCTGGGGAAGTTCTATCATCAGGTGGAGGAAGTGAACAGAGGACCCACTATCTGGTGTTCAGGATTGTTTACCATTGTGCTGTGTTGGCCATTTTGAGGGTTTAGTCCTGTGGTGAGCGAGTATTTCACGTGGTGACGGAGCACTCTTGTTATATGGTGGAGCGCATATTGAAATGCGAAGATGCACTAGAGCACTTTATGTGTGGACTGTTGAGACTTTATTTATTTACCTAATATGTGTTTAGGTATTTTTTAATGTATCAATGTTTTATAACACAGTTTATTATTGAATGATTGATCACTATTGGGCAGCACTATTACAACTTTTTTATGATCCCCACACATTTATTTCCTGGGCACTTTCATCCCCTTCCTGCCCAGACCAATTTTCAGCTGTTCTCACGCTTTGAATGACAATTACTCAGTCATGCAACACTGTACCCAAACATTTTTACCATTTTTTTCACACAGAGAGAACTTTCTTTTGGTGGTATGGTAATCACCACAGTTTATTTTTTATTTTTTTGCAATATAAGTGTATAAAAATTGTGGAAAAAAATTATAATATATTTTTTAGTTTCTATTATAACATTTTGCAAATAAGTAATTTTTATTCATAAATTTGAGTCAACATTTGTACTGCTACATATCTTTAGTAAAAAATAACCCAAATTAGTGGCTATTATTTAGTCTGTGTGAAAGTTAGAAACTATGATGCCAATCAATAAAAATTGACACACCTGATGTACTGGTGGCCTACCTTATTTCACGAGGCCCTGAAAAGTCAGGACAGTACAAATACCCGTAAATGACCACTTTTTGGAAAGTAGACAGTCCAAAGTATTTAGTAAGAGGCATGGTGAGTTTTTTGAAGTTGCAATTTTTTCCCACAATTCTTGGGGGGAAAAAAATGAAGATATATATATATATATATATATATTTTTTTCCTTTTTTTTATATTTTTTTTTTCTACACAAAACTGTCATAATAACAAGTTTGTTCTCACACACAGCATATGCATACTTGCAATTACACCCCAAAATACATTCTGCTATGCCTCCCGAGCATAGCAATACCACATGTGTAAGACTTTTTCACAGCCTAGTAAAAGGCCCAGGACAGTGGAATTACCCACAAAATGACCCCATTTTGGAAAGCAAACACCACAACGTATATTCTATGATGCATAATGGGTCTTTAGAACATGTCATTTTTTTCCACAAGTTTTTCGAAACAACAAAGTTGTCAATTTATAAAGATTTTTCTAACACATAGCATGTACATAGCAAAAATTACACCCCAAAATACATTCTGCTACTTCTCTTGAGGATGTACTCTTCTGCTAAGGCTCCACTCTCTAGTCCCTTATAATCCCCACATTCAACTCAGACAGTACCTCCTTCATAGTTGAATCTCAAATCTATGGCTGAAGGATCCGTTCATGCATCCCCAGACAAGTCTGCCTTTATGTTGGCTTATTATTGAGATGTTATAACCATGTTTCATTATGTTTATCGCCTTTAACAACCCTATTATCCCCCAACCGGAAGGGGTACAATTTTTTTTCTTGTTCTGCATGTTGAACCATTGTGATATAAGAGCCAGACTTTGTTGCTTGTTTTTCTGTAAAAGTTCTCAATACAAATTACTGAAAATAAAGCAGAACTCTGCTTCTGATGCTTGGTCGAAAACTGTGACACTAAACTTTGGTTTATAAAAACAAAAAATTATATTCAAGTATGTATACCTAAATTGAAAAGAATAGAGAATAGAGTGATTGTGCCGCTACATTGCGCCAGTCTAACGTAAAGGCGGTGCGCTACGCCGGTCCAATAATGCGCAGATGTACGTGAATCTGGCCCTTAGTTGCTAGGTGAGATAAGTGCCATCTTCCACCAGAATGAAGCAAATATTCTACTCAAACAGGCATGTGTTAATAGAAATATTCTCCAATGAACAAGGGTCTCCCACTCAACAGGCACCAACAATCAGCAATGTGGATCACAAAAAAACAAGAAGCTTCTCATTGTGTAGTAAAATGTATTTAATGAAGTAGCATAACAGTTAAACAATTGAACTTTAATTCGCCCAATAAAAGACACGCAGGTACGCAGTTTGCGTTCCACCTGCATTCCAACCATCAGAAGTGACAAGTCACAAACTATGTGGCCCGACGTGTTTTGTCAGCAACATCTGATGTCATCAGGGGTCATGTAATTGGACCTGTCACTTCTTCGTATTTTTACAATACCGCATATTGGATATCCAATCCACTCCCATCCTCAATAATCGTTAAAAATATCTACAACTACGAAGGACGACAAGCAGAGTTAAAAACGTATCTTTAATATTCACTAACTATTATGCTAGAACTTAAAAATAAAAAAAAAGGATAATTTAATAAAAATGTCCAAAAAATATTAAATATAAAAAAAACATATAGAAAGACATAGCACACCCTCTAGTGGTGTCCTGAAAGAAAAGCAACTTGGAAATTCAATGCAGTATACGACCTTGGAAACACCATCTTGTGGATAACCAGAATATCACCCCCACTTTGCTAGCAAATAGTCAGAAATGGAGTAAGTTGGAACACCATAACAAATTAATAGTTGGAAAGATAGCAGTTGAAGTCTATATCCACGTTAATTCAAGCAGGATGTAAAGTATTACCTTTATAAATCCATTCCGTTTCATTTTTTTACACATTTTGCTTCATATTACCCCCCGCCAATGAGGCATAACTCTGTCAATACCGCAAAAAGAGGCCAGGCTGGTGTCCTAATTATGATTAATTCTAAAATGATTGGACAAGTTATGCTTTGGAAACCCATTCTTGATGTTATTGAGGTGCTCATTAATTATAATCCCTAACTTTCTGGTCGTGCGTCCCACATATTGAAGCCCGCATGGACAGGAAATCAGGTAGGTGACAAAAAAGGTGGACATGAGATTTTTCAATAATAAATTTAATTGTAATATTAAATATAATAATATTGACAATTTAATATTGACAAATTCATTTCATGTGATTCCACCTGTCAAAAAATGAAACAAAATACATTTATAAACGTAATACTTTACATCCTGCTGGTATTAATGTGGATATAGACTTGAATTGATATCTTTCCAACTATTAATTTGTTATGGTGTTCCAACTTAATCCATTCCTGACTATTTGTTAGAAAAGTGGGGGTAATATTCTGGTTATCCACAAGATGGTGTTTCCAATGTCGAGCGCTTATAT
The DNA here is from genome assembly GCA_029574335.1 of Rana kukunoris. Taxonomy (NCBI): domain Eukaryota; kingdom Metazoa; phylum Chordata; class Amphibia; order Anura; family Ranidae; genus Rana; species Rana kukunoris. The sequence continues at coordinate 224,602,249 of CM056050.1, read as the reverse complement.
TACATTGAATTTCCAAGTTGCTGTTCTTTAAGGCCACCACTAGGGTGTGCAATGTCTCTCTATATGTTTTTTATATTACATTTTTTTTTTTACATTTTTATAAAATTCCCCTTTTTAAAAATTTTAGATTCTAGTTAGTAAATATTAAAGATCAGTTTTTGATTCTACTTGTCCCCATTTGTAGTTGTAGATATTTTTAACGATTATTGAAAATGGGAGTGGATATGATATCCAATATGCTGTATTGTATAAATACGAGGAAGTGACGGGTCTGATCACATGACCCCTGATGACATCAGACGTTGCTGATAAAACGCGTTGGACAGCATAGTTCTCGACACGTCCCTTCAGCTGGTTTAAACGCAAATGGCGTACCTGTGTGTCTTTTATTGGGCAAATTGAAGTTCGATTTTTAAACTGTTATGCTACTTCATGAATTAAATTTTACTACACCTTCTTCCTTTTTTGTGATCCACGTTGCTGCCTATTGAGTGGGAGACCCTTGTTCATCAGAGAATATCTCTATTAACACACGGCTGTTTGACTACCTGTAATGGGTGTCACGTGGTCTGGTAAGTAGAATGTTTGCTTCATTCTGGTGGAAGATGTCACCTAGCAACTAAGGATTCATTACTGTTTTAACCTCACTGAAGATTTCTGGTGGTGGATTTTTATGGACATTATACATTTATCTGATTCAATTTAATATGGGCATTATAATTTATTTAAGATTCATGTGTATATTGTGTTATTTTTGTTATTGTTTATAGAGTGCGGTATGAAATTATATATTTAGGGCCAGATTCAGGTACATCTGCGCATTATTGGACCGGCGTAGCGCACCGCCTTTACGTTAGACTTGCGCAATGTAGCCGCGCAATCACCCTATTCTCGTCACTTTTACGCAGAAATTTGCGCATGCGTAACGTTATTTCAGAGGCGTAAGGCGGAGTAATACAAATTGGGAAGGACGTGGGCGTGTTACATTGAAATGAGCCGTGACACCATGCAAATGAAGGGCCGGCCGGCTCGCGCATGCGCGCTTGAAGGAGACCACGGTCAGCACCTCTGTGCGCATGCTCACAACTCGGGAACGGCGCAATCAGTGAAATTGGAAGTGGACTAGGGCAAATTAGAGAACTACGTAGACAGCATAAATAGACAGACACAAACGCACTTCCTTTGCAAAAGTACATCCCTTTGTATCCCTCCCTATACAGCAAGGTGCTTTTGTTCTGTTGTTTGTTAGCGTTTATTTGTTTGTTTGTGACGTGTCTGAGATATTTGGGGACTGTTAACAAAGAGTGATTTTTGTCTTTTATGTGTTTTCTTTGTTGTTTTTTTTGTAAAATTATATTTTTGCTGGGCTTATTTTTTTTTTGCTGGTCACCAACAAGCCAGCTGTCCCCATACATGTTCTGTTCGAAATCTGTGGGGATGGGGCTCTGATTGTATATGTAGCTGTCATGGATAGTGTCATGTGTTGGGCTGGTGATGTCCTCCTGCAAGCTTGTGGTTAATTCCATGATGGCATGAGGGGTGAATCTGAAGATGCGAGACACCTCAGAATCACTCATGCCATAGATGTCTATGCGTGTGCACTATATCCTCTCCCGTGAAGAGTGAGGGGCTTGTATCAGATTAGAATATTGTATTAGATTAGATTCAATTGTAAAGTTTATATAAGCAAATAAAAAGTTAAAAAAACAAACAAAAAAAAAATCCTGTGCCCTCCTCCTTCTTTGCTCATCTAAAGTCAGTAGTATAGCTATGAGCATGGATGCCACTGGCATGTTGGCATACAGATTGTTGTGCAACACGTGTGACTGCTCAGCTCCTCACTAACAGTGTTGCTTTCTCTGACATGTAGACGATTTTTCTAATTTTAGACCAGCTTTTATATGGTCTAATTTTAGACAGGACATTTTGCTGTTGCGCACACTGCGTAGCCTGCGCTGCCCCAACGTTCTTTTGTGGATCCCCGTAAGTCCCTCATTAGCATATTTGACTAGCAAATCAATGGTTTGTCTAGCGCAGTTTTGCGTGGACGGATGCGCCTGTCTAACGAAATTACACTGGACAAAAAAAAGTAGATTTCTTGTGTATCTCGTTCTGGGGATGCCGTGCATCGAAACGCACGCGCACATTTAGACTTACGCCGCGCATCTCCTGTTACGCAGGCGTAATCGCTCTGTGAATCCTTAGTTTCTTTTACATATTTTAGACTCTGATCACACTACGAGCTACTTTAGTTTTATTAAGTATCTCACTATTATCTAATATTGTTGATCCAGGGTCCGTGGCTTATAGGTTATAGGTATTTTTTCCACTTTATTTGCTCTCGGCCTCCCACGGATCTTTTTTCTTTTGCTGCTGTGATCCAACTTCTTGTTAGAGGGTGGCTACATTCACTTTGTATTGTCCCACTGTATGTAGGAACATAGCCCCCCTCTCTTTGCTTGCTCCCAAGATGGACTAAGGCCTATGGGATTTGTAGTGTGCATAGAAAAGTGCACATGACCACAATTAATGTGTGCCGATTGTACCAAATGAACAGTGAGGGGATGGTATGGCAGCTCACAGAGGAAAATTACAAGGAAGCAGAAACACACTAAGAAACACTTTTATGAAAATAGATTCCTGAGAAATTAGGTAGTGGATGTGTATAGATTATTTTTGGAGAATAAAGATATTGTTTGTCACTTTAATTCAGATATGACAGGGTTACTACCAGCAGAGGCAGCACCATTCCTATGCATACTGAATCTCAGATGCTCCTTTACAGCTGTATGTACTGCTGCTCTCTATTTGTGAAGTGTTGTTTTTCAGTGAGTAGGATTGACTTGCTGCGTTTCCCTTTGTATTAGGGGATAGCGTGAGTAGGATTGACTTGCTGCGTTTCCCTTTGTATTATTATAATGTGTTGTATTATCCACTTATAGATGAGCAATAAGGAACATGGAATGATATATTTGACCAGTGTCTGTGTTGGGTGCAGTAATGTACTGGTTCCACCTGACACCTACCACTAGTCAGTGCACAGCAGGATAATTGGTACACAGGTCATTTAACTTTTTTCTCTCCAGTTTTCATGTAGAAAAATTTACATAAATAATAAAATAAATGCAGAAATCTGGGGGAGAGGAGAGTATAAATATAGATTGCTGTGGACGGAAGGTTTAACCACTTGCTTACTGGGCACTTAAACACCCCTCCTGCCCAGACCAATTTTCAGCTTTCAGCGCTCTCACACTTTGAATGACAATTACTCAGTCATACAACACTGTACCCAAATTATTTTTTGTCCTTTTTTTCATACAAATAGAGCTTTCTTTTGGTGGTATTTGATCACCTCTGGGTTTTTTATTTTTTGCGCTATTAAGGGTCCTTTTACACGTCCGTTCCGGTCGTCCGTTTTTTGGACGTCCGTTAACGGACCTCAATGCTTTCCTATGGGTCCTTTCACACGTCCGTTCAGTTTTTTAGATAATTTTTTCCCCCCTTCAGTTGATCCGTTTTTTCATCCGTTTTTCGTCCGTTTACATCCATTTCCGTTCCGTTTTTCGCCCGTTGACGTCCGTTTTTCATCAGTTTTTTTCATCCGTTTTTTCATCCGTTTTTTTTTTTTTTTTTAGAACTTTTTTTTTTACATATATTTCGATGAAAAACTGACGTTAGCGGATCGGATGGTAAACGGATCGTCCGCTAACGTCCGTTTTTCGTCCGTTCCGTTTTTTTGACGGAAGAAAAATAGGGTTTTCTTCCGTCCAAAAAAACGGAGCTTACCGCAGACGGATGTTAACGGACGTTAGCGGATGCTCATCCGCTAACGGACGCTAACCCATAGGAAAGCATTGAGGTCCGTTAACGGACGTCCAAAAAACGGACGACCGGAACGGACGTGTGAAAGGACCCTATGGGTTAGCGTCCGTTAGCGGATGAGCATCCGCTAATGTCCGTTAACATCCGTCTGCGGTAAACTCCGTTTTTTTGGACGGAAGAAAACCCTATTTTTCTTCCGTCAAAAAAACGGAACGGGAGGGGCGTGGCTTGCGCGCGACTGTGATGGCCGCCTAAGTGAGTTGCTCTACAGACCACCGGGGGTAATTCGGCCAGACTTATCGATTCAACCGCGAAAACCGAAAAAAGAAAGATACGATTAACCGGAGGAAAGTGTTCCCGATGTCGACGCGCAAACGGAAAGACCAAAAACAAACTAAGATGTTAGCTAACATCTTGGCTGCTGCGGACCGTGAGGGAGAGCTGCTTCAAGATGGTGGGGATGACGCAGTTACACAAAAACCGGCGCCATACACAGATCTCCCTGACGAAGATCCTAACAATCAGGATCCGATGGAACAACTCAACACTGTTCACGATTCACCGCCGAAAAGTCCTTCATTTCAAAGCCCGGCGAAAACAAAACGGAGGATTGATGACACAGATTCAATTCAACAATCAGGTATGGCTATGGTTAGTCATGCTATGACAGGCCCCAGTGATGCGTCATCAATTTACAACTACCCCACTTCCGGGTTGCCAGTAATGGATACTACTATGAAGGAAATGCTAATTTCACTGCAATCATCGCTTATGTCAAATTTGACGGTCATGATGAAAAACCTTTCTGTCGAATTAAAAGGTCTAAATGATAGGGTCCTTAATGTTGAAAACGCATTGGATGATCAATCTGAGACTGTTCATGATCTTGTAGAGGCGTGTAAGGATCAGTCTGATGTGAACTTGTGGACCAAAGCTAAAATTCCAGACCTGGAGGACCGGTCAAGGCGCTGTAACGTGAAATTGCGAGGAGTCCCGGAATCCATTATCCCAAGCGATCTACACAACTATGCGGACACTTTGATTGATACCTTGGTACCAAATATTTCTCGGATTGAACGCACGATTGATCAGATATACCGCATTCCCAAACCCAAGCACATGAACGCTTCTATCCCTAGAGACATACTTATGAAAATTCACTTCTTTCATATTAAGGAGAGACTACTTGCTAAAGCTAGAGACTTGAAATCATTGCCTGAGTCTTATAAGGATATCCAAATGTATGCAGACCTATCTCAACATACTCTGGCCCTGAGGAGACAACTGAAAGTTGTTACAAAATCTTTGTACGACCACAAAATTCTATACAAGTGGAAACACCCTGCAACTTTAATGGTCACCAAGGATGGAATTACTAATATCATATCTGATCCGAAGGAAGGAATGCGTCTCCTGCACTCGTGGTGCATGTCTCCGGCACTCTCTCATGTTCGGGGTAGTAAGGAAGGTCCACAACCTGCTAGCAACATCCGAGAAGGATACCTTCTTCCTGGGAACATATGACGTTCATCGGATAATAGAAGAAATGAATATAAGAAGCATAAAGAGAAACATGGAATAGAAGAAAGAAGCAGACGACTAAAGGCAATTGGTTAGACTGTGTTGTTGGGGGTCTGACCTCTTCCATTTTTGCACTTTCCCTTGTATCCCTTTTTTCTTTTTCTTTCTTTCTTTTACTTTTTTCTCTCACTATCCACATGTACCCCTGGTGTCTGTTCTGCAAATTTTTCCATTTTTTGTTCCTTTTTTGAACTTTCACCCCTTTTATTGGTCGTTTTTTTTTAAATATATTCATTACTGTTTTAACCTCACTGAAGATTTCTGGTGGTGGATTTTTATGGACATTATACATTTATCTGATTCAATTTAATATGGGCATTATAATTTATTTAAGATTCATGTGTATATTGTGTTATTTTTGTTATTGTTTATAGAGTGCGGTATGAAATTATATATTTAGGGCCAGATTCAGGTACATCTGCGCATTATTGGACCGGCGTAGCGCACCGCCTTTACGTTAGACTTGCACAATGTAGCCGCGCAATCACCCTATTCTCGTCGCTTTTACGCAGAAATTTGCGCATGCGTAACGTTATTTCAGAGGCGTAAGGCGGAGTAATACAAATTGGGAAGGACGTGGGCGTGTTACATTGAAATGAGCCGTGACACCATGCAAATGAAGGGCCGGCCGGCTCGCGCATGCGCGCTTGAAGGAGACCACGGTCAGCACCTCTGTGCGCATGCTCACAACTCGGGAACGGCGCAATCAGTGAAATTGGAAGTGGACTAGGGCAAATTAGAGAACTACGTAGACAGCATAAATAGACAGACACAAACGCACTTCCTTTGCAAAAGTACATCCCTTTGTATCCCTCCCTATACAGCAAGGTGCTTTTGTTCTGTTGTTTGTTAGCGTTTATTTGTTTGTTTGTGACGTGTCTGAGATATTTGGGGACTGTTAACAAAGAGTGATTTTTGTCTTTTATGTGTTTTCTTTGTTGTTTTTTTTGTAAAATTATATTTTTGCTGGGCTTATTTTTTTTTTGCTGGTCACCAACAAGCCAGCTGTCCCCATACATGTTCTGTTCGAAATCTGTGGGGATGGGGCTCTGATTGTATATGTAGCTGTCATGGGTAGTGTCATGTGTTGGGCTGGTGATGTCCTCCTGCAAGCTTGTGGTTAATTCCATGATGGCATGAGGGGTGAATCTGAAGATGCGAGACACCTCAGAATCACTCATGCCATAGATGTCTATGCGTGTGCACTATATCCTCTCCCGTGAAGAGTGAGGGGCTTGTATCAGATTAGAATATTGTATTAGATTAGATTCAATTGTAAAGTTTATATAAGCAAATAAAAAGTTAAAAAAACAAACAAAAAAAAAATCCTGTGCCCTCCTCCTTCTTTGCTCATCTAAAGTCAGTAGTATAGCTATGAGCATGGATGCCACTGGCATGTTGGCATACAGATTGTTGTGCAACACGTGTGACTGCTCAGCTCCTCACTAACAGTGTTGCTTTCTCTGACATGTAGACGATTTTTCTAATTTTAGACCAGCTTTTATATGGTCTAATTTTAGACAGGACATTTTGCTGTTGCGCACACTGCGTAGCCTGCGCTGCCCCAACGTTCTTTTGTGGATCCCCGTAAGTCCCTCATTAGCATATTTGACTAGCAAATCAATGGTTTGTCTAGCGCAGTTTTGCGTGGACGGATGCGCCTGTCTAACGAAATTACACTGGACAAAAAAAAGTAGATTTCTTGTGTATCTCGTTCTGGGGATGCCGTGCATCGAAACGCACGCGCACATTTAGACTTACGCCGCGCATCTCCTGTTACGCAGGCGTAATCGCTCTGTGAATCCTTAGTTTCTTTTACATATTTTAGACTCTGATCACACTACGAGCTACTTTAGTTTTATTAAGTATCTCACTATTATCTAATATTGTTGATCCAGGGTCCGTGGCTTATAGGTTATAGGTATTTTTTCCACTTTATTTGCTCTCGGCCTCCCACGGATCTTTTTTCTTTTGCTGCTGTGATCCAACTTCTTGTTAGAGGGTGGCTACATTCACTTTGTATTGTCCCACTGTATGTAGGAACATAGCCCCCCTCTCTTTGCTTGCTCCCAAGATGGACTAAGGCCTATGGGATTTGTAGTGTGCATAGAAAAGTGCACATGACCACAATTAATGTGTGCCGATTGTACCAAATGAACAGTGAGGGGATGGTATGGCAGCTCACAGAGGAAAATTACAAGGAAGCAGAAACACACTAAGAAACACTTTTATGAAAATAGATTCCTGAGAAATTAGGTAGTGGATGTGTATAGATTATTTTTGGAGAATAAAGATATTGTTTGTCACTTTAATTCAGATATGACAGGGTTACTACCAGCAGAGGCAGCACCATTCCTATGCATACTGAATCTCAGATGCTCCTTTACAGCTGTATGTACTGCTGCTCTCTATTTGTGAAGTGTTGTTTTTCAGTGAGTAGGATTGACTTGCTGCGTTTCCCTTTGTATTAGGGGATAGCGTGAGTAGGATTGACTTGCTGCGTTTCCCTTTGTATTATTATAATGTGTTGTATTATCCACTTATAGATGAGCAATAAGGAACATGGAATGATATATTTGACCAGTGTCTGTGTTGGGTGCAGTAATGTACTGGTTCCACCTGACACCTACCACTAGTCAGTGCACAGCAGGATAATTGGTACACAGGTCATTTAACTTTTTTCTCTCCAGTTTTCATGTAGAAAAATTTACATAAATAATAAAATAAATGCAGAAATCTGGGGGAGAGGAGAGTATAAATATAGATTGCTGTGGACGGAAGGTTTAACCACTTGCTTACTGGGCACTTAAACACCCCTCCTGCCCAGACCAATTTTCAGCTTTCAGCGCTCTCACACTTTGAATGACAATTACTCAGTCATACAACACTGTACCCAAATTATTTTTTGTCCTTTTTTTCATACAAATAGAGCTTTCTTTTGGTGGTATTTGATCACCTCTGGGTTTTTTATTTTTTGCGCTATTAAGGGTCCTTTCACACGTCCGTTCCGGTCGTCCGTTTTTTGGACGTCCGTTAACGGACCTCAATGCTTTCCTATGGGTCCTTTCACACGTCCGTTCAGTTTTTTAGATAATTTTTTCCCCCCTTCAGTTGATCCGTTTTTTCATCCGTTTTTCGTCCGTTTACATCCGTTTCCGTTCCGTTTTTCGCCCGTTGACGTCCGTTTTTCATCAGTTTTTTTCATCCGTTTTTTCATCCGTTTTTTTTTTTTTTTTTTAGAACTTTTTTTTTTACATATATTTCGATGAAAACCTGACGTTAGCGGATCGGATGGTAAACGGATCGTCCGCTAACGTCCGTTTTTCGTCCGTTCCGTTTTTTTGACGGAAGAAAAATAGGGTTTTCTTCCGTCCAAAAAAACGGAGCTTACCGCAGACGGATGTTAACGGACGTTAGCGGATGCTCATCCGCTAACGGACGCTAACCCATAGGAAAGCATTGAGGTCCGTTAACGGACGTCCAAAAAACGGACGACCGGAACGGACGTGTGAAAGGACCCTATGGGTTAGCGTCCGTTAGCGGATGAGCATCCGCTAATGTCCGTTAACATCCGTCTGCGGTAAACTCCGTTTTTTTGGACGGAAGAAAACCCTATTTTTCTTCCGTCAAAAAAACGGAACGGGAGGGGCGTGGCTTGCGCGCGACTGTGATGGCCGCCTAAGTGAGTTGCTCTACAGACCACCGGGGGTAATTCGGCCAGACTTATCGATTCAACCGCGAAAACCGAAAAAAGAAAGATACGATTAACCGGAGGAAAGTGTTCCCGATGTCGACGCGCAAACGGAAAGACCAAAAAAAACTAAGATGTTAGCTAACATCTTGGCTGCTGCGGACCGTGAGGGAGAGCTGCTTCAAGATGGTGGGGATGACGCAGTTACACAAAAACCGGCGCCATACACAGATCTCCCTGACGAAGATCCTAACAATCAGGATCCGATGGAACAACTCAACACTGTTCACGATTCACCGCCGAAAAGTCCTTCATTTCAAAGCCCGGCGAAAACAAAACGGAGGATTGATGACACAGATTCAATTCAACAATCAGGTATGGCTATGGTTAGTCATGCTATGACAGGCCCCAGTGATGCGTCATCAATTTACAACTACCCCACTTCCGGGTTGCCAGTAATGGATACTACTATGAAGGAAATGCTAATTTCACTGCAATCATCGCTTATGTCAAATTTGACGGTCATGATGAAAAACCTTTCTGTCGAATTAAAAGGTCTAAATGATAGGGTCCTTAATGTTGAAAACGCATTGGATGATCAATCTGAGACTGTTCATGATCTTGTAGAGGCGTGTAAGGATCAGTCTGATGTGAACTTGTGGACCAAAGCTAAAATTCCAGACCTGGAGGACCGGTCAAGGCGCTGTAACGTGAAATTGCGAGGAGTCCCGGAATCCATTATCCCAAGCGATCTACACAACTATGCGGACACTTTGATTGATACCTTGGTACCAAATATTTCTCGGATTGAACGCACGATTGATCAGATATACCGCATTCCCAAACCCAAGCACATGAACGCTTCTATCCCTAGAGACATACTTATGAAAATTCACTTCTTTCATATTAAGGAGAGACTACTTGCTAAAGCTAGAGACTTGAAATCATTGCCTGAGTCTTATAAGGATATCCAAATGTATGCAGACCTATCTCAACATACTCTGGCCCTGAGGAGACAACTGAAAGTTGTTACAAAATCTTTGTACGACCACAAAATTCTATACAAGTGGAAACACCCTGCAACTTTAATGGTCACCAAGGATGGAATTACTAATATCATATCTGATCCGAAGGAAGGAATGCGTCTCCTGCACTCGTGGTGCATGTCTCCGGCACTCTCTCATGTTCGGGGTAGTAAGGAAGGTCCACAACCTGCTAGCAACATCCGAGAAGGATACCTTCTTCCTGGGAACATATGACGTTCATCGGATAATAGAAGAAATGAATATAAGAAGCATAAAGAGAAACATGGAATAGAAGAAAGAAGCAGACGACTAAAGGCAATTGGTTAGACTGTGTTGTTGGGGGTCTGACCTCTTCCATTTTTGCACTTTCCCTTGTATCCCTTTTTTCTTTTTCTTTCTTTCTTTTACTTTTTTCTCTCACTATCCACATGTACCCCTGGTGTCTGTTCTGCAAATTTTTCCATTTTTTGATCCTTTTTTGAACTTTCACCCCTTTTATTGGTCGTTTTTTTTTAAATATATACCCGACTTGTGATGTGCTTATTACATTCCCTTTTCCTATTAGTATTCGCACCACAGGTGTGAGATATAACTTTATTTTACTGTCAAATAGGAAGAAAAAAGGGTTTGTGTTGCATCTTTATTGCTAGTTAAATTAGATTGCAATTTATTTTTATGATCTTTGTTTGTCTTGTTTATTCGGTTTAATTCCTTGTTTTGTTTGTTCTCTTTCTATTTACTTTTTGTTTTCAGTTTTGTTCTTCCTTTTTGTTGCTCAAAAGGTGTCAGGATAGCTCAGTCTGTATAGATTGCTTCTTGCCCGAATATACTTACAGTCCTGTCTGTACTTATCCAACTGGGTTTCCTCTTAACCTGTGAGTATTTAGCCTATTGAGGTCCACTCCACGCTGCTATGTCCTTCAATTTTCTCTCAGTTAACGCAAATGGCTTGAACCACCCAGCCAAGAGGTCTTCTTTGTGGAAGACTGCGTTAACTAATGGAACTGACATACTTTGTGTGCAAGAAACTCACTTTGCTCTTGATAAAACTCCACAGTGTCTACATAAAAACTTTCCTCATATCTTCAGGGCCGACTACACATGTAAACAAAGAGGTATTTTAATTGCGATTCGAGACACTGAATTTTGATTTGTTGAAATGCTGCTCAGATACGGGAGGTAGGTATGTCATACTGGTTTGCAAGTTAAACTATGTAACCTACACTCTTGTTAATATTTATGCACCGACTATAAGACAAATAGGTTTTCATAAAAAGGTTTTGGAGGAAGATACGTGAGATACAGGTGGGTCATCTTTTGATGTTTGGGGACTTCAATTTGGTCCCAGATATGGACATTGATTCCTCCTCTGGAGCTAAAAGGTTTGCTTCCCCTCTGTCAAAAATTGTTTTGGACAGCGATCTATTTGACGTATGGAGATGTTACCATGCATCAGAGAGGGACTATACGTTCCACTCCGAGACATAATACATACTCCCGTATAGACCTATTCGTATCAGACAAATGGCTACTTCAAAATGTGATTGAATCTCGCATCCACACTATTGCTTGGTCGGATCATGACCCAATTAGTATCCGAGTGAAAAATGCAAACTCCTATCAAAACTCTTACATATGGCGTATGAACAACTACCTTTTACAGATGCCTGAAAACATACGATATATGTCTCAGAAGCTTGATGAGTTTTTTTCTGACAACATGGGATCGGTTTCTGACCCGGCGATATTGTGGGGAGCGCATAAATCTTTTGTGCGTGGTCTTTTCATACAACTAGGATCACAAAATAAAAAGAAAAGAGCCAAAAACCTTGACGACATGACTAAAAAACTAGAAGAGTTGGATGCGAGGAACAAAAATAATCCCACATCCGCCCTACGAACTGAAATTTTTAAATTAAGACATGATTTGCGTTCTTTACTTATGGAGTCTTATGACTTTCGACTTAGGAGGCTGAAAGCAAACACTTACGCAACGGGCAACAAAGCAGGGAAGATGTTAGCTAACCGTATCAAAGGATATAGAACTAGAACCAGGATTTCCCACCTTGTTGACCCTACCAACCAATCTAAAATATTAAATCCTCAAAAAATAGCGGATGAGTTCCGATTGTATTATAGCAAGCTCTACAACCTCAATAATGATGACAATATCCATCAACCTTCTACTAGTGAAATTCAATCTTTCCTCTCTCAAATAGATTTGCCTAAATTATCAGTAGAAAATCTTAAAATACTAAATGCCCCTTTCACTGATTTGGAATTATCAAACACCATTGACTCCCTTCCTGGGGGCAAGGCGCCAGGTCCGGATGGCTTCACGGGAGAATACATCAAAACTTTTAAAAAATTACTGATACCACATATGAGAGATACGTTTAACCACTCTGCCTCTAAATCTTTTTTTCCAGACGAAATGTTATCTGCATTGATAATAACGCTTCCAAAGCCAGGCAAGGATCCTACATCTCCATCGAATTTCCGTCCTATTTCCCTTCTTAACATTGATATAAAAGTTTTTGCCAAAACAATAGCAAATAGACTGGTAGACATACTCCCTACTTTAATACATATTGATCAGACTGGATTCACCAAGGGACGCCAGGCTTCGGATGCTACAAGGAGACTGATAGATGTTATCCATAATGTGAATGTGACGGGAACGCCTTCTCTGCTTCTATCTCTAGATGCAGAGAAGGCGTTTGACAGGGTCAATTGGAATTATCTATCATTGGCTCTTCAGAAATTTGGTTTTGAGGGTTTTATTTTTCAATCTATACTGTCCCTCTACTCGAACCCCAATGCTCGTGTTTTGGCTTCCAACCTGCTATCCCAACGCTTTCTTATATCCAATGGGACCAGACAAGGTTGCCCCCTGCCCCCCTTAATCTTTAACTTAGTGATGGAACCCTTAGCAGAACATATAAGATCTAATTCCATGATATCGGGGGTGACTATAGGCTCGCAAATACATAAGATCAGTCTATTTGCCGATGATGTTATATTAATGTTAACATGTCCGTCTGTTTCTTTAACTGAACTACAAGGAGTATTGTCTTGGTTCAGCAAGATATCTTATTATAAGGTGAATACTCTGAACACGTCAGTACTTGATATAGGTATAGACTGATACTGATATTCCATACTTAGGAATTCGTTTGACAAGATCCACCAAATCTTTATTCGCCCACAATCACATTCCCCTAAGACAGAAATTGCAAATAGACTTATTAAAATTAAGTAAGCATGAACTTTCATGGTGGGGTAGACTCTTGGCATTCAAGATGTTACATCTACCTCAGGTTTTATACTTATTTAGATGTCTCCCCATTCCGACCCACGTTAGTTTTTTCAAATCTCTTCAAATAATCTTATCCAGATACGTTTGGGGAGGAAAGAAATCCAGATGCGCCCATCATAAATTGATTAAACATAGGATGTGGGGCGGGGTCGGATACATTGATTTCCAGGATTACTTCCATAGCTCCGTTTTGACTCAGATAAAAGAGTGGTTTCATTCTACCCCGACGTCGAACTGGGGTTTAATCGAATCCTCATATGGTATTCACAAGCTAACAAAACTATGGCTATTTGGAGCACAGATAGGACTTAAAATCCCTACACACCTTCCACCTACAATGAAGATTTCCATAACAACATGGCTTAAATTCTTAAAGGTTACGGATCCCTCGGATCCCAAGGTTAAAGTAGAAATCCCTTTTCGAGTTTTGCAACTTGTTATGAGTCAGAGTTCTATAGAACAATGGAGCACACATGGTATTGAATTTCTTCATGACCTTTTCAATAATGGCAAAATTAAATCTTTTGAAGATATTAAATCTGAATACAGTTTACCTGATCATTGCTTAACTCCATATAAGAAGATGACACGCTTCTTGAATAACTTGACTGATACCAACCTTTACATCCACGCTAATGCATGGTCCTTTTTAACGTCACTAGTATTAAAGAAAAAAGGTATCTCCCTCTTTTACAATATATTTCAACATAAGAGAAGGTTTACGAAGTCCTCTTCCGACCTTAAAGCGGATCTCCACCCTAAAGTGAAGATCCGCTGATCGGAACCCTCCCCCCCTCCGGTGTCACATTTGACACCTTTCAGGGGGGAGGGGGGTGCAGATACCTGTCTAAAGACAGGTATCCGCACCCACTTCCGGCCCGCAGTCTCGGGCAAAAGACGGGCTTTTCCCGTTGTATGCTGGGAACTCTCGGCTCCCAGCACACAGCGGGAGCCAATCGCGGGCGCAGCGCGACTCGTGCATGCGCCGTAGGGAACCGGGCAGTGAAGCCGGAGCGCTTCACTTCCTGGTTCTCTCGCCGTGGATGGAGGGGGGAGCAGCAGGGTGACGAGCGATCGCTCATCCTCTGCTGCGGACGCCGCTGGACTCCAGGACAGGTAAGTGTCCTAATATTAAAAGTCAGCAGCTGCAGTATTTGTTGCTGCTGGCTTTTAATATGTGTATTTGGTGAACCATCCGCTTTAAATGGGAAGTGGATTTAGGTCATTTATTTACTGACGACCAATGGCATATTGCGTGCAAATTGAATCAATCAGCCTCCAAGTGTACGTCCCTATGGGAGCTGTCGGTTAACCACTTCAGCCCCGGACCATATTGCTGTCCAAAGACCAGAGCACTTTTTGAGATTCGGCACTGCGTCGCTTTAACTGACAATTGCGCGGTCGTGCGACGTGGCTCCCAAACAAAATTGGCGTCCTTTTTTTCCCACAAATAGAGCTTTCTTTTGGTGGTATTTGATCATCTCTGCGGTTTTTATTTTTTGCGCTATAAACAAAAACAGAGCGACTATTTTGAAAAAAATGCAATATTTTTTACTTTTTTCTATAATAAATATCCCCAAAAATATATAAAAAAAAAATATTTTTTCCTCAGTTTAGGCCGATACGTATTCTTCTACATATTTTTCGTTAAAAAAATCGCAATTAGCGTTTATTGATTGGTTTGCGCAAAAGTTATAGCGTTTACAAAATAGGGGGTAGTTTTATGGCATTTTTATTATTATTATTTTTTTTACTAGTAATGGCGGCGATCAGCGTTTTTTTTCGGTACTGCGATATTATGGCGGACACTTCGGACACTTTTGACACATTTTTGGGACCATTGGCATTTTTTTAGCGATCAATGCTATAAAAATGCATTGGATTACTATAAAAATGCCATTGGCAGTGAAGGGGTTAACACTAGGGGGCGGGGAAGGGGTTAAGTGTGTTCCTATTTGTGTTCTAACTGTATGGGGGGGTTGACTTACTAGGGGAAATCACTGATCTTCCGTTCATACATTGTATGAACAGAAAATCAGCGTTTCCCCCGCTGACAGGAACGAGCGCTGTGTGTTTTCACACACAGCTCCCGTTCCCCGGTCTGTAACGAGCGATCGCGTGTGCCCGGCGGCGATCGCGCCCGCCGGGCACACGCACGGGACTCGGGTGCGAGCGGGGGGCGCGCGCGCGGGCCGCCGGCGGCGCGCACGCGCCCCCTAGTGGCCGCGAAAGGCGCGACGTAGAGCTACGGGCTCTCGCGCACCCGTGCCGACCTGCCGCCGTATAACTGCGGCGGCTGGTCGGCAAGTGGTTAAAATAACTTTGAGGTGGTACTATACTCCCGATATTCTATCCAAGTTTGGCAACCAGCACTCCGACAGATGCTGGAGACAATGTGGAGCGAGAGGTGACCTTCTCCATATTCTTTGGAACTGTCCTAAAATAGTGGATTACTGGTTGAACATTTTTGATATTTTAATGGCTATGACAGGTACTAGGATAAAACATAACCCAGAGTTAGCTTTGTTGTCTCTGGGTATAGAAGATTTTCCACTCAGTCTACTTAAATCTATTGTACACTTACTTCTTGCCGCCAGACTGTCAATCACAAGGAGATGGAAGGATTCTTCCCCTCCGTCTGTGATTGAGGCTGTCGATCTGACAAATCTCCATATGACATATGAGCGTTTATTGGCTGTATCCATTAATACTTTACACAAACACGATATCTCATGGGCTCCTTGGAGAAAATGGCTAGATCACAAAGTTTAGTTGTTCACTTCGACACCAGTTTTCAGAATTTTATAAAAAAAAAAAAAAAAAAAACAGAGGAACATGCCAATTGATCCATTAGGGATACTTGTTTAGTGAATAACTACTTCACATGATAACTTTCCTCTTTTGTATAGATACATATTGCTGTACTATTACATATTTATCGACTCTTCATTATATTTATTTTTATCTTTAATTTTAAACATAACTGTCTGTTAATATTTGATGAATTTACCTGTATGTATGGCACTTGTCTGTACTTTAAAATTGAAAATTCCAATAAAAATATTGAAACAAAAAAAAAACGGAACGGACGAAAAATGGACGTTAGCGGACGATCCGTTTACCATCCGATCCGCTAACGTCAGTTTTTCATCGAAATATATGTAAAAAAAAGTTATGTAAAAAAAAGTTCTAAAAAAAAAAAAAAAACGGATGAAAAAACGGATGAAAAAAACTGACGAAAAACGGACGGAAAACGGAACGGAAACGGATGTAAACGGACGAAAAACGGACGAAAAAACGGATCAACTGAAGGGGGGAAAAAATTATCTAAAAAACTGAACGGACGTGTGAAAGGACCCTAATGAAAAAAGACCGAAAATTTTGGAAACAAATTTTTTTCTTAGTTTCTGTGATAACATTTTGCAAATTATTAATTTTTCTTCATAAATTTTGGCCACAATTTATACTGCTACATGTCTTTGATAAAAAATAACCTAAAATTTAGGGAAATTATTTGGTCTGTGTGAAAGATTTAGAGTCTACAAGCTATAGTGCAAATCATAAAAAAATGAGGCGGCACAGATGTGCACTGACTAATTGCACAGCTGTGCACTGATGAGGCAGCACATATCAGGCAGGCACAGATGGGCACTAATTGGTGGCACAGGTGGGCACTGATTGCCACAGGTGTGCACTGCACAAATCACTGACGGCACAGGTGGTCCCAAACTGGCACAGGTGGGCGCAGATTAGCACAGATCCCTATGGACACTGGATCGCGCGCAAGGAACAAGGAAAGGGGCGGACGTCAAATGACAGTGTCCTGGATTTTCAGGTCCGCAGGCCTCAAGTAGTTAAGCAATTTTTGACCAAGGCCATTGGAATACATGCATTATAGAAGGGAGTACACTTTTCAGCACACAGCTAACTTATTTATGTATTACGCAATTGAGTAATACAGAACCTATAGGTCACAGTGCAATGAGGAAGGAGTTCTAATGCACATGACTGTATTACTTACATTGCACAATCGAGTGTTTACTGTCACAGGTTGAATGTAGGCATGCTGCTCGTTTTTCAGATTAATTCCCTGGCAGATGGTGACCTTAGGCCTGCTGAGAGCAGCTGCAGATGTCAGGCACATAATGCCTCCGACACTTCTGGAAGTGTCGCAGGTGGCAAAAAAAAACTAGAAAAGCTAAATCCATTAAAATATTAGAACAAGTAACTGGTCTGCGCCTGTAACAACAAAGTATGCTGAACTCATTATATGGTATTAGGTAACAATTAAATAATATATGCTATATATATATATATATATATATATATATATATATATATATATATATATAATGTAGCAGAGCATCCCAGGGAGAGCCTGGGAAAGTCCAGTTCGGGATTTATAACTCTCCCAGTCTCCTCTCTTACACGTTCAGGGATCTCTGATCCCTGATCTAGTTCATGTGTTGGCCCTCTTCCCCAGACCAATTTAAGCACACCTGAACAGACAGCCTTGGCTCTCTGTCCTGGGAAACACAGTTGGTTCTGATCTGTGAGAGAGCAAGGAGGTTGGTAAAAACTCTTAAAGGGTCACTAAAGGAAAAAAAAAAATTTGCTGAAATTACTGTTTACAGGGTATAGAGACATACAAGTTAACTGATTCCTTTTCAAAATGATTAAAAATAGATAGAAATCAATCATATAATGTGCCTGCAGGTTAGTTTCACTTTTGAACTGGCTTCATGTTTCTGCAAAGTAGAAATAGAAACACAGAACAAAAACAAACAAATCCAGGGCAGTGTTTTGTTTTTAAAATGAATCTGATTGGTTCTGGGAAGTTTTAGAAACACAGTAATGACAGCTTAAACCATCGTGAGAAAGCTCCCAGTATGGTGGTGATAAGGAAACAGACAAGCAGGAAGTGTGGAGAACAGAGCAGGATTACAGCAACTTCAAAGCAAAAATGAACATTAAGGACATGAAACCAGTACTGCAGTAAGGTAAAGTAAGCTATTTAGCTAAAAAAAAAAAAAAAATCCTTTAGTGATCCTTTAAGCTTTTGTGTGAAAGCTGACGAGCTGTAGGCTAGCTCAGCCTGATAGTGAGGGCTTGTCATATTGTGTAGTTAATGCCGAGACACGGCTAGGCTTTTGTTTTGTTTGCCCACTGTACAGCACCTGTATATAAACTTTGTATATAACACCCCACTGAAAATATATGTCATATTCTAGGTTCTTTAAAGTAGCCACCTTTTGCAGCAGACACATCTCTAGAACAACTGTTAAGA
Organism: Rana kukunoris; assembly: GCA_029574335.1. Taxonomy (NCBI): domain Eukaryota; kingdom Metazoa; phylum Chordata; class Amphibia; order Anura; family Ranidae; genus Rana; species Rana kukunoris. Next base: position 224,583,524 of record CM056050.1, on the reverse strand, counting down.
GGAGACTGTGTGAATCAGGCCTTCGTGGTAGAATATCTGCTAGGAAACCACTGCTAAAGAAAGACAACAAGCAGAAGAGACTCGTTTGGGCTAAAGAACACAAGGAATGGACATTAGACCAGTAGAAATCTGTGCTTTGGTCTGAAGAGTCCAAATTTGAGATCTTTGGTTCCAACCACCGTGTCTTTGTGCGACGCAGAAAAGGTGAACAGATGGACTCTACATGCCTGGTTCCCACCATGAAGCATGGAGGAGGAGGTGTGATGGTCTGGGAGTGCTTTGCTGGTGACACTGTTGGGGATTTATTCAAAATTGAAGGCATACTGAACCAGCATGGCTACCACAGCATCTTGCAGCGGCATGCTATTCCATCCGGTTTGCATTAAGTTGGACCATCATTTATTTTTCAACAGGACAATGACCCCAAACACACCTCCAGGCTGTGTAAGGGCTATTTGACCAAGAAGGAGAGTGATGGAGTGCTGCGCCAGATGACCTGGCCTCCACAGTCACCGGACCTGAACCCAATCGAGATGGTTTGGGGTGAGCTGGACCGCAGAGTGAAGGCAAAAGAGCCAACAAGTGCTAATAATCTCAGGGAACTACTTTAAGACTGTTGGAAGACCATTTCAGGTGACTACCTCTTGAAGCTCATCAAGAGAATGCCAAGAGTATGCAAAGCAGTAATCAAAGCAAAAGGTGGCTACTTTGAAGAATCTAGAATATGACATATTTTCAGTTGTTTCACACTTTTTTGTTATGTATATAATTCCACATGTGTTAATTCATAGTTTTGATGCCTTCAGTGTGAATAATGAAAACAAAGAAAACACTTGGAATGAGAAGGTGTGTCCAAACTTTTGGTCTGTACTAATATATTAAATATATATATATATATATCTGTGGAAAAAATTACTGCGCAGGTCTATGAAAAATAATAATAATAAACAAAACAATAAAGTGATTGGTTGCTGCTGCTGCATAAACAATGTGCGATACACATAAATTACCTATAAAATCAAAAAATATGCTGCGCTGCACTAACAGGTGAAACATGAATTGAAAATGTGACCATTCTTCTTATTGTGAACAAAGGTGAGACGTGAATAACATGACAAATTCAAAAAATATCACATTTGAATACAACTAGTAAATAATAAAGTCCATGTGTGTCAAACTTGCACCCGAAGTGTGTTTGAAAAAAGTTCTTAGAGTAAGATCAGACAAAGGGCACCTCCACCTCTAGTAAAATTGCCTGCTTACCGACTCCCAATGATCTTATTGCTAAGATCACAATCGCATGTAGCTCTATACTTCTATGGTCTGCTTGCTTCTACTTTTCATCTACTTCAACTCCATATGTAGGTGACCATACATCGGTGCATGCCAGATCCCGGAGTGTAGATGAAAATAAAGAGAAGGCCAAAATAGAGTAGTACCGTAGATAAATTTGAAGTTTAATAATAAAAGTTACACTCACATGGTAGGTGTACAAAATTAGCGTCTAAAATATGTAGCCGGCCGGCTTCAACATTCGCTCGTCCTTCCGGATAGTCGACAGCGGTGACGTCAGCACGCCGCTTTCCCTACGCCGTTTTGTCACAGATGACGTCTTCCAATATATATATATATATATAAATAAATCATTCTAATAGCACTGCTAGAAAAAAAAAGGAATATATATATACACACACATACATACACACACACACAGTATCTGACAAAAGTGAGTACACCCCTCACATTTTTGTAAATATTTTATTATATCTTTTCATGTGACAACACTGAAGAAATTACAGTTTGCTATAATAAAGTATTAAGTGTACAGCTTGTATAACAGTGTAAATTTGCTGTCCCCTCAAAATAACTCAACACACAGCCATTAATGTCTAAACCTCTGGCAACAAAAGTGAGTACACCCTTAAGTGAAAATGTCCAAACTGTGACCAAAGCGTCAATATTTTGTTCTTCTTGGGCATGGAGTACACCGGAGTTTCACAGGTTGCCACTGGAGTCCTCTTCCAATACTTTGTGATGACACCAGAGAGCTGGTGGGTGTTAGAGACCTTGCGCCCCTCTAACTTTCATTTTAGGATGCCCCACGGATCAATAGGGTTTAGGTCTGGAGACATGCTTGGCCAGTCCATCACCTTTACCCTCAGCTTCTTTAGCAAGGCAGTGGTCATCTTGGAGACGTGTTTGGGGTTGTTATGTTGGAATAATGCCCTGCAGCCCAGCCTCTGAAGGGAGGGGATCATGCTCTGCTTCAGTATGTCATAGTACATATTGGCATTCATGGTTCCCCCAATGAACTGTAGCTCCCTAGTGCCAGCAGCACTCATGCAGCCCCAGACCATGACACTCCTACCACCATTCTTGACACACTTGTCTTTGTACTCCTCACCTGGTTTCCGCCACACACGATTGACACAATCTGAACCGAATAAGGTTATTTTGGTCTCATCAGATCAGAGGACATCGTTCCAGTAATCCATGTCCTTAGTCTGCTTGTCTTCAGCAAACTGGTCGTGAGCTTTCTTGTGCCTCATCTTTAGAAGAGGCTTCCTTCTGTAATGACAGCCATGCACACCAATTAGATGCAGTGTGCAGCGTATAGTCTTAGCTCTGACAGGCTGACCCCCCACACCCCTTCAACCTCTGCAGCAATGCTGGCAGCACTCTTACGTCTATTTCCCAAAGAACCGATGGATATGATCCTGAGCATGTGCACTTAACTTCTTTGGTTGACCATGGAGTGGAACCTGACTTTTTAAACTGCTGTATGGTCTTGGCCATCTTGCTGCAGCTCTGTTTCAGGGTTTTGGCAACCTTTTTACAGCCTAGGCCATCTTTACGTAGAGCAACAATTATTTTTTTTCAGATCGTCAAAGAGTTTTGTCATGTTGAACTGCCAGTGACCAGTAAGAGAGTGAGAGCGATAACACCAAATTTAACACACCTGCTCTCCATTCACACCTGAGACCTTGGGGGTGATTTACTAAGAAGGTTCATACATTATTGGTGCGCCAGAATTGATTGAGTGTGTGAACCGGCACATATTAAAAGCGCAAATAGCGATAATAAATACCCACATATGTAAACTGCAACTGGCTCTAGGGTAACTGTGGTTTTATCATTGATAATAGTGCACACCCAATACAAATCGTTTAATATTATCTCATTGGATGTGTCTGGTTTGGAATTAGTAGGTGTTCTCAATTAATTAACCCTTTTTAATGCTAATCTCATTCCTATCACTTCTAATATATCTTTGAAATGTGTTTTTTTTATTTTTGACCCAAATCTTTCAATACATTAAAATTTAGATTTAGTGCAAGAGCCTGTTTGATTTTCCTAGAATTTGAATTAATTGTTCAAGTACATCTTTCCATTGCTTAATTATTGAGTTGTACAAACATTGGCCAGTTCGACTGCATAGTGCATGACCATCCTAAGTGCCAAATTGTATTTTTTTTTTTTTACAAGTAAATATCTAAAAAGTGTGGCGTGCTTTTGTATTCAGCCCCCTTTACTCTGATACCCCTAACTAAAATCTAGTGGAACCAATTGCCTTCAGAAGTCGCCCAATTAGTAAATCGAGTCTACCTGTGTGTAATTTAATCTCAGTATAAATGCAACAGTTCTGTGAAGCCCTCAGAGGTTTGTTAGAGAACCTTAGTGAATAAATAGCATAATGAAGGCCAAGGAACACACCAGACAGGTCAGGAATAAAGTTGGGGAGACGTTTAAAGTAGGGTTAGGTTATAAAACTAATATCTCAAGCTTTGAACATCTCTTGGAGCACTGTTCAATCCATCATTGGAAAATGGAAAGAGTATAGCAAAACTGCAAACCTACCAAGAATTGGCCGTCCATCTAAATTGACAGGCCTGGCAAGGAGAGCATTAATCAGAGAAGTAGCCAAGAGGCCCATAGTAATCTCCTTTGGAGGCACTGCACAGATCCACAGCTCAAGTGGTAAAATCTGGCATTTATGGAGGAGCAACAAGAAGAAAGCCATTGTTGAAAGAAAGCCATAAGAAGTCTCATTTGCAGTTTAAAAGAAGCCATGTGGGGGACACAGCAAACAGGTGGAAGAAGGTGCTCTGGTCAGATGAGACCAAAATTTTAATATTAGGCCTAAAAGCAGAAAATTAAACACTGCACATCACCCTGAACACACCGTGAAACACTACAGCACGCAGCGGCTCAAAGCAGGAGTCCGATGCGTCTCCATTCACCATTTCAGGTCCGATTTCAGACCAAATTTTGGGCTGAATTCGGACCTGAAATGCACCAAAAAGACGCACAGAACTCCTGTGCAATCTCCATAGAGAAGTGTTTCTCATCTCCAGTCCTCAAGGCACCCCAACAGGTCATGTTTTCTGGATTTCCCTCAATTGAAAAAGCTGTGGTAATTACTAAGTCAGTGATCAAATCATCTATGCAAAATAATGGAAAGCCTTAAAACATGACCGGTTGGGACACCTTGAGGACTGGAGTTGAGAAACACTGCCATAGAGAGCCAGTCACAACCTCCTACTATGCAAATTGAATGCAGAGAAACATCCAGTTTACACTGGTGCGAACTCAATCTAAAAAAGGTACAGGGGCAAACTGAACACCCAGCCCATTGCACAAGATGTCAGTGCATTGCCTGACCAATATAATCTAAATACAAACAAGTGGACACTGCCTCCACCTATAACTGGTCAATTGAAGCAAGGAGCACTGGAAGGGTGATGCATGTCAACCAAATACAAGTAGATATCCAAGCTCAAACTTACAACCAGCCAGTGACCAACCAAATTGGCCTGTCTATGCATTAAGAACAGGGTGCCTGTAGCTTACATAAGTATTTGTAAATGTCTGCAACTCAACCCCTGTTCTTAACGCTAGATATGTGCGTTCCCGTTCGTAACGAATGTATTTTCGTATGAATTTGTTCATTTTTGTACCCGCGGAATAATGTGCACATACGAAAAAATGAAAGCACCAAAATATGAAAACGACAGGATTACGAATGAGCCACATAACGAACAAGCGCAAATACGAACATTTGATACCACAATCTTATGAAAATACGACAAAACGGAAAACGGCAAAAGAACGAAAATGACATCTATAACGAATGATTTGCATTCTGTATTTTAAATCCTTTTTCTGTTCGTATTTTCAGTCGTATGTTTATATTTTCATTTGTGTGTTTTGTAAATCCGTTTTTTGGTCTGTTTGTAAATTTGTGTACTTGATTTGTTTTTTTGAATGGGCAGTGAGTGAGTGTAGTTAGTGAATCATCTTCTCTTTTGTGCCGACTGCCGAGTACAGTAAAGCCAAAAAAACTTTTCCGTGGATTTTTGTCTGAAGGGAGATCAGTTGGCCAGACTTTTGAACCCAAAAATGGTTTTCTGATGGAGCTAACAAACGAACTTATTTTTTGAAAACGAACGGAAAACGTTTGTTTTTATGTTTGTTGGCAAAAAAGTCTGACCAAGTGTACGGGGCTTAACCATAGTTAATATGGATGAGCCGCGTGTTGAAAGTGCCGCGAATCCCGCAATATATTTACGAAAGTACAAAATGATGAAAATTGTCTAACAAGAAACGACAATAAATTAAACAGAATAATGAATCATCCCGCATGTACGGAAAAAAAAACGGTAACCAAAATACGAAACGATCGGAATACAAAAAAATTGCACAGGAAAACGGGCGTCTTACGAAATTACGAATCGGTACGAACCTACGGAACGATACGAAACGGAACAAAAGAATACAAAATGTTTTGCTGTGCACATGTCTACTTAACGCATATTGTAAGAGTGCTCAGAAAAATTGAGAGCTGTGAATTAAAGAGAAGTCCACAAGGTGGCATGGTATTCATTGGACCTAAAGTGGTAGTAAATTCTCAACATAAAAAAAAAAAAACTGCAATGCCATAATGTGCTAGTATGCATCGCAGAGTGGAAACTTAAAAAATACTTAACATAGAATGAAGCCATCCAGTGGCACGCTTTTCACAGACAGGGCCTCCATTTTCACTCGGTCTTCCTTCTGGGTTCACAGGCTGCGGCAACTTGATTGCCTGAGCCATAATGACGTCAAACCGGCACATGACGTGGGAGTCATGGCCGCGGCACAAAGCTCTGAACAAACACCATGAGTATGCCGCCCCTTTAGAGAGCATGTGCCGGTGACATCACTGGCTGCAGAAGCAGAGAATATCTATTAAACATTGCATGTTTACTTTAGGTGAGGTTTGACGGTGCCCTCTGTCTTTCACCCTATTTGAATGCTTACACCTCTTCCAGGGATGTGCCAATAAGAAATTGTATTAACAAAAACGTCCAAATGTTTTTCACTTGAAGTTTGAGGACTTAATTTTGTGGATGTGCACATATTGTATAAATAAATAATACATTGTTTACAGAATAGGTTAAAATAAAAAAAATGTCAACACAGGAAAGCATGCATTGAACACAAACATACAGTATTAACACTTTTTGTATTAACACTTTTTTTATTCAAAATAATTCTATTTGTGTAAACCACATTTTAGAAATAACAACTAGATGTACACATCTTGAAATACAACTTCTAAAATGATCAAGACAATAATAAGGTTTAAGTAAAAGCCCAAACTAGTTTCAGACACCCCCACCCGTGACGAAGTCGGAAGTGATGAAATGCGTCGGACGTAGTTGCGCGGCGACCGGAGGTGATGAGACTTTCAGTCCATCACATAGTTGGTGGTGGTGTGTGGACAAAACAGTTTCAGTGGTGGAATATTGAATCACCCTTTTGTTTATCAGCGCTATCATCTGGTGGACTTATACTATGAACAGTTTATGTCACTTGTGTTTATTGTTTTGAGACCACTTATAGATCACAGTGCTACTTTGAAGTGGAACATTCTGCACTTTGACATTGTAAACGTTTACCTTTTACAGTGGCAGCAGTGAGATAATACTAATGGATTCATTTTATAAAAGTACATATCATTTTATAAGCAAAATAATCTGGTGTGACCCATTCTAAAATATTTTTTTGGGGACTGCATATATATCATTTATAAGAATTGTATTCTTACATTCCTTTTTTTTAAAGTCTATTGTTAAGGCTTTGATTGGATATTTCAGTGTGGATATTTGTTTCAGATAGTGTAGGAATGGATCAGAACCCCTGTCAAGTTTTTAATGCCCTCTTTGTCCTCACTGAGAAAATTCATCCTATATATCCTGGTGACTATTGTCAAAAGGTACAGAATGAAATGGCACACCTACATTTTTAAGTTGTCACTAAGAGTGGAGCTCCAGCCCCCCTACCAAAATGTTTTAAGTCAGCAGCTACAAATAATGTAGCTGCTGACTTTAAGATTAGAATACTTACTTGTCCAGGTATCCCGCAATGTCGGCACACCCCAGAATATTTTTAGGCTCTAGGGTGCTGCCGCTGCCATTTTTTGTAAGGGAAACCAGCAGTGAAACCTTGCGGTTTCACAGCCGGTTCCCTAGTGTGCATTCACGAATCGCGCTAAGCTTTCAGAATGTGGCAGTGGAATGGGGAGGAAGCAAACAAGTGGAGCTTCCCCTTTTGGGTGGAGCTTTGCTTTAAGGAGTTGACCATTTGCTAATAGGGCAACTAGTTCTGGCAATTGTCTCCTTTCAATTTCCCATTAACATGAGATGGGAAGTGAAGGAAAATGTCCCCTATGGGACAGAGAAAGGGAAACAAAAAAAACTGATAGGAAAGAAGGGTTTCTTTGGTCAACATGTAAAATCACATCATTCCATATATTCCAATTATTTCTGGCCTATTTCTTATAATCTGAATAATCTTGAAATTTGCAAACTTACTTTGATAAGATTGTCACACATTTACTACCTTGGATTCCATGAAACACACTCACTATACCCTGTGAGTGGACACTGCTGTGTCACACATGTCACAGAGTGTGTGGAAAGAGATTAGGCTCCATTCACCTTGCGATTCTGCCTGTGAACTCAAATTGCTCTACAATCGCATAATGCATGTTTGGATGCCATTTATTTTTAATGGCACCTAAAACATGGTGCAATTTTGCTGTAATTATTTGCGATAAATTGCATTAGGCACCATATCGTTTAAACCTTTCGCCTAAAAAGGACCAGGAGCTCTTTTTTTGGGCAACAAGCTTCACGCAATGTGGTTTGCTGCGATTGCAATTGCAGCAAAACCGCACCAAGTTAAAAAATGAATGGCACAAAAACAAGTGCACTGTGTTTTGCTAGCATTGCAGTGCAATTTTCTATTCCAGGCAGAATCACGACAATTCTGCATCAGTCCCAAATCGCTAGATGTAAACGGGGTCTTATACTGGATTAACTATTGTCTGTATTGATAATTTAATGCTGATTATAAAGTGAAAGAATGCTGTGAACATAGAACTCCTTTAACCCATCCCTATATAAATCAAAGCTTTTTATCCAAAATACAAAGTTTTAACAAAACATATGCTTTAAATATGAAAGGCTGTAATATGTGCATGCGAGTTTCGAAATGGGCATTTTTTATTTCAATCGGTTTCTTAAGGAAGCAAGCTGACCACTTCCAGAATTAGGATGAGCGATTTCTGTAAATTACGTCCTTAGGAAGTCCCTACGTGGATACTTATAATCTACACAACTACATAGTATGTATACTGGTTTTGCGCTCCTTGAACTCAGGGAACAAAGTCTGTATATCACAGCTGAATAAGTAATACCTTCTATAGTAACTACTTTTGGCTTTCCTTCTTTTTAAAGTGAAGCGTTTTATTTTTAAGAATTAGCTGATGGCTGCTCCCTGTTCTGATGCTAGCATTGGCACGATTCTTGTGGTTATATGGTTAATAGCAGCAGAGAAGTGATCACTTCCTCACTACAATCTGGTACATCGAGACAGGTTATTTCAATGCTTCCATTAAAAGACTTTTCAACTTCTGTGTGTCACATTTAGTCAGGATAAAAGCTTTATGTTTTTTTTGCAGTGTCTCCCGCAGATCCAACACCATCATCCCTCGAGTCAGTGCGCCACTGAGCTCTACGCTTACCGCACAGTGAATGACACCGTTAACAAAGCTATCGTCTATGGCTGCCACCATGGCATAAGAATCACACGGCACAAATCCTTCAGTCCAAGCTTCCCCTGCTTTGCCAGTGCATGTTTCAGTGTATTTCTCAGAATGAGCTGAAATTTTCCTCATAAAGTCTGCCTTCTGGGTATCCTGGGCGAGCCACTCCTTGTAAAATGTCTAGGAAAAGACACCTGGCATTATTATTTGGTTTGCGGATATAAGTGGGAATAATTAACAGTGGATTCCTGTTATGTACTAACACGAATGACTGATATCTCGCTAAAGGTGACTAATAAGCAACAGCAGGAGCCCCATCCAACTGTTCATGACACTTGACTAACAGAAGTATGAGCTTTTAGATACAATGGAGATCTTCAGAGTATGTCAAAATTAAAACATGAGACTGTTGGAAATACTTTGAATGCTAGCAAGTTACTTTTAAGAAATTTGTGTATAAAATTAGCAGCTCTATTCTAACCATATGTAGAAACACTTGAACAATCAGAGATCTCTATAGAAGCTAAATGTGATTTACCTCCAATTCACAATTTTTTTTAATATTTACCTACATGCATACAATATGTATGAAAAGCAAAAATCTACTTTCGAGCAATCAAAATGTGTACGACATATTGTCCTTCAGACACAAAAGAAAGTGAAATAATCAAAGTGAGAGAAAAATCTCACAGTTGTCACCAGAACAGGTATCCTCATTAGAAGATTCCTGGGATCACTTGGAAGAGGTAGTCCCAGAAACAATTCACTTATAGTCAAGTATGGTTTGCTCCAGTGTGAGTGCAACAGGTGCCAAAGCACCGTTCACTTAATAGAGGACTGAGTACCGATTTAGGGATCTCTGGTCTGGTTGGTAGGTGAGTGTGCCCATAATAAAAACAGCAGAAGGGGTGCTTAGGTCAGCAGAATCATTTGGAAGCAAAGAAGATCTGGCCAGCATTAGTATTACCAGTCCCAACCCATGAGATCACGTATAATGGTCCTCTTTGAGGCATCTAACAAAACTGCATAGTAATCAGATTCTGCATTTCATTTCCTCAACTGCCTTAGAAACCCTAAAGAAGCGGACTACTTGCAAGGGGTAAAACACATTTGAGGCCCAAAAACGGCTAAAACCACAACCTTCCCTTACAGTCTACTATTCAAATCTTAAAGTATACTGTAACTAAAAAAGGCAAAAAAAAAATAAGTTTTGGATATAGTGAAGTTGGGATTAGAACACCTGCCAGGTTTTTATTGTCTGTGAGAGGGAGATACACCTTCTCAAATAACGTCTTTGTTCTATTTACTGTTATCACAGAAAGTGAAAGTAAAAGAAAAATCCCAAATTTTGGGTTGTCTACAGAACAGGAATAGTGGAGATATATTCCAAGGGGGACACTAGTTTTGATGACCCTGGTGACGCTAACTTTAGAAGGATATTCCCTCAATTCCTGTTTTGGCTATGGCACAGAAAGTGAGGGCAAATCTATTCAATGAGACTCCGTTGGCAAAAATAAACCTTATAAAAAGGTAACAACCCTCCCCTTACTCTAGCCATAATTTACCAAAAAATATAAAAAATTGTCTTTAGTAATCAGTTGTGGGCCACAATGAACTGTGGGGGTTTTAACATCCCCAAACTGCAAATATAAAATGAGCCCTTACTGTTCTGAGCTTCCTACGAGGCTGCTTTCACACTGATGTACTGCGGGTGCAGCACAGTGTACCCATGGCTTTCCTGCGGGTTAGCTGTATTGAGCCACAGACTTTTATTACATGTTGTGGGGGTGGTGCACTTTATGAAAGTGCTCCAAAACGTATTCATTCAGGAGTGTTAGAGCGCTTTTAGAAAGCGCGCCAAACCCACAGGATATAATAGAAGTTCGTGGCTCAGTGTAAAAGTCGCCTAATAACCCTTTTTTTAATCAGCGCAAATATGCCTATTGCAAAAGTGCAATGTATGTAATGTTTGATACACTGACCTTGCTCTCCAGGCTGCTAGAAATGTCCCAGGTGAAGTTAACTTGATATCACTCCACCTGAGACAGGAGCCGGCGCTACTGAGAAAGCATCAGCTTATGCAGCTCCTGCTCCCTCTGCAGCCTGCGCTGGCTTCATTCACTCTGATGCTCTGGGATGGCTGGCAACCTGCTGATTATGATCTGGGCTTGCAGACCGCCATCATAGACCATGGCCATGCGCTTCCCTGGTTTGAGGTTGAGGGCCACATCAGAGGGTAACCCGCAGGTCATGAGTTGAGCACCACTGCCCTACAAAAGGTAGAAAAGCACTAGCATAGATAAGGTATGTAGCACTGCACAGCAAATATGTGATAAGTAGCGATTGCTTTTCCATCATCAATTACCTCAAACCAAGGAAAATGGACAGAGCAATATCCAAGGCTTTTGTTTGGTGCATGTACAGTAATTCCATCTCAATATAGAAAAAGAACAAAGGATGTATTTAAAAACAATAAAACCGTATTTCATCTTACCCAAGGTAGCATGTTTTTAAAAGTGAACTCCCAAGTGGAAATGTGAGTTGGACAATCAAAGCCATTTAGAACTGCATATGCAGCTTCTGGATCACATGCAAAGTTGAATTCGCCACAAGCGGTCACGTTTCCTCTAGCTAAGAATTGAAATTAAAATACATTTAATTAAAAACAAGAAAGAATTTGTTTAGGAAGGCAGGACTGCCAACCCAAAATGTACTTTAACTGGTAATTGCCTAAAGCACCGCCAGCTTAAAAATAATGACAGTAAAATGCTTATGATGATTGCTCTCTTGTGGAAACAAAGCCTAAATGTCACCTCAATAGAGTTTGCACTAAAAGATGTTAGAGTGTCAACATGTGTAGAACTCACTCAGTTTAAGTTATATACACATCTGGCACGTGTACACTCTGCTTTGCCCTATGTCATGGTTATAAACAAAAACAAACAGATATGTTTGAATTCCAGTCTGGGTGACACCCAGAGACAGGAAGGGTAATATTTGCACTATTACTAGGTGACAAAGGAAAAAATCCTGAAATCAAAACGAATGTAGATACCGTATCCAAAAACTAGGAGGTTGCAAAATATATATATATATATATATATATATATATATATATATATATATATATATATTTGTTTTTGTTTAGATATGTGTTAATCTGATTGTATTATATTTGTTAATATTGCATAAAAGCTTTATTTTACAAGCAAACTTTTTTGTTATACAGGAGCCTCCACAACACTGGCTGTGCTAAGTATTCTGGGTTTAAAAGGATAAGTTTGTTACATGTTACACCCATATTCAGGATGTAACATGTTGTCACAGATGCACTAGCCCCCACACCCCCCGTTAGGACGTGGCCAGTAGGGTGTAGCCAGCACCCACTTTGACAGCGAGCAGGGGGAGAAGATTTCCCGCTCGCTGACAAAAAAAAAAAAAGTGGGTGCTGGCTACACTCTACTGGCCAGGTCATTCATTTACAAAGTTCTGTGAATATGAAAACTACAACTACTGACATTCTTTGCATCTGTCAGATTCTTAATGAACTACCATGGCACTACTAAGCGCTCTGCTAGTTCTTTGATTCTTCCTGTCAGTGTGGAACTGCCTTTCAGTATGCTGTGCCAGCAGGCAGTTTATTAACAGTCTGTAGGAATCCTGCATGTCACCCACGATCTGCTGATTGCAGGTGCAATGTTTTCCAGGCTCTTACAAAAAAATAAAAAGAATTGCACATTTTTCTACCTGCATAAAAAAAAATATGCACTTATTTTTTAAAGTGAACTTATGCTTTAAAAACAACTTAGTATCTTTTCTGTCCAAGTCAATTCAGCAATCTCCATCATAAAATAAATCTAAAAAATAAATAAAATAAAAATATTACATGGTCCCCTCATAATATCCACAGTAGGTGTGTAGACTCAGGAACTCAAGTGAGCATATTTTACCAAGAACGGTTCTAAACAATAAATATATTGTCAGGTTATACGATACGAATGTTGCTGGCGCAAAAGAAAAACCAAAATTATTCTGTAATGGTGGGTGTGCTGCAATCAGAAAAAAAGTACAAGACACTCTATGGTGTCTTGTCCAAAAAAAATTAATGAGTTTAGTATGTGGATTGCGCTACCCTGGTGGTTAATCTAAATCCACCTACTGCTGGGCACTATTTACAATGGTTAACTCCAGTACATATCACCTTTATTGACAATCCACCGAGTGTATGTGTGTATATTAATGTGTACCAAGTGCTCATATACAAGTATTCTTCTCAGAAAAATGCAAAAAACACTTACATATCTGTCCCTTACACGTGTTGTATAGTGCCCTTAAAAAACTAGCATTCCCCTATATCAGATTTAGGGAATATTTACAACAAAAACAAACAACTTTTACAATAACCACAAAAAAAAAAATGTATATGTGAAAAAATATATACGTATATAACAATTAAGTGGAGGATTTCTAAGTTGATCCTCTTCCCTTTAAAGTCCCAATATGATGGCCAGGTGCTCATAAAACGATCAATGCTTTTCCTGTGAGATGTTAGACCACAACGTGATTTCACCACTTCTGTGAGTCCCATCACCGTAAAAAATGGCCACTCCTCTTATACATTTCCAACCAACTGCCAGGTGCCTTGGGTATACTACTGTAGTCTCTCTTTTTCTACAAAAGCTCACAGAGAAAGAGTGCCCCTCATAGTGTAGTATGTAAAAAATGTATTATTTTTTAATTAAAAGAAGGTATTGCACTCACATTTTATTATGCCCGTATGCCGGCACCATGCTTTTCCAGCCGTGTATGCAAATCTGTGAAGGATAAAAGCCATTCCTTTCGTGTTCCCCCCCCTACGCCTATCTTGCGATCAGCGCGTGGTCCCGTAGATGTCAGCAGCCTCTATGCGTTTCGCAAGGTATATTGCGTCCTCAGGAAGCTGCTGTACTTCTGTTATGCTACTGTATTTATAGCCCTCTTAGTCTGATTGTGGTTCAAAATTCCCGCCCCTCACCACTTCCCGGAAATGTGCAGACCGGAAGTTATTCGTCCGCCATTTTGATTCCTGGAACCACCGCTTTGATGTCCCCATCTTTAATTCCCTGTTTCTGCTGTTTAGTTATTTTATATGTGGGAGGTTATTCAAATATATATGGCCCGTTTATACCCCGCTGGTAGTTTGTATTTGTTTTTTGGCCCGTTTTGCGGTTAAAATCCATTGTCCACATCTGGCTGGATGTGTTTATGTGCTTCCGCCATCTTGGTAATCCCTTTCCATTTAATTGTAATTAGGGTTGAGCGAACCCGAACTGTAAAGTTCGGGTTCGGTACGAACTTTGTTTTTTTTTTGTACCCGAACAATTGGAAAAAGTTCAGGTTCGGAGTTCGGCTATGTTATGCCGCGCTGCACTGCAGCCAATCGCCATTCATTTTACAACTGACTAGGAAGTGATCACAGCCATACCTACTAATGGCATGGCTGTGATTGGCCAGTGCAGCATGTGACCCAGCATGTGACCAGCCTCTATATCAGACACGAGTGGTTTGCACGTTGTGCAATCAGTGCCTGAAGCGAGGCATAAACGTTCTCAATCTGAGCACAACCTGCATGACCAGGCATCTAAGTGCAAAGCACGAGCTGCAGTGGAGTAGACACCTCAAAAACCAAGAAAGGTCTCTGGCTCCTCCTGCTTCCTCTTCTGCATCAGTCTCGGGCCTCTCGGCCTCTTCATCCACCTCTGTAGTGACAGTGCCACCCCTCAATTAGAGGACCGGCAAGCAACACTACCACCTGGGTCACCAACATCTCCACAATGTCCCATGGAAGCATTCAGCTCTCTATCTCCCAAACACTGGAGCGGAAGAGGAAGTACCCCCCTACCCACCCGCGATCCCTGGCCCTGAATGCCAGCATTTGAAAATTACTGGCCTTTGGAATGCTGGCATTCCGTCTGGTGGAGACGCAGAGTTTTAAAAGCCTGGTGGCATTGGCTGTCCCACAGTAGGTCGTGCCCAGCCGCCACTACTTTTCCAGGCGAGCCATCCCTTCCCTGCACAACCAAGCGGTGGACAAAAAAAGGATTTTTAATAACAGCTTACCTGTAAAATCCTTTTCTTGAAGTACATCACGGGACACAGAGCGCATAGCCATTACATATGGGTTATATGGGTACCTTCAGGTGTGGACACTGGTGTAATCAACTTCACAGGAAGTTCCTCCCTATATAACCCCCTCCCACTGAGAGTGCTTCAGTTTTGTAGCAAGCAATTTCTCCGAGGTTACACAATGTTCCCCAAAAGAGGGGTGGGAGCTCTGTGTCCCGTGATGTACTTCAAGAAAAGGATTTTACAGGTAAGCTGTTATTAAAAATCCTTTTTTCTTTATCGTACATCACGGGACACAGAGCGCATAGCCATTACATATGGGATGTCCCAAAGCAATGCTCCATGAAGGGAGGGAGACCGTAAGGCCAAAAATAGCCAAACAAAAAAACATTATCAGGAGGTAAAATAGCTCCACCAACAGAAAAAAAGGGGGCGTGAACCGGGCCAGAGGATTCTATACTGCTGCCCGTAGGACCGCCTACCCAAATGCTGCGTCCGTAGCCTTTGTGACGTCCAACTTATAAAATTTAGTAAACGTATGTACGGAAGACCAGGTTGCCGCTTTGCAAACCTGTGCCATAGAGATCTGATGGTGTGCCGCCCAAGAGGCACTCATGGCCCTCGTAGAATGGGCTTTAACTGATAAGGGAGGTGGAACGCGCTTCAGACCATAGGCCTGAAAAATCAGCTGCTTAATCCACCTAGCCAAGGAAGACTTGGCAGCCGGCTGACCCTTCTTGGGGCCATCCGGAAGAACGAAAAGCACATCTGTTTTCCGAATCTTCTCTGTAGCCTTGAGATAAACCCTCATGGCTCGAACCACGTCCAAAGTATGAAGCAGTCTTTCCTCTCTGGACTGGGGAGTAGGAAAGAAGGATGGTAGGACTAGGTCCTGATTCAAGTGAAAACTGGATATGACCTTAGGAAGGAAAGAAGGTTGAGGCCGCAGAACCACTCTGTCCTTATGCAGAATCAGGTACGGTTCCCTGCAAGACAAGGCTGCCAGCTCGGAGACCCTTCTGGCCGAAGCCATAGCCACCAAGAAAACCAACTTTCGGGTTAGCAGCACAAGAGGGATTTCTGTCAGAGGTTCAAACGGCTGCTTTTGTAAAGCTGACAAGACCAGATTTAAATTCCAGGGGCAGAGGGGAGCTCTAATAGGGGGATTCACATGCAAGACCCCCTGCAAGAAGGTTTTCACAAGCGAATGCGTGGCCAAAGGCCTCTGAAACCATATCGATAAGGCAGACACCTGCCCCTTTAGAGTACTAAGAGCCAACCCCTTGTCAACGCCAACCTGGAGGAATCACAAGATCCTGTCAATAAAAAACTTGCGAGGATGCCCTCCTTGAGACTCGCACCACTCCACATAGGTCCTCCAGACTCTGTAATAGATATTTCTAGAGACTGGCTTTCTAGCCTGAATTAACGTAGATATGACTTGGGCTGAGAGGCCTCTGCCCTTAAGAATTAGGGATTCAGCCGCCAAGCCATCAAATTTAGCTGCTGTGAAGCAGGGTGGTAGATCGGGCCCTGAGACAGCAGATCTGGGCGCAGGGGGAGTGGCCACGGTGCCCCTACTGACATCCTCACGATGAGTGCGTACCAAGCCCTTCTGGGCCAGGCTGGGGCCACCAGGATCACCGGTCTGCGCTCCACCCTGATCCTTCGTAGAAGGCGGGGAATCATCTGTAGTGGAGGGAACGCATACAGGAGAGAAAACTGGTGCCAGGGGCAAACCAACGCATCGGTCCCGTAGGCCGAGGGGTCCCTGGTTCGGGATACGAATTTGTCCAATTTCTTGTTGAATCTTGTTGCCATGATGTCCACATCGGGAACTCCGAATCTTTGGCAAATCTCTTGGAATACCTGGGGGTGAAGAGACCACTCTCCCGGGAGTAACTGTTGACGACTCAAAAAATCTGCTTGAGAATTGTCTATCCCTGGGATGAACACTGCTGAGATGCAGGGTACATGGGCTTCGGCCCATGAGAAAATCAGGTTTACTTCCCTTTGAGCCGCTAGGCTCCTTGTGCCCCCCTGGTGGTTTATGTATGCCACCGCCGTGGCATTGTCGGACTGTATCCTTACTGGCAGACCCTGCAGGGGGAGAGTCCAGGCGACCAGGGCCAACCGAGCAGCTCTGATCTCTAGGACATTGATGGGAAGCAGACTTTCTGCCTCTGACCACTGTCCCTGCTGGGTCCGTTTTCCTAAGATTGCCCCCCAACCTGTTAGGCTGGCATCTGTGGTTACTATTTTCCACGTGATGGGGCAAAAGGTTTTCCCTTTTGACAATTTTTGAGGGACCAGCCACCAGTACAGGCTGCGCCTGACTCCTGGGGAAAGACCTAATGGACGGTCTAATGCCTGTATGGACCTGTTCCAAGCAGAGAGAATAGCTGCCTGGAGAACTCTGGTATGGATCTGGGCATAGGGCACTGCTTCGAAGGCGGCTACCATCTTTCCCAGCAGTCGCATGCATAGGCGAATAGTCGGCCTCTTTTTGCCTAGGACTATTTGAATTGTTTGAGTCAATGACCTGATCTTTTCTTGAGGTAAAAATATCCTCTGGCATTCTGTATCTAACCGAAGGCCTAGATATTCCAACTGTCTTGTGGGTTGCAACCTCGATTTTCCTTGGTTCACAACCCACCCGAATTCTTGTAGATGCCGAACTGTGCGGACTACTGCATGATTGAGGTTGGAAGCTGATCTGTCGATAACCAGGAGATCGTCCAGGTATGCCAGGACCAAAATGCCTTCTGTCCTTAGGACGGCTAGCACCGGGGCTAACACCTTTGTGAATACCCGCGGAGCTGTTGCCAACCCGAAAGGGAGGGCTACGAACTGGAAATGACTTTGATCTATTATAAAACGAAGAAACTTGTGATGTGCTGGGTAGATCGGCACATGCAGATATGCATCCTTTATGTCTATAGATGCTAGAAAGTCGCCTTGATGCAGGCTGGCTGTCACTGAACGTATGGAATCCATACGAAAGGTCTGAATCTTTAGAAAGTGATTTAGGCGTTTGAGGTCTAGGATAGGCCTGACGTCGCCATTGGGTTTTGGTATAATAAAAAGGTTGGAGTAGAATCCCAGACCCCTTTCTTGGGTTGGTACTTCTACAATTACTCCTTGGAGCAAGAGGCGATCCAATGCCTTTACGAGAGAGGCCCTCTTTAACGGGCCGCTTGGAAGACTTGACCCCTGAAAATGAGGAGGGGGGATTTCTCGAAACTCTAGTTTGTAGCCTGTGGCTACCACGGACCGAACCCAAGAGTCGGGAATTCTGGCCTTCCAGACTTCGGAGAAAAACTGAAGTCTTCCCCCCACCCAAGAGAGTGGGGGCGCCCCTTCATGAATCTGACTTGATGACTGGTTTAGCCGGCTTGCGAGACCAGGGCCTCTTGTTTGCCGCGGCTTGTCCCTGTGGGCGGCTATTAACTGCTGAACGCCCGGGAGGCCGTCGATACTGACGGGAAGTCGAAGGGGCCGAGCCTGCAAAGGCCTGTCGTTTAAACGCGGGCCCACGCGGTCTTTTCTTGACCGGTAAGGAAGAACTTTTACCACTTGATATGGTTTGGATATATTTATCTAGGTCTTCACCGAATAGTCTTCCCCCATGAAAGGGAAACCCTGCTAAAAGCTTTATGCAGGGTGCCTCTGCTGACCAGTTCTTTAGCCACAAAAGACGACGCATGTGAACCACCAGCAGAGATAACCGGGATGCCTGTTGGATGGAGTCCTTAATAGCATCTACTGCAAAGCAGAGAGCCCTAGGGAAATCTGCTAATTCACAAGTTTGCTGAGCCGGCATGTCCTTTAATATCTGTTTTGCCTGATCCTTTAAGGCCTGACAAACGCCAATGGCTGCCACCGCTGGCTGAACCATGGCACCTACTGTGGTGAAAGAAGCCTTCAGTAGGGTCTCTAATTTCTTGTCGACCGGATCCTTGAACATCTGGACATTTTCAACCGGACAGGTCAGGGATTTATTCACGCAGGAAATGGCCGCGTCCACTGTGGGGAGTGCCCATTTCTTTAAAAATTCCTCTTCCATAGGATAGAGAATAGAGAACCTCTTAGGAGGGATAAAGATCCTATCAGGTCGAGCCCAATCCTGGTAAATCACGCTCCGCAGAAGGGGGTGAATCGGAAAAGACATATAAGTTAATGGAGCCTTTAAAGAACCCAATGAGGATACCACAGGGGCTACTAGTTCTGGCACTGGAAGTTTAAAAGCAGTGCGAACCATATCGGTCAAAGACTGGATCCACAGGCTCTCCGCTTGAGAGGCTGAAAAATATTCATCTACAGTGGAACCCTCCATGTCTGAACCGTCGGGACTTGGGTCTGCTTGATCCCCTTGTGGGTCCCGTTCCTCCGAAGAGGAGACCTCCGCATCTGAAAACACCAAACTAGGTGAGGGGGATCTAGCCCGTTTGCTACTTGGCAAAGGGCGGGCAAACAAAGCAGTTAACCTTTTCTCTAGCCCACCCAGGGTGGTCGCTAGCATTTCTTCCGTTACGTAAACGGGAATGGGTGGATCGGGGGCCGCCTCTGCCCCCAGCACCCCCAATGGCTCTTGTACTATGCTACTCGGTGGTCTAACTGGTGAGGGTGGGGCCGTTGAAGCCTGGCCCAAATCCTCTGACCCCGATGGAGACCCCTTTTGTTTCTTGGCACCTTTTGCAGCCTTGGCTGGTCCTGATCCCTTTGGAGCCATTGCACAACCTTGAGTCACCCCTATAGCCAACACCTGACTGTTGTAGCTAGGAGTAATTAATATGAGAACAGGCTGAGGAAAATGAAAAATTGTATATATATATATATATATATATATATATATATTATTATTATTATATTTATTTATTTATTTTTTTTCCAAAAATTTTTTTTTTTTTTTTTTTTTTCGCCTGGGAGGTGGCAATACTGAGGAAAACCTGTGAGTATTGCAACACCAATGCCCGTTCGCCGGATTCCAAGGTTGACTCAGATACTGCTGGATCTAAGGCTGAGTCCCTTTAAGCAAAAAAATAAAACTTTTTTTTTTTTTTTTTTTCTGGTCAATAGTGGAACTAAGTCCTAGACCTGAAGATCCACAAACCGCCACTGGGTGTCACTGTGGCCAAAAGACCCAGCTGCGCGCTCTGTGTCCTTCTTCCTCTGCTTCCAGGAGGGAAAAGACCAGCCAGAGAGAAACGTTTTACTTTTAACTGACCCTGACGCTGCTGGCCCGCCCCCCCAACGCACGCCGACGCTATAAAAGGCGGCGTGCACGCGCCCACGCGCGCGCACCCCCCCCCCCCACGCTGAACAACATGGAGGAAGCAGAGAGCAGAGGAAAAACATGGACCAGCGCCAGCAGCACCAACAGACACCAGGTAAGCACTAATCCTTACTATAGTGCACACAGAGAGGAAGCTGTCCCCATAGGCTTCCTAAGAAACAGGAGTTTTCACCAGCAATTCCCTCTTTATAGTACGTGGGGCTGCAGTATCAATGCTAACAGGCAGACCTGGGGTGAGTAGCAAATATATATCTTAAACAAGTATACATATATCTACATGTTATCTGGGTAAACATTAGTACATCCCATCCTGCCTAAAAAGACATAGTGGAGATAGTGGCTGATGCACAAGCATACCATTAGCCAACCCAGAACCCCCAGGGGGATACCTACTGTCGAACCAAGTCCCGCAGGTTCCCTTTTACCTTCTCCACGCCGCAGGGTATTGCAAACTGCAAGAGGCCCAATCTTCTCCCATCTCCGTGGGTATTGTCTCGGACCTTCAGGGACCGGGGTCCTGTGTTTAAGGAACCCACACCCCTGGACCTATATAGCATCCTGGCATCAGTAGCGTTTAGTCCTGGGAGAGACCAAGGCACTGGAGCCCAGAATCCAGCCCTCCAAGGAGAGGCATTATAGGCAACACCCCACGCAGGCAGGGCCCGGGTACCGTACTCCTTGGCTTTGAAGCACTTCGGACGGATCCGGCTAGCTATCCTGGGTCCCGAGACCGCCGAGGGACAGCTAGACGTGACCAACACCTAAGACACTGGCGAAAAAACTGAAGCACTCTCAGTGGGAGGGGGTTATATAGGGAGGAACTTCCTGTGAAGTTGATTACACCAGTGTCCACACCTGAAGGTACCCATATAACCCATATGTAATGGCTATGCGCTCTGTGTCCCGTGATGTACGATAAAGAAATCAGTGCGCAAAGCCATCTGTGCCAAGGTAACTACGCATACGTAGACCAGTAAGCACGGTCAGGGACGTTATATCTCCCTAACAGCGCACTGGGTAAATGCAGTGGTGGCTGGGCCTGAGGCGGATAGCAGTATGGCACATGTCCTTCCACCACCGAGGATTGCAGGGTGCTTCAGTTTGCCTCCTGTTCCTAACTCCTCCTACTCCGCTTCCTCATCCTCTACCGCCTCCTCATCCAGTCAGCATAACAAATTCACCACCAACTTCAGAACAGCCATGGGTAAACGCCAGCAGGCAGTTTTAAAACGTTCCTGTTTGGGGGAAAAACCACACACCACGCAGGAGTTGTTGAGGGACATGGAACAACAGACCGATAAGTGGTTGGCATCAGTGAGCCTCAAGCCAGGTCTGGTGGTGTGCGATAACGGGCGAAATCTCGTAGCAGCTCTGGGCCTAGCCGGTTTGACGCACATCCCTTGCCTGGCGCATGTGCTGAATTTGGTGGTGCAGAGGTTTCTGAAAACTTACCCCGATCTGCCACAGCTGCTGCAGAAAGTGTGGGCCGTCTGTGCGCACTTTCAGCGTTCTCACCCTGCTGCTGCTCGCCTGTCAGCGCTGCAGCTTAACTTTGGCCTTCCTGCTCACCGCCTCATATGTGATGTGCCCACAAGGTGGAACTTAACCTTGCACATGCTGGCCAGACTGTGTGAGCAGCAGCAGGCGATAGTGGAGTCTCAGCTGCAGCATGCACGCGTGAGTCGCTCTGCGGAACAGAGCCACTTCACCACCAATAACTGGGCCTCCATGCGAGACCTGGGTGCCTTGTTGCGCTGTTTCGAGTACAAGTGTTATTTGCATTTTTCTGAGAAGAATACTTGTATATGAGCACGTGGTACACATTAATATACACACATACACTCGGTGGATTGTCAATAGAGGTGATATGTACTGGGGCTAACCATTGTAAATAGTGCCCAGCAGTAGGTGGATTTAGATTAACCAGCAGGGTAGCGCAATCCACATACTACACTCATTCATATTGTCAGGTTAGTTTGGGGTGGATGGACCATCAAGGAAATTAATGGATTTCTATAGAATGATCACTGTTTAAAAAAAAAATAAACACCAGAGGCCAAAGGACTTATAAAGACCAAAATCAAATGACCAATATGTTTACTATAGGAGTAGGTTTATGTGGCTTATTCAAAATAAACATAATATACTTACACTCCATGTTACCTCCCATAATGAAAAGGCTTTTGATCTTTTGTGGGAAAGTTGGATCCATATTGAGAGCTAAAGCCAGGTTTGTCAATGGACCAGTTGCAACAAGAGTGATCTAAATTTAAAGACATGTATGATGAAACACATAGCAGAAGCACATCCGTTTTTCTATAGATAAGGCTTTACTCTGAATATTCTTTCAAATACATTGAATAAACACTGTCCATTCATTGGACTAACCCAAGATACAAATGAACAAGCAAATTGCTTGGTGGTTAAAATAGTTCTGTGAACCACAAAGACGCTGGAATAGACTGTTGGATAATCCTGTGGATATCCAATTACTATGCTAATACATGTTGACTGGGGTTTTTGTGATTAAAATGTGCCATGCATTACAGCTCAATTAACTCTTACCTAGTTTATCAAGTCTCACAGAATTAGCAATATCAACTCTATGTCCATTAAGTATTGCAATTTAATATCCCTACAAACTAATGCATGCTCTACATCTAGGATGGACAAATGAATGTTGAGCAATATTAAAGGTAAACCTTTAGTGTTGTCAAAAAATAACTAAAGCAATGGTTGGCAGGTTGTTGACTATATAGGTATGATTTTGCAATTATGGTGCCTTTAATTGAAAATGCCACAGCACAGGATTGCTTTAAGGACCTTTGAATCAAATGAGGCTTTAAACACTAGGATTTCCAGGTATGACAGATTTGCTCTAGTCCAATTGTAGAATCGTATTTGTTTTTCAGTAAAAGAATGTTTATTTTTAATACCTCAAAAATCAAGTATAAGGCTACTTTCACACTGAGGTGCTTTGCAGGCACTATAGCACTAAAAATAGCGACTGCAAAGCGCCCTGAAAGAGCCACTCTCACTCCAGTGTGAAAGTGGAGCAGTGAGCTGGCAGGACGCTTAAAAATGTCCTGTGAGCCGCATCTTTGAGGCGCTGTAGGATCGGTGTAAACACTGCTCCTAAAGCGCCCCTGCCCATTAAAATCAATGGCAGTGCCGCTGAACCGCAGGCAAGGCACCGCTGTGGCGGCACTTTGAACCGTTTTTAACACGCTAGCGGGGGTTAAAAGTGACCCGCTAGCGGCCGAATAGCGCCGCAAATAAGATGGTAAAGTCCCGCTGAAAATAGTGGCGCACTGCTTCAGTGTGAAAGTAGCCTTACTGCTATAGAAATAGGTAGGTTTATAATGGCATTGGTTGAGAAACCTTAGTAGTCCTTTACATTCCTTTAACATGTTTCCAAGCAATTTAGGTTACCTTATGATGGCAAATTTCTAAAGTAAGAAAAAGAATCTGAACTCTGCAAAAAGGTCCACTGACTCTACAGCTGAGAAAAAAGCTAGAATAATTCCAAAGGTTTGACAAAACATGAAATAAACATGCCTTCTCTTTGATAAGGAAAGGCAACAAAGGATATGGACCGTTTCCTGAAAGCTCGACAGCACTGATGTGTATTTGAAAATGTTGTACTGAATTAGAATACTCTTTAAATAGGATCTTCATCCTAGAAAGAAAAAAAATAAAGTCAGTAACTGCAGCTACTGACTTTTATGAAAAGGACACCTATCTGTTTAGAGATCCTGTGCTGTGCTCAACCAGGCTAGTTTTTTTGCCGGTTTTCAGGTCCTCAGTGCCAACACGTTTACTGTGGGACTCCTTCCAACTTCACAGCCGGCTTTCCACAATGCACTTTGGGAACGGTCCCACAGCTTTCTGGGACCTGTGACATGTCCCATAAGGCTGTAAAAAAGGGGGGGGGTGAACTTTCGCCAAGATTGCCTAGGCGATTCGAGTGGAAGTTTGAATGGGTTCCTATCAAGACTAGGTACCTGCTTCCCCAAAAAGATGTGTCAAATGTAGTAGAGGTCTCACCTGCCCAGGGTATTCATTGGCAATCCTCAGCATTGCAAGAACTGCATGTTCTTTGTTCAAGGCTTCGTGACCAGGGAATGCAAGATCTGAAACATTGCCCAAGCCATCTACTCCATGATATTCGCTTGCATGGATATTTTTCCCAAGTAGCGGTCTGCTTGCTCCACCATAAACAGGAATCTAATATGCAAAAAAAAAAAATACAAAAAAAATACAAAATAAAAATCACTAATTGGATGACCGTGAATTCAATAAAAGTGAAGAGCTCTGGTCTATATATCCTCACTGCAGAACTGGTTTAACAATTTAGTCCGTTTCAAAATCTGTGAGAATGTAAATGTAGATAGAATGGTGTCATGGTGTCATAAAATAGATAACTAGGATCATTGTTTTCTGTGTCTGCCCTGCTTTACAATGAACATGTCAACTGAAAATAGGTGCTCTGGGTATATACAGTGGATATAAAAAGTCTACAAACCCTGTTAAAATGTCAGGTTTATATGATGTAAAAAAATGAGACAAAGATAAATCATTTCAGAACTTTTAAAAAAAAGTGACCTATAAAAACTGTACAACTCAATTGAAAAACAAACTGAAATCTTTTGGGTGGGGGGGTGGATAAATTAAAGTGCCTTTGATTAACTCCCAAATAATTTTCAGCTGTTCTAGTAGGTCTTTCCTGACATTTTCTTAGTCACATCCTACAGCAAAAGCCATGGTCTGCAGAGAGTTTCCAATCACCAGAGGGATCTCATTGTTAAAATGTATCAGTCAGGAGAAGGGTACAAAAGACTTTCCAAGGCATTAGATATACCATGGAACACAGGGAAGACAGTCTTCATCAAGTAGAGAAAATATGGCACAACAGTGACATTACCAAGAACTGGTCACCACATATATATATATTTTTTTCCTCTGTGTGAATTTGGTGAGCTCCTAGATCCACACCAGACATAGGGCCTAGACATATGTCTGCCACAAAGCTAAACCCAGTTGTACATAGGCAGCATGTGTTGGAGTGCTAATAAGAATAAATGGCACTGCAGTGCTCCAATGCACATAATATGTATTTTTACTAAAATTATCAGGAAACAGAGAGAAAAAATAAGGACAGAGTGAACAATGAGGAAATGTCACTGAAAGCATAACATTATTTATAAACATAACTTTAGACAGTACTTAAATGTATATATCTGGAATCCACAGCTACCTCAAGTCTATTGCAGCATTTCAGAACACACAGGACATTCCTGCAGACATTTTCCAAGGTAGAGTTTCCATGACAGCAGGTTATACCCAAGATTTCGACATCAGGAGCTGCCAGAGCCAACATAAGTGCTTGGGCATCATCCACCCCACAATCTACATCCACCAGCAGCAACTTCTTGGACATGGTGTGTAATTCTGAAAAAACAAAAAGCAGTCCCGAGATGAACTGAAGTGGTTCCTTCCCAGATTTCAGGTCAGAGAGGGTGAAAAAACATGTGCACGCAGAGAAAAGTATATTAAGATAAACTCTTCCAAAACCATTAGTAAGACCAGTATGTTGTGTCAAATGATTTAAATTAAAAATGCAGTATCAGTAGCAGACAAGGCTACCCTCCAGCGGGTTATGAGAAAAAGAAGTGCACATATAGAAGGAGTGCCAGAGCAAAAAATAAAAAAATCCAAAATAATTTATTTATATTTTGTTAAAAGACAGGCAATGTGATTTGGAGGTCAAAGCAACCCCTCTCTCCCTTCATCAGGGCTTTAGTTAAATTAATTAGAACCTTTAGGCTCCATGCACACTGAAGCTGATAAAAGCTATAAAAAAAAAACGGCAGTAGCTTTGCAGGGAGCCTTGCAACGTTTTTTTTAGCATTTCTGCAATAGCTTTAATCAGCGTTTTTCAGCGTAGCTTTTATCAGCTTTTTTCAATGGATAAAAAAAAGCTGGCGCCGGCTTTTCTCTGCGTTTGAGCGTTTTTTTGGCGTTTTGCGTTTTTTCCCGCCGAAAAATGGCACTTTGAACGCAAATTTCGGGCGTTAAGAAAAAAGCCAATAAACTCCAAAGCTCATTAACACTGAAAAACGCCAAAAAACTGCAGTTTATCCGCTTCAGTGTGCATGGAGCCTAAGTGGACTCAAATAAGGCTTTCCTGTATGAATCTGCAGGGAAGATGATTGCTGGATTTGTTTTTTAATGAAACAGACCATTTAACACTGGCAGTTGTCCTAAAGAGCAGCTTTTATTTATCCACTTACCGACCGCCAGCAGTGCATTTACATCATGACTTTAACGTAAAATGCTGTTGTTATGGCAGCAGTTAGCTGCCATAACCCCAGTATAATTTTGTTCTGTGGGTGATTTGTCGTTGGTAAAAATGGCCCCAGCAAATCCACTACAGTCACTTTTAGAGACAGTGGGAGAGGTGCTCCCCTCCCTCCTGCCACTTCCTAGTCTTTTCTGAGCTTACCAGAGCTGTCGGTAAGCCCGGAACTGATCCGATGCGGCCGATGGCTAGGCAGGAAATCGAGTGAGGGCAAGATAGCCTCCACTTGGCTCTATGCTCTTGAAGGACTGGAGTGCCACGTTCAGGTCTTGGGTTTAAAGAGAGGATTTTTTTTTAAGTCAAAGAAGAAGCACATTAACTACTTAAGCCCTGGACCATATTGCTGGTCAATGACCAGGCCACTTTTTACGATTCGGCACTGCGTCGCTTTAACTGACGTGGCTCCCAAACAAAATTGGTGTCCTTGGTGATCCTCGCCTAGCAGAGCCGACCTGCCGCCGTATAACTGCGGCTGCTGGTCGGCAAGCAGTAGTAAACCCATTCTGTGCTATTTCCACCATATCAAGCTTTCCTCATGAACAAGTTGCTCTGTGTAAAACGCTTCCTACCACACCCCTTTCTGTGTAATCTGTCCTTTTCTAATAAATGACGTAATCGGCACATGCACAGTTAGTCCCGTTTTTCTGGCAGGCTCTTCTTCTTGCTAGAAAATTGCTGTGCTGCTGTGTACATGCAGGGGCTGCGTCATTTTTTTGGGCTGACGTCAGCCCTAAGATCCCGCAACACCCAGCCCCCCCATACCCTCTCCCCCCACACACACACACACACACAGAAGCTGATCCTAACCCTATGTGACTCGCTACGTCACAGGGGTTGGAGCGCAGAGCCCAGGACAGAGCCTGTCTGTCTGAAACAAAAACGAGGCTGGGCTTGGCTTAAGCAAGGAATGCACACGTGCAGGATTATGGCAACAGAAGAAGAGTGCGGGAGCGGAAATAAAATACATGGAAGGCAGGAGTTATAATGGAAGCGGCTGAGTACAAGCAGGGGCGAGCATAAAAAGTTACTTTTTTTCCAAATAAGAACGTTCTATTTGTACAATGTATGTGGCGCATAGCTACTAAACAGCAACATGAAATTGCACATTGCTGATTTGGGGTAACTTTATCTGAGTTTACTACCGCTTTAAGGCACTGGAGTGGCCAAGTCAGTCTCCAGACCTTAATCCCATAGAAATTATGTGGAGGGAGCTGAAGGTTCGAGTTACCAGACGTCTGCCTCGAAACCTTAATGACTTGGAGAGGATCTGCAAAGAGGAGTGGGGGACTGGGACAAAATCCCTCCTGAGATGTGTGCAAACCTGGTGGCCAACTTCAAGTAACGTCTGTCCTCTGTGACTGCCAACCAGGGTTTTGCCACAGAGTACCATGTTTCCTGACGCTGGACGTCATATGATGCCCTGGACTTTCGGGGCGATATTTGAATGACGGGTGCAGCTACAGGCATCATTCAGATATCCTTCTTTTCCGCCAGCGATTCTGTGCACCATAAGAATAATCAAAGCGGCAGTTTCGCCGCTTGATCATTCTTTTAGGAGACGGTAGGGGACGTCCCCGCCCTTCCGCCGCCATCCAGTGCTATTCCGGGCTCTCCCGTGCCATCAGGGGCCCGGAGAACAAATCGGCCGGCGCCGGATGACGAGGATAGAGATTTCCAGTCATCTCTATGACCATAGGAGGCTCGGGTGCGATGTTATGATGTCACGCCCCGGTACCCGGAAGTAAACAAAGCCGCAATAGCGGCTGTCAGCATGAGATCAGTGAATTTTTTTTTTACGATCTCATGCTTTCCAGCCTGGAGGTGAGATGTGGGGCCTTATTGACCCCGCATCTCTCCATAAAGAGTAGCTGTCACAATAGGGATGTTTACATTCCTTGTAATAACAATAAAAGTGATAAAAAAAAAGTGTAAAAAATAAAAAATGTATTTATGTCCCCGGTAGCTCACGCTCAGAAGCAAACACACACGCAAGTCGCGCCCACATATGTAAATGTCGTTCAAACCCCACATGTGAGGAATCGCCGCGTGTGTTTGAGCGTGTGCAACAATTCTAGCACTAGACCTCCTCTCTAACTCTAAACTGGCAACCTGTAAAAAAAATTTAAGTGTCGCCTATAGAGATTTTTAAGTACCGAATTTTGGCGCCATTCCACGAGAGTGTGCAATTTTAAAGCATGACAAGTTAGGTATCTACAGTATTTAACCACTTCCCGCCCGGCCAATAGCAGATTTACGGCCGGGAAGTGGTTATGAAATCGTGACTAGACGTTCTCAAACGTCTAGCACGATTTCAATGCCACGCGCGCCCGTGGGGGCGCCGAGCGCGGCGATCGTTGATGCGGGGTGTCAGTCTGACACCCTGCATCACCGACCTCGGTAACGAGTCTCTGGCGGAGGCTCGCTACCACGTGATCAGCCGTGTCCAATCACGGCCGATCACGATGTAAACAGGAAGAGCCGTTGATGGCTCTTCCTCACTCGCGTCTGACAGACGTGAGTAGAGGAGAGCCGATCGGCGGCTCTCTTGACAGGGGGGGTTCACGCTGATTGTTTATCAGCGCAGCCCCCCCTCGTATGCCGACACTGACTGGCAACATATACATCAGTGCCAAACCTCAAAGTTCATCAGTGCCACCCCACAGTGTGCTTCAGTGCCACCCCTCTGTGCCAATACATGTCCAGTGCCCACCTATCAGTGCCCATCTGTGCCACCCATAAGTACCCATCAGTGCCACCCATAAGTACCCATCAGTGCCACCCATAAGTACCATTCTGTGCCGCCTATGAGTTCCCAGTGCCGCCTATGAGTGTCCATCAGTGCCGCCTATGAGTGCCCATCAGTGCCGCCTATGAGTGCCCATCAGTGCCGCCTATGAGTGCCCATCAGTGCCGCATACCAGCGCCGCCTATCAGTGCCCATCAATGCCACCTCATCTGTGCCCATCAGTACTACCTCATAAGTGCCCATCAGTGCCGCCATATAAGTGCCCGTAATTGAAAGATAAAACATACTGATTTACAAAAAAGTTGACAGAAAAAAATAAAAATGTATTTTTTTTTCTAAATTTTCAGTCTTTTATTAGTTGTTGCGCAACAAAATAAAAACCGCAGAGGTGATCAAATACCACCAAAAGAAAGCTCTATTTGTGGGGGAAAAGGGACGCAAATTTTGTTTGGGTACAGTGTAGCATGACCGCGCAATTGTCATTCAAAGTGCGACAGTGCTGAAAGCTGAAAATTGGCTTGGGCGGGAAGGTGCGTAAGTGCCTGGTATGGAAGTGGTTAACATAATTTTTCACAAAAAAAAAAAAATGGGCTAACTTTACTGTTTTGTTATTTTTTTAATGCATGAAACCGCGCCCCCCCCCCCCCCCCCCCGGAAAAAAAGGCGTTTAGAAAATGATTGCGCAAATACCGTGCGAGATAAAAATTTGCAATGACCGCCACTTTTTTCCCTATGGTGCCTGCTAAAAAATACTGTATGTAATGTTTGGGGGTTCCGAGTAATTTTCTAGCAAAAAAAAATATGGATTATTACATGTAGGAGAGGAGTGCCAGAATTGGCCTGGTATGGAAGTGGTTAAAATGCAAATTAATTTATAAATTTTTGAAAATGTGTTTTTCTGGATATTTTTGTTGTTATTCTGTCACTCACTGTTAGAATAACCCTACTATTAAAATGATAGACTGATCATTTGTTTGTCAGTGGGCAAACATACAAAATCAGCAGGGGATCAATTTTTTTTTTCTATAATAATAAAAAAAAAATATATATATATATATATATAAATAAAAGGAAGAAAATGACTGAAGTCTCTATGTACAGTTGGTCGGTAGTGGGTGCCATTAGTTATCAGTATGGGTGAGGGGTTACTGATAAGACCCTTGCTTAGCACTGGTTCTCCCCTCACAATGACATAAACATATTACATAACATTGTATAACACTGAAAAGACAAAGTAGAAGGAAGAGGATGCCAGGCACTACATACAACAACTGACTACACAACTTCGGTCACAGCCTGGAAAGTGCACCCTGGAGACACACAGCGGGGGTCAGAATAATATACAACACGGCACTGTCTGTTCTGCATGTGACACGGTCATCTGACCACCACACCATTCTACACACCTACCTGTACCGTACCGTCCTGCCGCACCGACACCTCTATACGATAGTCCTTCACTTTAGCCCGCCTCCAGCTTTCATTGGCTTAACGCGGACCACCGTGCTGTCAATCACGAGTCATTTATTCTGCCCGCCCCATGGCTGCGATTGGGGCTCACCGCAAACCAGCTTGCTGTCAGTCACGAGTTTTTTTGCCCGCCCCCAGCTATGATTGGCTTATTGATAATTAGCGTGCTGTAAATCACACGCTATTTGTCGGCTTCCATGAGTTTGGGGAAGGCTAGGGTGGGGGTGGGGGAGAAAAGTGAGTACAAGTAATGTGAGCTGGGAAAAGTTGCAGTTCTTTCTTAGGATGTCAGTACGTAGATCTGCCAATTCACACACATTCCTACATGCATTTTTAATATATAGGTATCTCTATATCTCTCTATATAGATATATTTATATATCTATTTATAGATATATCTATCATCTATCTATCAATATGTATATGTATATGTGTATATGTTTGGGGGCTCTAACCCCTCATGTCTAAACCTTTTTCTGACACTTGTTTACAAGGTAAAATCCGTATATCTTGCTATATCTTCCGGATATCTTACTGAGGCAGCGTACACACGACCAAATACATCTGTTCAAATCGGTCTGACAGACCGATTTGAACAGATCTGTCTGCTGGGCTGTTTTGGTTTGATCGCTGTACACACGATCAAACCAAAATCCCCGCCGGCAGACAGCGCGGTTACGTGGCGATGACGTTGACACCGCCACGTCACCGCACCAGGAAGTAAAACACTTCCGCGCATGCGTCGAATCCATTCGACGCATGTGCGAGCAGATATGTCTGCTGGTTAGCGTACTAACCAGCAGACATGTCGGGCGGACGGATTCCCAGCAGACAGATTTCAAAGCATGCTTTGAAATCTGTCGGCTGGCCAAATCTGTCTGTCCGCCCGTACACACGATCGAATCTGTCTGCTGAAACGGTTCTAAGTACTTTTCTAGCAAAAAAATATGGATTTTAAAGCGGAGGTCCGCCTAAAAAAAAAAATATATATTTAAAGCCAGCAGCTACAAATACTGCAGCTGCTGACTTAACCGCTTGCCGACCGTCTGCCGTCATATTACTGTGGGACGGCGGCACTCCTGGGCGAGAGCCCGTAGGTATATGTCCGCTTTAAAGCGGCCTCTATTTATTATAGCAACAAGTAAAAAATATTGCATTTTTTTCAAAATTGTCGCTCTATTTTTGTTTATAGCGCAAAAAATAAAAACCACAGAGATGATCAAATACCACCAAAAGAAAGCTCTATTTGTGGGGAAAAAAGGACGCCAATTTTGTTTGGGAGCCACGTCGCACGACCGCGCAATTGTTAGTTAAAGCGACGCAGTGCCAAATCACAAAAAGGGGCCTGGTCATTGGACAGCAATATGGTCCGGGGCTAAAGTGGTTAATAAATGGACACTTACCTGTCCAGGGTGCCCGCGATGTCGGCAGCCAAGGTCGATCAATCACTCGGCTCTTGGCTGCCCCCGCCGCCATCCTCGGTGAGGGAATTAGGAAACGAAGCCCTGCGGCTTTACTTTCCAGTTTCCCTACTGCACATGCGCGAGTCGTGCTGCACCTCCTCACCTGTGTGTTTCCCAGAAGACAGCGGGGGAGGACAGTGTAGGCGCCGGACATGACGTAGGTCACCGCGATCACTGCAGTGATCTATGTCAGGAAAAGGGAGCAAATACCTGTATTACACAGGTATTTGCTCTATCCTCCCCCCTGAAAGGTGCCAAATGTGACACCGGAGGGGGGGGGGGGTATCCAAAAAGTGGAAGTTCCATTTTTGTCTGGAACTCCACTTTAACTTGTAAACAAAAAGTGAGATGCCGCGTACACACGATCATTTTTCGGGTTGTAAAAAACAAGTTGTTTTAAAAATGTAATTTAAAACGATCGTGTGTGGGCTTCAGAGCATTTTTCGGGTTCTGAAAAACAGCCAATTTTTTTCCGGACATGCTCTATTTTTTCACGACGTTTTAAATGTTGTTGTTTTTCGGGTTGTAAAAAAATGGTCGTGTGTGGGCTTTAACGACGTGAAAAAAACACAGATGCTCAGAAGCAAGTTATGAGACGGGAGCGCTCGTTCTGGTAAAACTACCGTTCGTAATGGAGTAAGCACATTCATCACGCTGTAACAGACAGAAAACCGCAAATCGTCTTTTACTAACACAAAATCAGCCAAAGCAGCCCAAAGGGTGGCGTTATCCGAATGGAACTTCCTCTTTATAGTACCGTTGTACGCGTTGTACGTCACCGCGCTTTGCTAGAGCTTTTTTTTTCACGATCGTGTGTAGGCAAGGCCGTTTTAACGATCAAGTTGAAAAAAATCTTCGTTTTTTCTATAGCCTGAAAAATTTTGTTTTTTACAACCCGAAAAATGATTGTGTATACGCGGCATCAGAAAAAGGCTTAGACCACTTTCACACTGAGGCGCTTTTTAGGCGCTTTCATGCTTAAAACAGCGCCTAAAAAGCTCACGAAAACTTATTACCATTAAAATCAATGAAAGCTTTTGCACCGGGGCAGTGTACTCCCCTCTCCATTGAAATGAATGGAAAGCTCTTCAAAAGCGCCTGAAAAGCGCTCAGAGTTTTTACTGGCCGTTTAGAAGTGCCTCAGTCTGAGACCCTAGATCATAAAATGGAGAGCATTGCAATATTTTATGTCACAAATGCAATCTTTTGGGAAGAAATACACATTCATGAATTAAAATAAATAAAAAGTAAAGTAAGCCCGATTTTTTTTTTGGATAATGTGAAAGATGATGTTATGCCGAGTAAATAGATGTAAAACAAAAATTAATTGCGCTCCCACACAAGAAAATTAATATGAAAAATGATCCACAAAAAAAAATGTCAATCGAAATCAATCCACAAATGAATGTGCATAAGTGATCAATCAATTAAAAATTGGTTCCATAGTCCATAGATGCTGACAATATTCAATGGACGAAAGAAAACGGCAGAATAAAAGGCGATCAACGCCGCTTACCAGATTGGATGGATCTCAAGTTATAGAGATCGTAAAGGCATAAAACAAGACACTCAGCCGATCACGGATAACCTTCCAAGGATTCCTATGCTGATGGGATTACTCGGCTTATGCTGTATTAGGCTCCTGCTATAATGTATCCATTCAGTTTCTCAGCAGGTAAATGTCCAGATATACTTCCAGATCCAGTGTTAATGGATAGGGCAGAGAAGAAAAAAAATCATGGTGCAATAGTCATTTGAAGGTTTATTTAGAAAACACACATGATACTGTCAACCACAAAAGCAACACAGTTTAAAAATGGCTGAAAAACATATAAAAAGGAAATAAAAATCAGCCATTCAGAAATATCCACCCCCAACATATGAAAAAACAAATCCAATGATAAAAATGTATTCAATAATTAAAATATTTTAATGGACTCTAGAAGGATAGTATTACTCTATAGTATTTTTCCTTATACAAGGAAAGAAAGGGATAATTTTTAAAAGGGACATCAAGTCAAATAGCTCATTAAATAAGGACAACAAAAGGGTCTGTGTCAGTCCATTCCAATCACCGCCAAGGGAAGCTCAGAGAGGGTCTGCATGCATCACTCTGGTACAACCCCTTTAACCTGAAGGCCACATATGTGTGTGGGCAGTAAGGGGTTAATGCAGTGCACTCACATGCCATGCTGATGTCCATATCTTGTGACACTTCAATAACCCTAAAATAAAGTAGACATTGCATCCATTGTACTGCATTCGAGCCAATCACTCGCATGTGATTGCTGCATGAGCTGTTACATGCCAGTGGTTTTGATTAGCTGTGCGAGCCAGCAACCTCCAACAGCTTTCAATGGGCCTGCCTCCCACAGCTAATCTCTGGGAAAACCACGTACAGCAGTGCACTTATCCAGATGGCCACCAGCCCTGGATGTGGAGGCCTGACATCAGCTTATAGCTCCGCACTGACGTATTTTGTGTCAACACATGTCTTCAGGGGGATTTATAATATCTAGCATGTAATCGGAGCGTGGGTGCATTTGCAGGGATTTCCCCAAGGAATTCCCTTAATTTGCAGAGATTTTCCCTCACTTCCTGTTTGGGCTATGGGACAGGAAGTGAAGGGAAATCTCTGCAATGGAACACAGATGGTGAAAAATAAATCTACTATACTGTAACCCTCTCTTGCTCTATACAAAATGAAAAAAAAAAAGTTTTGCCTATAGTTCTACTTTAAGATTTTACAAAAAGTATGCCACAAGAGTCGGGTTCCATAACAGAAAGCAAATCATCTTTAAAAGAGGCACAGATACAAAACACAAAATGGAAAAAAAAGCCCTAAAGGAATCAGTCTGACAGGCACTTGTCAGCATAACCGTGCAAATCTGTAATAATGGTATCATTACGTTTGACCAGATTCTAAACATTCAGAACAGCAGCACACATCTAAGACAGCTAAACAGAGAACGATTTAAAATATGCTGGAAATGGAAAGGAGAGAGAGGGAAAGAGAGAAAGAGAAAAATGGAGAGAGAAAAAAATAAAAAAACACAAAACCGGAGAGTGGGGGGTTAGGAGACTAAAGGGAAAGGGGAAATGAATAGGAATGGGGAAGGCTTAGAGCCACCAAGTACGCAACACACAGGCAACTAATAGAAAAAAAGAAAACAGGATGCGCTGAAACTTATTATTAACAAAAAAACACACTTAGTGTCCATGGGTAGTCATCATAAACTACTAAACCAAAAATAGTGTCCATAAGTGATAAACTAGAGGGTTAATGTCCAACTGATCCTATTTGGACCAGTAATGAATATATTAGTGTAATTGAAGAAACACCAGTGAAAAAAATTGTGTTGTTGACAATAAAACGTGGTGACATTCAAGGAAGTGCTGATAGTAGATCCTCCACCATACGGAAAGTACTAACTGCTTACCGGAACGCCGGTGGTCTCTTAACTAAAAGAAGACCCCAGAAAGCATATGAATATCCAGTGGAGGAAGATGGTAGACCAGGTGAAATATCGATCCCCTTCAGAATGGACACTCGGAACCAAAGGCCAGGGAAAACAAAAAAGGCCACAATAGTGTAACAACGTCTTAAAAATTTATTTTAAAAGAAGCCAAAAACACACTTACATAAAATAAAAGCAAACAGGCATGTCAGTGGTATGCTGGGACTCCGGCCGGAAGCGATCCATGCAAAATACTTGACCCGTCCAAACGAGGTATGGGAAGAGGTAAAACAGCGGGGGATGAACCGATGAGAAACACTATCCCGCCCGACCGGTTTCGCGACAAATCGCTTAATCATGGGGCACGGGTAACACACCGGGTCATCCCCCTTTATAGGTCTCGGTACAATACATCAAAATGGCGTCAGTGGCGACGTCAGTCGCGGTGCGCGCGCTCGCAAACGAAATCGCGGGCGTGCGTCGCGTTGAACAAATAAAACTTTAACAACAACATAGCAGGACACATACACGTCCAGCTCAGAGTGGGGAAAGTGCCCTGCCAATTGCTGTGAACCTGCCTTACGTCGTCTCCCAATCAGCAACGGCGCTGGGCGGGTAGTAGGAGGTCACATGACCATAACATCATACATCAAATGTCGTCAGTGGCGACGTCAGTCACGATACGCGCGCTCGCACAAGGAAATCACGCGCGCGCGTCGCGTTGAACAAATAAAACTTTAACAGCATAGCCGGACACATACACATCCGGCTCAGAATGGGGAAAGTGTCCGGCCAATCGCTGTGAACCTGCCTTGCGCCGTCTCCCAATAAGAAACGGCGCTGGGCGGGTAGTGGGAGGTCACGTGATCATAACACAGCGTCGCGTCATCAGTAGACGCGCG
Source organism: Rana kukunoris (assembly GCA_029574335.1). NCBI lineage: Eukaryota > Metazoa > Chordata > Amphibia > Anura > Ranidae > Rana > Rana kukunoris. Next base: position 224,546,632 of record CM056050.1, on the reverse strand, counting down.
GAGTGAAGGTGACGTCGGATCACATGATCAGGGCCACCATATCACAAACGTGACAGGAGCCACCAGGTCACGCATCCGCGTGCACCCCCAGCAAAACAATAGCATCGCACGCCTGCAGATGCACCGAGAGTGCGTGACAGCGAAATCAAAACGGCGTCGCCTAAACAGATCACAGGGCGAAATCAAGACGGGCGGACCAAGGAGTCACGTGACTCAGTAGATAGCGTCACGGGGCTGCGCGAATCAACAGCACCGCTACACAGAGACAGTACTATCAATCCGCTGTGCACACCCGCTCATTGGTGTAGTCAATCGAATAAAAAATAAATAATAGGCAAAACCGCATCTCATTGCAAGGATCGCCAGGCCAGGAGTGATCCCACTCTTAAAGGGCTAACAAATAAATTAACACATGAGATTAACGGTACATGTATAGAAACTGCTGAAACATAACAGGACAGTAGCATATAAAATAAATAAAAAATGAATAAAAACATAGTACACTGAGGTCCCTTAGAAATGTAGCTACAATGATGTGAGTGTCATAATGAAGGACCACAGCAGTCAAGATACAGAAAGTTCAAACAAATTACAAAGATACGCAAATAGATATACCCACAGTTCAGAACCCCCCCTTAATGTATGGCATACAGACGCAGGCCAAAACATGGTCAATGTGTATATGCCAACCCAAAAGAGGAGCAATATTCAAATTGCTATATGAGGGGACACCCAGTTGTCATTGGATGGTGGTTATAACACTAAATAAATGCTCAAGAGGGCCCTAAATTAAGAATTGTTAATAAAGGCATTAATATCTGTATCTATATTTAAACCAAAAGGCACAAAAGTTTTTACTCGGTAAATCCAAGACATTTCTTGTCTAGAAATCTCTCTAACGAGATTGCTCCCTCTCCAGTGGGGACGATATTTATCAATCCCGATAAATAATGTGTTCGAGGGGTCTCTGTTATGTTTGAGATCATAATGTCTCGAGACAGAGTGTTTCTCAAAACCACTTCTAATCTTTGAGATATGTTCATTCAGTCTCACGGATAGCGCTCTTTTGGTCCGTCCTATATATTGTAGGCCACAAGGACATTGTATAAGGTAGACCACCCCCTTAGACGCGCAAGTTATAAACTGGTCGATTTCAAATGACTGCTGGGTGGCTGTGGACTGGAACGAACTAATCTTCCTTCCTCTACATGAATTTAGGGTGCAAACTTGGCACCTCTTACACCTATAGTACCCTATAAGATTATCAAAAAAGGTCCTAGATGCTTTAGGAGGGTCATGTACACTTGGGGCGATACGATTCCCAACCGTGGAGACACCCTTAAAAATCACATTAGGTTTCTTTGGGAGAATGGGAGCCAAAACCTGATCTGTTGCGAGAATGTGCCAATGTTTTTGTATCAACTTTTTGACACTATAGTGCTGTGCAGAAAAGGTGGTTATGAATGGTATGGCAAATTTATCATTCGCAGCTCCATTATCCTTGTCAGCCAGCAGTACAGAGCGGTCTATATTACTGGCCTTCTCCAGTGCCTGGTGTAACGAATATGACTCGTATCCCTTCTCCTGGAACCTTGTTGATAATATCAAAGCCTGACTTTCAAAAGTACAAAGATCAGAACAGTTACGTCTTAGACGCAAAAATTGTCCTAGAGGTACTGATTTCAGCCAGGTTGGGAGATGGCAACTGTCAAGAGGTATATAGGCGTTCCGATCCGTTGGCTTGAAGTAAGTTGATGTTACAAACTTGCCTCGCTCAACGGTGATCTGAAGGTCTAAGAAATGGATGGAATGTTGGCTGGTCTCAAAATTAAACTGGATACCCCTGGTATTTTCATTAAGACCTGACATATAGTCACGTAGGTCAGCCTCACAGCCGTCCCACAGGAGGAGGACGTCATCGATGTACCTTGCCCAGAGAAGAATCTCCGGACGGCGACAGGTGTCGATGACGTCCTCCTCCCATTTGGCCATGAAGAGGTTAGCCAAACTGGGGGCATATTTAGCCCCCATAGCTACCCCTCTATCTTGTCGATAAAACAAGTTATCGCACAGAAAGTAATTATGAGTGGCTGCATATTTCAACAGCAACATAATAAAATCAATCTGTGCTTTGATAAGTCCTGATTGTCTCTCCAAATGAAGGAGTACTGCCTCAAAGCCCAATTCATGTGGTATAATCGTATACAAAGATGTCACGTCTGCTGTGACCAACCAGATGCCTGGTTTGGGTGTAAGCTCGTCAAGGATATTAATCACCTGTTTGGTGTCTTTAATATAAGACGGAATCTTTTGTACCATTGGTTGTAAAAAAGAGTCTATATACTTGCCCACCCGGGACGTAATGGAGTCTATCCCACTCACAATTGGACGACCCGGGGGGCAAGTAAGGCTCTTGTGCACCTTCGGAAGATAGTAAATAACAGGCGTCCGTGGGGCGCTCGGTACTAGAAAAGCGGCCTCTTTTTTAGTGAGAATCCCGCTCTTCAGACCCTGTTTTACCAGTGTCTCTAATTCCTTCTTATAGGTATTAAGGGGATCCCTGTTGAGGGGGGTGTAGGTATCAGTATCATCCACCAACCTGTGCATCTCCTTCAAGTAGTCACAGTGGTTAAGAATCACTATACCCCCCCCTTTATCAGCTGGTCGAATGACCAAGGATTTGTTTTCACACAGAGATTCAAGGCCCTTCTGAAGGTCCCCATTCATCCTATGTTTTTTTACCTTAAGACCCTCCAACTCATCAAGTATTACATCCCTAAAGACCCTAATACTAGGGGCTAAAGAGCCTGGTGGATTAAAAAGGGAAGCATTCGACAAAGTTGAATGCTTAAAGGCACTGGTCGCACCATGCCCAGACGTAGGGTTAGTGAGAAAATGCCTTTTAACACTAAGTCTCCTCGCAAATTTATGTACATCCATGTATGTTTGAAATTTACTGAGGTTTCTGGGGGGCGCATATTTTAAACCCTTGTCCAACAATTTAAGTTCAGTCGTGGATAGTGAATGGTCGCTAAGATTGTAAATACCCACTTCTAAGTTCTTTTTCGTTTTGGACGACTGGGCCCTCCTCCCCCCTCTAGTCCCTCTCTTCGTTTTAAGGTGACTCCCTTGGTGGAAGGGGCCCCTCGAAAATCCCAATTTTGGTTAGAGGTGTTGTAAGGTAAATTCGGAGGGTGGTCGTATCTCACGTGCACATTACTCGGGTCTGGATAATTGCGGTTAAACACAAATGGGTTATGATTGGCATTACCCGCATTATGACTTAACCCTGTGGGTGCCACATAACCCCTGGAATCAAATCCAGACAAGGGAGCAAAAGGGTTATGCGTGGGTATATTAAAACCAAAATTACTCTGGCCGGCCTCTTGATGTGAACCAAAATTATGGTTCCCAAACCCCATGTTGGGTGGGGGGAACCGATAATCTGGGCCCTTGTCCCATAGCTGGGGGGCCGAGTAGTGGTCGTAGTAAGCTCCCTGACGATTGGGAAAGCTACCCCTCGGGGTGCCACCGGAGGCAGCTGCCCTCAGGTTGTTCCCTCCAGGGGGACCCCGGCTTTTTTTGGGGTTCCCGTTAAAACCACCGGAGGTTTTCTGGCGGGGGGGGTGAGTGTGGTTCCCAATTTGTGGTACTGGAGCGAAACCACTCACACCCTCAGATTGAGAGGTGGTGTCCATCCCTGACTCACCCTCCCTTTTATCTGATATTTTCCTCTGCCATTGGAAGACCAAATTAGTGTTATAGTCTTCACTATCGCGGAGAAATTTATTTTTCTTTTTAGTTTTTTGTTCTTTTTCCTCCTTATCCAGGAGTTTGAGCAGAGAGGAAGAATGATTATTATAGTCATCACTGTTTTTATGGGGAACCAACAGTTCCCTGACTGATTTGATTTCATCATCAAGTCTGGCTAGTTTGTTAGCCCTCCTTTCCAGTAGGAAGCGCAAAAAAGCCACACCTGAGTCATTAAAATATTTATACCATCCCAGAAGATCTGAGTCACCTTCTTGCGGGGATACTTCCCATCTGAGGCCCCTAGGGACCATAGAGCCTTTAATATATGTTTCAAGGAACGCCACGTCCCATTGGGTATGTAGCTCTGCTACTACTAAGTTTTTTAAACGTAAAAACAGACCACTGATATCAGATTCGGGAGCTATAGGGGTTGTGTCAAACACTCCCTCAATGTTAACCACTCTCTTAGAGCGGAAATCAAAGACATCCATATTTGCAAATGGAAAAATAAAGCAGCAGTTGGAATTAGTACAAGAAAGTAAATGAAAAAAGAGAAGGTCAACTGCGCTAAGGCAAGCAAAGAAACAAAAAACACAACAAAGCAACGAAGTGCTGGTGATCTAAAATGAAATTAGAAACTCAAAAAAGCTGCACCTGACTGTAGTTACAAATACAGATAAACAAATAGAAAAAAAGAAAACAGGATGCGCTGAAACTTATTATTAACAAAAAAACACACTTAGTGTCCATGGGTAGTCATCATAAACTACTAAACCAAAAATAGTGTCCATAAGTGATAAACTCGTTTGGACGGGTCAAGTATTTTGCATGGATCGCTTCCGGCCGGAGTCCCAGCATACCACTGACATGCCTGTTTGCTTTTATTTTATGTAAGTGTGTTTTTGGCTTCTTTTAAAATAAATTTTTAAGACGTTGTTACACTATTGTGGCCTTTTTTGTTTTCCCTGGCCTTTGGTTCCGAGTGTCCATTCTGAAGGGGATCGATATTTCACCTGGTCTACCATCTTCCTCCACTGGATATTCATATGCTTTCTGGGGTCTTCTTTTAGTTAAGAGACCACCGGCGTTCCGGTAAGCAGTTAGTACTTTCCGTATGGTGGAGGATCTACTATCAGCACTTCCTTGAATGTCACCACGTTTTATTGTCAACAACACAATTTTTTTCACTGGTGTTTCTTCAATTACACTAATATATTCATTACTGGTCCAAATAGGATCAGTTGGACATTAACCCTCTAGTTTATCACTTATGGACACTATTTTTGGTTTAGTAGTTTATGATGACTACCCATGGACACTAAGTGTGTTTTTTTGTTAATAATAAGTTTCAGCGCATCCTGTTTTCTTTTTTTCTATTTGTTTATCTGTATTTGTAACTACAGTCAGGTGCAGCTTTTTTGAGTTTCTAATTTCATTTTAGATCACCAGCACTTCGTTGCTTTGTTGTGTTTTTTGTTTCTTTGCTTGCCTTAGCGCAGTTGACCTTCTCTTTTTTCATTTACTTTCTTGTACTAATTCCAACTGCTGCTTTATTTTTCCATTTGCAAATATGGATGTCTTTGATTTCCGCTCTAAGAGAGTGGTTAATATTGAGGGAGTGTTTGACACAACCCCTATAGCTCCCGAATCTGATATCAGTGGTTTGTTTTTACGTTTAAAAAACTTAGTAGTAGCAGAGCTACATACCCAATGGGACGTGGCGTTCCTTGAAACATATATTAAAGGCTCTATGGTCCCTAGGGGCCTCAGATGGGAAGTATCCCCGCAAGAAGGTGACTCAGATCTTCTGGGATGGTATAAATATTTTAATGACTCAGGTGTGGCTTTTTTGCGCTTCCTACTGGAAAGGAGGGCTAACAAACTAGCCAGACTTGATGATGAAATCAAATCAGTCAGGGAACTGTTGGTTCCCCATAAAAACAGTGATGACTATAATAATCATTCTTCCTCTCTGCTCAAACTCCTGGATAAGGAGGAAAAAGAACAAAAAACTAAAAAGAAAAAGAAATTTCTCCGCGATAGTGAAGACTATAACACTAATTTGGTCTTCCAATGGCAGAGGAAAATATCAGATAAAAGGGAGGGTGAGTCAGGGATGGACACCACCTCTCAATCTGAGGGTGTGAGTGGTTTCGCTCCAGTACCACAAATTGGGAACCACACTCACCCCCCCCCCGCCAGAAAACCTCCGGTGGTTTTAACGGGAACCCCCAAAAAAAGCCGGGGTCCCCCTGGAGGGAACAACCTGAGGGCAGCTGCCTCCGGTGGCACCCCGAGGGGTAGCTTTCCCAATCGTCAGGGAGCTTACTACGACCACTACTCGGCCCCCCAGCTATGGGACAAGGGCCCAGATTATCGGTTCCCCCCACCCAACATGGGGTTTGGGAACCATAATTTTGGTTCACATCAAGAGGCCGGCCAGAGTAATTTTGGTTTTAATATCCCCACGCATAACCCTTTTGCTCCCTTGTCTGGATTTGATTCCAGGGGTTATGTGGCACCCACAGGGTTAAGTCATAATGCGGGTAATGCCAATCATAACCCATTTGTGTTTAACCGCAATTATCCAGACCCGAATAATGTGCACGTGAGATACGACCACCCTCCGAATTTACCTTACAACACCTCTAACCAAAATTGGGATTTTCGAGGGGCCCCTTCCACCAAGGGAGTCACCTTAAAACGAAGAGAGGGACTAGAGGGGGGAGGAGGGCCCAGTCGTCCAAAACGAAAAAGAACTTAGGAGTGGGTATTTACAATCTTAGCGACCATTCACTATCCACGACTGAACTTAAATTGTTGGACAAGGGTTTAAAATATGCGCCCCCCAGAAACCTCAGTAAATTTCAAACATACATGGATGTACATAAATTTGCGAGGAGACTTAGTGTTAAAAGGCATTTTCTCACTAACCCTACGTCTGGGCATGGTGCGACCAGTGCCTTTAAGCATTCAACTTTGTCGAATGCTTCCCTTTTTAATCCACCAGGCTCTTTAGCCCCTAGTATTAGGGTCTTTAGGGATGTAATACTTGATGAGTTGGAGGGTCTTAAGGTAAAAAAACATAGGATGAATGGGGACCTTCAGAAGGGCCTTGAATCTCTGTGTGAAAACAAATCCTTGGTCATTCGACCAGCTGATAAAGGGGGGGGTATAGTGATTCTTAACCACTGTGACTACTTGAAGGAGATGCACAGGTTGGTGGATGATACTGATACCTACACCCCCCTCAACAGGGATCCCCTTAATACCTATAAGAAGGAATTAGAGACACTGGTAAAACAGGGTCTGAAGAGCGGGATTCTCACTAAAAAAGAGGCCGCTTTTCTAGTACCGAGCGCCCCACGGACGCCTGTTATTTACTATCTTCCGAAGGTGCACAAGAGCCTTACTTGCCCCCCGGGTCGTCCAATTGTGAGTGGGATAGACTCCATTACGTCCCGGGTGGGCAAGTATATAGACTCTTTTTTACAACCAATGGTACAAAAGATTCCGTCTTATATTAAAGACACCAAACAGGTGATTAATATCCTTGACGAGCTTACACCCAAACCAGGCATCTGGTTGGTCACAGCAGACGTGACATCTTTGTATACGATTATACCACATGAATTGGGCTTTGAGGCAGTACTCCTTCATTTGGAGAGACAATCAGGACTTATCAAAGCACAGATTGATTTTATTATGTTGCTGTTGAAATATGCAGCCACTCATAATTACTTTCTGTGCGATAACTTGTTTTATCGACAAGATAGAGGGGTAGCTATGGGGGCTAAATATGCCCCCAGTTTGGCTAACCTCTTCATGGCCAAATGGGAGGAGGACGTCATCGACACCTGTCGCCGTCCGGAGATTCTTCTCTGGGCAAGGTACATCGATGACGTCCTCCTCCTGTGGGACGGCTGTGAGGCTGACCTACGTGACTATATGTCAGGTCTTAATGAAAATACCAGGGGTATCCAGTTTAATTTTGAGACCAGCCAACATTCCATCCATTTCTTAGACCTTCAGATCACCGTTGAGCGAGGCAAGTTTGTAACATCAACTTACTTCAAGCCAACGGATCGGAACGCCTATATACCTCTTGACAGTTGCCATCTCCCAACCTGGCTGAAATCAGTACCTCTAGGACAATTTTTGCGTCTAAGACGTAACTGTTCTGATCTTTGTACTTTTGAAAGTCAGGCTTTGATATTATCAACAAGGTTCCAGGAGAAGGGATACGAGTCATATTCGTTACACCAGGCACTGGAGAAGGCCAGTAATATAGACCGCTCTGTACTGCTGGCTGACAAGGATAATGGAGCTGCGAATGATAAATTTGCCATACCATTCATAACCACCTTTTCTGCACAGCACTATAGTGTCAAAAAGTTGATACAAAAACATTGGCACATTCTCGCAACAGATCAGGTTTTGGCTCCCATTCTCCCAAAGAAACCTAATGTGATTTTTAAGGGTGTCTCCACGGTTGGGAATCGTATCGCCCCAAGTGTACATGACCCTCCTAAAGCATCTAGGACCTTTTTTGATAATCTTATAGGGTACTATAGGTGTAAGAGGTGCCAAGTTTGCACCCTAAATTCATGTAGAGGAAGGAAGATTAGTTCGTTCCAGTCCACAGCCACCCAGCAGTCATTTGAAATCGACCAGTTTATAACTTGCGCGTCTAAGGGGGTGGTCTACCTTATACAATGTCCTTGTGGCCTACAATATATAGGACGGACCAAAAGAGCGCTATCCGTGAGACTGAATGAACATATCTCAAAGATTAGAAGTGGTTTTGAGAAACACTCTGTCTCGAGACATTATGATCTCAAACATAACAGAGACCCCTCGAACACATTATTTATCGGGATTGATAAATATCGTCCCCACTGGAGAGGGAGCAATCTCGTTAGAGAGATTTCTAGACAAGAAATGTCTTGGATTTACCGAGTAAAAACTTTTGTGCCTTTTGGTTTAAATATAGATACAGATATTAATGCCTTTATTAACAATTCTTAATTTAGGGCCCTCTTGAGCATTTATTTAGTGTTATAACCACCATCCAATGACAACTGGGTGTCCCCTCATATAGCAATTTGAATATTGCTCCTCTTTTGGGTTGGCATATACACATTGACCATGTTTTGGCCTGCGTCTGTATGCCATACATTAAGGGGGGGTTCTGAACTGTGGGTATATCTATTTGCGTATCTTTGTAATTTGTTTGAACTTTCTGTATCTTGACTGCTGTGGTCCTTCATTATGACACTCACATCATTGTAGCTACATTTCTAAGGGACCTCAGTGTACTATGTTTTTATTCATTTTTTATTTATTTTATATGCTACTGTCCTGTTATGTTTCAGCAGTTTCTATACATGTACCGTTAATCTCATGTGTTAATTTATTTGTTAGCCCTTTAAGAGTGGGATCACTCCTGGCCTGGCGATCCTTGCAATGAGATGCGGTTTTGCCTATTATTTATTTTTTATTCGATTGACTACACCAATGAGCGGGTGTGCACAGCGGATTGATAGTACTGTCTCTGTGTAGCGGTGCTGTTGATTCGCGCAGCCCCGTGACGCTATCTACTGAGTCACGTGACTCCTTGGTCCGCCCGTCTTGATTTCGCCCTGTGATCTGTTTAGGCGACGCCGTTTTGATTTCGCTGTCACGCACTCTCGGTGCATCTGCAGGCGTGCGATGCTATTGTTTTGCTGGGGGTGCACGCGGATGCGTGACCTGGTGGCTCCTGTCACGTTTGTGATATGGTGGCCCTGATCATGTGATCCGACGTCACCTTCACTCCGCGCGTCTACTGATGACGCGACGCTGTGTTATGATCACGTGACCTCCCACTACCCGCCCAGCGCCGTTTCTTATTGGGAGACGGCGCAAGGCAGGTTCACAGCGATTGGCCGGACACTTTCCCCATTCTGAGCCGGATGTGTATGTGTCCGGCTATGCTGTTAAAGTTTTATTTGTTCAACGCGACGCGCGCGCGTGATTTCCTTGTGCGAGCGCGCGTATCGTGACTGACGTCGCCACTGACGACATTTGATGTATGATGTTATGGTCATGTGACCTCCTACTACCCGCCCAGCGCCGTTGCTGATTGGGAGACGACGTAAGGCAGGTTCACAGCAATTGGCAGGGCACTTTCCCCACTCTGAGCTGGACGTGTATGTGTCCTGCTATGTTGTTGTTAAAGTTTTATTTGTTCAACGCGACGCACGCCCGCGATTTCGTTTGCGAGCGCGCGCACCGCGACTGACGTCGCCACTGACGCCATTTTGATGTATTGTACCGAGACCTATAAAGGGGGATGACCCGGTGTGTTACCCGTGCCCCATGATTAAGCGATTTGTCGCGAAACCGGTCGGGCGGGATAGTGTTTCTCATCGGTTCATCCCCCGCTGTTTTACCTCTTCCCATACCTCGTTTGGACGGGTCAAGTATTTTGCATGGATCGCTTCCGGCCGGAGTCCCAGCATACCACTGACATGCCTGTTTGCTTTTATTTTATGTAAGTGTGTTTTTGGCTTCTTTTAAAATAAATTTTTAAGACGTTGTTACACTATTGTGGCCTTTTTTGTTTTCCCTGGCCTTTGGTTCCGAGTGTCCATTCTGAAGGGGATCGATATTTCACCTGGTCTACCATCTTCCTCCACTGGATATTCATATGCTTTCTGGGGTCTTCTTTTAGTTAAGAGACCACCGGCGTTCCGGTAAGCAGTTAGTACTTTCCGTATGGTGGAGGATCTACTATCAGCACTTCCTTGAATGTCACCACGTTTTATTGTCAACAACACAATTTTTTTCACTGGTGTTTCTTCAATTACACTAATATATTCATTACTGGTCCAAATAGGATCAGTTGGACATTAACCCTCTAGTTTATCACTTATGGACACTATTTTTGGTTTAGTAGTTTATGATGACTACCCATGGACACTAAGTGTGTTTTTTTGTTAATAATAAGTTTCAGCGCATCCTGTTTTCTTTTTTTCTATTTGTTTATCTGTATTTGTAACTACAGTCAGGTGCAGCTTTTTTGAGTTTCTAATTTCATTTTAGATCACCAGCACTTCGTTGCTTTGTTGTGTTTTTTGTTTCTTTGCTTGCCTTAGCGCAGTTGACCTTCTCTTTTTTCACACAGGCAACTAAAACTGAGGGCCCCAAAATATTGAACAATTCACACCTTTGCTACTATAAAAGTATCATAGTCCCAAGAACACATATTGAGAGTCCAATGGAACCAGGTGTTCCTGAACTTTTTCCACACTTTTGTTTTTATTTCAAGAGGAAATAGGGTGGAATGAACCATAGTAAGGGTTAGGGTAAGGATTGCAGTACCGGAGGCTCTCTAGTAGGTAGTGCATTTCCATTGTCTGTTCATCTGTTTGTTTCTCCTTGTCTCACCAACAGCCTGGCTTTCTATTCAGTATGTGTTTGAAATCTACTGCTAACATGCAATCTAGTTGCTGACTACGGTTCTATTGTAAATATAGAAGAATGCTCCTCATAGAAATCAAGGCAGCTCCACCTTAAAGAGTACACTATGCGGTAAAGGGTTTACGTTTGGAAAAATCCAAAGACCATACCATATATTGATTTCCCCAGCTTGACCCTAGTGCGAATGTAGGACTGATGTAAGGACAGTGATTGTAATTTCCGTTATGAACAGGCTCTGTGTGTGAAGCTTGAATTGTTCATTGAGGAGAGCTGCAGACTTTGATACTATACAAAAGAACCTAATACATTCCAGAACAAACAATCCCTAGACAGGATAGAAATCTCTGTGCTTATTTATTAGCGAATATCAAGGGAAATGTCTTTATCGTTTCCCTGTGATGTGTATGTGCAATGTGCTTATGAGTATGGATCACACAGATTATGTTGATAAGGGTGCTACTGAAATACAGTATTTTAATGTTATTACGCCAAAAGAAATCTTTGGAATGCATCAGTGATATGGTCCTGATTGATCTGTGTATGGCAGGCTGGATAAAAGGTGGACCCGGCAAACTGTTGTAGCTAGGTGCTTGGCTAAGAATGAGAATGAGAGAAACACTAGCTGCAGCTGTTCTCTGTAGCAACAGAGAAGGGAGCCACTGAGCAGGAAGTGTTCAATAGACTGAGTCAAGCAGCAATGCATTGTGGGAACTATAGTCCTAAGGAGACACTGTGTTGTGTAATCTAGAGCTTTTGAACTACATCCCCTTCCCCAGGGAAAGATTTCTGAGTGGAGGGGAAAGAGCTGCCTTTTGCCAGGCTGTACAGGACACAGCTTCCTCGTGCCGGGTGGAAGACTACAGAATTTACATTGCTGTCCAGTGTGCACCATCACTGCTGCATGCTGGCAGCCTGAGTGGGATGCAGCATGATGAGCATGGGAGTGCAAAAAGCCTGGTAGCTGATCATAGAGTGGACTGGTCGATGTATGTGACCGGATGGTGAGCTGAAATATCGCTGAGACAGGTGAGCTGCTGCTTTGTGGATTTACTAACCACTGCTAGAGAGACTAAACCCTTTATAAACTGACTCTGCAGCTCTTTAGTAGCCTTATTGCTGTCTGCAGGATTGACTTGGATGATTCTCATGTGCACCAATGGTACAACAGGGTCCCAGTGATAGCCAGCTGAACAGTTAAGTAAAGTCTATCCCTTTAAAGCTTCTATACAGAGACCTTTACCTATTGCTTAGGCCTCGTACACACGAGGGGATATGTCCGCTGAAAACGGTCCGATGGACCGTTTTAGCAGACATCTCCGATCGTGTGTATGGGCTAGCGGACAAATTTGTCCATCGGACAAATTTCAAAGCATGCTTTGAAATTTGTCCGCTACAAACCTGTCCGTCGGATATGTCCGCTGGTTAGTACGGGAAACCAGCGGACATATCCTCCCACACATGCGTCGTATCCTGTGAATGGATCCGACACATGCGCGCGGAAGTGTTTACTTCCTGGTGCGTGACGTAGCGGTGACGTGGCGGCGTCAACGTCACCGCCGCATCACCGACACATCACCGCGCCGTCCGCCGGCGGGGAATTTGATCCGATGGTGTGTACACGCCATCGGATCAAACTCCAGATCGGACATATCCGATGGAAATGGTCCGCGGACCGTTTTCATCGGATATGTCCGATCGTGTGTACGAGGCCTAATGCTAAGAGGTACCTCTCAGTGGACCTTGCACCATATCCTAGCCATTCTTCTAGAATACACTCTAGACTAGTTATAGTATTATTATTTACATTGGTGTTAATGATTATATGCACATTTTCTTCTGACCTTGCTGCTTTATGTGTTGATTTCAGTCGAGTGGTACATAACTCTATTCTAAGTTACTTTGGCCTAGTGATTAAATGGCCTAACAGCCTTCATTTATGCTAAAACCACCATTTATTCTGACCCCTACCAATACATTGAAGAGAAAGAGAACGCAGTTCCAGATGAGTCCAATAAGCAATCAATGTCCTCCTCAAAGACCTTGGGTGCTGGCAATGCACAAGTGTTGCCATACACAAAAAGCAATGCAATTTTTATTTTTTATTTTTGTTTAACAAAATACAGATTAAATGCTCTTTATCAATGCAAACGTTGGGGCAGCATTGAATCAGAATATTTTTTTATTTTTTTATTTACACCTTTTAGGTGTACCTTTTTTGTTTTCTCTTCTTTTTTCTTCTAAGGAAAACTATTTTTCTTTATTTTTGGTCATTCTTGAGGTCGCTATGGGGAAATAAAAGAAAAGAAAGAGGGGAGTAGGGGTAACATTATATGGAGAACATTTAGAACAGTTAAAACAAAATAATGTTCCCTATATCATGTGGGAGATGGGACAAAGTTCTAAGGCCTCGTACACACGATCAAATCTGTCTGCTGGAAACGGTCTGCTAGACCGTTTCAGCAGACAGATTCGATCGTGTGTACGGGCGAGCCGACGGATTTGGCCACCCGACAGATTTCAAAGCATGCTTTGAAATCTATCGGGTGGGAACCCGTCCGCCCGACATGTCTGCTGGTTAGTACACTTACCAGCAGACATGTCGTCTCATAATGGATTTGGCGCATGCGCGGAAGTGTTTTACTTCCTGGTGCGGTGACGTGGCAGCGTCATTGTCACCGCCACGTCACCGACACGTCAGCGCGCCGTCTGCTGGCAGGGATTTTGGTTTGCTCGTGTGTACACGCGAGCAAACCAAAATCCAAAGAGACAGATTTGTTCAAATCGGTCGGTCCGACGGATTTGAACAAATGAATTGCCTCGTGTGTACGAGGCCTAACAGTTTTTTTTCTTCTCTTTTGACACTGGATAAATGTTTTATATAAATGTGTGACCTTGTAGCTATTACCAACTATGACAACAGTAACAACTGGGGTTTAGCAACAGTCATGTGACTAGGGTCCTTGTATAAGTCACATAGTGTCCTCTCTACAGTTCTAATATTGTGCAGTCATCATAGGTGGTCATGGGTAATTTTTTGTTGGTCAGTTTACTTTTTGTGCCATAACTAAGTTCAAAAAGCAATGCTTAAAAATCATATAGATATACTGGGACTGGTGAGACTCATAGTGATTGGCAAAGAACAGAATATAGTACAATTGTACTTAAAGCGGAGTTCCACCCTTAAAATCACTTATGACTGCGCAGGCGCCGAAAATAGCCGGTCCTAGTTCGGGTTTTTTCGGAGGGCGTGACGCGGCTATATACGGCGCCTGCAAAGTCAGCTCCTGGGTCTGTGCGCAGGCACCGAGAAAAGCCGAATGCTAATCGGCTGTTTCCGGAAGGCGTGACGCCTTATAGCGGCGACATTCCGCGGTGCGCCTGAAATTCAATGATTTTATATAAAGTAAGTACGTGCATTAAAAAAAAAAAAAAAAAACAGCATACTGGCGCTGACGCCAGTATGCTGGATGTAATGAAACAAAGTGATTTTAAGGGTGGAACTCCGCTTTAAGAAGTAATTTAGTCTAATCATTCCTGAAGCCACAAGTAACTGGTGACATCACACTTATCCACATTCTGAAAACATGTTATTTTATCTGCATAGATGACACTGCCTAAATCTGCACGGAGACCTCTTAAAGTGACGACCTCTTCCCTAGCCTGCTAAAGCAGGACTCCTAATAGCAGCTACACACGTTAGCCAAGGACAGAGCTATATGCACAAAAGTTGGGCACCAGCCCAGGCTTCAACCCATCAGGGTTGGTATAACTGAACACAGCGTCAGTAAAAGGAGTTTTGTGGTGAGTTGCGAGGACAACAATATCCCTCTGGAAACTTGAAGGGTCACACACACACAGGGGTATTCAGCAGAAGGCGGGGCAGAGTTACTTGCAGGCATATGACAATGGAGGAAGAAAGATGGGAGATGGCAATCAGACTACCTGGCTGACGGGCGCACTCATTTAAATTGCTACACGTCAATGGTAAAGGGCCTCATATTAGGTCACAGCATATCTATAACAATTTTAATAAAAGGTCCTTAATACTCAGAATGACAAGATAAGCATTCTTTGAAGGCATATGTCGTAAAAGTACTCGTGTTTTTCCTTCTCTAACTTTGCCCACACTAATAAAGTGCAAGCACAGAAAGCCAGGAAAGGTGGTCCAAAGACCATTACTGTATGATGCATCCATGGACGGCTGTCCCAGAAACAAGAGAAACAGAACCTGATTGACATTATGGACTTTCGCACTATTATTATCGGACGGTTGAGAACAAGAATCCTCCAGTTTTTCCCCCTTCGTTTTTTTTGTATGTTTGGTATCTTGTGATTTTATTATGGACTTATTACATCCAGAACAAGTGATGACTACCAATACTGGGATCCAGACATATGAACTGTACAGACGGAAAGTTTAAAAGTTTGGTTTCTTCTCAAAGAGTTATACCATTTCAGAGAGACGGAAAGCCAAAAGTTTCAAATGAAAGATTACACATAAAACCATTATTGTAGGTGTGGCCAAGTCTCATATTCTCAACTGGCCACAAGGGGCCATCTGTTGCCATATGGTTTTTGGTAATCTAAATGATAGAGAGATGGGTATATATATATATATATATATATATATATATATTTATATATATATATATATATATATATATATATATATATATATATATATATATGAGTATTGCTACGTCTGTGTCTATATATATATATATATATATATATATACAGGGCTCAAAATTTCAAGCCCTGAGCTACTAGCCATGCCTCAAGAGTTACTCGCCACCAGTTGTCCCACCTAACAGCCCATTCATACACTGCCCCGTGCCTAATTGCGCCCCTAAACACGCCCTCATAGATTATCTCATGGAATGGCAGTGTTAAATGTTTTATGCAAAATCAAGTTACACAATTAAATATTACCAACAACTTTAACAAATTAAGACATGGCATGGGGGCAGACCAGAGGGACAGGGCACTGGGGGCAGACCAGAAGGACAGGGCACTAGAACCAGGTCTCTTCCCCATTCTCTAGCAACTCCCATCCATCCAGTCTCCTCTGCAACTCCCATCCATTCTCTCTCTCCCTCTCCCTCTCCTATTCATCTCATCATCAGGAGCCCCTGTGTGCAGCTCCACGCTTGCATGTCCCCACTTCCCCCTTTTATTCAGGCTGGCAGTGAGGAGAGGAGCTGCAGCACAGCAGGAGGGAGTATAATCCAGCGCCAACTGCACAGCCATTGACACGATAGCACAGTGCACACTGAGACCAGTCTGCTCACAGTGCTCAGGCTGAACTGCTGGACACTTACATAGAGCACAAGGAGAAGAAAATTGCACAAACTGGAAGGCTGTCGCTCTCATGTCAGGGCAACTTTCAGTGAGCGCTGCACTGCCTACCTGGGACACCCGGAGTGGTCATTTTCGCAATCCTCCACCTCACTCATTACTTCCTGCTCCCTGCTCTTCAGCTACATTGGTCGGGGGATGGGCTCAGAGAGGTCATACTGCTTGGTCCCATGGCTTAATGAGAATTGTAAGGAGAGCACCTGTGTACTGCTCTGCCTGTGCGTGGCCCACCAGACTACTTTTCTCAAGCATGCATCTTTCCTCTTCGGCCGCCAATCGTATCGGGGCTCTAAGACTAGTTATAGTATTATTATTTACATTGGTGTTAATGATTATATGCACATTTTCTTCTGACCTTGCTGCTTTATGTGTTGATTTCAGTCGAGTGGTACATAACTCTATTCTAAGTTACTTTGGCATAGTGATTAAATGGCCTAACAGCCTTCATTTATGCTAAAACCACCATTTATTCTGACCCCTACCAATACATTGAAGAGAAAGAGAACGCAGTTCCAGATGAGTCCAATAAGCAATCAATGTCCTCCTCAAAGACCTTGGGTGCTGGCAATGCACAAGTGTTGCCATACACAAAAAGCAATGCAATTTTTATTTTTTATTTTTGTTTAACAAAATACAGATTAAATGCTCTTTATCAATGCAAACGTTGGGGCAGCATTGAATCAGAATATTTTTTTATTTTTTTATTTACACCTTTTAGGTGTACCTTTTTTGTTTTCTCTTCTTTTTTCTTCTAAGGAAAACTATTTTTCTTTATTTTTGGTCATTCTTGAGGTCGCTATGGGGAAATAAAAGAAAAAAAAGAGGGGAGGAGGGGTAACATTATATGGAGAACATTTAGAACAGTTAAAACAAAATAATGTTCCCTATATCATGTGGGAGATGGGACAAAGTTCTAAGGCCTCGTACACACGATCAAATCTGTCTGCTGGAAATGGTCTGCTAGACCGTTTCATTTATTTTGGTGTGCGGCTGTCCATGAATTCCTTTCATTGATTTCTACCAATACATTACTTAATTTCCCACCAAATGGTCTTGTGTCTAATTTCTGGTGCTAACTCACAGACAAGTAAAGGTATCTATACTCATGTTGTTATAAGAGCTTGCAGTGACTGCCATTCAACCAGGTGTGTCAGTGGGGCTGAGGTTGTTATTGGAGTCAAGGTGCAGAACAGAGAGCCCAAATTACCAAGTGGCTCCTTTGGGGTTAGTGCTACACAATTATTTAGGAATAATGGAAAGTATGAAATGATTAAACCTATTGCATATAATGCACATTTAAATTATACAGTATATACACAGAAGAATTGTAATCGGATATACAGTACATTATTATGTAATTTGATTGACACCATTTAACACATTTGTGCAATTGTGGCTCAGTTATATCCAGGATAGGTTTGAGCATATCAGACCAATTTAACAGACTCTTATACAAGATAAATAAGAAGGCTGGAAATTTTCCCTGACATCCAAAAATTTTCAATAGTGAAATAAGAGATTGGCAGAAGAGTATTGTATTGTGTTTAAAGCGGTAGTAAAGTCTGCTTTGTGATTTTTACCTATTGGTAAGCCTATAATATGGTGGGAGTGACATCATCGTGGCTCTGACCACTCACACAGCCGGAGTCTGCGAAACCCAAAGGAAGACGGGAGCATATGGAAGCCCTGTCAGCGATGACAGTGCACTGCTGGATGGCTTTGTTCTAAGGTAATTGATTCATAAAGTGCTAGTATGTGATGCAATTATTTTGCAGGGGAACGTTTTTTTTTATTATTGCAGCGGTTTACTTCCACTTTAAAAATGAATGATATGTGCCACTATAGTGAACACAAATGTTTGTGGCCCCTCAGTTTAATTTCTACCCTCAGGCTTGAAAAAATACAGGACTTAAGGGATCACTAAAAGATTTTTTTTTTTTTTTTAGCTAAATAGCTTCCTTTACCTTACTGCAGTCCTGGATTCATGTCCCTATTGTTCGTTTTTTCTTTGAAGTTGCTGTAATTCTGCTTTGATCTCCACACTTCCTGCTTGTCTGGCTCCTTATGAAAAATCTCATGGCAGCTTTTCACTGTGGTCCCAGCTGTCTAAAACTCCTCAGAACCAATCAGATGCTTTTTAAAAACAAAACACTGCCCTGGATTTGTTTGTTTTTGTTCTGTGTGTCTCTTTACTTCACAGAAACATGAAACCAGTTTAAAAGTGAAACTAAACTGCAGGCACATTATATGATTGATTTTTATCTGTTTTTAATCATTTTTAAAAGGAATCAGTTAACTTTTATGTCTATATACCCTGTAAACAGTCATTTCAGCAAAAACATTTTTTACCTTTAGTGACCCTTTAAATAAAATGTAAAACTTAAATAAAAGGACAGTCTGCCTTCTTTATAAACTTACAGCCCTAAGCTGCCCTGACACTTGGCAATTTGGAATCTCTCTATCAGCCTCTAGTAAACAAAAGATTACTGGTAGTTGGAATTAAACAGTCCGCTGCAATCTGCCACCCACTTTTTACATTGTGTCCCTTTTTTGAGTAACTAAATGACAAAAACTGAGGTATTATATATCAATACCACCACAATACAAATTTATGAAATTAATAAAAAAGGACACCTTATAGCACACATTACGCAGACAAAATGGAAAATTGTATCAAATACTTACCGTAATTTTCCTTTCCTGATGCCAAACCATGGCAGCATACTAGTGATAGAGCTCTGACTCTTGACCACTCCCTCAGGACCAGTGAATAGCATAAATTAAGGCATGGTTAGCCGCCAGCCCATTCTTTGTAACAAGCCACATACCGAACGCACATGGGTGGGCTCATATGTTGCCATGGTTTGGCGTCAGGAAAGGAAAATTACGGTAAGTATTTGATACAATTTTCCATTTTCCTGACGCCAACATGGCAGCATACTAGTGATAAATAACTAGCTGACAGGGTGGGATCTACTTGTCCAACCAATCATCTAATTAGGATGAGACAGAGGACTGAATAGTCCTTCCTACAAAGTTCCCTGATGACAGGACCCCCGGGTCTATTCTGTCAAGTTTGAGTAGGAATGTTGGGAAGACCACGATACCCCTCTACAGATGGGCACCATAGATCCTTTTGAATGTGTTGCCTATGAGGCTTCAACTGCTCTGGTAGAGTGCTCCGCCACCGCTGACGGAGGCTCGAAATATATGTACAACCAAGCCTGCTAAGGTCCAGGCAGTAACTTCTTTCCCTTGATTCCCAGCTGGAATGACAAAAGGTTTAGATGACCTGAAAGGGACAATTGTGGACCGATACTACTTTAAAGTTATGAAAATTATCAGTTCGTGAGACTTTCCTGTGTGATGTTCTGGAAAGTTAGGCCATGTGTAGCTGTCTGTTAAATAGCAGTCTGTTGCCATGTTTGTGGCAAGATGATCTACAAGACCAACTCTACTCCTTTTGGAAAGAAAAGAATATACATATATATATTTTTTTACTTTGAAGCTCCAAGAGCTTGAATATCCGATAACCTCCTGCCTAAAGTTCTTGCAATTGATACTGCCTTATAAGTGATGGCCTGAACCGGACACTGCTCTGTTGGAACGAACGGTTGAACTGATAGCACCAGCAAATCCAATATATCTTTTCCTTGGAGACCTACTCTCCAAAAACTCAAAAGTTGTACAAACTGAAGGATTCATGGCCCATTTAAATCGGTTTTTGCCGATATAGCCGACGCTCGTGAGCTATGTGAGGATAGGTTAAGGCGTGGAGGAAGTATAGAACAGCTGGCACTGAAAAGGCAGTAGGATGAATGTCTCACTCTACCAAGAAAAAGCAAACTTGTTCCAGAATTAGGCCTAGATGTTGTAAGTATAATGTCTTCTCGCACACAACAAAGTAGAGATCACTCTGTAGTGAAACTAGAGCAACCGAGTTGCCCACCCTCCCCCTTTAGTACCCCTGCTTGCAGCCCCAGTGTGCATAGGTTATGGAGGAGCAATGTCTTCTGTATTGTGAAATGAATGGCCAGGGAAAACTGAGGGCCTCCTGGTCAATATGGACGACTGGCTATGACAACTATGTCCAAGGACCACGGCTATGGAACGCTCTGCTAACGGACATCCGCATAGGAGAAAACCATCGGGCCTTCAGGAAGAAAATTAAGACCCACCTCTTCTGAGGGATAAGGAAGACAATGGATAGAAGAAGTGTCTTGAGATGATTTAGTTCGCAGGTGTAGCGCTATACAAGTTATTAACTCACTCCCCCACTCATTACAGTCCCATGGAGAGATCAGAGCATCTGCCCCCTGCGCCTTGTGGTGCGGAAACAAAGTCAGACATACCCAAAGTTTGCGATTACTCTGGGAAACAAGGAGGTCTGTCTGTGGTAGGCCCCACTTGTGGACCAGGTCAGAGAAGACCAGGGACATAGACCCTCGTTGTGCTCTGGGAAGCTTGTACTTGTTCAAAAAATCTGCTGGGAGGTAAACTGCATCTGGATATTTGCTGGGGATCTTCCATCCCAGGCGTTATGGGTCTTACCTCTCTCACTAGCATATTGCCGTGAGTTTCACCCAGGAGCTGAATATAGGCAACTACTGCCCTGTTGCTCAACTGCAAGGAGACTGGTCTTCCTTGACTCTGTAGTAAGGCCGAAGTGATAAAAGGGGCTGTTTGAACCCTGGCGCGTTCAAGATTACCCTCCTTGGCTGGGAATCTCTGCCTGCCTTGACCTAAAGTCCCTCACAGTGCATCTTCCCGAGTGTCTTGTAGACATGATTCGTAGCAATTCTCCAGTGTAAAGGTCCTAACGAACCGAGACTTGCTCAAGGTCTTCCCATCGTGGTGGACCGCTACTCTAACTGAGTAACACGGTTATTAACAGTGTTTGATCCTGTTTCCTCCCTTGTAGAGTTTTTGAAATTTAAATTTGCGCAGGTGCCCATGCACCCCAGGAATCATCTGTATGCATGATGACGTTGTGCCCAGATGACTGAGGCACTGAGAAACCATCAAACAAGCGGAAGTATACTTCCTCAGAATCCTGTTCCTGACTGTCACCACTTCCTCTGATAGAAATAAGAGGAACTAGAGCACCCCCAGGGTACACTAACCATAAGTAGAGAGTGCAATCAGCGCAAAAATAACAAAGAGATCAAAATATATAATGGTAGTATAACCACTTAAGGACCCCCGCATGCACATTTACGGCCACAACATGGCTCGTACAGACACAAGGGCGTAAATTTACATCCTCGCCTTCGTGCGGTTCGGGGGTCCCATCGGGACCCCCTCCGCGGCGTGCGGCGGTCCCCTGGCTCTGGGAGCGATCGCCGACGAGCGGGCGGATGTCCGTGTTTTCCGCCCCCCCGCGATCGCTCCCAGCCAATGGGAGCGCTCCCCCTTCGTGTCAGTTCCTCCTCCTGTGTTTACACAGGAAGGAGGAAATGATGTCACCTCTCATCGCAGCGGTGTTTCCCACCGCTGCTGATGAGAGAAGACATCCACAGTAAGTGTGCACCAACACAACACTGACACACACACACATAGGCACATTAACCCCTTGTGATCGCCCCCCCCCCACCCCCCTGTCACAGTGTCACTGAATGCAGTGATCTAATCACTGCATTTAGTGTCAGTGTGACAGGCAGTGTAAAAGTCAGTTAGTGTTAGGTCCAGGATAGCCCCCCCACCCCCCCTAATAAAGTTTTAACCCCCTGATCACTGCCCTAGTTAACCCTTTCACTCCCTATTGCCAGCATCACTAAGCGATCATTTTTCTGATCGCTGTAGTAGTGTCGCTGTTCCCGCTAGGTAGCTATTTTTTTTATTGCGATTTTTTTTTTTACTAAAGACATGTGGCTGAATTAATTTTGGTAGTGATTTTTTTCAAAATTGTCGCTCTATTTTAGTTTATAGCGCAAAAAATAAAAATCGCAGAGGCGATCAAATACCACCGAAAGAAAGCTCTATTTGTCCGCCCTGCTGAGGAAGTTGTATTACGATACGCGTCCGGGGTCAGGAACCACTCCACGTCACTCGTTGTCGTCCCATATTTTCATCGGAGCTACCTGTCTCATGGTGTTACATGCCTTTTATTCTCATCACAAATGTGAGTAACCTGCACGTTTTAAACGTAATAAATTGACCTGGTTTTACGGAAGCTCTTAGATTTAGTTTTTTCTTTGCATATCATCGGTTACATACTGGTTCGTTGGTGCCACTGAGGATACTTACATATCTCCGGGTCCTACGGCTGAATAGTATACACCCCTGAGCCATCCGGATTTCCACCATTGATCTAAGCTTATTAGACCTTTGGTAAAACAAAGGTCTGTCTGTGAGGTTAGAGTACCCATCTTTACTGGTGAAGGGATCACACTTTGAATTGGTTTTCCAGTCACGTGGTGAAGATACTCTTATCATCTGGTCGCAGGATTTATTTCTCATGTTGTTTGTATATTGCAATTTTGGACTATTTTTTCCTTTTTTGGTTTTCACTTTCACTTTTATGAGTATATTTATTACCATTTTAATTTAGGTTTGCGCTGCACTGCTTTCTTTTTTTTATACACTAACCATTAGGATGGAGACCGTTGGTTTTGCTTTCCCTCTAAGGTGTGAGGATAGGATAGGCATCCTGACAATCCAGCAACAGCATCCAGCCATGTAGTTGTACTGTTTAACCTCCCTGGCGGTATGATTCTGTCTGGAATTACGTACCAAAAGCAGTACAATTATTTTGCATGGAAATTCTGCGTTTTATACTGTAGGCCTGCAATTCTTAGGAATAACTCACTTAAATCTGTCCAAACAATAGTCTAGTAAACATCTCTGGTATGATAAAGTTTGAAACACAAAATCATAAAATTATAATATAATAAATAACTATAAATAATTATAACAAATAATAATGTAATTATAATAAAAATTATTCACTAATGTAATCAAATCAAAATCACTGAAATTTGCTCAGTTGCAGAATTGTCGCTGTCATTACTTTTATTTTTTTATGATGAATTTCCCCACAAATCGCTATCGCTCAATTCTGCAAGTGATTATCATTTATTATCACTGTTTTCTAGCTGCTCTAAAATCACTTTTGACATAAAGGGACACTTTTGGTTGCTATGGACAATCTACAGTTTGCAGGCACAAATTTTTTTTTTTTATTATGTAAAAGAACATGCAGGGCACTGGGCAGACCACTAGGGACAAGGGGGGGGGGTGTACTTTTTACATACAGTACTGTAATCTATAAGATTACAGTATACTGTATGTATTGTGTTTGTTTACTTTTTTGAATTTGCCGCCGGTCTTCGCCCCCGTGCGCCGTTACGTCGCAGGGAACGGAGATCGGCGGCGCGCGGGCACTGTGTGAGTCGAATGGAGGATGCCACTCGCTCACACAGCGGGGATGCATCGCTGGATCCAGGGACAAGGTAAGTACAGTAACCCTGCCTGGATACAAGGTAAGCCAGCGCGCTGCAGGCTCTGCATATTCACCCCGAGCGTGACTCGGGGATACCGATTTTTACATAAAAAATCCACCCCGAGTCACGCTCGGGGATACCGCCAGGGGGGTTAATGGACTTCAGCTTAAAGATCTCAAAGAGGACCCAGAAGGGTTTGACCTCTTCCGATCTGCTACTGGACATCAGCCAACATCCCCTGCAAACTCCAAACAGGATTGTATAGAAAACCTGCAATCCCTTGAGTCTGAAGTGTATTGAAGTATTGTAAGCATTGTAGCAGCACACCTGTTGTGGTGGACTTGGCATGGAGAGAAATGGTCTGGAGGAGGAGCAGTGAGGAATTTCCTGAAGTGACCATGAGTGCCTGATACCTTTATCCAAGGACCTGTACCACATGCTGTCCAGAAACACGTAAAGTGTGCCCTCTAGGTCTTGCCTCAAGGCTTCACTATTGCAACCCCAAAGTCGCGTGATCTTGCTGCGATTTTTGCAGTTTTTTTTTTTTGCTGCAATTTTGATGTGACTGGAAACAATGCCTGTATAAGTTGCATCAAAGTGGAACCAAAGTAGTGCAGGGACTATTTTGAAGTCGATGCCACTTGAAGTCGCACAGATATAAACGATACCCATTGGAAATTATGGGGAATGGCCTGTCATGCGACTTTCCAGTCTCAAGTCGCACTAAAGGAAACTGAGCCCAAGAGTCTGGGCATGCACTTGTGTGATTGATTTTTCCCAGAAGTCTGTCATGCGACTTTCCAGTCTCAATTCGCACTAAAGGAAACTGAGCCCTAGAGTTTGGGCATGCACTTGTGTGACTGATTTATTCCCAGAAGTCTGCACTAAGGTACAAGTAAGACTTTTTTTTTGTTTGTTTTGTTTGTTTTTTGCACCCACTGCTACAAAAATGTCATTTTTGGCAAGATACTCCCAAAAGGAAATCATGCCTAAAGGGATGCAGATCCTGCCACTCTCCTCAGAGTCCTGCAAGTGCAGCAGCTGGTTGATAATTATTAAACTATCCCCATTAGACTCGCCCAACACATGGGCTGGTTATTGCTGGTCTGCTGGCACCTGCAGATGCTACAGTATGTAGGAGCAGGTTGACCCTTAGCTTGTTTAGGGTATACAGTTTTGACAGCCTGTTTATATCGGCATTTTTCTCCAACATCTTTCCATTCTTTCCCACTTTTGTTTCTAGGAAGCAGTACTCAGCCCAGGGGCTCAACCGTATGGCCTCCCTAGCCACCAAGGTGCCAGGATGCTTTTCCAGTGGTTTAAAAAGCAACTATGTGGGACTTCCTGTGAAGCCTCCATATCCTGAGTATCAGACTGCTGTATCTGTAATATATGTAGCAAGGACCCAGGCCACCTTCAGTCTAACGAGAACCACGAGTCGCTGAAATCCCTTCTTATAGAGTGGGTCGTAAGGTATAATGGGTGCAGTGCAAAGTAGTTTTATGGGCGTCAGACACCTAGGGTGTGCCACCTGTCCAGGATTTACCAGGACAATTTGGGCTTTGAATCACATGTCAGGGCCTCAGTCTGCAAAGCGATTCCATCCCTCCTCAACAGAACTCTGGGAGAGAGGATTAGGGCCAGGACACCCCTAGGAAGCCGCAACACCAACCCGGCAGACTCTAAGGCCTCGTACAGACGAGGGGATATGCCCGCTGAAAACGGTCCGATGGACCGTTTCAGCAGACATCTCCGCTCGTGTGTATGGGCTAGCGGACAGATTTCTCCACTCGACAGATTTCAAAGCATGCTTTGAAATCTATCCGATGGGAATCTGTCCGCCCGACATGTCTGCTGGTTAGTACACTTACCAGCAGACATGTCGTCCCCCACCGCCGCCGCGCCTCCGCCGAATGGATTCGGCGCATGCGCGGAAGTGTTTAACTTCCTGGTGCGGTGACGTGGCGGTGACGTGGCGGTGACGTGGCGGCGTCAACGTCACCGCCGCGTCACCGCCACGTCACCGTGCCGTCCGGCGGCGGGGAATTTGATCCGATGGTGTGTACACGCCATCGGATCAAACTCCCGATCGGACATATACGAGGCCTAAGACTTCTACAGAATGAAAGCCACGCAGTAAAAACATCCAGCAAGATGCCACATCTGCACTGATAGGAACGCTGTCTCCTATGGCAACAGTCTACAATACAAGTGTAACAGTAGCTTCAGGTAATTAAGGCGAGTTCAAAACAGAATCTTGTGCCACTCTTATCAATAATATAGACATTTGGCATTACCTGTTAGCTGCATACTCCTCCAGGCAATGTCTACTCACCAGCTTCCTGGGCATAGGTACTGTGCCATAGGCCCTGCAGGACTCTTGCTGGGGCACCGGCTCTGGGGAAGAGGAGCAAAGATGTCTTCCTTGGAAATTTCTCCTGAATGGGGGCACCATCCAGGCTATGCTCCCCTGAAGAACGTCTGCGTTTCCTTGGCCTGGCTCTTTTGAGAGGGTGGGCATGCGGGGCTGAAGCAAATCAAAGCAATCCGCACAAGAGGGCACTCTTTTCTGAAAACTTACCTATATGGTGGTCCCCATCCTAGTTGTTGAGGGTCTTTGTATTATGAGCAGTAACTGACTCTTGATCTGTGGAGAAATGGGATGGCCAGCTGAGGTAAGGATAGCTGAAAAGCAATAGAAGTAGCAGGAGTAGACATAGGAGAAAGGATTCCACTTTCTTTCCTGATTTATCTACATACACCTACATCTGTATATACACCTATACACACACACACATATATATATATATATATATACATATACATATACATATACATATACACACACACATATACACATATACATATATACACATACACACAGACATATCTACCTGCACAGGGTGAAGTCTGGGCGTGTTAAGAAGGGGTTAACTGAATAGGGTAAGAATTTCCCTTCCAGACCTGATTGTCAGCTGAGCTGAACATGTCAGAGATGAGTTGTGTGTATGGAAAGAGAGAGAGAGAAGACAGCAGCATGATGTGTGAGAGGATCCATTGTTGGATTGTGTACCTACTGGGGTGAGCAAAACCATATCAGAGACTATAGCTCTGGCTATAGGCATGTACTTTGTCTTTATATCAATCTGTTGGCTAAAGAGACTGAACCTTTCCTATCTCTGTACCTGTGTTAGAAGACAAGCCTGTAGTTTCTTCTGTTTGTTTTGCTGAAGCAGTGAATAAGAAAGGTAATGAAAGACAAAAAAAGGGTGATAGGTAAAAGGTACAGGTGACCCTGTATGGCACAAGGGGCCAAGAGAGATAAAGCATAGCTGGCCCCTCCATATTCCACAAGCGCTGCAGTTATCAATTGTAAAAGCAGATTTCGTTCTCAAAGAGGAAACACTGCAGGGGCCCCAATAAGACCCACAGAAGGGGCTCCCAGACTATAGCGTGTTTAGCAGCCTGAGCGCTGGGACTTCGCACTTGGAGAGGCTAAACCCAGACGGCTACTTCACTGAGGCAGAGGGGGGACATGGTACTGCTTACTCTTCACTGGTGCGTGAGGTATGAGGAAAAAAAGAAGAATGGGGTGACGGCTAACCATGCCTTAATTTATGCTATTCACTGGTCCTGAGGGAGTGGTCAAGAGGCAGAGCTCTATCACTAGTATGCTGCCATGGTTTGGCGTCAGGAAAGAACACATCCCTGCCACAGCCTCAGGTACATGAACCACAAAAGTCCAATATGTAGAAAACAGTTGGCTAAACCACGCAAGTGCTTTTTTGACCTTTATTTTTCCTTTATGTTGACTTTTCAAAATAACAAATGCAGTAATATAGAAGTTGGATAAAACATATGGTGCAGTATAATTCTTTTGGTAGTAAAATAGTACACTTAGTATAGAAATGCATAAATCAGATCAAAACAGGGACAACTGAAGCCGCGTACACACGGCCGTTTTTCGGGTTCTAAAAAATTAATTTTTTTTTAATGTCATTAAAAACGACCGTGTGTGGGCTTCAGAGCATTTTTCACAATTTAAAAAATGGCCATTAAAAATTTCAAACATGCTCTATTTTTTCACAACGTTTTTAACATTGGCGTTTTTAAGGTTGTAAAAAATGGTCGTGTGTAGGCTTTAACGACATGAAAAAAATGCGCATGCTCAGAAGCAATTTATGAGACAGGAGCGCTCGTTCTGGTAAAACTACCGTTCGTAATGGAGTATGCACATTCATCCCGCTGTAACAGACTGAAATGGAACTTCCCCTTTATAGTGCCGTTGTACGTGTTGTACGTCACCGCGCTTTGCTAGAGCATTTTTTTTTTCACGATCGTGTGTAGGCAAGGCCGTTTTAATGATCGGTTTGAAAAATAAATCGTTTTTTTCTAGACCCCGAAAAACTGTTGTGCGTACGCGGCATTAGGCTGCACAGGGACAGAGGGAACTGGTCTCAAAGGGAGAGTTGGGGGCTATGATTATTTGGTTGCTCAAAGCCAGCAATTTAATTGCAATAGACTGTTTTATTGCACACATTCCTGTCCAAGCTGATGAAAAACTGTAGCTAAGTGTATGCATACCTCCAAACGGTCACAGATTTGCCGGGACTATCCTGGGATTTACGTTCCGTTGAATCAAGGCTTAGTTTCAGAGTCCATTGCCGGATTAAATGGATTTGGGGGGCGGTGGAAGAGGACTTAAAGGAGGAAGATGATTTATGTTGGGAGGGGGGATTTGCTTGGGAGGAATTGTTGTGTGTGTGTGGGGGGGGGGGGGGTGTGAGCGTTTAAATTAGTGCTGGATTTTATTTTATTCTTTTCATTTTGCATGATCCCTGCCCCCTACACTTTACGTCACACATGCACTCTTTTAATTTTGATTTCCCGACAACAAATGTTTAAGAGCTGGTTCTCAATTTTTCTGACAACAAAAGTTCTTGTCGGAAAGTCCGATTGTGTGTACACAATTCAACGCACAATAAACCTATGCATGCTCGGAATCAATTTGATGCATGCTTGGAATCATTAAAATTCTTCTTCCTCAGCTTGTCGTAGTGTTGTATGTCACCGCATTCTTGACGCTCACAATTTTAGACAACATTTGTGTGACCGTGTTTATGCAAGACAAGTTTGAGCGAACATCCGTCTGAAAAAAATCCACGGCATTACCATGAATTACACACTTCTGGCCCCTGCATTCTGTGAATAACACTTCTTTGCCCTGCATTCGGTGTATTACATGCTAGTCCATGCTCTCTGTGTGTCATGTACTTCTTAACCCAGCACCCACTACAGCCCTCTGTGCATTATATACTCCAGATCCTTAAACACATTGCATTAGAAACCCTGGACGGCTGCAGTCTGTGTGTTATATATCCTAAACCTGACACTGACTGCAGCACTCTGTACATTGGACATCCCTATCCCTTGTGCTCTGCCTTATACATTCTTGCACTATATACACAATACTGTACACTACAACACTTTCATTGTCTCAGCTGTTGGTTACTATGCTGTCCCTGACTATTTTAATGAAGTTCTTCTTTAAGGTAGACTCATACAAAGCAATCAAAGCATATTGTATAGGTACAACAAAGCTTAGGTTTTGTTTAGCCATACCCCTTAAGCCCCTCCTAGTTTTAAGAGTTTGGTCACACCCACATTTTTCCACAGCACGCTATACGTGCCACAGGTCACTTCCTCTCTCAAGTTTCCCTCATTCTGAAGTTCAAAAGTTGGGAAGTATGTGTGCCGTAAGACCATGGCCTGAGCCCATGAGGTCTTTCCATTAATCCAAATGACTTCTGCAATACGCACTGAAGATTGGTGGAAGAAAATCAAAGATCTAAAGATCGTCTGAGAATTACATCTCACATTTGAATTAAATAAAAAACGTCTGTGCTTGGGTGTCTTTAGTATGATCCCTTGTTATTTTATGTTTAACGGTATGCTCACCTGCTGTAGCTGCGTAATAAATCTTTAGTAAGATATGTGGGAATAGCAAAGTCATGTAGAGCATACTTAAACATTTTATTCATGTATCCTAATCTCCTTTACTTCATTTTATATGAATGCAAGATATCTCTAAGGGACACTATTGAATATTGACTGACTGCCTAAAAATGATAAAACCATTGCTTGAAGTGCTTTACCCTCACAGAATGAAAACCTTCAAAGGTAATTGGTTTGAGACCAGGATGCCGCAAACAAAATTATTTTGCATGCTGTGGGAAATATTTGGTTAGTAAAGCCATCTATCACAGTTGACAGGCTTAAATTGGCAACTCAGCGTATGTTTCTTCCAGGTACAAGTCACATAGCTGTTAGCTGTTCTTGCAGCATTGAACCTGAGCTGTAATTTGACACAAGTGTGGAATTTCTAGAGAATTTTCTATGAGGCAATCCAAAAATTGATCATTTTATGTGTGCCAAAACACTGAATACACCAACACAGTCAATATATTTTTTTTTAAATCAGACACAATTATTTTTGAATCATTCATGTGATTATTTATTACAGGTACTTATATAGCATCATCAATCTACACATATATTGTACATTCACATCCGTGCCTGCCCTCAAGAAGCTTACAATCTAAGATCCCTAACTTATACACATACTAGGGTCAATTACCTTACCAGCAGGTCTTTGGCATGTGGGAGTACACAGAGGAAACCCACGCAGGCACAGGGCACACATGCAAATTTCAGGCATTTAGGGCCAGATCCACAGAGAATTATGCCGGTGTATTTACAGATACACCGGCGTAATTCGAATTTCCCACCGGCGTGTCATTGTTTTCTATCCAGAAAACAAGATACGCCGGACTTACGCTAAGATACGACTGGCGTAAGTTTCTTACACCGTCATATCTTAGATACATATTTACGCTGGACGCTAGGGGCGCTTACTTCTATTTCCAGCGTAAAATATGCAAATGAGCAAGTTACGCCAATCCACGAACGAACGAGCGGCCGGCGCATTCCCTTTACGTCGTTTGCGTAAGCGTATCTCTGGCGTAATGTTACCCCTGCTATATGGTGGCGCAGCCAATGTTAAGTATGGACGTCGGGACCGCGTCGTATTGGACGTCGTTTGCGTACGCCGATCCAGAATGGGCCTGGGCGTAAATTACGTTCACGTCCTTTTCATTGACTATTTGCGGCGTGATTTCACGCATGCGCACTAGGATACATCCACGGCCAGCGCATGCGCAGTGTAAAAAAAGCATTGTTTGCGTCGGGTCATTCATAATTATAATAAAACTCGCCCATCACTAGTACATTTGAATTATATCCGCGTACGGCCGCCCATTTACGCTACGCCGCCATAAGTTACATCGGCATTTCATTGAGGATTAGTAATACGCCGCTGTGACTTACAGCGGCGTAGCGTATATGGGACACGCCGCGCAGGCGGCTGGTGTCTGTGGATCTGGCCCTTAGGGTTGTGATTGAAAATCAAACTGGTGACTAAGGATGGGCGAACGGTTCGGCCCGAGCATGAGTTTTGGCCAAACTTTGGCTGATTGGAAGATCTCCGAAAACAGCATTATAGGGTTGTCCGACAATTTTTGCTCAGCCCGCCAAATGACCACAATGCACTGCACAACAGAGCAGTGCATTGAAAGCCCTTATTGGCTTAAGCAATAAAAGCTTTGCCCAATCAGGGCACAGAGCACTGTCAAAGCCATGATTAGACAATGTCATGAAAACTCTATCCAATCATGGCCCATTGCTCAAAATCCCTGCCGGCAGACAGCGTGGTGACGTGGCGGTGACATTGATGCCGCCACGTCACCGAACCAGGAAGTGAAAAACGTCCACGCATGCGTCGAATCCATTCGACGCATGTGCGGGCAGATATGTCCGCTGGTTAGTGTACTAACCAGCGGACATATCCGACGGACCAGTTTCGGACCAGTTTCAGCGGACAAATTCGATCGTGTGTACGCGGCCTTAGTGTACTATAGTGTGCTATTCTGATTCTATTATCAGAAGAATATCAGTTTAGTGTTCAGTTCATCTAGGGATAGTTCCAGGGGCGTATCTAGGGTATGGCAGCCATGGCAAGTGCCATGGGCACCATGGGGAGGGGGGCGGCAAAAAGCTATCCCCCGCACGGAAAAAAAAAACACCCATCCTCCTGCGGCCGTCTCCGGCACTAATGTAGCTCCTGGCGTCGCGGCCGGCCTGCTGAAGGTCGGCACCGGCACAGCAATTGCTAATATTGCTACTTGGCCTAGGGAGGGGAGTGACAGGTGCCCCCATGATGGCCAATGACTGGCCATTGATGGCACAGTGACTGCTTTTGATAGGCAAAGTGGCTGCAATTGATTTTTTTCTCCGTTTGCGCCCCCCCCCAAATGTTAAGTACCAGCCGCAGTTTGTCCCCAGTGTCCCTCTATGTCCTCGTCGCACTGCGTCCCTCCTTGTCTCTGGTTATCTGAAAGGTTTCAAATGTTTTGACAGGGGCGCAGTTCCATTGCTTGCCATAGGTGCCCTTTTCACTAGATACGCCTCTGGATAGTTCAGTGTGAGTGTAGTGCGACCATTCATCTTTACATTAGTGTCAATATAGGGATAGTTCAGTCATTGTGAGTATAGTGTGATCACCATTCATCTTTACATTAATGTAAATGTCAGGATAGTTCAGTCAGTGTGAGTGTGGTGACCATTTAACACAGTTTTTATTCTGTGCATTACTGTAAGTTTAACACCATATAGTTATGTGCATTACTGCAAGTTTAACGCCATATATTTCATTGCGTTACTGCAAGTTTAACCCATATAGTTCTGTGCATTACTGCAAGTTTTATGCTGTATATTTTAATGAGTTACTGCAAGTTTAACGCCATATAGTTTTATGCGTTACTGCAAGTTTATTGCCATATAATTGCAAGTTTAATGCTGTATATTTCATTGCGTTACTGCAAGATTAACGCCATGTATTTCATTGCGATACTGCAAGTTTAACTCCATATAGTTCTGTGCATTACTGCAAGTTTAATACCATATATTTCTGTGTGTTACTGCACGTCTGACGTAGTACATTGCAGTATATTATAGTGTATTCATGGATTGTGTCTGTGTAGTAGTTGAGTACTCAAATTAAAGTGCACCAAACACCACGTCCCATTGATTAAAATGCATCCACGTACACATTTACACATCTTTATTAAATTTTGTTAATAAGCACCATCATGTCTGGGAGGACAACAAGGAGAGGCAACCGTTCCTATGGCACTGTAATGGGGCCAGCAGTATATTTGTGGTCAATCCTCAGGCAGGGCATATTTCCTCTGTTTAGTTGCCCATACTATCCAGCCACAGCATGCAGAGGAGGTGGTGGACTGGCTTACTAAATCATCTTCATTCTCCTCATCCTCTGTCACCCATGCAGAGACTAGTACGCAGTCCCCTGCAGCTGCGAGAGTGGCTAAACCTGACCACGCACACTGTCATCACTTCCTTGGTTCACGGCGTCTGATGTGTGGAACGCACGCACGCTATCTTAGCTGTAGAGCCGGGACCATCTACCCTTACACGCAACCAAGCCTCAGTGCCAGGTTCGGGGCACTTTGCCAAGTAAGCAGCCATTTGGCTTTGTTTTATTGTCTCTGCATTAATAAACGGTTTTACGCTATGTCGGCATTTATCTCATCTTTTGTACACATGTACGGAGATCACTGCTATTGAAAGATATCATCAATCATCAATTTATCAAGCACTTTATTGATTCCCTTTTTGGTATCAAACTGGGGTCAACTCCATTTGGTAAGGAGACATCTGCTACTTATCACTTCGGGTGGATCTTATATGTTTTGGTGAAGGTGGATTATCACATTGGTTCCCGATCAATATTGCACAACCTGATTGCACAGAAATTTTCTTAAGGACTTTCCTTTATGAACTTTTTTTGCACCACTGTTTATTTTTATACGTCATTACATTTTTATGGGTGACTGATTAACTTATGTTACTTACTTGTATTGTATTTAATTTATTGTGGGTTTATTCACTCATACTTATTTTATTGCACTACACATTTATTGTTGGAATGGGAGGTGTTTCCTTGAATATGGTTTATTAACTTATTGTTATGGTATTATCATTATAACAAATTAGTTAATTAATTTAGCACCCCCTTCTCTTTATATTACTCACTGTTTATAATCCTTTGATTATTTTTTGGGGAGCAGCTTTTTTATTTATTTATTTTTTTTCTTGTATGTGGCGCGAGATTTTCCTTTTTTACACTCCTTGTCCATAGCTATTCCTGCCATAACCCCAGCATCAGGCATGGAGGAGTTAGCAGGGTTATTCGAACACAGCATCAGCCACTTGCTCCTTGACGATGCACAGCCATTACTTGATTCAGATGTTGTTTCTGAGGCTGAGGAAGGCAGGAACACGAGCCTACAGAGAGGGAAAAACTTTGGTATACAAATTGGAAATTCATGTCCCCCCCAGCTGCAGCGTATTGCCAAGTTTCCTCCAGTGGTAATGAGGATGTAGGAGATGATGATGAGGTCACTGACTCAACGTGGGTGCCAGATAGAGCAGAGGAGGAAAGTAAGGGTGAGGCACAACCCCAACAAGGCAGCCATAATGGAAGAGTAGAGAGCAGCCACCCTATTCCATCACATTGTGGAGCTGTTATCTCCCGGCCCACTTCCCACGGCTCAGCTGTCTGGGCCTTTTTTAGCACATGTGCAGCTGATCGCACTGTTGCAATTTGCAAACTTTGTTGGGCCGGGTTTACACTGGTACAACAAACGTTCCGACATTGGGAGCTCATGTCGCATGACAAGTGAAAATCAATGTTTCCCTATGGGAGCCATCTTAACCGGTCCAACAAAAATTAGTTTGACTTTGAAAATGCTCCCTGTACTATTTTGGTCCGACTGAAGTCGGATCAAAGTCGAATTGCCGTCTTGCCTGATCCGACTTTGGTAGGCGTCTTGTGCTCGGATGATCTTGAAGGGGAACTACATGCCAAATAAAAAAAAAACAGCATGGGTTTCCCCTCTAAGAGCATACAGCATAGGGGTCCCTTCAAAGTCCATACCAAACCCTTATCCGAGCATGCAGCCCGGCTGGTCAGGAAAGGGCGTGGGGATGAGTGAGCACCCCCCTCCTGAACTGTACCAGGCTGCATGCCCTCCACATGGGGGTTGGGTGCTTTGAAGCAGGGAGGCCCTGTGCCCCCCACCCCAAAGCACCTTTTTCAAATGTTGATAAGGACAAGGGCCTCTTCCCGACTGTAACAGCTCTGGTGAACGGAGTGAACCACAACTGCGGTTAGCAAGTATTCAATGCACTTCTTTATGTGAGAATTCAGTATTGGACCCCAGGCGTCACTCCACACAAACAGGAGTTTGGGGGTTCTCTACATCATCTCTCTCTCTCTCTCTCTCTCTCACATAAAAAAAGGCGTTGAGCTACCAAGAATGGACGAATTACAACATGCGACCAGAGCTTAGCGTTTAAAATGATAATATACACTTTAAAGATTCCAATGCACCTCTATATGAAAGTGATTATCAGTATGGAACCCCAGGCATCACTCCACATAAACAGGAGTTTGGGGGTTCTCTACATCATATCACTTAAACATATAGAGATGTATTAGGCCACTTAGCATAGAAAAGTTAGAGCAAACATGTTCAACAAGTCAGGGCAAGGCTCATACTGAATAGTACATATGTCAAGCATGTAGTAAATAGGAGTTGTAGAGACAAATAATAGTTGCATATGAGAGGCAATATAGCTCAGATAATAATAGTTGCATATGAGAGGCAAATATAGCTCAGGTAATTTGAGAGTAGATGTCCCTTTAAGATACTGTATTCCTTAGCAAGCAGTCATAAGCACAGCAGTCTATCCCAAGTAGTATGTTAAAAGCCACAAGCCATAATAAATATCAGTGTAGCAACAAGGGATTCCGCAGTGTAGGGTGTCAGCAAGTGAGGTCTCAAAGCTTGCCCCCGGCAACGACAGTCTGTTGTAGCACATGTAGTAGCATTTATGCAGGAGTTGCAGGCTGGTCAAAGTTTCAGCATGGGGAACGATGGCACCATTGATTGTAGCATGGCCAAGTTACGGCTGACAATAATAGAATGGTGTGCAGTCAGCACACCGCTCTGTTTAACCACTAGCCGAGCAGCCGCCGTGGTTCTACGGCGGCAGGTCGGCTCTCCTGGGCGAGAGCCCGTAGCTCTACGTCGGGACTTTCGCGGGCGCTAGGGGGCGCGTGTGCGCCGCCGGCGGCGATCGCGCGCGCCACCCGCTCGCCCCTGCGTGCTCTGGTCTTTGGACAGCAATATGGTCCGGGGCTAAAGTGGTTAAAGGATAGGGGCAGGTGCAGTGCATTTAGCACTGATTCAAAGAGAAGTGCTGTATGTTGGGGCACACTTCCTCATTCCACAGTGGAACGCACGTGGCGCCGGGCGATGATGTCATTGCGCTCTCTCTGGTTATTCTCTCTCTGTCTGGTGTCTTCTGCTAGCTTCTGCTCTTTTGCCTGCTCTTGCTTGGTCTTCTCCATTGTCTTCTTCCCTCTGCTCTTCTTCCGATGTTGACACGACGCTCTCTCCTGTTTTAATGCCGGTGCATGGTGTGCCACTACTTATATTGGCATGGGGTGGGTTCACTGTGTGATGTCATCCATCATGCCCCTTATGACGCCACTGCCCAGGGCATGATGGTGACCCTAGTGCTGCTAGGCAGAAGTGTGAACAACTTAGCCACTGTGATGCCCATTATTGATCAAGTTTATCTTAACCACTTGACCACTGGGCACCTAAACCCCCTTCCTAACCAGACCAATTTTCAGCTTTCGGTGCTCTCACAATTTGAATGACAATTACTCAGTCATACAACATTGTACCCATTTGAAATTTGTGTCCTTTTTTTTCACACAAATAGAGCTTTCTTTTGGTGGTATTTGATCACTTCTGGGTTTTTTATTTTTTGCGCTATAAAAGAAAAACGACTGAAAATTCTGTAAAAAAAAAAAAACTTGTTTCTGTCAAATTAGCAGGTTATTTCTCACACACAGCATATGCATACCACAAATTACACCCCAAAACATATTCTGCTATTCCTCCCGAGTATGGCGATACCACATGTGTGAGACTTTTACACAGCGTGGGCCGCATACAGAGGCCCAACATGCAGGGAACGCCATCAGGCATTCTGGAACACCCAGACCAATTCTGACATTTCTCTCCTACATGGAAAAATCATCATTTATTTGCTAGAAAATTACATAGAACCCCAAAACATTATATATGTTTTTTTAGCAAAGACCCTAGAGAATACAATGGCGGCTGTTACAACTTTTTATCTCGCATGGTATTTTCGCAGACATTTATTGAACGCGTGTTTTTAAAAAAAAACTGTTTTGTGCTTAAAACAAAACAGTAAAGTTAGCCCAATTTTTTTTCATAATGTGAAAGATGAGTAAATAGATACCCAACATGTCACACTTCAAAATTGCGCACACTCATGGAATGGCGCCAAACTTCGCTACTTAAAAATCCCCATAGCCGGTATTGCAGAGTATTGGGGTATTGCAAAGTATCATGCAGGGTATTGGGGTATTGCAGAGTATTGGTGTATTGCAGA
Organism: Rana kukunoris; assembly: GCA_029574335.1. NCBI lineage: Eukaryota > Metazoa > Chordata > Amphibia > Anura > Ranidae > Rana > Rana kukunoris. The sequence continues at coordinate 224,508,980 of CM056050.1, read as the reverse complement.
GTATCGCGTGGGGTATTGGAGAGTATCGGGGTATTGCAGAGTATCGCGCGGGGTATTGCAGAGTATCGCGCGGGGTATTGCAGAGTATTGGGGTATTGCAGAGTATCGGGGTATTGCAGAGTATTGGGCGGGGTATTGCAGAGTATTGGGCAGGGTATTGCTGAGTATTGGGCAGGGTATTGCTGAGTACTGGGGTATTGCTGAGTACTGGGGTATTGCTGAGTATTGGGGTATTGCTGAGTATTGGGGTATTGTTGAGTATTGGGGTATTGTTGAGTATTGGGGTATTGTTGGGTACTGGGGTATTGCAGGGTACTGGGGTATTGCAGGGTACGGGGGTATTGCAGAGATGGGATGGATGGAGGGATGGCTGGATCTGTGACTGCATTTGTCACAGATCCAGCCACAGCGCTGCTGCTGACACCCCACTCCCCCCCTCTCCTCGCACACTGTACCAAACGGTACAGAGAGGAGAGGGAGGAGAGGGAGGAACCGGCGTCATCAAATGATGCCGGTTTGTTTACAAGTGATCGAGCAAAACGGCTGCTATCAGCGGCAATTTACCGTGATCCGTGATGCGCCGGGTCTTCTAGACCCGGCGAGCACGGACACTTCCGCGAGCGCGTCTCAGGGGACGCGCAATCGCGGAAGTGAAGGATGACGTCCCAGGGACGTCGTGTCACAGTAGCTCGACCGTGCTGTAGCAGTATTTTTGCTATAGCGCGGTCGTCAAGTGGTTAAAGTGGTATTAAACCAAAACCTAAAAATGTTATATATATATCAGCTTACCAAACATTAGATGTGGTGGCTTTATTAGTTTTCTTTTTTAGTTTTTTTTCCCCTCTGTTTATACCTGTTGATCCAGCAAGTAACACACCTCCTGCATTACAGTGAAACAATCTGGATGAAGGACCAGAGGGGAACCTTTGCACTGCAGCATTGTCAGCTGAACTGAAGCTGCACTCCAGCTAATACTTTAAAATTGGTTACAGCAAATAGAAAGAAAGGAAAGAAAATGCAGCCGTCCTCTAAGAATTGGTGGGTTTGCTTTTGGGTTTAATTCTGCTTTAGGAAACACAATTTGAGATAGATAGATAGATAGATAGATACATAGATAGATATATAGATAAATACTATAGCTAGTAATCAAGTGATTAGTATCCTTTAGCAAAGCAACCAGTACAAGTTTTACAAATAATAATTGTAGGATGGAAATCAGTGGTCCTGGAGCTCTTAAAGCGGAGTTCCACCCAAAAGCGGAAGCTTTGTTTATCTGTTTTTGATAAGGTACGTCAGAAGGTGGGCCCCCTCCTCCTTCCTCGCCAAAGTATGTGTAGCTGCTGACTTTTAACTTTTCTATGGGGGGGCTGGAGCACCTCTTTAAAGTCTACTTTGGCAATCATGATGACTGTAGTAAAAAAAATCAATGCAATTTTCTTTCTCTAGCATAACACTATTTCTGTGAAGCCTTCATACCTGAGAGAGTAAGTTAGACCAGTGTTGAAGAGGACATCATTTTACTACTGGTATGTATTGTACCTTAGTTGCACACATTTGTGCTGTTCAAATGCTGGACCAGCACAGAGAGGAAATCAATACTTGGGGCCACTTTAACCTACAAATCTCATGCTTTCCAAAAGAGTGGAAAGTTGGCTGCCTACTTGTATCTGATGCAGTTGACCAGGAAGTCCACCCATCATATTGATAGATCAATAAGAGTAGGCAAGAGATAGGCCAGCCTTTAACATCATCCAAAATTCTTGAAACTAGCATATTATAGCACACTCAATATTTTAGTTCTCCCAACATTGTAATACTTATTTTTTCTTGTTTAACATTTTCTTCACGTTTAACAAGGTGAACAGAAAGAATAAGCATGAATTTCAATCAGTAAAAGCCAGTAATAGGTAGTGCATTGAAAGCTGTAAATGCCAAATCTGTAGATTTGAAACCCAAATTGCTATAGGCGCAATAGGATTTTGTCACCTGGGGCTAAGAAATGGGTCACCCAAGGATTACAGAGCTTCTCAAATTGTGGAACTTTATCTAATAGAGTTGCTTCAATTTCAGCATGGATCATAGCTTTATAGGTAGGTTCCAAAGCGACAATGTTTGGGAAAGAAGATAGTCGCCTGCCAGATAGAGGCAAAGCAGTCAAGTGTGAGGTTAAGATATCTGTCATGTACCTGGTAGGAAGAGCCTGGTATGTAGAGGAAAGCTTCTCTCACTCCTCTGACTATGGCCCGGTAGAAAAGACAGGTGGCGCAGGAGTGCAGAGTCTAATGAGGGCCGGTAGTTGTACTAGTTACAGGGCTTCCGGTTGAGTGGTGTGCCAGATGCTGTGGATGCAGGTCAGCGGATGCAGGTAAGCTATAGATGCAGGGCAGCGGATGCAGTTATGCTGTGGATGCAGGACAGTCGATGCAGGCAAGCTGTAGATACAGGACAGCGGATGCAGGTAGCTGTAGATGCAGGGCAGCGGATGCAGGTATGCCCGTGGATGCAGGTCAGCGGTACCAGAGCTTCACAGGCTGGAAACAGAAAATTGGAGCAGGGTCGGACAAGCCAGGTCATACACAGTGCAGTCAGATAAGGTACAGATGCAGAGACTGGAGAGTTGTCAAAGTTCAAGCTGGGGTCGATGCAGGTGGAAAGCAGGAATAGTCAAAGCAAGACAGGTAGGTAACTTGAATCAGATGCAGATAAACAGGAAACAGGACACTCACGGGAACGCTGTAGACAAGACAGCACTGGATCCGTGTACTGATCTGAAATAGCCCATTTGGCATCCTCCTCTGTCACAGGCTGTGCCGTGCATGCACATAACTGTTCACATTCTGGCTCACCTTCGTGCGCATGTGATAATGTGCGTTAGCACGCAGTTTCCCCAAGACAAGGAACAGGAGATAGCCTGCGGGAAACATTTCTTCCTCTGATAAGCCTTTCCTGACAATCTCTTTCCTATCTGCTAACATAATCTGGGGGTACCAGGGGCTACTAGGAAGGTGCAAAGCTCCGAGATTAATCCGCACCTGTGTGGGTCGGACTTACATGCCTGTTATAAAAGAGTAAAACCTGAGTCTGAGGGCTAAGAGGGGGTATACGGCGTAAGGAAATGCTTGATTTGTAGAAATTGGAAGAGTTCCGTAGAGGGAATGTTGTGTGTCTCACAGAGTGTCTGGAAGGGCTTGAAAGAGGTAGACGTGAAGAATTGATGGGCTCTAAGGAGACCAGCTCTAGACCAGGCTGAAAATTAGGCCAGGGAGAAGATTGACCATTGAGAGAGAACCACAGTCCACAGACTCTATGGCTACACATAACAGGGTTTCGACAGTGGCATGATATTTTGGAAACTGGGCCAGCTGTGTTGCATAGTAGTATTTAAAAAAAAATATTCTCCGAGGCCTCTCCTTATTATTCTAGAGGTGTACAAAGTGGGTTTAGTTATGCAGGGTTTCAGTTTATTCCAGATAAAGAAGGAAGTGCGGCGCTGCAGAATTAGCAAATAGTATGAGGGTACGAGGGTACGAGGGTACGAGGGTATGAGGGTACCGTGATAGGGAGTACTCGGATCACAACAAATCACAACAGTGATTTGGCCCATCCAGGATATTGGTAGCAGGGTTCATTTAGATATAAGGGATGTGAGGTGGGAGAGCATGAGCGGGTAGTTAGTAGCATTTAGGTTTGAGGGATTGGCGGTTAGCTTGATACCCAGATAGGGGATATGTCTGTTGGAGCAAAGAAAGGGGAGGACCTCACTGAGGTGGGATTGGAGAGAATTCAGCAAGGATATGTTGAGAGCTGTCGATTTCTGAGGGTTGACTATAAGGGCCCTTTCACACATGCGGACAGTATGTTCGTATTTCATCCATCCGTTTTCAGATGAAATACAGACATACATGTATCCCTATGGGATAGCGGGTGTCAGCAGATGAACATCGGTCCCCACTATAGTCAGATTTTGCAAACGGAGGAAAATCCTATTTTTCCATCCGTCTGCGGATTGGATTGGGTGAACACGGACAGACGGTCCGTGTTTATCTGATCCCCCATAGGGGAGAGCAAAGATCTGATAAGGCGGTCCGTGTACACTGTCATCTGTTGGCTCAGCAGGGATCAACGGAGTGGATGAGACATGTACGTATCCTCACGGGATCCGTACATGTGAAAGGGGCTTTAGGCTGAAAGTTCGGCCAAAACTAGAGAGTGTGTCTAACAAGTTACGGGCTGGGATCAGGGGGGGGGGGGGTTATAAAAACAAGAATATCATCTGCCAAAAAGCAGAGCTTATGCTGGTGTCCTCCAAGTTCTAGGCCTTGAATGTTGGGAATCGAGCAGATAAGAAGGGCTAGGGGCTTAATAGCCAGGGCGAAGAGAAGTGGGAAGAGAGGGCAACCCTGTCATGTTCTATAAGGAAGCAACCTGAGTGAAAGCCTGCATATAAGACAAAGGTTTTGGGGTTTGAGTATAAAGCTGAAGTCCACTGCATAAAATGTTCACCAAACCCCCATCAGCGTAAGATGAATTCAAGTAAGGCCATGAGTATCGAAGGCCTTGCAAATGTCTAGGGAGACGAAGCAAGATGGTATGTGGTGTGTGCGAGCATCGTGAGACAGAAGCGGTGCGTGTTATCGCTAGATTGGCGAGATGGAATGAACCCAATCTGTCTCTGTGTATTAAGTAGCCGATGTAGGGATTCAGACGGGTTGACAGGATTTTTGCCAGGATTTTGACGTCTAAGTTAAGGATTGAAATGGGTCCCCTCACAACGTCATTTTGTGACATAGCAACGTTGAAAGTTGTCCGTGACTTGACGCTGTTGGATGCTGGGATGCAGCGGCCATCTTGCTGGTGGGGACTGCTGGATTTGCTATACAAACAAACAAGATTTTAACTTGGAGCATGTGAGTTTATCTCCTGTTTTACTTATAACAAATGCTCGTTGATGTGTACTGCATTGTGAGGTCTCTTTTCTTTTATCTACATGGGATGGAATCATTTGTGGTGATCGTTATTGGAGCGTTTGAAAAGGAAAGCTGATACCGGGGTTGGTACATCTAAATTCCTGTTTGCTGTTTTAAGACCAGGATGTATGAAGACTGAAGGGCTTCCTTTATTATTTAATTGCTTATGTGGCCTTTGTAGGCCTAGGAGGGAGGGATAAGAAAGGGGAGAGACAATAGTTGGAGAAGGAACCATAGCTGGGGTCAAAGGAGGAGTAGGGAGGAGAGGGAGAGGAGAGTACTAAATAGGGAGTAAAAAGACCTGAGTGTTACATTACGGGGAGGGAAAGATGAAAAATGACTACCAAGGACAAGAATGGGACCGTGAGATACCCTATTAGGGTACTCGTGGACTTAGTGTAGGCAGCAGTGAACAGTCTCTGAGATATCTACAAGCCTCATAATGGCATAAGAAAATATATGAGTACGTAGAACCCGATGCTGAAATGTTGTAGAAGACCCAGGTAACTGTAAGGGGTCCCCCTAGAACATAGCTGATAATGGGTCAACAGTAAAGAAGTAAGATGCCTTATATGGCATCCTGTCACATTCCGTGAACACATAAGAAGCTTTATGCCCTGCACACATGACCGTTTTTCCTGACATGCCATACTTGATTCTGAGAATGCGCATTTTTTTTCCCCTCGGAAAAGCATACACACGAGCAGTTTTCACGATGAGAAAAAGACTGACGGGAAACACAACGGGAGGTTTGATTTTTTTGCGGGCAGTTTTCTCGTCGGGAAAACTGCTATGGAGCATACACACAACCGGTTTTCCCAACCAATCTAAAAAATATCAGTTTTCTCGTTGGGAAAACCGGTCATGTGTACGAGGCATTAAAGGTCAGAGTGAGTCTTACTGCATAGGCCTGGGATAAATATCCATCAACCCAGGCCAGGCAGTAAGCATGGTAGGAGGTAAAAGTATCTGCAAAAAAACAACAATTATCTAGCAGAAACTGTGTAAACTAAGTTGCTCAAGGACTGAGTGTGAGGTACTGTGTTCAGAATTGGATAAGGTGACTCAGGCAATTTGAGGCCTCGTACACACGAGCAGACAGATTTGCTCAAATCTGTCTGTCCGACAGATTTGAACAAATCTGTCTGCTGGGATTTTGGTTTGCTCGCGTGTACACACGAGCAAACCAAAATCCCCGCCAGCAGACAGCGCGCTGACGTGTCGGTGACGTTGACACCGCCACGTCACCGCACCAGGAAGTAAAAACACTTCCGCGCATGCGTCAAAACCATTTGGCGCGTGTGCGAGAAGACATGTCTGCTGGTTAGCATACTAACCAGCAGACATGTCGGGCGGACGGGTTCCCAGCCAACAGATTTCAAAGCATGCTTTGAAATCTGTCGGGTGGCCAAATCTGTCTGTTAGCCCGTACACACGATCGAATCTGTCTGCTGAAACGGTCTAGCAGACCGTTTCCAGCAGACAGATTTGATCGTGTGTACGAGGCCTAACATTGTGAACAATAAAACATGTAACTTAGTAAGGTAGTTAGTCCTGAGGTTTTAGAGTATAGTTATGGTAGGGTGGAAGTCCCATGTGGATGGTCCAGGAGAGCGAAGTGGGAAGTGACGTCTTCTTGCGGATCGGTGGTCAGTCCATGGAGTCTTCATGGGCAGGAACAGGCGAGGCATACCGTCTGCATTTGTGGATTCTTGAGGATGCTTTTGGGCCAGAGGAGAATCTGGGTTTCCTGAGAGAGTGAGAAGCAGATCTGGATCGGGATCCCATAGCAATGGGGTCCTGAGGCATCAGGTGAAGTTCTTGGAGTGTTAATTGAAGATCTTTAGCCGACTTGCACTGGTAGGTAAATCTGGTAACGGTGGCCCTGGAACTTTAGCGATTCTCTGTGATGTGGTGCTGTCAACAACTGCTCCTTGTTACAGAAAAAAAGGAGCTTCACAACAATGTTGTGAGAAGGGCCATCTTAAGGACGCGGTGCCAAAGTGCAATGGATCCTATCCATTTCAAAGTGCTCTATAAGAATGAGGGCACCAGTTCCTGCAATAATGCAGTAATGGTGGACTGTAAATCCGTGACTGTCTCAGGGATGCCACCTATGTGCAAATTGGAACACCTGGCCCTATTCTGGAAGTCTTCCAGACAGGATTGCAGGGAGAGGTTTTCCTCATGCAGGGCTTCTAATTCCTTGGAGTGGCTGTGTGTGAGGATTTCTATCTCAACTGCTTTCTGTTTCAGTTCCGAAGTGCTGCGCCCAGATTTCTGATCTCACGTGTCAGCCGTTCTGTGATAGTGTCAGAGGTATGCTTCAGGGCTTTTGTGAGCATCTGTTTAAATTGCTTTATGAGATTGGACTGTGGGCTGTCAAATTGTAAGGCTAAGGACGTAGTCCTAAATTCAGTGTACGACCCACCCTCATGTGAAGTCCCAGGCCAGGATTGCATAGAGATGTGTGGCCTCCCTGGACAGGAGGTGAGGGCCAGCACCATCTTGGAGGATGCCATGAGGAGAATGTCCCTAAAGGTCTTTGCCTTCATTTTCTGCTTGGAACCGCCCTACACCATCATGGTCAGTTCCAAGTGTTCATGGAAGCTAGTGTTGCTCACGAATATTCGCATTGCGAATATTCGCTACGAATATTGCATATTCGAGTATTCGCGAATAACGCGAATATCGCGGCGAATATTTGCTATTTCGAATATTCGAATGTTTTAAAATTTTTTTTAGAACAGATCACATCCTAGAGATCCCCATCGACGTCTAAAAGCATTGCTGGTATGATTAGAGACCTTGGGCCGAGTAGCTGCAGCGCTCATTTTATATTGCCGAAAAATCGCAATGCGATTATTCCGTAATAGCGATATCGCGCGATTATTTTATATTGTAATATATCACGAATATTCTGAGCCAATCAGAGTGCTCCATTTCGCATTTCTCGAAATTTCGCAATTATTTTATATTGTAATATATCACGAATATTCTGAGCCAATCAGAGTGCTCCTTCCGCATTTGCCGAATATTCGCAATTTTTGTGTATTGTAATATATCACGAATATTCTGAGCCAATCAGAGTGCTCCTTCCGCATTTCTCGAATATTCGCAATTATTGTGTATTGTAATATATCACGAATATTCTGAGCCAATCAGAGTGCTCCTTCCGCATTTCTCGAATATTCGCAATTATTGTGTATTGTAATATATCACGAATATTCTGAGCCAATCACAGTGCTCCTTCCGCATTTCTCGAATATTCGCAATTATTGTGTATTGTAATATATCACGAATATTCTGAGCCAATCACAGTGCTCCTTCCGCATTTCTCGAATATTCGCAATTATTTTGTATTGTAATATATCACGAATATTCTGAGCCAATCAGAGTGCTCCATTCCGCATTTCTCGAATATTCGCAATTATTTTATATTGTAATATATCACGAATATTCTGAGCCAATCAGAGTGCTCCATTCCGCATTTCTCGAATATTCGCAATTATTTTATATTGTAATATATCACGAATATTCTGAGCCAATCAGAGTGCTCCATTCCGCATTTCTTGAATATTCGCATTCGCAATTCGCAATTCGCAATTCGCAAAAATTCGCGAAAAATTCGCAATCATTTAATTTCCAAAAAATATCACGAATATTCGTATTTAGCGAATATATGTCGAATATTCGACTATATATTCGAGATATATCGCGAATTCGAATATGGCATATTCTGCTCAACACTAATGGAAGCTTGCTGAGGTAGCTGTGACCCAGAAGCAGGATGGGTAGCGCTGCTATTGGGCTGTGTATTCCCCAGAGTCATGGAGCTTTAAGCCAGTGCATCTAGCTGGATCGACGCCACGCATGCACCCCTGCATTGTAAAACTTTAATCTGCACTCCAAACAGATATAATGTATACAGTTTAATGCAGCTCTGTAATTATAAATACATTATTAAAATTTATCAAAACATATAGACAATATATTCTTCATTCTTATAAATCAAGAATAGAGTTATCATTCCCATCATGGTACTACGGAGACTCCCCGCAGAGGGGATCAAGAGGAGTCGCCATAGGGATAGGGAAAATTTAAGTTTTTTAGTCGAAGATAGGATAGTGGACCCTGAAGGCCGATATATGTTCCTAAGAGGTTTTTTACATGGTAAAAGATACACGCTGGCCAATGTTTACTGCCCAAATAAACTCTCTCAGAAGTACTTAACAACGATCCTGAACAAACTTATGGAATTCAAACAAGGAAACGTAGTCCTTGCCGGGGACTTTAATTTCACCCTAGACTTACAACTGGATAGAATATCGACAGTTAACATAGGGAACACTAAGCAACAACAAATAGTGAAAAAAAAACTTTTCTCGAGCCAATTAATAGATCCCTGGAGGGTTTTCAACCCAACTAAAAAGGATTACACATTCTACTCTACAGTACACAATATGTACTCGAGGCTAGATTACATAATGGTCCATGAAACCTTAGAGTATGTAGATAATGCCGCAATAGGGGTTGCGACAATTTCAGATCACGCCCCGGTTACGGTGAGCATATACTTTCCAGAAATTGAAGAGAGAAGGGGATCCTGGAGATTAAATGAGGAGTTAATAGAAGATATAGAAGTCTCCGATATAATAAGAATAGATATAGATGAATATTTCAAGCTCAACCACACGCCTGACGTAAGTATAGCAACCATCTGGGAAGCCCATAAGGCTAGTATCCGAGGAAAATTAATTTCCTTAGGAGCAAAAAAAAAAAAGGAAAGAGACGCAAACAGGAACAGGATAATCAAAGAGCTACAAGACCTAGAAACTAAACATAAAAATCAAAAAAATAACAAAAAAGTTTACCAGGAAATGTTAATAAAGAGGATTCAATTAAGAGACCAAATGGAGATTGAAACTAGAAATACATTTAAAAATGTTATGAAAGAAAGGTATCTCTGGGGGAACAAACCAGGGAAGTACCTGGCCAGGATCTCAAAAGAAAAGAGAAACTTAAACTATATAGAAAAAATAAAAGATCAGGTAGGACAGATGCGGTATAGGACGTCCGAGATCGTGGAAGCTTTTCGGACGTTCTACACTTCACTATACTCTATCAGGAAAGGCGAGACGCAAGAAGAAAAGGCAAATAGAGAAGAAAAAATAGGAGATTATCTACGCGATGCCAAATTACCAAAACTAACGCAGGAAATAGCAGAAACCCTAGAAGAGCCAATTACACAAACAGAAATTAGTCAAGCGATCCAAGGACCTCCAGGGGGGAAAAGCCCAGGCCTAGATGGTCTGCCAATAAAATACTATAAAAAATGTAAAGAGTCATTAATCCCAGAAATGTGCACTTACTTTAATAAACTAGGGGGTATGGAAGAAGTAAGGAAAGAATCCCTTCTGGCTAATATCGCTATCATAGCCAAACCAGGAAAAGATAAGACTCTCTGCTCTAATTATCGTCCAATCGCATTGCTAAATGCTGATATAAAAATCTTTGCAAAGATATTGGCAACAAGGATAAAACCGTATATGCCTGACCTAATAAGTCCAGACCAGACGGGATTCGTAAGAGGCAGAGAAGGGAGGGACAACAGTTTAAGAACACTCTTATTGCTACAAGATGATAAAAGGGATGGACCCCCAGCCGTACTCATGTCATTAGATGCTGAAAAAGCGTTTGACAGAGTCGACTGGGGGTTCATGATGGAGACTTTAAGAAATATAGGATTGGGCCCTAGATTTATGAAATGGGTAGGAAATCTATATAAGTCCCCTTTGGCAAAAGTAAAGGTAAATGGGAGGGAATCTTTGGCGATTGACATGATGAATGGAACAAGGCAGGGATGCCCGCTCTCCCCCCTCCTATATGTAATAGCTTTGGAACCACTGTTGTGCATGATTAGGAATAACCCAGATATAGGGGGGGTGAGAGTTGGAGAAGAGGAACAGAAGCTGGCAGCATATGCTGATGATGTCCTCTTGTACGTGACTAAGCCCAAAATATCAATCCCTAATATATTAGAGGAAATAGGAAGATATGGTAGACTCTCTAATTTTAAAATAAACCCAGTAAAAACTGTAATTATGAATATAGGGATTGAACTAAAGGAAGAGGAGGCTCTACGTAGAGCATTTCCCTTTACGTGGGAACAAAAATCACTCACCTACCTGGGGATAAAAATAACTCCCAAAGTGGCTGGCCTCTTCGAGGCAAACTACATCCCCCTACTCAACGAAATAAGACAAGATGTAAAAAACTTCTCCCACAAACAGATTTCCTGGATGGGGAGGATTAATTTATTCAAAATGACAGTCCTACCAAAGATAACTTTTAACCCTTTCATGACTAAGCCTATTTATGACATTTGGTGTTTACAAGTTAAAATCTGTATTTTTTGCTAGAAAATTACCTAGAACCCCCAAACATTATATATATTTTTTTAGCAGAGAATCTAGAGAATAAAATGACGATTGTTGTAATATTTTATGTCACACGGTATTTGTGCGGCGGTGTTTTAAACGCAATTTTTTGGGAAAAATTTACTTTAATGAATTTTAAAAAAATGAAAAAGTAAAGTTAGGCCAATTTTTTTGCATAATGTGAAAGATGAAGTTGCGCCGAGTAAATAGATACCAAGCATGTCATGCTTTATAATTTCACGCACTCGTGGAATGGCGTCAAACTACGGTACCTAAAAATCTCCATAGGCGACGCTTTAAATTTTTTTTACAGTTACCAGGTTATCGGAACAGAGGAGGTCTAGTGCTAGAATTATTGCTCTCGCTCTCGCGATCGCGGCGATACCTCACATGTGTGATTTGAACACCGTTTTCATACGCTGGCGCGACTTCCGTATGCGTTTTCTTTGTTGCGCAAGCTCGCGGGGAGGGGGGCGCTTTAAAAAATGTTTTTTTTTTTTTCTTATTTATTTTATTTATTTTTATAATATTAAATTGTGTTTTTTTTTTTATTTACATTTTGATTACTTTTATTGCTGTCACAAGGAATGTAAACATCCCTTGTGAAGTAATAGGTGGTGACAGGTACTCTTTATGGAGAGATCGGGAGTCTAAAAGACCCCCGGTCCCTCCTTTACACTTCAAAGTATTCAGATCGCTGAAAACGGCGATTCTGAATACTGTTTACTTTTTTAAATCCGGCGCCGTTGACAGCCAAGAAACCCGGAAGTGACGTCATGACGTCGCTTCCGCGTTTACACATTGCAGGCTGAATCAAAGCCGCGTACGGCTTTCATTGAGTCTGCGCCCGGACACAGGACACGTCGGATCGAGGATCGGGTCTCCCGGTGGGACGGGAGGCCCGGTCAGAGCGGCGAGAGGCGGCGGGAGGGGGGGGATGTCCCCTCCCGCTCCTCCGGCATAACAACCGAGCGGCTTTTAGCCGCATCGGTTGTTATGTTTGGAAAGCCAATCGCCGGCTCTAAACAACGGTACCGGGATGATGCCTGCAGCTGTGGGCATCATCCCGGTATAACCCCTGAAACCCGAGCACGCATATCTGCGTCCTGTCGGCGTGAAAGGGATAAATTCCAAATGCTTCCAATAAACGTCCCACAAAGTTTTTTTAAGGTAATAAAAAATATAATTTCAAAATTTATATGGCAAGATAAAAAACCTAGAATAAGCTATGCAACCCTAACCCGGGGGGGAAAAAAGAGGTGGACTGGCTCTCCCAGATATAAAAAGATACTACCAAGCCGTAATCCTAGCGAGACTAGTTGAATGGACAAATAAGAATTCACTAAAAAAAATGGGCCCACATGGAAAATGAGATAAGTAAACAGCACCTAAACACAAATATATGGATCCCACCCAAATATAGAATAATTACCCAAATACACACAGTATTACAAAACAGGTTTATAAGACATGGGATATGGCACATAAGAGGGAAAAATGGGAATATAATTCCCCATTAATCCCATTAGTAAACACAAATTTATTTGCACCGGGTAATAGGACTAAATTTGGAAAAAAATTAGGTAGCAAAAGACTTGGGGATATAGTAGCACAAGGAAAAATAAAAAATAAAGAAGAGATTCACGTAGAAGAAGGGGAACAACAGATAACTGATTGGGAATATCTACAACTAAAGCACTTTGTAAACACACTCCCAGCACCAATAAGAGATGATATAGCACAAAACCCAATAGAAAAACTTTGCACCAGGGGAGAACCATTACAACATGGAATCGCGAAGATTTACAAAATTCTTACAGAAATAGGGACAAAAGATACACTACAAAGTATAGAGGCCTGGGAGAAAGAAATCAGGGAAAGAATAGAAGAAGCGCAAATGACCAGAGCGACATTCACCTACGCAAAAGACATAACAACAGTAGAAGCTAATTATAAATGCATGATGCAATGGCACTTGACACCCGTTAGACTTAATAAAATATCTTCAGCTAATTCCCCCCTTTGCTGGAGGAAGTGTAATCAAGCAGGGACTGCTCTGCACATATGGTGGGACTGCCCGAGAATCCGGGAATTCTGGATTGAGATCCTCAAACTGATTGAGGAAATCTCCGGAGAAAAGATCCCATTAAATTCCTTGACCTGTCTTTTTCACAGACAAGGCCTAGTAATAGGAAAGAAAAAATATGCCTCAACATTGGTCCCAGTGCTGTTAAACGCTGCAAAGGGATTGATCCCGAAATTCTGGCTCCACCCACATAAACCACCCCTAAAAGAATTCATACACAGGGTTGACCATATCGCAGAGATGGAGTATTTAAGAAGGGTTGACCTGGGAGAGGAGGAGGGAGGAAGAGGTGGAAAAATTTGGGACCAGTGGAGAACCTATAAAACATCGGAAAAAGTTACTTCAATATTACTAGAAATAAATCAGTAAATGTTTTTGAACCGACCCAATGGGGAAAAGAGGGAAGAAGAGGGGGGGGTTAAAAAATAGTGGGGGGGGGGATAAATAAATATATATACATAGAGACCTAGGGAGGCGGGTGCTGAGGGGAGAAACGGGAAAGCCAAATATCAAGAGTATGTGTAGTCATCTGTAACTATACCTTTGATTTTATAATATATAATATATATTAAAAAAAAAAAGAGAGAGAAATAAGAAATAAAAAAAATAAAAAAAAAGAGAAAAAAGAGATAAAATAACCAAAATATATTGAATCATCCACAAATGATGCAAATCCGAGGTGGAAATATGAAGGGCGGAATAAAGATGAACCCCTCCAACACCTCAAAACCCTGGGTTAAGCCTGATGTGGAAAAAAAAAGAATAGAGTTATCATTGACCTTGAGTGTTAAATGATCATTCTAAAGTACCTGTATGCTGGTTTAATTAACTACCAATTGAGCTGGGCCTAACTATGTTTACAGATAAACAAATTATTCTACTCATAGAAAAAAGGTGTTAGCTTTTGTGTCACACTATAAAACAAATGGTGCCACAAAATTACCTAGTAGAGATCTAGAAAGGGGGAGGGAGAGAATTTTTTTTTTTTGTAATAATATATGTTATATGAGTGTTGATTCTTTGCCATACTATCCCTAGAACCTACAGAGAATATATTGGACGGATATTCTTACATTCTTACATCAACCTTATGCAGTCCACTGTATATCAGAGCTGAGGCTGGGGAAGGGAGAAGCAGCATCGGGAAACAATCAATTCATATGCTGAGAAGGAGCGTGCTAAAAAGAGAAGTGAGCATAGCGACATAGATCAGCTTATCAGTTTGCTTTTCTTCTTTTTGTTGTCCAGTCGCAGGGTGTGGAGTTGGAAGGATGCCTGTAAGTGAAAGTACAGGAGAAAAGGGGAGTTGGAAGGATGCCTGTAAGTGAAAGTACAGGAGACAAAGATCAGGTCCACTCCCTGCCATGCAAGGCTAAGTTGTGTGTCATAACAATGTAAATATCAGGACTGGTTGAACAGCAATACAAAACCCCTTTGGCAGGTAAAAATAGCTTTCATATGTGTATTTTAAATATCAATTTAGCTGTTTGCCTGAACTTTTTGTGATTCGGCACTGCGTCGCTTTAACTGACAATTGCGCGGTCGTGCGACGTGGCTCCCAAACAAAATTGACGTCCTTTTTTCCCTTTCCCTTTCTTTTGGTGGTATTTGATCACCTCTACGGTTTGTATTTTTTTGCTCTATAAACAAAAATAGAGCGAAAATTTTGAAAAAAAAAAAGCAATATTTTATACTTTTTTCTATAATTACGGTAATATCCACAATTTTTTTTTTTTAAAAAAAAAAGCATTTTTTTCTCAGTTTAGATCAATGTGTATTCTTTTACATATAGAATAAGCGTATACTGATTGGTTTGTGCAAAAGTTATAGGCCCGGATTCACGTAGAGCAGCGTATATTTATGCCGGCGTAGTGTACCGCCTTCACGCTACGGCACAACGTAGAGAAGCAAGCATGCTATTCAAGAAATAGAAAAAGAAAATTGCGCTAACCAAAAATACAAGTGATAATGATATCAGAAAAGCAAAGGCAGCAGTAAGCGTGTATACCACAATAACATATAAAAGAGAAAAAACTGCGCCAATAAAACAAATACAACAATAAAGTCCTTATAAATTGTATATATGATAAAGTCCACAAAAGTGCATGTAATTAAAGGACACCCAAGTGATTGATACGATCCAGTGAACCGCCACCTTATGGACAGAGTGTAGTCTCATAGATGGTCCTCAATGCAGGTGCAGGTACCGCCTACTCCTCATTGGGCACACACTCCTCAGCTTCACACTCTTCCAAGAGGGTTCTGATACAGTATCAGAACCCTCTTGGACCATCTATGAGACTACACTCTGGATTCCATTACTGTCATCTGCTTGACCCTTGAGCGGCTGTTTGAGTTGGATTTCTGCTGGTTCCTGTCGTCTGTTGACTTTGTGACCCACCATTGGTCTTCAGTCTACATCCTGTGAACAGCTGTGGAGCTGTGATATGCTGTTAACCCACTACTTGCTGGTAAGCCTCTGTCCATAAGGTGGCGGTTCACTGGATCGTATCAATAACTTGGGTGTCGTTTAATTACATGCACTTTTGTGGACTTTATCATATATACAATTTATAAGGACTTTATTGTTGTATTTGTTTTATTGGCGCAGTTTTTTCTCTTTTATATGCTATTCAAGAAGAATATGCGCTCCACGTGGTGTGCCGGCGTAGCGTATAGTTGTCGGCGTAAGCCGACGTAAGTCAAAGTAGGTGGAAGTGGGCTTGAAGTGGGCGTATCCCAGTGCGCATGCTCACAGTTACGTCGAAATAGCTGCCTAAGATATGTCGAACACTGCCTACAACGTGAACGTAACCTACGCACAGCCCTATTCACATAGTACTGCGTAAACGGCATACGCAACGTAAAATTCAACGGCGTCGTTCCCTGGCCCATACCTTTGCATTACCTGCGCCTGCTATATGAGGGGTAACTTTACGCCGGACATAAGGCTTACGCAAATTGCGTATATAAAGCGGCCGGGCACATCTACGTTTGTGAATCGGCGTATCTTACTCATTTGCATATTTAAAATGGGAACGCCGAATGCGTCCAGCGTAACTATGCGCCCACGATACAGCGGCGTAGGCAAGTTACGTCGGGCGGCTGAAGCCTTGTTTTACAGCGTATCTAGCTTTGCGAATCGGTGTAACAATACGACGGCGCACGTTTGTCCTTACGACGGCGTATCTATAGATACGCTGGCGTAAAACGTTTGTGAATTCCGGGCCATAGTATCTACAAAATATGGGAGAATTTTATGTCATTTTTATTATTAATATTTTTTATAGTAATGGCAGTGATCTGCGATTTTTATCGTGACTGTGACTTTATGGTGGACACATCGGACACTTTTGACACATTTTTGGGACCATTGTCATTTTAACAGCGATCAGTGCTATGAAAATGTAAGGGGTTGACAACTAGGTGGCGCTGAAGGGGTTAAGTGCGTCCTAGGGAGTGATTCCAACTGTTAGGGAGGGGCGTGCAGGTACGCCCATTTGTCTGCCCGAGCCATTGTGTAGACGTACAGTATATGTGCATGCGCTGGTCGTTAACCACTTAAGGACCGCCTACTGCACATTTACGTCGGCAGAATGGCACGGCTGGGCACATCAACGTATATATACATTGATTTTAGTACCCAGCCGTGGGGCGCGGGCGCGCGCCCGCGACCCGGTCCGAAGCTCCGGGACCGCGGGATTCGCGGACCCGATCGCCGCTGCAGTGCGGCGATCCGTCCCTGGAGCGGAAGAACGGGGAGAGCCGTGTGTACACACGGCTTCCCCGTGCTTCTCTGTGGCTGTAGCATCGATCGCGTCATCCCTGTAATAGGGGGACGCGATCGATGACGTCACACCTACAGCCACACCCCCCTACAGTAGTAAACAAAACACATAGGCACACATCCCCTACAGCGCCACCTGTGGTTAACTCCCAAACTGCAACTGTCATTTCCACAGTAAACAATGCAAATTTAAATGCATTTTTTGCTGTGAAAATGACAATTGTCCCAAAAATGTGTCAAAATTGTCCGAAGTGTCCGCCATATTGTCGCAGTCACGAAAAAAATCACTGATCGCCGCTATTAGTAGTAAAAAAAAATAATTAATAAAAATGCAATAAAACTATTCCTTATTTTGTAAACGCTATAAATTTAGCAAAAACCAACCGATAAACGCTTATTGCGATTTTTTTTACCAAAAATACGTAGAAGAATACGTATCGGCCTAAACTGAGGAAAAAAAATGTTTTTTTATATATTTTTGGGGGATTTTTATTATAGCAAAAAGTTAAAAATATTGCATTTTTTTTAAATTGTCGCTCTATTTTTGTTTATAGCGCAAAAAATAAAAACCGCAGAGGTGATCAAATAACACCAAAAGAAAGCTCTATTTGTGAGGAAAAAAGGACGCCAATTTTGTTTGGGAGCCACGTCGCACGACCGCGCAATTGTCAGTTAAAGCGACGCAGTGCCGAATCGCAAAAAGGGGCAAGGTCCTTTACCTGCATTTATGTAGACACTGACCTCAATTGTTTTATAAGCAATTTTTAATATTATCTGCCATCATTCACATTTTATATACAGTTATATTTTTTATTTTTGTATACATTTTTTTAAATTTTAGCTTAATAAAAGCCTGATAGAGGTTAATCTTTCTATTGTGGATAGTCAAATATAATTGTTTGTGTCAGTATTGTTTCTTGGCCTAGGGCGGCACTTTGCTTTTACCCCCGCACGAAAAATGCTCCCCCTCTCCCGAGTCCCAGATCCCGCACACAAACCACCCCAGCTTACAGCCCCCAGCTATGACTAAGCATTGGTTGTCAATGTGAAATGCGTCAGCTTTTGTTACCCCACTGTTTGCTTTTTTTGTTGCTGTTGTAGTTACATTTTGATTGGAATAAATAGGCACTATTTTTTTTACATTTTTTCATCTTATTGGAGTGCGGCTGTCCATTTCCTTCTTATATTGCACTGCGCATTGCCTGCACCCATTCGTGTTTTGAACCCCACCCACCACTGAAGAGCACCTGTCTGGAGCGGCGGTTCTCTCTTCTTACTGTAGCCTGTAGTGGCGGCTATTTCTGGTATTGACATGGTCGGGGAAGGAGGGCAGGGACTGGCCACACTTAAAACAACTAATGGAGGCTCTGCCTACCTTTCTCTGTAGCAACTTCCTCCCGGCTCCCGCCCGGGCTCTGTGTGTTTACGATTGGAGAGTGAAGGATGAGGGGAACCACCAGGACAGCCAGGTAGAATTGATATACCTCTTGGGCACTTTTTTTCTGTTCAATAGGCTGCACTGATGGGACTGTATTGATAGGAACTGATAGGCTGCAGTGATGGGACTGTATTGATAGGCCCTATTGGGCTGTACTGATGGGACTGTATTGATGGGCACTAATAAGCTGCGCTGATAAGGTCACACTGATGGGACTGTACAGATAGACACTAAAAATAATAGATACAACATTTGAAATGGTATACAAAACAACAAAATATACAGGAAGGCACTTGGTACCCACAGAGAGGAAGAGGTGGAGCCTAAAGACGAAGGGGTGAATCTTACATATGACAGGGAGGGTCTTAAACAGAAAAGGGTGTGACCTTGACAGGAAGGGGTGGGTCATAACTAAATTAGGGGGTGCACAAGATTAGTCAGGCCTAGGGCAGCACAAAACCTAAATACACCACTGGTTTTTGCACATTTTCTTCTTTTGTGCACATTATCTTTATGTGAATATATATTTATTTAATGATATTTATGTGCTGTACATTTTGTTTGTCATTACCTGGCATACCACTGAGTAAGTTCCACAGTAGCAGTGGCTACAGTGCACAGACACTGGGAGGAGACATGCAAGCTGGTGATTTATATATTTTTACATATGACCTTTCATTGTTTTTTTTTTTTTTTTGTTATGATTGGTATTGCTGTACACATCTTTGGGAACATGCTGCTTTGATTTCCTTCTCTCTTTTAGCATTGGTTTTGCTTTTTTGTATTGATCATGTAATTGACAGCCTTGCGGTGGTGCTCAGAGATGTGACAAAACCAGTAGGCCAGTGTTTTGCAATCTTAGTGGAACGCTGTGGTGTCCTGTGATTAGGATTGGACATGATCTTACCCAGCGCTTTGACAGTTTGTATTTGTGCCCCGTGACTATTGGAGAATGTGAGTGCAACATATCTATGATTGTTTTTATACTGTAAATAAATACAGCAGTGGGCACTATATATTCTCTATTGTCTCTTATTTTAGCCTAATTTATGTGAAAGACTGAGCTTGACCTTTGATACCCACTAATCCTGTGATTACAAGCTGGGAGTACAGTCTGGAGAAATATCCATTCCCTGCTGGCCGGCGCATGCGCAGTTAAAAAAAAGCGTAGTTTGCGTCGGGTCATCCATAATTATAATAAAACACGCCCCCCCACTAGTAAATTTGAATTACACCCGCGTACGCCGGCCCATTTACGCTACGCCGCCGTAAGTTACAGCGGCATTTCTTTGTGGATAAGGATACGCCGCTGTAACTTACAGCGGCGTAGAGTAAATGGGACATGCCGCGCCGGCGGGGCAGGTATGTGGATCTGGCCCTCTGTCTTTTCACAATTGTTTTATTGTGAGTTTTATTGTGAGTTTAATTCCTCTTTAAGATCAGACGTTAAATGATTACAGATGTCAAATGGTTAAATACAGACCTTAATGGAAATGCACACAAACTTCAGGCAGCAAAAAAACAATGTTTTTATTTACTTTTTTTAAGTGTAGCAGTTTTTTTCCCCTGAAACAATGTTATTACAAACACAAAGGTTCTTGATACTTTGCAAAACAAATAATGCAGGCAACTCCTGCCACCTTGTGGTCCTCCTAAAGATTGCTCCATCTTCTTATTACATGCTCTGAAACAATTTAGTTTTCTGAAGGGTCTATTCATATGAACATATTGAAAGAAGCTCAGTTCCAAATAAGTCACACTGTTCAATTGAATGTACTGTAGTCCTACAAAAGTTTAAAGCATTGGATCCATAATTGCAAGCAATCTACATTTAGCCTTTAGAAAAAGCCAAAAAATAATAATCGTTGTACTGCTGTAGGCTATGCATTCAAAAATAGAAAATGTTTTATTAATTGAGACAATTAGTACAATAAAAGGCTGATTTTCAAAAATAATGTTGATGGAAGGAGTTCAAAAATCACACAGACAGTGGAATATACTGTATCATTTTCATTGAGTGCCCACCAGACAGTGCAATCCATATGCTAAAACTAGCCTGAAAAAATGAAACTAGCAACAGAACTGGTTGGTATGGGAATCTTTTCTTCAGTGATATATTGTGTGTGTGTGTTTGTGTATATATATATATATATATATATATATATATATATATATATATACAGTGCGGAAAATAAGTATTTGAACACCCTGCTATTTTGCAAGTTCTCCCACTTGGAAATCATGGAGGGGTCTGAAATTGTCATCATAGGTGCATGTCCACTGTGAGAGACATAATCCCCCAAAAAAAATCCAGAAATCACAATTTATGATTTTTTAACTATTTATTTGTATGATACAGCTGCAAAGAAGTATTTGAACACCTGTCTATCAGCTAGAATTCTGACCCTCAAAGACCTGTTAGTCTGCCTTTAAAATGTCCACCTCCACTCCATTTATTATCCTAAATTAGATGCACCTGTTTGAGGTCATTAGCTGCATAAAGACACCTGTCCACCCCATACAATCAGTAAGAATCCAACTACTAACATGGCCAAGACCAAAGAGCTGTCCAAAGACACTAGAGACAAAATTGTACACCTCCACAAGGCTGGAAAGGGCTACGGGGAAATTGCCAAGCAGCTTGGTGAAAAAAGGTCCACTGTTGGAGCAATCATTAGAAAATGGAAGAAGCTAAACATGACTGTCAATCTCCCTCGGACTGGAGCTCCATGCAAAATCTCACCTCGTGGGGTCTCAATGATCCTAAGAAAGGTGAGAAATCAGCCCAGGACTACACGGGAGGAGCTGGTCAATGACCTGAAAAGAGCTGGGACCACCGTTTCCAAGGTTACTGTTGGTAATACACTAAGATGTCATGGTTTGAAATCATGCATGGCATGGAAGGTTCCCCTGCTTAAACCAGCACATGTCAAGGCCCGTCTTAAGTTTGCCAATGACCATTTGGATGATCCAGAGGAGTCATGGGAGAAAGTCATGTGGTCAGATGAGACCAAAATAGAACGAGGGGCGTGGCCGGCAGCTGAGGTGGATGGTCGTGTGAAGGGAGAGCTCCGAGCCGAGAACCCACAATCAGCTATATATAGCAACACTAACGACTGGGCAGTTTCACAGCAGATACCTGCAAGTCCCAGTAACATTCCGGCGGTGATGGGGAAGAGAAAAAATGACCGGAACCCACGGAAACTTACCGACTTCTTTCCGCCGACGAGCACGCCTAGGCCGCAAAATGGCGACGGAGCATCGGACTTGCGTGATTCGCCGCGCGGCCCGGTTCTCAGAGGAGAGGCAGTAAGATCCCGGACCAGCAGCGGAGGCTCCTCGCAGGGAACGTCACCAGTCTCCAGCCCGCTGAAAGTCACACAGAAGCGCTCTACCAGCCACAGATACGCAGGTGAGCAAGATGATAACTGTGACTCTCAGGACAATACGAGAGTCTTTATTGAACAGATAAATGAGTTCCCTACCTCCGGTCAGCCGTTAAGTGACACAGTCATGAAGGACATGTTAGTGACACTGAGAGGGTCCCTACACAGAGACATGATGCTTTGCACCTCACAAATTAAGTCTGATGTCACTTCCATAGGTGATAGAGTCAGCCATGTGGAGGACAAGATGGGCGACTTTTCAGGGGCACACAATGAATTGGTGGATGCATACAATGATGCTCAAGAGGAAATTCAGGCTATGAGGGAGAAAATCACTGATTTAGAGGACAGATCGAGAAGGAACAACGTTAAGTTGCGGGGGGTGGAAGAATCAGTGACCCCGGCAGATCTGAGGCAATATGTACAAAGCTTCATCTCTGCCATGCTGCCAGAGGCCCCGGCTGGGGAGGTTATTGTGGACAGGGCTCATCGCCTTCCCAAACCCAAATTCCTGCCTGAAAAAGTCCCGAGAGATGTGATTGCACGTATTCACTTTTTTCATGTTAAGGATGACCTCATGCGTTTCTCAAGGAAAAATCATCCTCTACCCGCTCCATACTCAGATATCTCTGTGTACACGGATCTATCACAGCATACTATGTTAGCCCGCAAGAAGCTATCTACTATTACCAAGTTGCTGCAGAATCACAAAATTCCCTACTCCTGGGGCTTCCCCACCAAGCTCCTAATTGTTAAGGACAACCGTACCCATGTGATCAAAGACATGGAGGATGGTCTGGCTTTAGCTAAAAAATGGGGCCTACTACCAGAGGATGCGCCCAGCTCATCACCTAAACAAGCTCCTACCAGGATGTCCCCTGAATGGCGCACAACCTGAAAGGAACTACTGGGCGTACATGGTCGCCTTACTCAATTATCCTTTACCTATTCTTCTTGTTGAACCTGGACTTCCAGGCTGTGAAACGGCTGTAAAACGTCCGAAATGAACAACATATAACAATGATTATGCTAAATTGGTTCTCTTGGATCTCGTTACCCCCCCTATTGTAGTGATGCGAGATTTGCTCGCAACTTATGATTACCTTCAATTTTTCATTTTTACATTTTTGCTTTATATTTTTCCTTTTTTTGTCCTTTGTTCTCTGTTTTTTGTTTTTTCTTATTTTTTTTCTGGCTGCATCGCTGTACCGGATGATCGAAAATAATATTTGTTTATGTCTGCGAATGGATGTTTTCCATTAAGCACCTCTTTCACCAAGATTTTGTACCAGAACTATATCTCTGCTCCACCACTGCCACCTAAAGGTAACGTGAAGGAACTTCATTTCAATTTTTCACAATCATTCCTCTTAATAGCATTTCCCCTTCCTCCAAGATAATGTCTGTGTCTATTGTATCAATGAATGTCCATGGACTGAACAGCCCATATAAGAGGGCCATGATGTGGAAAGAAATTGACAAACTCAAAGGGGAAGTGTTATGCGCCCAGGAAACCCACTTCATGGCTACTAAGCAACCCAAGTGCTCCCACAAAGCGTTTCCCCACATCTTTAACGCTCCGGCCCCAGTTAAAAAAAGGGGAGTATTGATTGCTATTAAGCATTCCGTGGCCTTCAGTCTACATGAGGCAATCTGCGACCCCAACGGTCGATATGTCATCTTAGTTTGCGATATGAATGGGTCTACATACACCTTAGTGAACCTCTACGCCCCTAACAAGAGACAACATGCCTTCCTCAGGACTTTGCTCAAAAAGGTGGACAAGGTCAAGAAGGGATCTCTCCTTCTCTGCGGAGATTTCAATTGTGTGGTTGATAAACATATGGACTGTTCGGGAAGGTACTCTCCTAGTAGACAGGAGCTTCAGTCTCTCCTGTCTGAAAGGGGCCTGTTTGATCCCTGGAGATGCATTCACTCTTCCGAAAAAGACTATACTCATTACTCTTACCCCCATCGGTCTTATTCGAGGATTGATTTTTTTCTTTCTTTTTAATTTGCTCCAAAGGACTGTATCAACCTCTATCCATTCCATTACATGGTCGGACCATGCCCCGATCTCCATAGAATTGAAGGGACAGGGCTCTGTTTCCCCGACGTACCTATGGAGGAATAATACTGGGGTTTTGGCCGATCCTGTATGCTCTTCAAATATTAATAAGCAAATTCTTGAATTCTTTGAATTAAATGACATAGGTGATACTAGCATAACCACGTTATGGTGCGCACACAAGGCGTTCAGTAGAGGGCTGCTTATTCAAGCTGCTGCCAGAATTAAATGGCGCAGAGGGGAGCTGTTGAACACTTTACTCAGTGACCTGAAGAAATTAGAAAGTCTGCATAAACAAACGCCTTCCCATAGCATAGAAACCGAACTATTGGTTTGTAGAGACAAAGTGCGTCTACTGCTTCTATCCAACCACCAAAATTTATTGCGACGCACGAAAGCTAAATTCTATGCCCAAGGCAATAAAGCAGGCAAACTGTTGGCCAATTATCTATCCAAAAGGCAACGTACATCTAACCTCTCTTCAATCAAGGACCCACACACAGGGGTTGTAGAACACCACCCAGTCAAGATAGCGAATGCCTTTATGAGGTACTATAGAGATCTTTATAACCTTAATTCAGACAACACTACGCATCAACCCTCGGCCCACTCCATATCAGCCTTCCTCGACCCGGTGTCCCTCCCGTCGTTGTCGGGGGAAGACCTGATTTCCCTGAACGCACCAATCCTAGCAAGAGAAATTGCAGACACCATCCAAGCCCTGCCATCAAATAAATCCCCCGGATCAGATGGCTTTTCATCTGAGTACTACAAGACTTTTTCGCAGACACTGGTCCCTTACCTGGGTGTATTGTTCAACAGCGCCGCCTCCATAGCTTCATTCCCTGAGGAAATGCTGCAGGCTACAATTGTCACTTTATCAAAGCCAGGTAAGAAGCCGGATACACCACAAAACTTTAGGCCTATATCTCTGTTAAATACAGATTTAAAAATCCATGCCAACATTTTAGCGAACCGACTCGCAAAAATAACCCCCTCTTTGGTCAAGGCCGACCAAGTTGGCTTTGTCCAGGGTAGGCAGGCCCCAGATGGCACGCGACGATTGCTTAACCTTCTCCATGTGATGGAAACTAGAAGACTTCCCGTGGTGATATTGGCCTTAGACGCAGAGGCTTTTGATAGGGTCCATTGGGGTTACCTCAAAGCGACCTTACAGAAGTTTGGCCTTCAGGGGATGATCCTCTCTGCAGTCCTAGCATTGTACTCATCGCCGTCAGCTAGAGTATTCACGAACAATGCTCTCTCTGATAGCTTCAGTATCTCCAATGGCACTCGCCAGGGGTGCCCACTATCGCCCATAATATTCACTCTGATGATGGAACCTCTGGCTGAGTCTATTAGAGCAGATGATGACATTTCGGGAATCAAAATTGCGAATCGAGATCATAAGATTGGGCTTTTCGCGGATGACGTGGTGTTGATTCTCTCCAATCCGACTTCTTCCCTGGCTAAACTTAATATAATTCTGCAAAAATATAGTGAAATATCTTATTACAAATTGAATGTTACGAAATCGTGTTTGTTACCTGTAAATCTTACTAAGCGTATGACCTCTAGCCTCAGGGACAAATACCCATTCCAGTGGATGACCAAATCCATCCCATATCTAGGCATTAACTTGACATTCCCGATAGCTTCTATGTATGCTGTTAATTTTCCGGCCCTAATTGACACTGTTAAAGCTGATCTGCAGCATATCTCATCCTTCGAACTTTCCTGGCTGGGGAGAATTGCAGCTCTAAAAATGATTCTCCTTCCTAAATTAATTTACTACTTTAGGACAATTCCCTTGTGCTTACCAGAAACCTTTTTTAAATTTAAAGATAAACTGTTTCGGCAATTTGCTTGGAAAGGTAAAATGCCCAGACTCACCTACTCATCTCTTCAAAAACATAGGTTTAATGGTGGGACGGGCTTCCCCAATATGCGCCTTTACTACAGGGCTGCTATTTTGGACCAACTTAAGGCCTGGTTTGACCCGGACTCCACTAAACTCTGGGTGCAAATAGAGAAATCTATTCTACAAAACAGGGACCTTCCCTCATTGCTGTTAGCTAAATTGACATAAGTCCCCTTCGTTTCTCCCTCCCTACCTCCCATTGTAGCAACTCTCTCGGCTTGGGAAGAACTTCACAAGGCAACAAATTCTGAATCTAAAATACGCCAAGAACTTACTAATCTTAGAGTTTACGAACACTTAATCCCCAACCTCAATATTCAGAGGTGGCTTAATGAGGGCATCAATTCCTGGGGAGATCTAGTCCTTAAAAAACCCTCCTCTAATGTATACGCTAAATCCCAATTATTGCACTTCCGCTCCAATCATATAGATTGCTCATATAATTTACATAGCGGTGTATGGAGCTACCTTCAATCCAATCACCGTAAACCTAAAGGTTTATCATGGTTTTATGCCCTTCTCCTGAACCCCAATGCTTCTACCAAGACGTCTAGCATGGTGAATTGGGAGAAGGACTTAGGGAATACCTACCCCTTGGAAGACTGGAAAATTGCAATACGATCATGCTACAGACACTCACGCTGCACCAACCATTGGGATCTTATGTTAAAGATCCTCCACAGATCCTACCTCACTCCAGTGAGGATTGCTCTGATTTTCCACTCGGACTCCAACCATTGTTGGAGGAAATGTGGAGCCAGAGGAAATATATTCCACATACTATGGGACTGTAAAAGTCTCCGCAGCTTCTGGGGTGAAGTCTTTGGCTTATTGTCCTCAGTGGTGGGCTCCTGTGTAACACCTACCCCCCAATTAGCCCTCCTCTCTCTGACTATCAATAGTATTCCCAAACATTTTAGGACCATTGCTACCCATATATTTATTGCTGCCAGGTTGTCAATTACCTCCAAATGGAAATCCACTCAGATTCCGACCATCTCAGAAGTGATACAAAGAGTCAATGTACATTACTCCTATGAAAAACATTTTGCCTACCAATCTAATAGGGTATCCTCCTTCCTAAGTGAGTGGTTGGCTTGGTCGTCTAAATTCGTCTTGGTGGACTAGGGGTATCGAGCTGCTGTTTAAATGTGGTTTATTAGATTTAATATACGCATTTTCCTTAGATACCGGTGCACACACTTTGTTTATTTTATTTTTTTCCTGTATGTCAACTTTATTTGAGTTTACTTATTATTTATTTTCCCTATAATGTCCTTCCATTACTATTGTCTTCTCCTTTATTTCTATCTTTATTGATAAGATGTTCATCAGACTCCGAGTACGTTTACTGATACCATTTGTAAGACGTTGAGAATACCCCGCCTGTTCTTTTACCTATAATGGAACTAATGCATCCACATTTAGCGGTAGGATACTAGGTTCCTTTTACCTTCCCTCATTCACAGGTATGTTCTCTGTATTCTCATTAGTTTTGTTTTTCTATTTACCGTTTTACCTGGGTTATTGCCCGTGTAATGTTCTGCTTTACTGTTTGTATTCGATATATCAACACTGTACGGTTATGTATATCTTATGTCTGATAAACAATAAAAAACATTTGAAAGAGACCAAAATAGAACTTTTTGGTCATAATTCCACTAACCGTGTTTGGAGGAAGAAGAATGATGAGTACCATCCCAAGAACACCATCCCTACTGTGAAGCATGGGGGTGGTAGCATCATGCTTTGGGGGTGTTTTTCTGCACATGGGACAGGGCGACTGCACTGTATTAAGGAGAGGATGACCGGGGCCATGTATTGCGAGATTTTGGGCAACAACCTCCTTCCCTCAGTTAGAGCTTTGAAGATGGGTCGAGGCTGGGTCTTCCAACATGACAATGACCCGAAGCACACAGCCAGGATAACCAAGGAGTGGCTCTGTAAGAAGCATATCAAGGTTCTGGCGTGGCCTAGTCAGTCTCCAGACCTAAACCCAATAGAGAATCTTTGGAGGGAGCTCAAACTCTATGTTTCTCAGCGACAGCCCAGAAACCTGACTGATCTAGAGAAGATCTGTGTGGAGGAGTGGGCCAAAATCCCTCCTCCAGTGTGTGCAAACCTGGTGAAAAACTACAAGAAACGTTTGACCTCTGTAATTGCAAACAAAGGCTACTGTACCAAATATTAACATTGATTTTCTCAGGTGTTCAAATACTTATTTGCAGCTGTATCATACAAATAAATAGTTAAAAAAATCATACATTGTGATTTCTGGAATTTTTTTTTTTTGATTATGTCTCTCACAGTGGACATGCACCTACGATAACAATTTCAGACCCCTCCATGATTTCCAAGTGGGAGAACTTGCAAAATAGCAGGGTGTTCAAATACTTATTTTCCGCACTGTATATATATATATATATATATATATATATATATATATATATATATATATATATATATATATATATATATATATATATACAATCCCTATGGCTGCCTGGGAGCGTGGGGGCGAGCTCCGCTGGCAGCCTGGGTGAAATGGGAGTCCTCTCCTCCCCTGCACAAGTAGGCTGCATGCATACATGGTGGGCACAGGCTGAATAGTGGACACAGGCTGCATGGTGGACACAGGCTGCATGGTGGGCACAGGCTGCATTAGTGGACACAGGCTGCATTCGTGGGCACAGACAGGCTGCATTTGTGGGCATGGATAAAGTGTTTGTTGTTGTTAATATTTATTTTTATAAATTAATTCTGCATAAAACCTTTACATGTCATTTCATGAGATAATTAATGAGAGGAGACTAGGAAACTGTCTTTTCAGTTTTATCAGTGGTTAGTTAAACCTGGTTTGGTACCTGGTGTCCAGAGACTTCATAAAGACATGAGGGTTCATATTTTGTGAATGACCAACACACTATTTTGGCAGGTGTGTGCAAGGCTTTAATCAAGAGACTTGACGATGGTTCAGGGTTCCACCTAAGCAAACAGAAGAGGTCTCTGCCCAGGGATCAGGAGAGCTCCATCTGGGGAATAGGTGGGATCCAGTGCAGCAATGGGCTGCTATGTACATGAACAGAGTTTGTGAGAAGACTGTAGGAGACAAACAAGGGCCGGAAGTGTGAGGCCAGAGCAGCAGCACTGCAAGTGTACACCGGAAAGGGTTATGTGCAATTACTTTTGTGCCAGAGAAATGCTGTAAAACCAATGCAAGGGAAACCCATGCATTGTCTTGAACTGTGTTTTAACAAAATTGTGCAAGAAACACCCTTAAAGAGAATTAAGCAAGTGTCCTTAGAGCTTTACCATTTGAAGTTGGTTCTCACTATATATGTATATATATTTACAATGCTCAAAAAGGGACACTTTGAAGACATATCAGATCTCAACGGGCAAAAATCTCATGCTGGATATCTATACTGATATGGACTGGGTAATGTGTTAAGAATGAAGGATGGCACATCATTTGATGTAACTGAAAATTATCCACCCACAGAGGGCTGAATTCAAAGACACCCCTAAAATCAAAGTGAAAAAATGATGCAGCAAGCTAGTCCATTTTGCTGAAATTTCATTGCAACAACTCAAAATGGTCCTCAGTAGTTTGTATGGCCCCCAAGTGCATGTTTGCATGCCTGAAAACATCAGGGCATGCTCCTAATGAGACGACGGATGGTGTCCTGGGGTATTTTCTCCCAGATCTGGACCAGAGCATCACTGAGCTCCTGAACAGATTGAGGTGCAACCTGGCATCATCAAAACATAATGTCCCAGAGGTGTTATTTTGGATTTAGGTCAGTGAGCATGGGGGCCATTCAGTGGTATCAATTTCTTCATCCTCCAGGAACTGGCATCATGCTCTCGCCACATGAGGCCGGGCATTGTCATGGACCAGGAGGAACCCAGGACCCACTGCACCAGTGTAGGTTCTGACAATGGGTCTACGGATTTCATCCCGATACCTAATGGCAGTCAAGGTGCCATTCTTTAGCCTGTAGAGGTCTGTGAGTCCCTCCATGGATATGCCTCCCGAGACCATCACTGACCCACCACCAAACCGGTCATGCTGAACGATGTTACAGGCAGCATAAAGTTCTCCGCTGCTTCTCCAGACCCTTTCACGTCTGTCACATATGCTCAGGGTTAACCTGCTATCATCTGTGAAAAGCACGGGGCACCAGTGGTGGACCTGCCAATTATGGTGTTCTAGTGTAACTGCCTGTCTCCTGGAATCTCCTCACTGCTCTTAAGACCTTCTGGCAATGACATGTACTGATGTGCCATTCTGGAGGAGTTGGACTGCCTGTGCAACCTTTATAGGGTCCAAGTATCACCCCGTGCTACCAGCAGTGTTGCTCATCTTACTTTAAAAAAGTAATTAGTTACAGTTACAAATTACTTCTCCGAAAAAGTAATTGCGTTAGTGACTCAGTTACTACATTGAAAAAGTAATTAGTTACTCAGCAAAGTAACTGCATTTTTCTTAATATTCTACAATGCTTTGTTGAGAACAGATGACCGGCGCTTGCCAGGGAGCAGAGAGTTAATACTCCAAGACAAAAGAATGGCAGATCCTTGAGAGAAGAAAAGCAGAAACAAATGGTGATCTCGTGTATATCCCAGCCTAGGTGCATCCGTCCCACTATGTATATCCCAGCCTAGGTGCATCCGTCCCACTATGTATATCCCAGCCTAGGTGCATCCGTCCCACCATGTATATCCCAGCCTAGGTGCATCCGTCCCACCATGTATATCCTAGCCTAGGTGCATCCGTCCCCCCATGTATATCCCAGCCTAGGTGCATCCGTCCCCCCATGTATATCCCAGCCTAGGTGCATCCGTCCCACCATGTATATCCCAGCCTAGGTGCATCCGTCCCACCATGTATATCCTAGCCTAGGTGCATCCGTCCCACCATGTATATCCCAGCCTAGGTGCATCCGTCCCACCATGTATATCCCAGCCTACGTGCATCCGTCCCCCCATGTATATCCCAGCCTAGGTGCATCCGTCCCACCATGTATATCCCAGCCTAGGTGCATCCGTCCCACCATGTATATCCCAGCCTAGGTGCATCCGTCCCACCATGTATGTGCAGCTAATAGGACTTAAAACCCTTATCCATCTGCTATATATTAAATCCAAATTATAAGCTGGATTAAAATGTATGTTTATAATATACATTCCCTTGACGTTTACAGAGTCTGTAATTTAAAATCTTATATTAGGCTTTATTACAATTTTCTTTAGTTTATTGTTTATTATTTTATTTATCTTATATAAGCTTTATTAGATGCCAGGGATCTGGAATGGGGATGTCAGATTTTTCTTTGTTGTCTGATGAAGAGATGAAATCACTGACCAAAAATAACCTGCTGATCATTGGTCTGTATAGGTGTCCTGCACTTACCATATTGGCCACTAGATGTCACTGTGTACACTGTGTTGTATAGGGAACGTTTGTTCTGTGGAACATTTTGTTCCGGCCATGTGTTCCCCCGGATCATTGATCAGGTTGTGCACACAGTGTGTGTGATCGATATGAGTTGTTCCCCGGTGATAGGTCAGTGTGAGGCGGGTGGGGCTCATTGTATCCAGGGCTCCTTGCGATTGGGAGTTTTCAGACCGCTGTGACAGGCCATCACAGCGGTCACATGATTCTAAAGCGGAGTTCCACCCATATTTATGTTCACAGCGCCGGCAGAAGCAATTACTCTGCTGCTATCTAGTGGCGGTAGATGTAATTGCGGTAATGCCGCCCAAGTAATGGGAACTGCGTTACCGTGAGGGGAAGAGTAATCAGGTAGATTACTCGTTACCCTCAAAAGGGGCTGCGTTAGGTAACTGCGTTTATTGTAACTCCGTTACTTACAACACTGGCTACCAGTAGTGACACTGACCCTAGCCAAATGCAAAACTAGTGAAAAACAGTCAGAAAAGATGAGCAGGGAAAAAAAAAGGCAGACACCTCTACCTGCAAAACAATTCTTGTTTTTGAGGTTGTCTCATTGTTGCCCATCTAGTGCACATGTTTTCAATTTCAATTAACATCAAAGAAGCTGAAACTGATTAACCACTTGCTTACTGGCCACATATACCCCCCTCCTGCCCAGGTGAAATTTCAGCTTCCGGCACTGCGTCGCTTTAACTGACAATTGCACGGTCGTGCGACGTGGCTCCAAAATAAAATTGACGTTCGTTTTTCCCCACAAGTAGAGCTTTCTTTTGGTGGTATTTGATCACCTCTGCGGTTTTTATTTTTTGCGACAATTTTGAAAAAAAATACAATATTTTTTACTTGTTGCTATAATAAATATCCCAATTAAAAAAAAAAAAAAAAATTTTTTCTTAGTTTAGGGCGATACGTATTCTTCTACATATTTTTGGTAAAAAAAAAAAAAATCGCAATAAGCGACTGGTTTCCAGAGACAGGACGCTGTCTCTGTGTAAAAAGGCAATGAGAGATGATCTCATATGTTTACATATGAGATCATCTCTCATTCGCCGCACAGATCGCATAGCAAACGGCCACTCTGATTGGCTGTTCGCGGCGATCTGTGATTGGCTGTGTCCAAGGGACACGGCCAACACAGAATTTCCCCACGGCGCGCTCTGGAGTGCGCGAGGGGAACGTGCTAGTGACAGGCCGTCAATTGACGGCTTGTTGGCAATTTAGATCCGCGTTAAAGCCGTCATTCGACTATAGCGCGGATCTCAACAGGTTAATAATCCCAGGAGTTCTGATTCAAAACTGTTTCTTTAATTTTTTTGAGCAGTGTATATATATATATATATATATATATATATATACACACACACACACCCTATAAGCCTACTAATTAGCTGAGTCCATGCCAGTTGTGCCATTTAAGGGTTTGTTGGCCAACTTTTATTAAAGGAAAATAAAAACAAGTCCAATAACAGAACAGCTGCCCACACAGGGTTTTCAACTTCACACAGCAATAATGTAACACAAAATTACTAAGCCATCTGGCTCTCTGATCAGCACTGCTTTTCAGGCTTTGACCTCAGTCCTCCTGACCCTGTAACAGAGTCCCTGTTCCGTACACACTCTTTACCTCTGCTGGCACTCTCTTTTACAACTTTCTTGCTGCTCCAGCCCACAGGCTTGGACCCTCTGTCTGCTCTGTCAGACTGTACTGCCCAGAACCCTTGTCCTGACTCTGCTATTAGCCCAGGACCCACCTGCAAAATCAATCTCCTGGCTGTTCCCAAATCCTGGTCCCAGCATTGGGATTTCCTCCCACTAAGGTCACTGCGAAATCTCCAGGCTCCAGGTCCTCAATTGGATTTTACAAACCACAGAGGAACCTGAAAACACAAATCTTCTCCAAATTTAACATTCACCCTGGAGCCCCTCAATCTGCTTAATTGAGAATTATGGGTGACAAACACCATGACAGGGTCCCATACTGTTTATATATATATATATATATATATACTGGTATATCTCGTTGTGTATCCCCATTGGGCTTAAAATCTCAATTGAAATGTATGTGATGTCGATAGACATATACATGTACTAAATGAGAAATGGTAAAATAAAAAGTGTTTGATTAAAAAAAAAAAAAATCTCAAAGGAAGGTTTTATGTATGTATGCATTTATCTCACAGTGATCAGCAGCCATTCTGACTGTATTGAACCTGAAAAGCAAATAATAATAACTGAACTGCTGGTTATTTATGAAAATAATCACACTTATTCAGCACTTGTGTTTATTGTCATGATAGTGTCAATATTCCCTGCAGTGTCAATAAAATAGGTTGCATGCACTCCTATTCTTGAAGTGTGACAAATGCCATAATATAGCTCTGGCTATAAAATAATAGTATACAGAGGGCTTTTTTCAGCTGAAACTTGGTGGAACACAGTTCCACCACCTCTGGCTCAGGCTCTCGGCCTACCACTATCACCTGTAAACACAGAAGTCACCTACAATGGAGGTACTAGGGCCGGCTGGGTTCTTCAGCTTAAAACAGCAACAAACGTAAGATATGTGGACAATGGTGGAGCTTTTAAGTAAGGGTTGGGGGGGGGGGGGTGGATGGAGAGGCCAGAGCTGAAGAGGGGTGAAAGTGAGATGTGGATGGAGGATGTAGAGGTAAGCAGATATGGAACACTCTTTGTAGTGCAACCCCAAACTCTGCACTCTGTATGTAATGCACTCTGTATGTAATGCACTCCTGGGGCCAGATTCTCAAAAGAGATCCGACGGCGTATAGCAAGACCGTCAGATCTTTGTTTTTTTCACTGTGTATCTATGCGTGTTTCTATAATCACTTACGCATAGATACAGTGAAGATCCGACAGGTGTAATACAATTACAACGTCGGATCGTAGATGTAATGACTTCACTGGCCGCTAGGTGGCCTTTACGTTGATTTCTCATTTGCCTATGCAAATGAGCCTAATACGCCAATTCCCGAACATTTTTACGCCGCCCCATCGTCGTTTACGTCATTTCCGTAAGCGTAAACCTACCCCTGCTTTATGAGGGGTAGGTTTACGAAGTTCCGGCGTTGCCATGTTAAGTATGGCGTCGGGTCAGCGTCGTCTTTTTCTGTCGGTTACGTTGTTTTACTAAGTCGTTCGTGAATAGGGTTTTACGTAAACTACGCTCACGTCGGTTTCATTCACGTTTTATGACGTGAGCTGGAGCATGCGCACTGGGCTATTTTTGCAGCCGGCGCATGCGCAGTTCGATCGACGCCGGGGCGTGCTTAATTTAAATACAAGCTGCCCCCTTTGAATTACTTGGCCTTACGCTGGGCCATTTACACTATGCCCACGCAACTTACGGAGCAAGTGCTTTGGGAATACGGCACTTGCTCTGTTAAGTTGCAGCGGCGTAGTGTAAATGCCTTGAGCTACGCCAGCGGCAAATCTTCGTGAATCTGGCCCCTGGTGTTTAATGCCCCTTAAGACCCTCCTACTGTTAGTTAAATTTAACCACACTATTAACACACTATGTGCTGGGGTTTGGAGGGTGTGTGTGTGTGTGGGGGGGGGGGGGTGTGATTGAGTTCCTGAACCTATTTTTGCAGAAAAAAAGCCCTGAGTATACATGTGCTAACTTCCAACAGTGCATACACCACAGCAAAAAATGTTGAGCAGTGCACATCTTTCAGCTTGCTTTTATGTTATTTTACGATGGAGACTCCAACTCCACCAAGCATCTTCTGCTGACATGTGATGCAGGCAAATACTTAATCATAGAGTTTTTGTTCTGAGATTCTAGAATATTCTATTCAATTCAATAAGCTTAAACAAGCAATGTCTCACTCAGAATATCCATGTTTACTAGTATTGATACTTTGGGTTGGCATGGGTCAATTTAACCAAAACCTAACAAAAGGTTCAAGCTGGAGTTGGGATATAAAAACAAGAACACGGTGTTAAAATAAAAGATTTTCACAGTGGTAAAAGTTATGACATACTCATGTTTACAGAATGATTGTATAAAAAAATAGCACATTTTAATGTGTCAATACTTTTCTCAAAACTGAAAATTATAAATATTTTAAAGCGGAGTTCCACCCAAAAGTGGAACTTCTGCTTTAAGCACTCCTCACCCCCTTACATGCCACATTTGGCATGACATTCTTTTGGGGGGAGAGTGGGGGCTTCATGTAGGAGTGGGACTTCTTGTCCCACTTCCTCCTTCCGCCCAGGGACCGCCTCAGCGACTTTTTGTCTCGCCTTTTCATCGGCCACCCCCACTCCCTTTAGGCGATCTCCAGGGACACATGACAGGTCCCAGGAGATAGCCTGTCCACACACAGAGCGCAGCACGACTCGCAAGTGCGCAGTGAGTGCCCGGCCGTGAAGCCGAGAGCTGTCATGGCCAGGTGCCCACACTATGAATGGAGGTGCCGGCCAGAGAGGGGGGAGAGGAGCGGAGCTCCGGACGGCCGCGTCACTGGACTGTGGAGCAGGTGAGTGTCTGTTTATTAAAAGTCAGCAGCTACACTTTTTGTAGCTGCTAACTTTTAATAAAGACTAAAAGGCTGGAACGCTGCTTTAAGTATTAAGTCATATAATGTAAATCTTTAATCACAAACACTGTTACTGTTTAAACCAGCCTTTCTCATTTTTAACACGCAAGAATTCTTAAAATAACGTTCCCATCACAAGAAACCACTGCAAATAATCTTTATAGCTACAGCTCATTTTACATTAGCATAAAAGTCAATGGGAAGAATGCTCTTTAAGGCTGTAGTAAAGCCTGCTTTGTGATTTTTATTTACAGGTAAGCCTACAATAAGGCTTACCTGTAGGTAAAATGAATATCTCTGAAATGTGCATCGTTTAGGAGATAATCACCCTAGATGCAGCTGGTGACGTCACCGGCACATGCACTCTGAAGGTCCGACATACCTTACTGGACCTTCAGGTGTGCCAGAACTGAGGGCTCTTGCCACATTGCAGGGGGTTACATCATCGCCAATCCAGCCCATTACACAGCTAGAGCACGTAAACCCAGAAGAAAGACCAGGGATGATGTCAGACCTCTCAGCGGTGACAGAGCACTGCTTGAAGGCTTTGTTCCAAGGTAAGTATTTCATAATGCGCTAGTATGCGATGCTTACTAGCACATTATGCAATTACCTTACAGGTGTTTTTAACCAGTTTACTACCGCTTTAACTCTTTGGCCATTGGAAATGATTTCCCCCTTACAGCTAAACAAAAGATCAGTGGTGTCAGTGGTTACTTTTCTGAGAGGCAGACATTGCTCATTATTCAAGAAACATCTGGCAACCTCTGGAGGAACCCTTGGGTTACACAGAGCTCTTGTTGAGAAAGGCTGGTATAGACTGTTCCTGTATTTCCGAAAATACACTGCTCCTTTCTCGTAAATTAAATGACCTTTTATGTATATTCCTGTTTTCTATTGCTCCTAATTACTAGGCTCATCTTGCGTCCTTGAACTTTGGTTTAAAAGGACAATTTCTGTTGTTCGAAACCAGTTTCACAATAGTTTGATTGCCCCGAAGAATGTGCCATCACCACTCAGAAATATTTTAATATCACTTCTTGGTATTGTAAGGAAGAGCTCATCGCCTTCTTCTAATTTTGCAAGTCCTGAAAAACAGAATAGTGTATTAAGCAGAATATTGTAATAATAGTCTTGACTGGAGGGGCAGAGCAGGAAATCCTAGGCACATATAAAATCTAGCATGTGACTACTGACATCTAGTTCAACTGAAATGTCAGTTTTAGATAAAACTAGATTTTATTTTTGTTCCTACATATTTAGAAATGTGAATTAAATTAGCTGTAATTGCAGCTGAAGGTGGTACTAAAAAGTATTGACAAAGTATTGGGGGGCTGAATACAAATGCACGCCACACTTTTCAGACATTTTTTGAAAACCATTTATCATTTTTCTTCCACTTCACAATTATGTGCTACTTTGTATTACCCCCTCCACCCCAAAGCACCTTGCCCCCATGTTGATGGTGACAAGGGCCTCTTCTTAACAACCCTGGCCATTGGTTGTCAGGGTCTGTGGGCGGGGGGACCTATCGGAATCTGGGAGCCCCCTTTAATAAGGGGGCCCCCAGATCCTGGCCCCCCATCCAATGTGAATGAGTATGGGGTACATCGTACCCCTACCCATTCACCTGGTGGAAGAAAAATGTCAATAAAAAAACACTACACAGGTTTTTAAAGTAGTTTTATCAGGCAGTTTATTAGGTTTATTAGTAGTTTATTAGGCAGCTCCGGGGGTCTTCTTCCGACTTCGGGGGTCTTCTCCCGACTTCTACCTTCTGCCGGGCACCACCGCTGTCTTATTTCAGCTCTTTTACCAGCGGGGGCCTGGTCTTCTCCCTTCTTCTGACTTCAGGGGGTCTTCTTCCGACTTGGGGGGGTCTTCCAACTTTTCCGCTCCAGCGCTGTCTTCTTTCAGCTCTTTCACCCGGTCTTCTGCATTGCCTTCATCTTTTCTTCGATGTTAACTCGACGCTCCCTCCCGCTGTAATGCAGGGTGTGTGGTGCGATTTATAAAGGCCTCTTACCGCACACCCGGCATTACAGCGGGAGGGAGCATCGAGTCAACATCGAAGAAAATAAGAAGGCGATGCAGAAAACCAGGCCCCCGCTGGTGAAAGAGCTGAAAGAAGACAGCGGTGGTGCCCGGCAGAAGGGAAAAAGAACCGGAGAGTGGAAATCTGGATAAATTAAAGCGGAGCTTCACCCACTCATTCGTCTCCACCCCACCTCCGGTGCCACAGTTGGCACCTTTTGGCGGGGATGCGGATACCTGTCTTTGACAGGTATCCTGTCCCCACTTCTGGGAGACCAGGCTGCAGTGCATTATGTCAGCAGCTCGGCTCCCTCCTCCTCCCTTCTTCGTCCCCACGCCGGGCCAGTAGAAGAGTGCAGCAGTGTCTTGCGCATGCGCAGTAGGGACCCAGCTTAACCACTTCAGCCCTGGACCATATTGCTGTCCAAAGACCAGAGCACTTTTTGCGATTCGGCACTGCGTCGCTTTAACTGACAATTGCGCGGTCATGCGACGTGGCTCCCAAACAAAATTGGCGTCCTTTTTTCCCCACAAATAGAGCTTTCTTTTGGTGGTATTTGATCATCTCTGCGGTTTTTATTTTTTGCGCTATAAACAAAAACAGAGCGACTATTTTGAAAAAAATGCAATATTTTTTACTCCCTTTTTCTGACTTCAGGGGGTCTTCTTCCGACTTAGGGGGGTCTTCCAACTTTTCCGCTCCAGCGCTGTCTTCTTTCAGCTCTTTCACCCGGTCTTCTGCGTTGCCTTCATCTTTTCTTCGATGTTAACTCGACGCTCCCTCCCGCTGTAATGCAAGGTGTGTGGTGCGATTTATAAAGGCCTCTTACCGCACACCCGGCATTACAGCGGGAGGGAGCATCGAGTCAACATCGAAGAAAATAAGAAGGCGATGCAGAAAACCGGGCCCCCGCTGGTGAAAGAGCTGAAAGAAGACAGCGGTGGTGCCCGGCAGAAGGGAAAAAGAACCGGAGAGTGGAAATCTGGATAAATTAAAGCGGAGCTTCACCCACTCATTTGTCTCCACCCCACCTCCGGTGCCACAGTTGGCACCTTTTGGCGGGGATGCGGATACCTGTCTTTGACAGGTATCCTGTCCCCACTTCTGGGAGACCAGGCTGCAGTGCATTATGTCAGCAGCTCGGCTCCCTCCTCCTCCCTTCTTCCTCCCCACGCCGGGCCAGTAGAAGAGTGCAGCAGTGTCTTGCGCATGCGCAGTAGGGACCCAGCTTAACCACTTCAGCCCTGGACCATATTGCTGTCCAAAGACCAGAGCACTTTTTGCGATTCGGCACTGCGTCGCTTTAACTGACAATTGCGCGGTCATGCGACGTGGCTCCCAAACAAAATTGGCGTCCTTTTTTTCCCACAAATAGAGCTTTCTTTTGGTGGTATTTGATCATCTCTGCGGTTTTTATTTTTTGCGCTATAAACAAAAATAGAGCGACTATTTTGAAAAAAATGCAATATTTTTTACTTTTTTCTATAATAAATATCCCCCAAAAATATATAAAAAAAAAAAAAATTTCCTCAGTTTAGGCCGATACGTATTCTTCTACATATTTTTCGTAAAAAAAATTGCAATTAGCGTTTATTGATTGGTTTGCGCAAAAGTTATAGCGTTTACAAAATAGGGGGTAGTTTTATGGCATTTTTATTATTATTATTTTTTTTACTAGTAATGGCGGCGATCAGCGTTTTTTTTCAGTACTGCGACCTTATGGCGGACACTTCGGACACTTTTGACACATTTTTGGGACCATTGGCATTTTTTTAGCGATCAATGCTATAAAAATGCATTGGATTACTATAAAAATGCCATTGGCAGTGAAGGGGTTAACACTAGGGGGCGGGGAAGGGGTTAAGTGTGTTCCTATTTGTGTTCTAACTGTATGGGGGGGTGGACTTACTAGGGGGAATCACTGATCTTCCGTTCATACATTGTATGAACAGAAAATCAGCGTTTCCCCTGCTGACAGGAACGAGCGCTGTGTGTTTACACACACAGCTCCCGTTCCCCGCTCTGTAACGAGCAATCGCGTGTGTCCGGCGGCGATCGTGCCCGCCGGGCACACGCACGGGACTCGGGGGCGAGCGGGGGCGCGCGCGCGGGCCGCCGGCGGCGCGCACGCGCCCCCCTAGTGGCCGTCGAATGTGGCGACGTAGAGCTACGGGCTCTCGCGCACCCGTGCCGACCTGCCGCCGTATTACTGCGGCGGCTGGTCGGCAAGCGGTTAAAGCCATAATGCTTCACTACCGGGATTCCCTATCGACAATAGCAGCGGCAGCAAAACAGACAGCTGATGGAAACACCAGCTGCAGTGCCGACGGTGTCCTATTATTAAAAGTCAGCAGTTGCAGTATTTGTAGCTGCTGGCTTTTAATTTTTGCAGGGGTGGGCGGACCTCTGCTTTAAACCCAACCCCACCCCCAGAAACATACCAGTATATAATTAACTTTTTTTCATGTGTCTTCTGATTATGTCTAGTGATGTCACGAACATAACATTTTTAGTTTGCGAACGGGGAACGCAAATTTCCGCAAATGTCCACGAACGGGCGAACCGCTATAGACTTCAATAGGCAGGCGAATTTTAAAACCCACAGGGACTCTTTCTGGCCACAATAGTGATGGAAAAGTTGTTTCAAGGGGACTAACACCTGGACTGTGGCATGCCGGAGGGGGATCATGGCAAAACTCCCATGGAAAATTACCTAGTTGACGCAGAGTCTGGTTTTAATCCATTAAGGGCATAAATCACCTAACATTCCTAAATTATTTGGAATAACGTGCTTTAAAACATCAGGTATGATGTTGTATCGATCAGGTAGTGTAAGGGTTAGGGTTAAGGTTACAGTTAGGGTTAGGGTTCACGGTGACAGACCAAATTCTGACAGACCAAACTCCCCGTTTAACGCACCGCAAACAGTCCATTTGCACAACCTGACACACACACGCTGGCAGGCAACTGACTGCTATTCTATTGCAGTCAAAATTGTTGTTGTTTTTTTAAATGTAATCTACTGTGCCACCAGATATGAGTGGTGGCACTGGGCAAGCGGGCACAGTATACACCGTGAGCCTGACACACACATGCTGCCAAGCAACTGACTGCTATTCTATTGCAGACAACATTTTTTTTATGCAATCTACTGTGCCACCAGATATATGAGTGGTGGCACTGGGCAAGTGGGCACAGTATACGCTGTGAGCCTGACACACACATGCTGGCAAGCAACTGACTGCTATTCTATTGCAGTCCAAATTGTTGTTGTTTGTTTAAATGTAATCTACTGTGCCACCAGATATGAGTAGTGGCACTGGGCAAGTGGGCACAATATACACCGTGAGCCTGACACACACACGCTGCCAAGCAACTGACTGCTATTCTATTGCAGTCAACATTTTGTTTATGCAATCTACTGTGCCACCAGATATACGAGTGGTGCCACTGGGCAAGTGGGCACAGTATACGCTGTGAGCCTGACACACACACTGGCAGGCAACTGCAATTAGATTACAGAGGAAAAAAAAAGCAGACTGATATACTAGCCCTAAAAAGGGCTTTTTGGGGTGCTGTCAAGACACTGTCCTTACAGCAGAGATCAGATGAGTCTTTTAGGACTGGAATCAACACTGAATACACTGGCCTAGCTATAGATTTTCCTATTAAATCAGCAGCAGCTGCACTGTCCCTCCTCTCACTAAGACTGCAGCTTCCGAATTAATCTAAAATGGATACTGTCTAGGAGGTGGGAGGGTCTGGGAGGGAGGGTATGCTGCTGATTGGCTGGAATGTGTCTGCTGACTGTGAGGTACAGGGTCAAAGTTTGCTCAATGATGACGGATAGGGGGCGGACCAAACATTGCATATGTTCGCCCCCCGCAGCGAATGCGAACAAGCTATGTTCGCTGGGCATAATTTGTCTCTAATTATGTCCTTTTCATTCTCCATTTTCTCTGGCTGGGGCTAAATCCTAAATGCTGCAGAGAACAGTGCTGCACAATGACTTATGTCTCTTTCACACGACCATTTTTTCTGACGGGAAAACTGCTATAAGAAATTTACGTTGGGAATTCCGGCCATGTGTATGCTCCATCGCAGTTTTTCCCAAGGGAAAACTGGTAGACAGGTTTTTTTTCCCATCAGGCCAAAAATCCGAGCGGGAAAACCATTTGTCTGTATGGTTTTCCAAAAGGGCAGAAAACAATGCATTCTCAGAATCAAGTATGGGACGGGAGCCCTCTTTCTGATAAAACTAGGGTTCGGAATGGAGATAGCACATTCGTCACGCTTTAACGGACATGAAAAGCATGAAGAATGATAAGCGTGAATCGTCTCTTACCAAACTTTTACTAAACACGCGGTAACATGAGATCAGCAAAAGCAGCCCAAAAGGTGGCGCCCTAGGATTGGAACTTCCCCCTTATAGTGCCGTTGTACGTGTTGTACGCTACCGCACTTTTACGGGTGGACTTTTGGTCTGAGCGTGTGTATGCAAAGCAGCTTGAGAGGAATCCTGTCGGGGGAAAACCGCCGGATCTGTATCCGGCGGAAAAAACGCACGTGTGTACTAGGCATAAGTGTCTTTCTCTGCAGAATTTCTCCTTTGAGTCCAGAGAAACAGGTGGAGATTTAAAGGGGTTGTAAAGGTTGTAATTGCTTTACATTAGTGCAGTCCTCCTTCACTTACCTCATCCTTCGATTTTGCTTTTAAATGTCCTTATTTCTTATGAGAAATCCTCACTTCCTGTTTTTCTGTCTGTAACTACACACTAAAGTATTGCGAGGCTTTCTCCCTGATGTGGAGAAAGCCTCTTGAGGGGGGAGGGGGCGAGCAGGAGTGTCAGGGCTCCCAATAACACACAGCTTCTTTCTCTATCTGCAGAGTAGAGAGCGTCCTGACCATCCTGCTCACCCCCTCCCCCCTCAAGAGGCTTTCTCCACACCAGGGAGAAAGCCTTGCATTACTGTGTGTATTTACAGACAGAAGAACGGGAAGTGAGGATTTCCCAGCACGCCTGCTGGGCGGCAAATTTAAAGGGACGTACAGGTATGCCCATTTGCCTGCCCATGCCATGTTGTCAATGTATATGTGTGTGCGGTGGTCGGCAAGTGGTTTAAGGGAAGTTTTAAAAACAAATGTCATAATTACCTGCTCTGTGCAGTGGTTTTGTGTAGCGGTTTTGTGCAGTGGTTTTGCACAGAGCAACCCCAATCCTCCTCCTCCTCTTGGTTTCCACTGCTCTGCGTGTCCATTGACCCACAGATTGGCCCTACCCCCTCTCTTCTCATTGGCTTACTGGCTGTGATGCTGTCTCAGCCAATGAGGATAGAGAGTCCGCAGAGAGCCAAGGCTCTCGTGCACATCGCTGGATCAGGAAGTGGCTTAGTTAAGTAGGTATGTAGGTTGGGGGGTGGGATAAGGGGGGAGTTGCACACAGAAAGTTTTTTTATTTAATGCTTAGAATGCATGTAGGTAAAATCCTTGAGCCTTTAGAAACACTTTAAAAAAATAATATTTACCTCAGAAATATCCCTGAAATAAAATCATTGCTCAGCACTTTAGGAATTACATTACTTACCACCTGTAAAACATGTGTTGTTTGGGTCCGAGTTTGGCATGTTTTGTATACATCTAAATAAAGTAACCACGTTTGGATCATCCCCCACAGTCAGCATCTTCTTCCTCTGGATTAAATGACCCGCTGCAAACACTTCATCTGTGTACCAAACCTAAAAAGAACAACAGACATTTTGCAATATTATTTAATAAACATAGGGACCACAAATAGGATATGTGATATTGTAATTAGACAGTTAAAGGATAAGTTCACTTTTGAAACATGTTACATGTTCTACCAATTTTTAGGAGAGTCAATGCCAAAGAAGTATCTGGGTGTTCAGGTACATCATTGATTTGACAACAGCACGAAATGCTAATCTGCAGTTTAATAGAGGTTTATACTCCAGAAAAAGAGAGACAGACAGACAGACAGATAGACAAGCATAAACTAGCCC
This sequence comes from Rana kukunoris, assembly GCA_029574335.1. Taxonomy (NCBI): domain Eukaryota; kingdom Metazoa; phylum Chordata; class Amphibia; order Anura; family Ranidae; genus Rana; species Rana kukunoris. The sequence continues at coordinate 224,464,808 of CM056050.1, read as the reverse complement.
ACTATAAACCATCAGTAAAACCTCACCCTGAATATTCAGTTCAGTTTGGGCACTAGTTCACAAAAAGCATGCTGTGAAATCAGAGTGCAGCAAAGGGCAACTAAGAGGCATGGAGGACCTCAGTTCTTAGGGACATTTTCTGTTATTAAGAAAGTTGAACTTAAAGTAGAACTATAGGCAAAACATATTTTTTTTTGGATAGCAAAAAGGGTATGTAAGGGTTATAACACCTGTAAGGGGGAGATTTACCTTCACTTCCTGTTTCATAGCCAAACCATGATGTGATAGGAAATCCCTGCAAAATAAGAGAATCTCTTGGGGCCCCCAGGTCAGCAAAACTAGTGCCACCATTGAAAGATTTCTCCTCTTTTACTTTTCTGTGGAAAACCCAAAATTTGGGATTTTCTTTTACTTTCAATGATAATGGTAAACAGGACAAATAAAGAGGGTGAATCTACGTAACGGAGAAACAACAGCAATAAAAACTGGCAAGTGTTCTAATCCTTCTAAGGTTTTTCCTTTAGTTATACTTTAACTGAATTTATTATTCCTTGATAAGGGGATATATATAAAAAAAAAAAGGTCCATATAGTAAACTTAGTGCAAAGTAAGGTCAAGGGGAATGACAAGGGGATGCTCTTTGCGTTCAGATGAGTCACGTTTTTACCTGATAACTTCTATTCAAAGAATCCTTCAGGGCAGTTGACTAGATATGGCTTCACCCACCCGACAGAAGACTAAAGAGTTTAAAAGGGCTCCCGTGGGCCAGTGACCTCAGTAGTAGAAAGATGATACACTCTTAACAAAGATAGTTATGGGTTGGGCTTATCACCCAATGTGGGGCCCCTCACGAACACTATTCCAGAAAATGTGGGTTAATGTGAGGTACTGATGGCTAAGGAGGGGTTCAAGCTCCCCATCCCCCTCACTCCAATGCCAAGGTGTTAACTTCCCACTGGCTGGCTACTATCACATTCCACATCACTCAACTGGTTACTCATGACAACAGCGGTATGGCTGTATTTCTTACAATTAACCCTTCATGTTAGCCATCTCTCTTCTCCTCTTCAACCCTATTTTTAGTACAAATCCTGTTGTTTTGATACGCTTCTACATGCACCCCATAAACTTGGACGTCTTGCAATTTACATAGTTAATATGGTACAGTCTCTCAAAGATTCTTCCATTTACAGCTCTAGTTTATCCTAACTTAGGCTGCCCAAATCATACCTTCCATAAAAGAAAAGTCCTTTCATAAGAGTCCATATCCATCTTTTTGTACCTCGACTGGGTACCCCAAAAGGGGGGCTAAGTGCTCAGTACAGCTTCACATGATTCAGCACTCCTTTCTCTCTGTTCCCATGCTAGAGCTCTTTCTCTCACACAAGCTGATCTCTTTTTATGTTTCTCCAGCAGGGGGCAGGGCTATGCAGAAAAACCCAGGAAAGTCTGCTAGCAGAGTAACCCCCAGCATTTCTGTTGGGAAATATTAACCAAGTAGTACAATTAACAAACAACAAAATACACCTAAAATGGAGTTCTACCCAGAAGTTGAAGTTCCGCTTTAAGGACTCCTCACCCCTTTACATGCCACAATTAGCATGTCATTTTTTTGGGGGGGGGGGGTGGAGTGGGTACCTAGATTTGAGAGAGCTCCCACTTTCACTGGGGCCACCTAGGCGACTTGAGCGGAAGTTTTCCTCTCCCCCTCCCTGCAATCTTCTGGATGTCAAAAGTCCCAGAAGATTACCCAGTCATTGAGGAAGCACAGCGCAGTGCACACCAGGCTGCGAAACGCAAGCTGTCACAGCCAGGTGCTCACACTTCTGATGCCGGCATCTCAAAGAGGCGAGGGAAAGGCGAGGGTGGCCGCTGGATCGTAGAACAAGTAAGTGTGTTTATTAAAAGTCAGCAGCTACACTTTGCTGAGAGGCTGAGCCAGGTGTCAGTCCAGGGACCTGGCAGATTCAGACTTAATTGTCGTGATGACGCAGTGAATGGACCGATTCCTGCGACGCGCACTTCAGATCGCTCTCTGCTGAAAATGGGTCACAGGAGTGCAAAACGGATTGCATTCATGTGACCCATAGGAGAAGCCCAGCCAAATGAGCTCAGGCTGGACTGCTTTAAATTGGCACTCTACTAGACTTTTACGACAACACCATGCTAATTCATAGGACCTAGCAGACAGTTGTGTGCTTGGTAAGTCAAGCATGTGTGTTTTTTGCAAGTCACATTAAGTTATATTTGGAACAATGTAGTTTTAAACATATCTATACAGAATTCCTCCTTAGAATATATTGATAGTGATTTGGGACATGCTCACCATTACAGTATATGGTTTAACAAGTATGCCTGTGACCCACTTTCAGGGAGAGTGTGCTGTCAGTAATGTATAGTGGACTGATGTTAGTAGCTATTTGCTGTCAGTAACACATGGTGTAGTTATTAGCTATTTATTATAAAGCACAGGCAGCAGGCAAATCAAGTTTCTGCAGGTTTTTAACAACTGTTTTAGATAAAAAGCAAAATCAACATGCAGCACTACCCCCAAAGGAGCTGCTGGTTTAGATTTGGACCTGCCGTTACCTTACTGTTCCATACGCTCGTTTCAGGGGTTGTCCTTGAAGAGTTGTCCATAAGAATGCACACACCAACACAAAGTCTCTTTCAAGGGTTTTATTAGACAAAGTTCTCCAACAGAGGGGTAGAAAGACAGGGAAAGACTCAGATACTTTTGCTTTGTGGATCACGGGTACCAATTAGATCCAGAGGATTAACTCAGCTCCACACTGGATTTCAGCAACCACCAGATAGGCCTACTTTCACCAGCCTAGCAGCTGATGCGAAGCTCGACAAAGTCTCTGCCACAGACTTGATAAGTGTCGCCAGGCCGTCCCACGATCTTCTGCAACGAGATCGTGTAACCCACTGCACACATTGTACAGTTCCAAACAAAAGTTACACGACTCTTTTAGCCAAATCTTTCAGCTGAACCGGCAGCACAGTGAGGTAAATCCGCCAGGGTAAGTCCATCAATTGAATCGCACTGGTTCAGCTTCCTTCCATAGATAAGGTAGCAAAGGACCATCCCTCGATCAGTAGGCCCCAGAAACTCCTGGGCCTACTCTTAGTTACTATGCCTCGGGCCAGCCGCCCCAAGGCTACAAAACAGCTCAACATCCCTGAGGCCAGGAGGGCCATCAGGTCAGGATCGGTAGATGAACCCCGCCAAACGGCGTCTGTCCCTTAAGTACCCCTAGCCAGAATGCACAGCAGGCTGACCACGCCCCCTGAGCCGTTTTTGAGAGCGAGATATCCAATACATTCAGCCTGTTGCCTTTCCAGCCGTGACCTGCGGTGACAGCGACACCCACCATCAGGGGGAAACCTGTGCAACCCAGCTGAACTGAACAGAACCAACAATTTAGAATAATTAGCCTAAGACAAAAACTACTGCTCAGGCAACTATAGCTTAACACAGCGCCCACTCAATGGGAGCATGGCGCTACACACATCTTGTAAATTTAACATTTTAACAAAAACATTTTTTAAACTTTTTTTCTACACGATGGACTGATAGTCCAAACAGGTTGATTTTCAGTTAAAACAACCCTAACTACTTTCACAGAAGTAATTAAATGATATTCTTGGGCATCTAGGCCTCTTACCTGGCTGTATATGAAGAATAACCCATTTTCTTTTATCAGTATTTTATTTTGTTTTTTCTCAAGGGCAGTCCCATGTTTAACACTAAGAAGCCAGTGTATTACAGTACTGTCACCTAAACAAAGAACAAATAAGTTATCTTCTAGGGCAATGCATTTTTATTTTTCATTAATTGGCTTAAAAAAAAATGACAAAGGAAACTTGTCACAAGAAAAATACATGAACCATTACCCCTTACTGGAAAGATTAGTTGCTTATCAATCTCTGGCTGTAATCCTTTTTGAGTCTTTAACTCAAAGCAAGAAAGAAGCAGATAATGTCATAAATATTAAATAGGTATTCAGGGTCATTTGACACTAGTATTCAACCAGCAGAGCAGCATGACAGTCAGGCAGCTAGAATTTTCAGAAGGTCAGTAATGGCTGTCTTCATATTTCCCCATGACAGATTGAAATTCTGCAAATACTCGGTATCCATATTATACTGTGATCACAGTTCTGCAATAATGTCAAACAGAAAATGTGTGGATATTGGGGGTAGTACCATGGGTGTAGGAACCATTACAAATCTGGGGGGGGGACAGCATTTTTACTCGCCAGGTATATTCGTATCTCAAGCCAATAGATCAAACTATTAAAGCAATCCAGAGAGGGTAATGCGAAGAGCAATATCCAGCAATAAAAAAATAAACCATCATAGCATTAGTAAAAAATAAACCGACATATAGCATTAGTAAAAATCAACCCACATAGCATTACTAAAATGTCCTCCTGATAGTATCAGTAAAACTCAACTGACACATGGCATCAGTAAAAATCAACCGGTATAGCATTAGTAAAAACCAACCCACATGGCATCAGTAAAAATTAACCCACATGGCATCAGTAAAAATTAACCCACATGGCATTAGTAAAGATCAACCCACATGGCATCAGTAAAAATTAACCCACATGGCATCAGTAAAAATGGTGGCACAGTGGTTGTGTTTGATGGGCACAGTGGCTGTGTGATTGGCACAGTGAATGCGTTTGGGCACAGTGGCGACAATTGATGGGCACAGTGGCTACGTTTAATGGGCACAGTGACTGCATGTGATGGCACAGTGACTGCATTTGGTGGCACACTGAGGCTGCAATTAATGTTTTTTTTTTTAGTCAAAGAACGCTAGCTCAAAATAAACACAAACATTTTTTTAAACTGCTATTTTTTAGAAATTATGGGCACAGTGGCGACAATTGATGGTGGCCCAGTGGCTGCATGTGATGGGCACAGTGGCTGCGTTTGATGGCACAGTGGCTGCATTTGATGGGCACAGTGACTGCGTTTGGTGGCACAGTGGCTGCGTGTGATGAGCACAGTGGTGACAATTGATGGGCACAGTGGCGACGTTCGATGGGCACAGTGGCTACGTTTGATGGCACAGTGACTGCATTTGGTGGCACAGTGAGGCTGCAATTAATGTTTTGTTTTTTTTAGTCAGAGAACGCAAGCTCAAAATAACAAACATTTTTTTAAACTGCTATGTGATGGCACAGTGACTGCGTTTGGTGGCACAGTGGGGCTGCAATTAATTTTTTTTTCTTCTTTAGTAGTGTTGCTCACGAATATTCGTATTGCGAATATTTGGCTCGAATATGGCATATTCGAGTATTCGCGATATATTCCGAATTTCGCGGTGAATATTCGCTATTTTGAATATTCGTATTTTTTCAATTTTTTTTTAGAACAGATCACATCCTAGAGATCCCCATCGACGTCTAAAAGCATTGCTGGTATGATTAGAGACCTTGGGCCGAGTAGCTGCAGCGATCATTTTATATTGCCGAAAAATCGCAATGCGATTATTCGGCAATAGCGATATCGCGCGATTATTTTAGAGAAATTCGCAATATTGTTTTTAGCTAAAATAACACATATATTCGATTTCAGAGTGTTACTGTCGAAATTCCGCAATCAATTTCTCATTCGCATTTTTGCGAAATTACGATAAAATATCAAGAATATTCTGAGCCAATCAGAGTGCTCCTTCCGCATTTGCCGAATATTCGCAATTATTTTGTATTGTAATATATCACGAATATTCTGAGCCAATCAGAGTGCTCCATTCCGCATTTCTCGAAATTTTGCAATTATTTTGTATTATAAAATATCACAAATATTCTGAGCCAATCAGAGTGCTCCATTCCGCATTTCTCGAAATTTCGCAATTATTTTGTATTGTAATATATCACGAATATTCTGAGCCAATCAGAGTGCTCCATTCCGCATTTCTCGAAATTTCGCAATTATTTTGTATTGTAATATATCACGAATATTCTGAGCCAATCAGAGTGCTCCTTCCGCATTTGCCGAATATTCGCAATTATTTTGTATTGTAATATATCACGAATATTCTGAGCCAATCAGAGTGCTCCTTCCGCATTTGCCGAATATTCGCAATTATTTTGTATTGTAATATATCACGAATATTCTGAGCCAATCAGAGTGCTCCATTCCGCATTTCTCGAAATTTCGCAATTATTTTGTATTGTAATATATCACGAATATTCTGAGCCAATCAGAGTGCTCCTTCCGCATTTGCCGAATATTCGCAATTATTTTGTATTGTAATATATCACGAATATTCTGAGCCAATCAGAGTGCTCCATTCCGCATTTCTCGAAATTTCGCAATTATTTTGTATTATAAAATATCACAAATATTCTGAGCCAATCAGAGTGCTCCATTCCGCATTTCTCGAAATTTCGCAATTATTTTGTATTATAAAATATCACGAATATTCTGAGCCAATCAGAGTGCTCCTTCCGCATTTGCCGAATATTCGCAATTATTGTGTATTGTAATATATCACGAATATTCTGAGCCAATCAGAGTGCTCCTTCCGCATTTGCCGAATATTCGCAATTATTTTGTATTGTAATATATCACGAATATTCTGAGCCAATCAGAGTGCTCCTTCCGCATTTGCCGAATATTCGCAATTATTTTGTATTGTAATATATCACGAATATTCTGAGCCAATCAGAGTGCTCCATTCCGCATTTCTCGAAATTTCGCAATTATTTTGTATTATAAAATATCACGAATATTCTGAGCCAATCAGAGTGCTCCTTCCGCATTTGCCGAATATTCACAATTATTTTGTATTGTAATATATCACGAATATTCTGAGCCAATCAGAGTGCTCCATTCCGCATTTCTCGAAATTTCGCAATTATTTTGTATTATAAAATATCACGAATATTCTGAGCCAATCAGAGTGCTCCTTCCGCATTTGCCGAATATTCGCAATTATTTTGTATTGTAATATATCACGAATATTCTGAGCCAATCAGAGTGCTCCTTCCGCATTTGCCGAATATTCGCAATTATTTTGTATTGTAATATATCACGAATAATCTGAGCCAATCAGAGTGCTCCATTCCGCATTTCTCGAAATTTCGCAATTATTTTGTATTATAAAATATCACGAATATTCTGAGCCAATCAGAGTGCTCCTTCCGCATTTCTCGAAATTTCATTCGCATTCGCAATTCGCATTCGCAATAGCGAAATTTCGCAATCATTTCATTTCCAAAAAATATCGCGAATATTCGCATTTAACGAATATATCTCGAATATTCGACTATATATTCGAGATATATCGCAAAATCGAATATGGCATATTCTGCTCAACACTATTCTTTAGTCAGAGAAGGCAAGCTCAAAATAACAAACATTTTTTTAAATGGCTGAGGTGACCATCATTTTTGAAATAAAAAATAGCAGTTTAAAAAAAACTTTTGCCTTCTCTGACTAAAGAAAAAAAAAAAAAACATTGAGGTCCTCAGCTCAGTCCAACCCCCCTCCCCCCCCCCCAATACACAATACTGTCTTACTTTGTACAGTCTCTGTGTCTCTTATTGCAGTGAGACAGTTTTTACTGTAGGCAGACCAGCCAGGCCCAGGCGCAGCAGCAGGCTCCTCGTGACTTGTCTGCTTGTTCACTGCCAAATCACTGTGAATCACTGGCGCCGACAGTCACACTCGCTCCCTCCTCCCTCTCTCTCACCTCCGGCCGCCGGCGTGACTTCACACGGCGCACGTCGGTGGAATGAACCAAATCAATCCATTGGGGGGGGGTGAGGAGACGCACAGGAGGAGGGCGCCAGCCAGCCAGGAGCGCACGCGGCAGCCAGTGAGTCGGCGCCAGCGGGCAACAGTTTAGTGAAGTCTGCGCTGTCACATCTGGGGGGGATTTTACCGTACCTGTTCCCACCACATTATTTCCTGGGGGGGATGCGTCCCCCCCGGTTCCTACGCCCGTGGGTAGTACATTATTTTCCAGTGCCTAAACCCAGGACAGTACATTTGCACGCAGTTTTTTTTGTGCCAAAACAAACATTTTTGTCGAAGTAACCTATGCTTAAAGTGGTTCTAAAGGCTCAAAGGTTTTCTACCTTTATGCCTACCTTTATGCCTTCTAAGCATGAAGGTAAAAAAAAATTCTCAATGCAGCATCCTCCCGAGTTCCCCCTAATACTTACCCGAGTCCCATCGTAATCCAGTGATGTGCACGAAAGCCTCAGCTCTCTGGGGACTCTTATTTCTCATTGGGTTAGATAGCAGTGGGGGCCAAAGACCAGTGAGCCAATGACAAGAGAGAGGGGGCAGGGCCAAGCCACGGCCCAGTGAATGAACAAACAGAGCAGTGGCTCCGGAGCAAGCCTGCTCAGGTGCCTCCATAGAAAGCTGTTTGCTCTAGGGCAGTGGTCATCAACCTTGTCCTGCAGGGCCCACTAACAGGCCAGGTTTGCAAGATAACTGAAATACATCACAGGTGATATCATTTGCTGCTCAGTGATTGCAGTATTCTAGTCTGCATCTCCCCAAAGTAATACATAAAGCCTGGCCTGTTAGTGGGCCCTGCAGGAATGGTTGATGACCACTGCTCTAGGGGTACTTGTCAGGAGGGAGGGACGAGGAGCGCCAGTGGGGGACTCAGAAAGAGGAAAATGGGGGCTGCTCTGTGCAAAATCACTGCACAGGGCAGGTCAGTATAACATGTTTGTTTTTTTGTTTTTAAAAAAAAAACTTGCCTTTAATATCACTTTAATAGTTAACCATACTCTCACCCTAAGACTCCTTTCACACTGGGGTGGTGCGGGTGTCAGCGGTAAAGCGCCGTTAGTTTTAGCAGCGTTTTACTGCTGTTATAGTGGTGCTTTTTGGACGCTAGCGGGGCACTTTTAACCCCCGGCAGCGCCTGTGTTACGGCGCTGCCGAAGCACTTTGCAGGCACTTCGGCAGCGCTGCCCATTCGTGAACGGGCAGAGCGTTTTGGAAACAATGTATACACCGCTCCTGGACCCCCCTAAGGGTGCTGCTTATAGGACTTTTGTTCCCATCCTGCAAGCGCACCGCCCCAGTGTGAAAGCACTTAGGGTTTCACACTGGGGTGGCTTGAGAGGCGCTTTACAGGTGCTTTACAGGCGCTATTAGTGCTAAAATGCCTTAATAGCACCCCAGTGTGAAAGGGTTCTTAATCTACCCCTCCCTCTAATATCAACTTTTGAAATTAACCCCTAACATGATGATTCAGAGAACTGACCCTTAATGCTTAACCTACCCCAACATTTAACCCTTGATAAGCCTCTAAAAAATAACCTTTCCCCTAAATGAAAGCCTAATACACATGTACTGAAATTCGGGATTCCTACTTAATTGGCTGAATTTTGGTATGTGTGTACTGTTGTCTGTTGAATAGAAGCTTTCCTAAAGACCAGCTGTAAAACGGACATGCTAGAAAACCCACATTCAATCAGCACCTGCAGCCAATGTAGATAGGTCCCCCTTGTCAGAATACAATGACACAGCGGGAGAGATCCCTGGATCAACATTGCTTGTGTTGATGCAGGGATATGTCAGTCTTTTTCATTCAGCCTGCTGGTTTTATGAAAAAGAAAAAACTGTGCATGTATACAGTGCTTAACACTTGACCTAAGCATACCATGTAATTTGACAGCTGAACCAGACAGAGCAAATGTTCAGCTTCTGGAATGTGTCTATTTATGGAGCCAAGCTCCAGAAATTTAAGGAAAAAATGGAGTTATACTTACCGGTAACGTCCTTTCCAGTAGTCTTTCAGGACAGCCACAAATAGAGAGATAGGCTCCTCCTCTTCCTCTGGGAAACACTGCACAGCCTTTAAAACCTCTCCTCCCCCTGCCAGACCTCAGTTTTTATACGAGCACCTCCGGTCAGCTGGGGAGACACAAGAACACGTTAGTAATATTAAGCTCAAATTATCAATCACATACTATGTTCCTGGACCAAACAAAACCTTCTTCGGGTGGGTAACCAGGGCTGTCCTGAAAGACTACTGGAAAGGACGTTACCAGTAAGTGTAACTCCATTTTTCCCTATTCGTCTTTCAGGACAGCCACAAATAGAGAGGATAGACGAGCACTTACCAATTAGGGTGGGACCACGGCTTGCAGAACCTTTCGCCCAAAGGCCTGTTCGGCCGCCGACACCAAGTCTACTCTATAGTGCTTGACGAAGGTGGAGTAGCTGGACCAAGTTGCCGCCCTGCAAATTTGTTCTGGCGTCGCTCCAGCACTTTCAGCCTGAGAGGCGGCCACCGCACGAGTAGAATGTGCCTTTATTCCTGTAGGGACATCCTCACCAGACAAGGCATATGCCTGTGCAATGGCTAGTCTAATCCACCTAGCAATTGTGCGCCGGGATGCTTTTTGTCCCTTCCTAGTACCAGAAAATAAAACAAATAAAGAGTCTGACCTCCTAAAACCCTTAGTCAGCTCTAAGTAGTGTAGGATACATCTCCTGACATCTAATGAACTAAACTGTTGCTCCCTTTTACCTGAGGGACTGGGGCAAAAGGAAGGTAGAACCACTTCCTGACTTCTATGAAATTTAGAAGTCACCTTGGGTAGAAAGGCTGGATCGGTCTTAAAAACGACCCGATCCGGAAAAACAACAAAAAAAGGGGGTCTGACGGACAGGGCTTCCAACTCGCTGACCCTCCTAGCAGTAGTCACTGCAACCAAAAAAACTGTCTTTAAGGTTAACTCTCTTAATAGACATTTGTCTAAGGGGTCAAAGGGAGCATCTGTTAAGGCCTGTAAAACTAAAGATAGGTCCCACCTGGGGAAGGGGGGCCCCTGAGGCGGCTTCAGCCTGGTTAACGCCCTAAAGAATCTAACCACCCAGGGATTGTTGGCCAAAGGTCTTTCTAGAAACACACTAAGGGCTGAGACCTGACTCTTAAGTGTACTAACTGAAAGTCCCTTGTCTGCTCCACACTGTAGGAATTCCAAAACAGATGTGGGGTTCTGCACTGAATAGGAAGATTCTAGGCACCATGAGTTAAAACGAAGCCAGATCTTCCTATATATAAAGCGGGTCTCCTTTTTTCTGCAATTAAGAAGGGTGGTAGCTAACCTTTCAGAAAAACCCTTAGATTTCAGCAGGGCCTCCTCAGTAGCCATGCCGCCAGGTTCCATCTGTGAACCTGTGGGCAAAGGACTGGGCCCTGTGAGAGGAGATCCTCTCGTGATGGAAGGAAAATGGGAGGTTCCACGGTCAGCTGTTTGAGAACTGAGAACCAAGCCCTTTTGGGCCAATGTGGTGCCACTAGGATCAGAGAAGTGTTCTCCAGCTGGAACTTCCTTAGGACCGCTGGTAGAAGCACTGGTGGTGGGAAGGCGTAACAAATTCTGAACCGCCAGCTCTGAGACAGAGCATCTACCCCCCTTGCTCCCTCCCCCTTGTTCCGAGAGAAAAAACAAGGGGTTTTTGCGTTTTCTTTGGATGCAAAGAGATCTATTTCCGGAGATCCCCACCTCCTTGTCAAGAGATGGAAGACCTCTGGATTGAGGGCCCACTCGCTCTCTCTTAGTTGACTTCGGCTGAGAAAATCTGCCGTCCCATTCTCTATTCCCCTCAGGAAGACTGCTGATAGCGACAGGGTATTGGACTCGGCCCAACGAAGAATGTCTGTTGTTAGAGCTGACAGAACTACGCTCCTCGTACCGCCTTGTTTGTTCAAATATGCCACGGCCGAGGCATTGTCCGATCTTACTTGGACATGATGCCCCTGGAGCTTCTCTTGAAAGACTCTGAGAGCTAGACCTACCGCCCTCAGTTCCTTCCAATTGGAGGATTTTCCCAATTCCATGCCCTTCCAGACGCCTTGCGCCGGAAGAGACCCTAGATGGGCTCCCCAACCCTTGTCGCTGGCATCCGTAGTTACCACCTGGGGATCCGGAATGTGCCAAAGACGGCCCTGCGACAGATTGGAAATGTTCCTCCACCACCAAAGGGATCTCTTTACCTAGCTTGGGACCCGTACTAATGTGTCTAGACGCTCTAAACTGTGGTCCCAGATTTTTAGCAGGAAAGCCTGAAGGGGCCGAAAATGAAGCCCTGCCCATTGAACAGCCGGGAGGGTGGATGTTAGTAACCCTAGGGTCGACATCAGGGATCTGATCGACACCCGATGACTGCCCTGGAGGGTGGCCACTGCTCTGTCCAGTTTCAGGGCCTTCTCCAATGGGAGAAAGACACTTGAGAGGGTGGAGTCCAGAAGGTACCCTAAATAGGGAATGCTTTGTGAAGGTGTCAGGTTGGACTTCTCCAGGTTCAGCAGCCAGCCTAGCCTTGTTAAGGTCCTTTTTGTCATATCCAAGTCCCTCTATAGTTGTTCTGGGGACGCTGCAAAAAGGAGCAGGTCGTCCAGGTAAGCTATGATGCCTACTCCCTGCAGACGCAGAAAGGCTATAGGTTCCGCCAGGACCTTTGTAAAGACACGGGGCGAGGAGGATAGACCGAATGGCAAGGCTTGAAATTGAAGGTGTATCACCCTTCCTTCCAGATCTATTGCTAATCTTAGGAACTCCTGCGACCCCTCTGCTATGGGTACATGGAGGTACGCATCTTTGAGGTCCAAGGATACCATAAAGCAATTCTGTGGGAGGAGGGCCCTGACCGTAAAGATCGTTTCCATACGGAACTTCTTGTACGTGATGGACCTGTTTAGGGGCTTTAAGTTCAGGATTAGCCTGTACTTCCCTGAGGGTTTCTTCACCACAAAAATGTGTGACCACATTCTGAACCTCTAGCTCGTTTAGGGCTTCTAGTAAAGCTTCTGATTTTTCCCTGTCTCTGGGAAGTTTTGCGACTAGGTATCTCTGGGGGGGAGGGGACGAAAATTCCAGATGGTACCCCCTCCTCACAATCTCCAGGACATACCTGTTTGGGGAGATGGTCTCCCACTGAGGGAGGAAGGCCCCCAGTCTTCCCCCCACCCTGACCTGGGCGTCATTGTTTCTTTGCGGGCTGGTCAGAAGAGCGAAAAATCGCTCCTCTGCCCCTTCCCTTGGGTGTCCAAACCCTCTTCCGACCTTCAGGTTTTGGAACCCCTGTCTGTCTCTGTGATCGAAAAAACTTCCCTGATTTCACTGGAGCTTTTCGTTTCAGGGGAAAATACTTTTTCCTATCAGCCGTGCGGTCTAAGACCGTCTCCAGCCCTGGGCCAAACAGGAGATCTCCTGAAAGGGGTATCCCGCAGAGCTTGGACTTGGAGGCAATGTCCCCCAGCCAAGTCTTGAGCCATAGGGCCCTTCTGGCTGAGTTGGCCAGAGCAGCGGATCTGGCCGACATGCGAATCGATTCCGCCGAGGCGTCCGCAATGTAGGCAATACCCCGCAACATTGCGGGGAAGGAGGATAGGATGGTTTCCTTATCTGTCCCAGCCTCAATGTGCTCCTGTATTTTAGAGAGCCAATGCTCTAAATTACGAGCCACCACCGTAACTGCCAACTCTGGCTTAAGATTCCCCATCACGGAGTCCCAAGTCTTTTTTAACAGAGAATCCATTCTCTTGTCCATGGCATCAGGAAGGGTCCCCATATCTTCAAACGCCAGGTCAGTATTTCTGGAGACCTGGGAGAAGGCTGCATCTAATTTAGGCGCCTTGTTCCAGATGGCCGTGGGATCTTCAGAAAAGGGAAATCTCCTTTTCAGAGATCGAGAAAAAAAGGGTTTCCTTTCGGGGTCCTGCCACTCCTTCTTAATAGAATCAATTAGAAGCTCATGTACAGGGAAGACCTTTGACCTTTGTTCCCCCAGCCCCCTGTACATCTGGTCATGGAGGCTTAAGGTTTTAATGTCAGCCTGAATGCCGAGGGTGGTGTAAATTGCACCTAATAAGTCCTCAACCTCATCGAGAGAGAGCTTATATCTCGAGGGTTTCCTGGACTCCCCGTCCTGGTCATCCTCGTCAGATTCCTCCTGGGACTCAGGATCGACACTCTCTGGGAGAGAGCGTTCCTCCTGGGAAGGGCCTGCCGGCTCAACTGCTATAACTGAAGGATCAGGTGGGGCAGGAGCGAGACCCTGATTTTCTAACTGGGTTGTAACCTGTGTGGGGATAGTGGGAGGCTGCAGCCTTTCAAATAGGGACTTGAAGGAAGCAAAAGTGTAAGACAGTTCTTTTACTGAAGCTGCTAAACTATCTTCTTTCTCTGCATCCCTTTCCCTGACCAAAGACTGTATGCAATCCCTACATATTACTTTAGGCCAGGACTCAGGAAGAGTGTCCCTACAGGAGGCACATTTCTTTTTAGAGCCATGTGTCTTCCCACTAGACTTTTCCAGACTCTTCTGAAAAGACATTTAAAAAAGAGACCCACACATTAGAAAACAAAGGGTTACAACCTTGGGGGAGACTTAGACAAACACCATGCTAGGATCCCCCTTCTTCCCCCCCTCTCAACCACCACAGGGGATAAATGGGGGAAAAAACAATCAAGCCTAAGGTACGGGGGCCCTTCCCCAGGGAACCCTACCTTGGGCTGGCTGGAGGAAGCGTCCTTGGTCGGGCCGTGCTCCGGAGATGCCGCCGACATTGCAGGTGGTTGCGCTGTGTCTCTACTCACCCCGGCGAGTTCCTGACTCCTCCAGCCGAAAAGCCTGGGCCTCTATTAGCGCCGCGACCCGGAACAGGAAGTCGCGGGTCAAAGGGGAGGCCTTCCGCCGTGACGCCGGAAATGACGTCACCCGCCATTCGGCCCGCGATTTTTCGAAAATACATGCGGCCTGAAGAAAAAAACAGGGCCCCTGGAATACCTCCCCGCCGCGGTCCACCTGGACACAATAGAGGACCCCCCATAAGCCGGCTGCCGCGCTCGACACGGATTTGGGATGGCGAGATGTGGCGGTAAGTACCTGCCAAAACCTAGGAGGCCCCTGCTCCCTTTAAGGCATGAATTGCAACCACAGTCCCCTGACTGCTCAGCCTGTTCCTAAACAGTGTCTCCCCACCAGAGGAAACACAATTAACTGATGTCTGGCAGGGGGAGGAGAGGTTTTAAAGGCTGTGCAGTGTTTCCCAGAGGAAGAGGAGGAGCCTATCTCTCTATTTGTGGCTGTCCTGAAAGACGAATAGGGAAAAATACAACCTTGCATTGGACTCCAGGGCTCCGGGCTCTGGGCCCCCACCCCGCACTGCAAGGATTAAAAGCCAATTTTGTCTGGAGCTGCGGTGGCTCAACGCGATTGGCACTGCGCTGACAAGCCGTTTACCTCTGCAGCTAAGGGTTCGGATCCCGGTCTCGGCTGCATGTGAATTGAGTTTGGTGGTCTCAGCCCGGCTCCCGGTGGGTGTGATATGTGAGGTAAGCCTGTGCTTAGTACGCCCACCCCCCTCCCACAAAAACCACCACACTTACACGCACTCGAAATTGGGTTAACATGCACGCACTTTGGCCACGCGGTCTCTAAAAAAGAGAGGCGAAGGACTAACAGGGCTGGCTGAGCGGGCTAGATCCTCATAGGGGAGTCCCTCTGCCCCGTTGGGCTTCAAAGCGGAGCAGGTAGGGCAGGCTGTGTGGGAGGACCCGCCATTGCCACCCGGGGGCATGGAGAAAGATGGCAGATTGCCTCTGGGGGAGGTCTGCCTACTCCCAACTCCTGCAGTCCGGCTCCTCTCTTGAGTACATGCACAAAATACACTTTAAAAAAAAAAATACCTCTATCCTTGCTCTAGCAGGGTCTCTCCAGCACTGGGACTGATGCCCTGCTGGTTGGCTTTATAAAACCCCAAAACCAAAAATGTTGGTATGCTGTGTAAAATCTACATAGAAACATAATGCAATGATTTGCAAAGCTCATAAGCCCTCAATAGAAAACATCAAATTTTAACCACTTCAATACCAGGCAACACAACTTCAATACCCCCTTCCTGCCCAAGCCAATTTTCAGCATCCAGCACTGTCGGAATTTGAACGACAATTGCGTGGTCATGCTACACTGTACCTAAACAAATGTTTTATCATTTTGTTCCCACAAGTAGAGATTTATTTTGGTGGTATTTGATCACCTTTGCGATTTTTATTTTTTGCACAACAAAAAAAAAAAACTGAAAAAAATGCTCTAGCAAAGCGTGGTGACGTACAACATGTACGACGGCATTATAAAGGGGAAGTTCCATTCGGATGATGCCAACCTTTGGGCTGCTTTAGCTGATTTTGTGTTAGTAAAAGATGATTTGCGCTTTTCTGTCTGTTAGAGCGTGATAAATGTGCTTACTCCATTACGAACGCTAGTTTTACCAGAACGAGCGCTCCCATCTCATAACTTGCTTCTAAACATGCGCTGATTTTTCACGTCATTAAAGCCCACACACGATAATTTTTTACAACCTTAAAAACGACAACGTTAAAAATGTCGTGAAAAATTAGAGTATGTTCGGAAAAAAAATTGCCCATTTTTTAGAACACGAAAAATGCCCTGAAGCCCACACACGATCGTTTTTAATGACATTAAAAAAAAAACTTAATTTTTTAGAACCCGAAAAACGGTCGTGTGTATGGGGCATTACACATTACAGCAGAACAATCCTAATTAGCATACGGTATCTATGCCAACAGCATGGCTTCAAACTAGAAGGGTCCTGGTGCTTAACTGGCCTGCTTGCCATCAAGACCTTTCACCAATTGAAAATATTTAGCGCATCCTAAAACAAAAAATATGACAAAGCAGACCCAGGGCTGTGGAGCAGTTATAATCTTATATTAGGCAAGAATGGGACAACATTCCAGCAACTGGTCTGTCCAGTTCCCAGATGTTTATGGAATGTTATGCCGCTTACACACTTTTGGAAATTCCGACAAGAAAAGTCCGATTTGAGCTTTTGGTCAGAAATTCCGACTGTGTGTAGGCTCCAATGGAATTTTTTTGTCAGAATTTCCCCCAAGAAAAATTTAAGAGCTGGTTCTCAACTTTTCCGACGGTAAAAGTTCTTGTTGGAAATTCCGATCGTCTGTATGCAATTCTGATGGAGAAAAATCCTACGCATGCTCAAAAACGCAATGAACTTTATTTTTCTCGGCTCCTCGTAGTGTTGTACTTTACCGCGTTCTTGACGGTCAGAATTTGGTGTGACCGTGTGTATGCAAGACAAGTTTGAGCTAGAATTCTGTCAGAACCTAAGAAATGGGGGAGGATGTGTAGAGGGGGGGAAGAGAGAGACTGTCTTTTTTTTTCTTCTCTTCTTTTTTCTCTCTCTCTCCCTCTCTCTCTCTCTCTGAGGGGAAAAAAAGAATTAAATTATGGGGAGAGGAGGGGGGCGGGGTAAGATGCACATAAATAATGAATGGGACAGGGTAGGAGTGAATGTGAGGGACAAGTGGTGTGGGAAACGGTCACTGAAAACCCCTTAGGGGAACACCATGATAGGTGGAGGGGGGTGGGGGGGGTGAGGGGAGGGGAGGGAGGAGGATGGGGAGGGGAGGAGGGAGGAGAGGGGAGGGGAGGGGAGGGGGGATGGGAAAGAGTATGTCACACAGGAATACATTTCTCACTATTTGCACTAAGACTATAATATAGATAAGGAACAATTTTTTCCTGTTTTTAATGAATTGTTAAAAATTTGTATGAGATAAAAATATAATAAAGAATGAATATTAAAAAAAAACAAGAATTCTGTCAGAAAAAAATCCATGTTTTTCTTGTCAGAATTTTTGATCGTGTGTACGCGGCATTAAAAAAAAAGACAGGATGCTACACTATAATAAACATGGCCCGTCCAAACTTTGTGAGATGTGTTGCTGGCATGAATTTCAAAATTACCCTATTTTGTTCTTAAAATGCAAAATTTTAAAATTTGATATGTTTTCTATTTTCTATTGTGAGTAAATAATGGGTTTATGAGATTTGAAAATCATTGCCTTCTGTTTTTATGTAGATTTAATGCCACGTTACAACTTTTTGGGAATTGGGGCTGTATGCTGCAACAAACATTGGTTGCACTCCTTTCTCCACATTGTCACACAATTAATGTCCCTGTATTGTTTATTATAATGGTGAGGCTCCACCCGCAGACCTGAGCATTGAGCAGAGAAGGAGAGCAGGGGTATACAGTACTTAAAGTGGTAGTAAACTCTGTACTACCACTTTACCGTACAGGTAAGTCTATAATAAGGTATAAAGAATATCTCCTAAACCTGTAAGGTTTAGGAGATATTCCCCCCGCAATGCGCCGCTGACAATGAGCTGCGGAGATCCTCGGCTAAAGGGACGGCGGCAGCCGCCGGACCTTGCCGGACCTTGCCGGAGAGAAGTCTCCCGCGTGCATGCGCGGGAGTGATGACATCGCCGCTCCAGCCAATCACATCGCTGATGACATCTCCCTCGGCGTGGACCAGGTAAGTTCCTCTCACCTCGTTCCAAGGTAAGTATTTCATAATCAGCTAGTATGCGGTGCATACTAGCTGATTATGGCTTTTGTTTTTCAGGTTTAAAAAAAAAAAAATGACAGCGGGTATACAACCGCTTTAAGTAATTCGACCTGTAATTTAACCCCTACACAGCAGCCTAGGGTAAACATTATATTGATAGAATTAATCCTTACATGTATTGCCACATAGCCAAATTACTAAAAAGGAAAACATCGTAAAAACTCAAACGCATTTCTTGCATCTGCACTACCTGTAAAAAATCTGTAAGAAACCAGCTTGATAACACTGACCCTGCTTGCTCAATTTTGGTTTGTTTGTGTGGCTCGATGGATCTCCAATATGATTGGCAACGGGTGGGAATTTGGATTTTGGTTATCCTGGTGGGGTGTACCGTACCCCTTCCACAACTGCGAGGCCAGACACTATGTGATGGTCACCATTTGGAGGTGCCACAACCATGATCTTGTTATCAAGCTGGTTTCTTAAGGATTTCTTACAGGTGGCAATTTCTCCTAAAGAAGTGAAGATTCACAAAACACGTTGAGTTTTTATAATGCCTTCCTTTTTAGTAATTTGACTATGTGGCAATACATGTATGGATTCATTCTATCAATACAGTATCTACCCTTAGGCTGCTTTTTGTGAAATATAACTAACCAGCTTGTTGTTTAAGCTGTGGGATTTTCATGTAATGCTCTATAAATGTATATATTTTTTTATATATATACTACTCAATGTTTTGTATTATTTAAAGGCCCATTGCTATTTGTTTTGGTTTATTTATGTGCAACTAAGGGATAGAGGCATAGCATTTAGGCATTTATTTGTTACATAAGGTGGGAGTTCAGCTTTAACTCAATGGCGTGTTACTAAGGCCAAGTTCAACTGAGTTATTAATCACACCGAAATAAAAATGGCCATTTTCCTTTGTAATCTTTCTGGTCTTAAATCTTAGAAACCAAGAGTTATGACATGTCCAACATTTATGTGGAATCTGATTTATACAAGTACTCCATCCTGCAAGGCCTCCTACTAGAATTCCTTCATTACACATATGCCTTAAATTGATGTAACAAGCAGTGGCTCTTAAAATCTACATTTGTTATTTAGAGAACACAAATTACCTACCGAACACAAAACAACTCCAATGACCCCATGAAAATATTAGTCAAGATGCAGCATAAGAATTAATTCAATCAAGCACTCAAATAATGTAATTCAATTTAATACATCCTACAGATATTTAATTGAATTTATAAGTGTGCATATTTTATTTAATGGACATAAATGAAACTTAAAGTAATAACCTTGCAATATGGTTTTACCAAGTCATTACACATTGAGCTTTATTTAACTAAAGTTGCCAATGATGAATTGCAACAGCAAATGTTATTGTTTTTTCTTGATTCTTGAGCATAGATTGCACCACGACTTGCAAATAAAGGAAATGATTGCAGCTTTTTCTAAAAAACCAGCAACAACATTAAAAGAGAACAAAACAGAGAGAGGGGTGTAGACTGATACAGCTTTTCTAAACATGTAAATATTGTAATAGGCAGAATACATCTTGAGACTGACTACTACATATTGTAAGAATAAAGGGCCAGATCCACAAAGCACTTAAGCCGGCGTTTCACGAGATGCGCGGCGTAAGTCTAAATATGCGCCCGCGTATCTATGCGCCATATCCCCAAAACGATATACGCCTGAAATCTAGAATTTGGATAGACCGGCGCATCGTGCACGCAAAAATGCGCTAGACACACCATTGATTTGCAATATATGCAAATGAGGGAGATACGGCGATCCACAAAAGTACGTTTGTGCGGTGCAGGCTAGGCGCTGTGCGCATCAGCTGCACGTCCGGTCTAAAGTTAGTCCTTATAAAAGCAGGTTTAAATTTGGACAATCCGTCTACATGTCAGCTAAAGCAACACCGTTAGGGACAAGCTGAGCAGCCACACTTGCAGGACAACAATCTGTATGCCAACATGCCAGGGGCATCCTTGCTCATAGCTATACTACTGACTTTAGATGAGCGCAGAAGGAGGAGGGCACAGAGGAGGGCACGGGAGAGGATATACGATACACGCATAGACATCTTTGGCATGAGTGATTCTGAGGTCTATCGCATCTTCAGATTCACCCCTCATGCCATCATGGAATTAACCACAACCCTGCAGGAGGACATCACCAGCCCAACACAACGCTCACATGCAGTGCAGCCACTGGTCAAGGTCCTGGCAACACTCCATTTCCTTGCCAGTGGCTCTTTTCAGCATACAAGTGGAGTGGTGGCTGGGATGGCACAATCATCCATGAGCAGATGTGTGCACCAGGTTATCCCTGCAATTCTCAGATACATGGCCAACCAAATCATCAGACCCACCCAGGGGGACCTGTGGCTGAAGGCAATGACAGATTTCTACAGAATTGCCAGATTCCCACGCACCGTGGGGGCCATTGATTGCACACATGTGGCACTCCAGCCCCCCCGTGCGACAGAGCACATATACCGCAATCGGAAGCAGTGGCATTCCATCAACGTACAGGTAATAGTCGATACCAAATGCCTCATATGGCACATCCGTGCCAAACACCTCGGATCCAGCCATGACAGCTACATATACAATCATAGCCCCATCCCAACAGAATTCGAACAGAACATGTATGGGGACAGCTGGCTGGTTGGTGAGTGACATGGGTGGCAGGCATGACTGTCCCCCCCCATGATGCAGAAATCACAAGGGGCACATGCACAGGGCCGGACTGGGAGTAAAAACCAGCCCTGGAAAAAATGTCATACCAGCCCCATAGCATTATTATACCAGCCCAACAGCATTATTTTCTTGTTCATAAAATGGAAAATCGTGCATTTTAAAGCACAGTTTAACCACTTCAGCCCCGGACCATATTGCTGTCCAAAGACCAGAGCACTTTTTGAGATTCGGCACTGCGTCGCTTTAACTGACAATTGCGCGGTCGTGCGACGTGGCTCCCAAACAAAATTGGCGTCCTTTTTTTCCCACAAATAGAGCTTTCTTTTGGTGGTATTTGATCATCTCTGCGGTTTTTATTTTTTGCGCTATAAACAAAAACAGAGGGACTATTTTGAAAAAAATGCAATATTTTTTACTTTTTTCTATAATAAATATCCCCAAAAATATATATAAAAAAAATATTTTTTCCTCAGTTTAGGCCGATACGTATTCTTCTACATATTTTTCGTAAAAAAAAATCGCAATTAGCGTTTATTGATTGGTTTGCGCAAAAGTTATAGCGTTTACAAAATAGGGGGTAGTTTTATGGCATTTTTATTATTATTTTTTTTTTTACTAGTAATGGCGGCGATCAGCGTTTTTTTTCGGTACTGCGATATTATGGCGGACACTTCGGACACTTTTGACACATTTTTGGGACCATTGGCATTTTTTTAGCGATCAATGCTATAAAAATGCATTGGATTACTATAAAAATGCCATTGGCAGTGAAGGGGTTAACACTAGGGGGCGGGGAAGGGGTTAAGTGTGTTCCTATTTGTGTTCTAACTGTATGGGGGGGGTGGACTTACTAGGGGGAATCACTGATCTTCTGTTCATACATTGTATGAACAGAAAATCAGCGTTTCCCCCGCTGACAGGAACGAGCGCTGTGTGTTTTCACACACAGCTCCCGTTCCCCGCTCTGTAACGCGCGATCGCGTGTGCCCGGCGGCGATCGCGCCCGCGGGGCACACGCACGGGACTCGGGGGCGAGCGGGGGCGCGCGCGCGGGCCGCCGGCGGCGCGCACGCGCCCCCTAGTGGCCGCGAAAGGCGCGACGTAGAGCTACGGGCTCTCGCGCACCCGTGCCGACCTGCCGCCGTATAACTGCGGCGGCTGGTCGGCAAGTGGTTAAGAGTGTATTATTTATAGATAAGACCGATATGAAAGCACATAGGGCTAGGGATATATAACAGCAAATTACAGTTAAAAGTGGTAAAAGTGGAGCAATCTTCAAGGGGGACACCTCACATCAACTCCCCCTTACATCAATGACCCCCCCCCCTCAGACTGGCCTGGCGGTGCTGTCACTGACCACCTCTCAGGTGCACTGTGCAGGGATCAGTCAGTCGGCTCCCGGTTGGTGGCTCTGGTTTTCCTATAGTCTCCTCTCCACAGTCCAGACAAGTCTGACTTCTCTCATGACCCCCATCCCAGCAGTGCTCCCACCTTTGACTCCTCTCCAGACTGCAGACATGATACAAAGCAAGAGATGGTCAGAGGTTTCAGATAGGATACAGGAGATGTCAGAGGCTGTGGACATGGTACAGGAGATGTCAGAGGCTGTTGGCATGGTACAGGAGATGGTCAGAGGCTGTTGGCATGGTACAGGAGATGGTCAGAGGCTGTTGGCATGGTACAGGAGATGGTCAGAGGCATTTGGCATGGTACAGGAGATGGTCAGAGGCTGTTGGCATGTTACAGGAGATGGTCAGAGGCTGCGGACATGGTACAGGAGATGGTCAGAGGCTGCGGACATGGTACAGGAGATGGTCAGAGGCTGCGGACATGGTACAGGAGATGGTCAGAGGCTGCGGACATGGTACAGGAGATGGTCAGAGGCTGCAGGCATGTTACAGGAGATGGTCAGAGGCTGCAGGCATGTTACAGGAGATGGTCAGAGGCTGTGGACATGATACAGGAGATGGTCAGAGGCTGTGGGCATGGTACAGGAGATGGTCAGAGGCTGTGGGCATGGTACAGGAGATGGTCAGAGGCTGTGGGCATGGTACAGGAGATGGTCAGAGGCTGTGGACATGGTACAGGAGATGGTCAGAGGCTGTGGACATGGTACAGGAGATGGTCAGAGGCTGTGGGTATAGTACAGAAGATGTCAGAGGCTGTGGGCATGGTACAGAAGATGTCAAGATGGCAGAGGCTGTGGGCATGATACAGGAGATGTCAGAGGCAGCGGGCATGGTACAGGAGATGCCAGAGGCTTCAGGCATAATAAAGGAGATGTCAGAGGCTGTTGGCATGGTAAGGAGATGCCAGGGGCTGCAGCATGATACAGGAGATGTCAGAGGCTGTGGGCATGGTACAGGAGGTTCCAGGGGCTGCGGGCATGGTACAGGAGGTGCCAGGGGCTGCGGGCATGGTACAGGAGATGGTCAGAGTCTGTGGACATGGTACAGGAGATGGTCAGAGGCTGTGGGTATAGTACAGAAGATGCCAGGGGCTGCGGGCATGGTACAGGAGATGCCAGGGGCTGCAGGCATGGTGCAAGAGATGCCAGGGGCTGCAGGCATGGTACAGGAGGTGCCAGGGGCTGCAGGCATGGTACAGGAGGTGCCAGGGGCTGTGGGCATGGTACAGGAGGTGCCAGGGGCTGCGGGCATGATACAGGTGATGTCAGAGGCTGCGGGCATGGTACAGGAGATGCCAGGGGCTGCGGGCATGGTACAGGAGATGCCAGGGGCTGCGGGCATGGTACAGGAGGTGCCAGGGGCTGCAGGCATGGTACAGGAGGTGCCAGGGGCTGTGGGCATGGTACAGGAGGTGCCAGGGGCTGCGGGCATGGTACAGGAGATGCCAGGGGCTGCAGGCATGGTACAGGAGATGTCAGAGGCTGCGGGCATGGTACAGGAGATGTCAGTGGCTGCGGGCATGGTACAGGAGGTGCCAGGGGCTGCGGGCATGGTACAGGAGGTGCCAGGGGCTGCAGGCATGGTACAGGAGATTTCAGAGGCTGTGGGCATGGTACAGGAGATGCCAGGGGCTGCGGGCATGGTACAGGAGGTGCCAGGGGCTGCGGGCATGGTACAGGAGATGTCAGAGGTTGTGGTCAGCAAACAAGGCCTACTAACCTGTGCTATACATAGGCTGGCAGAGCATGCTGGGGCTTGTAGTGCACCACACTAGGGAAACCCTAGTGGGCTGCTGTGATGGTTGAGGGACTATGGAAGTTAAAACACACTCTCTGTTCAGCCCCATCAATGACTGACCCACTGTGTGCTGCTTTCTTTTCAATCACTAAGAACTTTAAAGTTTCATTAGGAAGCAAGGATTTTAGCTGACCTGGAGAGCTGTGGATCCTCTGTGGACTGTTGCAGCATCCATAGTACAAGCTGGCTATCACTCCACTTCCACTATATACCTGCAGGCTGCTGGAGTTTCTCTTTGGGAAGCATGGAGGAGCTGCCGAGGATTGGAATGTGGGCGGGGACACGGGACACACACACGAGGGGGGTGAGAGGAGAAGATCCTGCTATCTGTATCTTTTTTTCTCTCTGTCCGACGTCCGTGCGAGTAGGAGGGGGGGGGGGCTGTCAGTGCGGGGTCCGAGCAGTGTTGTGACAGAGAACGTAATAGACACTGCTCATGACAGAAGCCAGCAACCCTGAAGCCACATTACTAGCTTCCCCCCCCCCCTCCTCGACAAGATTTTGTCTGCTGTTGGGGGGGGACTTTTCAATCAGCAGCGTGGCCAAAGTTTTCACACTCGCAGCTCGCAGACACACAGCGGGAGATGCCCGCTGAGCGCTGACTCTGTGTGATGTGTAGTGGAGGAGGGAGCGGAGCACTGCGCTGCAGCCACAGCTTAGCCCAAAGCAGCCTCAGGGCAGGCAGCCTGCCGGGAGATTTCCCGGTGTCCCGGTTGGCCAGTCCGGGCGTGCACATGCACTACTAACATCCTCCTGTCTTTTCCCTTCCAGGTGACTCTGCATATGCACTGGGACCCCATCTCATGACTCCTATCCGGAACCCCCAAACCCCAGGAGAGGAAAGATACAATGAAGCACACACACACACCCGTACAGTGGTGGAACGCACCTTTGGCCTCCTGAAGTCACGTTTCCAATGCCTGGATAAGTCTGGGGGTACCCTGTTGTATTCCCCAAACTTTGTATGCCAGATCATCGGTGCATGTTGCATGCTGCACAACTTTGCAGTGAGAAAGGGCCTGGAGATTGACATACATGATGACCTGACCCCGAACCAGACAATCCCCCCCAACCGAGGGTACCCCGTCTTCTGAGGGAAGAGCAGCCAGGAGACAACTCACATTAGGCATCTTTGCACATTAAACAAACACATTAATCATGGCACAATGAGAATGCATGCATGCACACCACTGTGGTCCCTAGATCACACACACCACATCCTCATCACATTGGATTAGCACAAGCCCACCATGCAGGACTTGTGAGCAGCAACGCCATGCCACGGCTCCAATTATGTCACTGTACATTCATACACCATTCACACGGACCTGCGGATCACTTCTCCCTGGTCCTGGGGAACCCTTCTCCACCACAAATGAGGGTGAGACCCCTTTTCCGTCAGGAATGTCACCCCACATTCAAAAATCATTCACAAACAGAAAAAAAATCATAATCCAAAAAAAAAAATGCCCAGCAAAAAAAAAAATGCCCAGCAAAAAAAAAAATGCCCAGCAAAAAAAAAATGCACAGCAAACAAAACACAGAAGAGCCAAAAAAAAACTACCGCCGCCACGGCCCCGGCTCCTCAGGGGAGACTCATGGGGGGGGGGGGTAATCAGGGGAAGGAGGAGCATCCCCTGGTCTCTGCCCACCTGGCGGCCTGCCCTACAAGGCCACGGCAATGCGAGTCAGGCCATCATTTAGGGTTGCCGTATTGGCCTGGATAGCCTGGGTGAGGGCCCGCACATCCTGACCGAGGGCCCGCACATTCTGACCAACGCCTGCTCTGGTAGCCTGCATTTCTTTTTGGCAATTGATCAGAGCCAGGGAGTTGCAGGCCATGTCCCCAACTGAATCCTTTATGGAGGAGAGGCTCTCCTCCATCCGCCCCAAAGTCTGGCTGACCTGTCCCAGATGGCGGGTCTAAAGGGCCTGGTCCCTTCTCAGATTTGCAGGCAGAACCTCGGCCAGCCCCCTGGTTCTATGGGTCACCTTCCTGCCTCCAGATGAGGCTTGTGGCCGGGGAGAAGGGGAGCCCCTTGGGGGGAGCCCTGTTGGGGGAGGAGTGGGAGGGGCTCCCCCTGATGGAGGCCTGGCTGCTGCCAGCCATAGGGGAAGACTCCTCCAAAAGTAACGTGAAGTCATTCCCTGACATGACCTCCTCCTCAAACTCCTCCTCCTCAACCTCAAACTCCTCCTCCTCAACTTACTCAGAGGACTCCGGCCTTGTCTGGGGGTCTTCATCAGACTCTTGTCCCTGGGATGGTGCGGACAGGCCAGATGGCCCAGCACTCTTCTGCACATCTGTGGATGACACAAAACATTCACAGGTTGGAGGATCCACACACTTGCCACATATTCCCTTCCCCCCCACACATGCTACACACCAGATAGAAAAAAAAAATACCTGTCCTCACGGCCTCCTCAATGCAGTCAAAGCCAGGCAGCCCCTCCACTTGCTGCCTGTTGAAGGTCTGGGCCACCGCACGCTCCTCCTCAGTCAGCCTAATGCCGCGTACACACGATCATTTTTTGTGATGAAAAAAAACGACGTTTTCTGTGAAGTAAAAAACAACGTTTTTGAAACGTCACTTTTCAAAGACGATGTTGCATACACACCATCGTTTTTTTCACAAAAAGCGAGGTTACGTTCACCACTCTTTTCCATTGAAGCTCGCTTCATAACTAGCTTCTGGGCATGCACGGGTTGAAAAACGTAATTTTAAACGACGTTTTTGCTACACACGGTGACTTTTTGTGAAACAAAAAACGACGTTTTGAAAAACGACACAAAAAATTCAAGCATGTTGGAATTTTTTTTGTCGACGTTTTGCCCACACACAATCAATTTAAATGACGTTTTAAAAAACAACGTTTTTTTTCATCGCAAAAAACGACCGTGTGTACGCGGCATTACAGTGCATGGTGGGCCCCCTCCAGTGCCCCTGCCATGTGCTGCAATCTTGGCCAGCTTACCACGGACCACATGCCGGAGATCATTGATCTTCTTTTGGATCCCCTGGCGGGTCCGGGTCTCGCCCCCCAACGCATTTACCTCGTCGGCGATGTCCTGCAAAATCTGACTCTTCCTGGCCGGGGGGGTGTTGGCACTCTCCGGGCCATGCAGGAATCGCCCTGATAATTATTTCCTTCTCCCGCAAGGAAAAATTTAATTTTCTCTTCCTCTCACACAACACTCTCCAAATCACTCTCCAAATCACTCTCCAAAACACTCTCCAAAACACTCTCCAAAACACTCTCCAAAACACTCTCCAAAACACTCTCCAAAACACTCTCCAAAACACTCTCCAAAACACTCTCCAAAACACTCTCCAAAACACTCTCCAAAACACTCTCCAAAACACTCTCCAAAACACTCTCCAAAACACTCTCCAAAACACTCTCCAAAACACTCTCCAAAACACTCACCAAAACACTCACCAAAACACTCACCAAAAAGTCACAAAGACACCTCACAAACCAACAAACACTAACAAACAACAGAACAAAAGCACCTTGCTGTAGGAAGGGAAACAAATGGATGTACTTTTGCAATGGAAGGACGTTTCTCTCGGTCTATTTAAGTACTGGGCGTAGCTCACTAAGTTGACCGGACCTAGTTCCAATCTCACTGATTGCGCCGTGCCGAATTCTGAGCATGCGCAGAGAGGTGCTGACCATAGTCTGCGTCATGCGTGCATGTGCAATCCGGCCGGTCCTTCATTTGCATGGGGTCACGGCTCATTTCAATAGAACACGCCCACGTCCTTCCCAATTTGAATTACACCACCTTACACCTCGGAATTTACGTTGCGCCGGCGCAAATTTGTGCGCAAATACTACGAGGATACGATACTCGTGCCTCTAAATTGAGCCGGTCTAACATAAAGGAGATGCGCTACGCCGGTCTAAATATGCGCTAATGTACGTGAATCTGGCCCAAAAAGTCTTCTGCACTAACCAGTCTACAAGGTTCAAAACCTTCTTTGATTCCCATGTTTTTTTGCTACCAGTATTTCTACATTGGTAAGGCAATTAAGATTTCTTTAAAATCCAAACACAGCTAGAAATAGGTACAGGGAAACTTGAGGTTGAGAATTTTTCCAACAGAGACTGCTATCCATTCTCACCAGATCTAAGCAAATGATATCTTAAAGTACACTCACCGGCCACTTTTATTAGAGACACCTTGTTAGTACCAGGTTGGACCCCCCCCCCCAGGTTCAGAACTGCCCTAATTCTTTCTGATATCGATTCAACAAGGTGTTGGAAACATTCTTCAGAGATGTTAGTCTATAAGGTGATCTATTGGATTGAGATCTGGTGACTGCGGAGGTCATTGGAGTACAGTGACCTCATTGTCATGTTCAGGATAACAATTTGAGATGATTTGAGCTTTGTGACATGGTGCATTATCCTGCTGGATGTAGTCATCAGAAGATGGGTACTCTGTAGTCAAAGTAATGCACATGGTCAGCAACAATTCTCAGTTAGGCCGTGGCATTTAAACAATGATCAATTGGTACTAAGGTGGCCAAAGTCTGCCACAAAAATATCCCCCACACCATTACACCACCAGCCTAAACTGTTGATACCAGGCAGGATGGATCCATGCTTTCATGTTGTTTATGCAAAATTCTGACCCTACCATCTGACTGTTGCAGCTGAAATCAAGACTTATCAGACCATACAACGTTTTTTCCAATCTTCTATTGTCCAATTTTGGAGAGCCTGTGCAAATTGTAGCCTTAGTTTCCGTTTCTGAGCTGACAGGAGTGGCACCCGTTGTAGTCTTCTGCTGTTGTAGCCTATCTGCTTCAATTTTTCGATGTGTTGTGCATTCAAAGATGGTATTCTGCATACCTCTGTTGTTACAAGTGGCTATTTGAGTTTCTGTTGCCTTTCTATCATCTTGAACCAGTCTGCCCATTCTGCCCTGACATCAACAAGGCATCTTTGTCCACACAACTGGCGTTCACCAGATATTTTCTCTTTTTCTGACCATTATCTGTAAACCCTAGAGATGGTTGTGTTTGAAAATCCCAGTAAATCAGAAGTTTTTGAGATACTCAGACTAGCCTGCTTGGCACCAACAACCATGCCACTTTTTTTTCAAATATTAATTTTATTTGTGTTTTTCAACAAAGAATACAGAAAATAACATAACAACATAACAACCGTGTCCTCACCAGGCCCCGTCATATACACGTGCGCTCTGCATAGAGATTCACATTCCCACTATCTGTAGCAGCAGTTAGACTGTCGCCCTAGACCTGTGCAGTGACTGGGCACCACCCACAGGTCAACCCTAGACAGTTCCGCTCCAACAACCCAGCCCCTGCTATATCAGCTGGCAGAATCCATCTCTGGACTAGGTGAGGTCATTTCGTAACCGAATGGTTGCATCTCTGATGCCCATTCGGACTCTACGCCCTTAGTAAAGCAAAGAGCAAAAAAGAGAAAAGAAAGAAGGAGAAAGAAATCGTAGTCGAGGGAACCACAGGTAAATAAAAACAGAGCAAAGGAAGTATTAAGAGAAAGAAAGAACCAGTAGTAGGTATGGGGAGAAACAAAGTAGAGGCCGGAACCAAACAAAGTAGATTAACAAGATGAGAGAATAGAATGATTAATTGGAAGGATAAAGACATGGGGAGGGGGAAAGAAAGGAGAGTGGGGAGGGGAGGGGGGGGGGTATATTTGGCGCGGGGGTGATGGATCTAAGAGTTCAATAGGGATTGTCCCTCATCTGAGAATATGTATAAGTTCCACAGCATCCAAGCGTTAGAGTGTTTTTCCTGCATATTCTGGGCCGTAAGCACAAGGTCTTCCAGGTTCTTAATTTCCTCTACTTTACGCAACCACAGCCCAACCGATGGGGGCGTGGTTTGTTTCTAGGTAGCCGGTATGCAGGATTTGGCAGCATTTAACAAATGCCTCACAATGGATTTTTTGTAAGATCGTGCCGGAACCGTGGAAGCGTGAAGCAGGAAGAAAGCTGGGTCTTTTGGGATTGCGTGATCGGTGAATTTTTGTATGGTCGCCTCTACTGTCGTCCAGAAGGGAAGCAGCAGCGGGCATGACCAAAAGACATGGAGTAAAGTTCCCTTATCTTTCAGGCAGCGCCAGCATGTGTCAGGGGTGGTAGGGAAAAATGTATGTAGGAGCTGGGGTGTATAGTACCACCTGGTTAGAATCTTGTAATTAGTTTCTTGGATTCTTGTGCAGATGGACGATTTTAGGGAGAATTGAAGAATGTTCTGCGTCTGGATGTCTGTAAAAGTCTGTCCCAGGTCCTGTCCCCATGCGCTCAAGAACCCCAGGTCCGGTTGTGCCGGCGGGGTATTCAGTAGGGAGTATGTCTTCGAGAGCACCTGAGTAAGCACCCCGTCTTCCCTACAATAGTCTTCATACGTCGTCAGGTCACTGGTAAATTGTCCGGGGTCTGGTAGTGAGTGGATGAAGTGGTGCAGCCTAATCGCCTTCCAGAACGGCAGTTGGAAGCCCCCCGTATCACTCGTTAGGCTGTCGATTGAGGCCCATCGGCCTCCGATCACAAAATGCAGCGCGCAATCTTTACCCATCGCCGCAAGTTCCCCGTAGTCCGATGGGCGCAATCCCGGTGGAAACGCCGGGTTGCCGAGGATAGGGAAAAGTGGAGACGTTTTAGACCTCAGGGTGGCCGCGTCCGCTACCACCGAGCCCACCCGCAGCGTGGCGCCTATGGTGGGATGTTTCTTCATATCTAACGGGAGTTGGTTGTGGCACCACACTGCCCTCCCCAATGGGACTTGGGCCTGGTTTTGTTCTATCTGTGTCCACAGTTTGAGGTGGCCGTGTCTGTTCCAGTCGATGATCCTCCCTAGATGCACTGCCTGATAATAATGTTGAACGTCTGGCAGGGCCAGACCTCCACATTGCTTTGGAAGGGTCAGGTACCGCATGCGCAACCGCGGTTTCCTGTGAGCCCACACAAATTTGGTGAAAAGGGACTGTACTTGTTTAAAGTATGAAGTCGGTAGCCCTATCGGTAGAGCCTGAAACAGAAATTTCGGGAGGATGCACATCTTGAGGAGATTGCATATCCCAAACCAGGAGTGGAGTCCTTTGTTCCACTCCTCGAGCAGTTTTCTGGCTTTAGTCAGCATCGGGGGGAAGTTAAGTTCAAATGTGCGCGTCAAGTCGTTTGGGATACATGTCCCCAGGTAATTGAGATGGCTATCCGACCATTTGAACTTAAACTGAGACATCAAAGGGGCCAGGGTCTTCGGGGTCAGGTTCACTCCCATGGCTGTTGATTTGTCGAAGTTAATTTTTAGATTGGACATCACCCCATATTTTTTGAATTCCTTGACCAGGTTCGGCAGTGACACCACAGGGTTGGTGAGGGAAAATAAAAGGTCGTCCGCGTATGCTGAAATCTTGTGATGGCCTTGCCCTATCCTAATACCCGCTATGTCTGGGTTCTGCCGGATCGTGCCAAGGAACAACCATGCCACTTTTAAAGTCACTTAAATCCCCCTTCCCATTCTGAGCCCTGGTTCACACTGATGCTACTTTGAAATCGTGCTACTTTACTTGAAGTAGCGTGATTTCAAAGTAGCAAGGTCAGCGCGATTTCAGGTGCTACTTGATAGACATTTGTGTGGCTTCATACACAGATGTCTATAGAAATCGCACCTGAAATCTACAAAAGTAGTGCAGGAACTACTTTTGCAAATTGGTGCGGCACCGCAAAATCGGTGTCGCACCGATTGGAACAGTGCCATTGCCGCCAATAGGCTGCGACTTGTGATGCGATTTGATCTATCAAATCGCATGACAAATCGATCCAGTGTGAACCTAGACTGATGCTCATTTTGAAATCCAGCAAGTCGTCTTCACCACCACGCCTAAATGCATACAGTTGCTGCTATGTGATTGGCTGATTAGCAATTTGTGTTACCAAGCAATTGAATAGGTGTACCAAATAAAGTGGCCGGTGAGTGTATATCTAAACCCAAAAACAAAAATGCAATATATTTAAGCTTACCAGTCTTTAGATTGCTGAATTAATTAACTTTTTACAGATTGTTTTCCTTTATTTTAAGCTGATATTCCTGTAAAAAAACACACTTGTTGTCCCTGGGTGGCTACGCTCAATTCTCTATTACCGCTATGGAGAGAGCCATGGTTGCCACCCAGGCTGGACTTCAAGCATATCTGCCTTTGTGTATCTTCACTACATGGGGCTTGGGGAAATTAGAAGCTTTCAATACGTTTAAAGACCAGCAGAATTACGAGGGCTATAAGATACATTTTTAAGAGGTAAACTATGCGATTTAGGTTATAACAGTATTATCTATTAAACTCTGCCAAAATAGTGTTATGTTGGGGATTTTGATATAGAACCACATTAAAAAAAAAAAGAAAACTAATGTAACCCTACATATAGGGACTGGTAAATTGCAATATTTGACATTACTGTTGTTGGATTTAGTTATCCATTAATCCACAAAAGGTTATTCTTAAAATTGGTTATATTGTTTCTTCTCTAAAGGGATCAAAGAAAGTTATTGCAGAAATCCTATTAAACAAGTTAAAGAGAAACTGCATACTGCTCACATAATTTGTAATAAAAACATATTTACCATTCTAAAGCTTCCCTCCAACCACTTTTCTTATTATTTTATATATACTGTGATTCTGTACTTGCCAAATATGCTGCAGAAATCTAATTCTACTGAGTCTGGCTGCAACTATTTTAACTGTGGGCAGCTGAAGCTGCTGCCTGTTAACTTCCTGGATTTACACAGACGCACAGAAGCACACCTCCAGCTACACAGCTCTCATTGGCCTACTTATGACTCACCCCCCGCCTTCCTTGCAAACTCCCACAAGAGTGAGAGAGACCAGACAAGAAAGGAGAATTGGGCTGAATCAGGTATTTACTGGCAGAAAAAAAAAATATGTTTTACTATCCAAAGTTAAAAAAAAACAAGGACAGAGGGTTTAATAGATGGAAAGTTGAAAAAATTACTGAAGATTTGCTTTAACCACTTAATGCCCGCCACATGTATATGTACATCCACAGAATGGCACGTACAGGCAGATGGGCGTACATGTACATCCCTGCCTTCTTGCGGGTCGGGGGTCCGATCGGGACCACTCCCCATGCTACATGCGGCGGGCGTCTTACCTCCGGGAGCGATCCGGGATGAGGGGGCGGCTGTTCGTTTTTGTCCGCCCCCTCGTGATCGCTCCCAGCCAATCCGGCATCCCCCCGCCCTGCACTTCCTCTGCCTGTGTAATGTAAACAATGGCAGAGGAAGTGATGCAGCTCTCCTCTCAGCGTTTTTTTCAATCCGACGAGAGGAGAGAAGACATCACAGTAAGTCGCACCAACACTACACTGACACCAGAACACATAGGCACACTTAACCCCTTCCGATCACCCCCCCAGCCCCCTGTCACAGTGTCACTGATTGCAGTGATCATATATTTACTGATCACTGCATTTAGTGTCAGTGTGACAGTTAGTGTGACAGGCAGTTAGTGTTAGGTCCAGTGTAGCCCCGTACCCCCCTAATAAAGGTTTAACCCCTTGATCACCGCCCTAGTTAACCCTTTCACCCCCTATGTCGAGTGTCACTAAGCGATCGGTTTTCTGATCGCTGTATTAGTGTCACTGTTGCTGCTAGGTAGCTAATTTTTTTTTTTTTTACATTGCGATTTTTTTTTTTTTTACTA
The DNA here is from genome assembly GCA_029574335.1 of Rana kukunoris. Taxonomy (NCBI): domain Eukaryota; kingdom Metazoa; phylum Chordata; class Amphibia; order Anura; family Ranidae; genus Rana; species Rana kukunoris. The sequence goes on along the minus strand of CM056050.1, from coordinate 224,430,746 downwards.
AAGACATGTGGCTAAATACATTTTGGCCTAAATGTTTGACTAAAATTTAGTTTATTCGATTTTTCTAATAAAAAAAGTAAAAAATATTGTTTTTTTTAAAAGAAAATTCGCTCTATTTTTGTTTATAGCGCAAAAAATAAAAATCGCAGAGGCAATCAAATGCCATCAAAAGAAAGCTCAATTTGTGGGAAGAAAAGGACACAAATTTTGTTTGGGAGCCATGTCGCACAACCGCGCAATTGTCTGTTAAAGCAACGCAGTGCCGAATTGTAAAAACGCCTTTGGGCATTTAGCAGCATATTGGTCCAGGGCTTAAGTGGTAAAGGGACACTAAAGGTACATGTTTTTTCACCTTAATGCATCCTATGCATTAAGGTGAAAAAACATCCGATAATTGAGCCCCCCCCAGCGCCCCCATTTTACTTACCTGAGCCCGTTCACCTGTGGCGCTCGCCCCCGACGTCCTCTTCGCCGCTCAGCCTGATTGGCTAGAGTGGATGGATTGAAAGCAGTGCAGCCATTGGCTTGCACTGCTGTCAATCGCATCCAATGATGCAGCGTGCCAGGGGGTGGGCCCGAGCGAAACAGTGAGCAGCTATAGCCGCCGGCTGTATCATGGGAGCGCACCCGCAAGAACTTGCCACCATGCAAACTCGCTTGCATGAAGGTGGAAAGTTCTTGAGGGCAGGACCAGAGACAGCCGTCAAGGGACCCCAGAAGACGTGGATCGGGGCCACTCTGTGCAAAATAAAATAAAGCAGAGCAGCTCGCACAGTGGAGGTAAGTATGACCTGTGTGTTATTTTATTTTATTTTTTAATTCTCTTTAAGTAAAACAGGAATAGACATTTTTGAAAGAATCTGAATCTCCACTCTTTTAGTCATTAAAATAGTAAACATTTAGGGAGGGATGTGTGTGTTGTTAATCTCTCAGAGCAGAAATGTCCTCCCTATTGTAAGGCTGTAACATCCATGCCACATTTGGCATGTCATTTTTTGGGGGTGTCCAGAAACCTTCTTTTTATCTCCCAATTCTTCCATGGGCACTGTGGCGCTGGAAGGTCACCTCTCCCCCTCCCTCTCAGCAATCATCTGGAACATGTCACAGGTTCCAGATGATTGCTCGTCCAATCACAGTGTGCAGTGCAGTTCGTGCATGCGCAGTGCGTGTCTGCCACGAAGAGAAGGGGGAGTGGAGGGGGGCTTCATTTCCCCGCATCAATGGACCCTGGGACAGGTGAGTGTCCAATTATTAAAAGTCAGCAGCTGCAGTATTTGTAGCTACTGACTTTTAATATTTTTATTTTAGTAGGAACTCTGCTTTAAGGTAAAAATAAACTTCTGTTATTAGGATTCTCCCCAGCACCTCCCTATACAATGTACTTACCTGAGCCCCATCTCGATCCAGCACTTTGCCCAAGAACAGCAGATGGAGCCATTGACTTATTCTGCTATCTTTTCAATTCTGGGATGAGGGAGCAGGGGAGGGGAGAAAAGCCATGCTGTCTGTATCTATGGACACACGGCTTGCCATAGGGATAATATCTGAAGAGGAGCCAGGAGTGGACCTCAGAAGTGAAGGATCAAGGCCGCTCTAAGGAAAAACCATTGCATCTAAGTGTTAAAAATAAAAATGAGCTTTAGAATCACTTTAAACAACAAAGACTTCAGTTTTCTTTCATGTAATCCTGGCAGCACCTTTGCTGTATGTATTTTTTTAAATATATTCTAGCAGCTCTGCAGTGGACGAGAAGCCGGCTGTGATAGGGAGCAAATACAAGTATATTTAACAAGTTCTAAAATAATATTCTAACATTTGTCTAGATGAAGAGCCAATGGGGCCACCTGAGATCTGAAAGTTGCCATTATTATTACTGCTTGGAGACATGTGTTGTTTCCCAGTTTCTGAGGCCCCCTTCACCCTGTTTCTGTGTGCTTCTCCCACAGTGCAGTGTGCCCACAGTTTTCATGTGGGTTAGCTGCACTTTGCCATAGGTCCTGTGGTTTTGGTGCGCTTTCAGAAAGCACACCAAAACTCCTGCATCTAGGACTTTTGATGTGCTTTTAGAAAATGCACCAAAACCATGAGACATACCGTAATTGTAAGTATACAACACACCGCAGCTAGCCTGCATGAAACCCCTGGGTACATCACACAGCACCCATGCTGCAGGAGAAGTGCACCGGAGCAATGTGAAAGGGGCCTAGTTGTGCAGCGTGTGAGGTCAGGCAGTTGACGCCAAACCAGTTGAGCTGGATAATTTGAAAGTTATTGTCAAAAAAAAAAAAAAAGGGTCATGAGAAGCAGGAAACTGCCAGGGGGAACACATACTATAAATATATGTTTTAAAAAATACTGTTCAGTAGTAAGAAGGTTTTTCATGTAGCTTAAAGGGCAACATTGAAAAACAATAATTGATTTTTTTTTTTATAAAAACATGCTTGGGGATACTTTAAAGCTGAATGTAAAGTCCCACGTAACCCTTTAAAAGTGTAAAAAATAAACAAAAAAAACATCATGGTCCTCACTTTGAAATGCTTACCAGAACCTTATCCAAACATGCTGTCTGAGTGGCCAGAAAAGAAGGAGGGCAATGAGCAGGTGGTCTCTCTTCCTGGACCACACCAGGCCACATGCCCTTTGACATGACAGGGTACCTTGCAAGGCAGATGGAGGGAAGACAAAGCTTTCTCCCTCTTGCAGGGACCTCACCCCTACTTCAGGTCCCTGAAAGGATGTGGGGGTTAGTGGAGAGGGGACCTTATCAGAATCTGTATGCCCCCTCCCCCCTTATAATAAAAGAGCCTGGGTCCCTTGCTGGTTTGTTTACAAACATATTCACATTCAAATGAGTGAATTGGACAAATAAGGCCATTTGGGTCGGACTTACATTGGACCTAAACCCAAAGCTCATCCTTAAAAGGGTAACTCCACTTTTGTGGGGAACATAAAGAAAAATAATATACTGTAGCGCATATATTTTTTCGACACTAATCATATTGTGATTAAATGTTATTAAAAAAGACATTTCCTTTTCAATCTGCAGCCAACATCATTTTCTGAGAATGCATTGCAATATGGCTACCTGGAGTTGTTCTGTAAACAGAATGTGCACTGACCACTCCCTAGAAACATAATTTCCTGCTTGTGTGATTGGCTCACCAATTTTCCTTGAAGTCTGCCTAAGATACAAGTGAGATTTCAGGCATCCCTGCAACAAAAATTTAATTTTTGGAGAGATATTTTCAATAAGAGCATGCTTAAATGGACGCAGGCCCATCAGATTTCCTCATTATTGCTTTCCAGCTGAACATCTGACAGTTAATTTTGAAACCACTCCAATTAGACCCACTCAGGACAGAGGCACAGACAAACACACAGCGATTTCTTCAGAATAACAAAAAGTAGGAATCTGCAACAAATGTTTGTTCTAATCCTCGCAATGTACATAAGATCACCCAGAGGGGAATGATTTTTTCTCAACAAGCTAAAGTGTCAGGCTCAAGCAATCAGTGGTGGCTGGTGGTATATATTTTTTTTTTTGGGGGGGGGGCAGTCTGTCCTACTCCACCCCCACTGGCAGTCTAGTCCACCACAGCACCCCCCTCCCCTGCGTCTCCACCCTCCTCCTTATAGGCAACCAATAGGATCGCCACTCCTTTCAGCCAATTGGGAAACAGGTCTCATGACACTGATTTTCCTCTTCCTGAGGAGAATCAGTGTGACAATAGCGAATATTTATTTGCTATTGTCACACATCTGCCATTAGTTGGTAAAACTTTCACTATTTGTATTTTCTTCCTGTCATAGAGGCACAATGAGAAGTGAGATTGGGGGAAAGGAAATTTGCCCAAGGCTAGAGTAAATGCCTTCCTAGTTGTCACCGAAACATGCAACTTCATTGGAAGATTTCCCCTCTAGGCCTGTTCTTGGCAACCAAATTTTGAATTTCCTATAACTTTCTTTTCTGATGACAACTGTAAAATTCTAGAATTTGCATCACTTTATGCCGTGGTAACAGTGGTCATTAGGACAAACCGGTAAATCTTCCCAAAGGAACCATAGGCAGTAATAAACACCTGTTTATTAACTTTCAAACACATCTACTCTTCGCTATGCAAACAAAAAATTTGGCGCTTAACAAAATAAAAAATGTACGCTTAAAGTATATCTTAGCCCAAGTACAAAAATATAATGCATGGGTAAGCCCTCCAGCTATTGCGGAACTATAAGTCCCATGAACCATTGCAAGTTGTTGACAGTTACAAGTATGACTCCAAAAGGCAGAGGCATGATGGGACTTGTAGTTCCGCACCACCTGGAGAGCCACAGGTTGAGCTCCCATGATGAATTGCATCACAGCTTTCCTTAGTTGCGGAATTTGGCTTCTTTTTTTAACACTTTTTTCCTACTTTATTTTCACCTAATTATCTTGACAGGAACACGCTTCCTATTTTAGGGTGACAACCTATCGAAGAGTATCTAGTAGGAGCAGGGTTGTCACCCTAGGAAGGGAAAGTGTCAGGACCAAATAACACCTCCCATCTTCATAACATAGCGGGTAGTGTTTTGTAGTCAACAGAAATAGTTGAGAATACTAACTGACAATTGTCAGCAGAGGAAAAGAGCACAGGAAATGATCAGCTCACAAGATATATGGCTGAATGAACAGCTATTAAGCTATATGTTTTAGTAATAAACAGTCTTGCAAATTAAACTATAGCAATAAATGTATATTACAAACCTTCATTTTCAGTACTTTTTGTTTTGTCTAGTATAAGTTGCAAGCAAGATGGGTAAGCTGAAATAAAACAACATTGGTTTTAACAAGAACAGTAAGCTGCTATCTATAATAAATGCTATATAAATGTTTACAGCAGTAATTGATATCCACAGGTATTAAACCTTTATCATTTACCATGCGCTAATTTCTGTCAAAAGTTAGATTCATAAAATAGGTCACATTTTCTACCTTTGAGCATGCCGGCTCAATGCCAGCAAGGGCACATACACTGTATGTGCCCATGCACTTTAATATATTATATAATGAAACATGGGCTTATACCTTTACTAAAAGCAAACCAAAAAAATTTCCAAATATACTGAATTCATGGATCATAAGATGCAGAGAGCTCTGAAGTCTGTTGCTACTGTAAAAACAATAAAACCACAAGCTTACAAGGAAAAAAATATATATATTTAAAGCAGAAGTTTCATTTGCTTATGTTTTACCTTCCCCCTTTCCCTCGTCATCAACATATAAGTTAAAATTTTAAAGAAAATATTTCAGTTCTCCTTACATCTTATTTTAGGACCTGTGAAGTCATTGAATCTATGCATTGCAGGCAGACTATAGCTGGTAGGAGGGGCTGCACATCAGCATTACTATAAAAACCATCAGCCCTGATACAAGCAACTGGCTGTCTCTTTATAGGAGTTATGCAAATATTAAAATGCCTTGATGAGTGGATGTTAAGTCTGGAATAGTTGGTGTATCTAGCAGGGCTGCATTTGCTTACAGACTATTTTAGGACACAAACATGTAATGCTGAACCTCCTTTATTAATATATGTTATCACTGTAGGATATATATTTTGCTATGTAAGCACATCTCATGGTCTGCAAATACCTATTACATATGAGGCCTATAGGATCACATATTTCAGCATCTACAATTTACAGTGCAAGGCTTTACGCATTAGATTAGATTTCCCTCATTCAATTTCTAGGGCCATGTCTAACCAAGACTAAATGTCATGTATTTGGCCTACAAGATGTCACTCTTAACAAAGAACTGTTGATGGGCAGTGTTCTATGGTAATGTATATTTCCTGTCGTGTTACTGAAAACTGTCTTCACTTCCTATCACAACTCTCATCTCTTTTCCACTGGACAGTCCACATGGAGTCAGCTAAGCCGGCACCACATGTTTCCTAGGTCCTGATCCTCCTAAGGCAGCAGTATGATAAAGACTGTTTATCTATATGCCTAGTAGACATTTGTTTGTGTTCATATAATTCTTATATGTTCATTTATTTGTTCATATGCATCTTATATGGCCACCACCTGTTCATCATAATGAAGATCCAAAGTTACAGACAGTCTGGTAATTTAGGATGCAAGGTTTAAGCTGTATGTTGAGCTACATACACACCAGAGGCAAACGTGTAGTGAGAACAGAACACTAAAGCTGGCCATACATTCTACTCCAATGGCTGCGCCCATGGCTGTTAGAATACATTGATCAGCAGTTGCAGCTAATTGTCTTTAGCCGTAAATTTAGAAGCAATTTACAACATGGCTCTTTGTCAGTCAAATGATGAATGTTGTGAGCAGGAATGCTTATGCACTGAACACAATTTGCCAGGTCTCTGCTGAACCAATAAAAATGAAATCTTTTTTTTTTCTCTCCACAACTCTACTTGTAAAATATATTTTCATAAATGTCTAGCTCTTCCTCACAACTTTAAAACAAAATAGCAGTTGTGTGGCTATCCATTGTAGATATGGAAAAGTTCATGGGGTACACTCATGCCCTGTACACAGGGGAAAAGGTCTGATGGATTTTTTCATCAGATATCGGATGAAGCTGACTTTCATCAGTCTTGCCTACACACCATCAGTTAAAAAAACGATCATGTCAGAACGCAGTGACGTGCTGAGAAAAATTAAGATCAATGCTTCCGAACATGCGCCGACTTGATTCTGAGCATGCGTTGATTTTTAAACGATGAATTTCCCCACAGAAGATCGTTTTTTTTCTATCGTTTTTTTAACCATCAGATAATTTTAAAACAGGTTCTATGTTTTTTCACCGATGGAAAAAAAAAACGATGGGGCCCACACACGATCGGTTCATCTGATAAAAACGGTCCATCTGACTGTTTTCATCAGATGAACCGATCGTGTATACGCAGCATCAGACATATGTGAAGGTTATGTATACCCCAGGTTAGGAACCACTGGAGTCTTGTATTGTACTTTTAGGTTTTATGTTTGAAATTGTTCAACAAATATATGAAAAGTTGTTGATAGAATAGTTTATTTATGACCTATTATTGTTTTATTACCTTAGTTAAGGCACAGCAAATAGTCAACAAAGTCCTAGTATGCACTGATGTCTTCCAAAAAATAGGACAATGTTCTCTTATGTGAACTCTTTCATCCACTGCTAAACACAGACCCAGACAACCCTAAGGCTGGGTTCACACTATTGCAAATTGAATGCGGCTTTCCCTGCATCAAATTCACAAAGCAGGAGATTGTGACCGACTCTCTATGGAGGCGGTTCACACATCTCCGCAACGGCTCTGAAGCAAATTGCACAGGAGCGCAGTGCATCTTTTGATTCATTTCAGGTCCAAATTCAGCCCAAAATTTGGGCTGAAATCGTACCTGAAACTGTGAATGGAGACGCACCGGACTCCTGCTGTGAGCCACTGCATTCTCAAGTGTGAACCCAGCCTAACTGAAGAGTCAGAGCCTCATGACTACAACACATTCTGGCATCACTAGGTATTTAACATCTTATCCTACATTAAAAAGATAATTTATTGGATTTACTTTTTTCTTCAGATGCATATCTGCGTGGTCGACTTTTCAGAAGTAAATTGGTGGCATCTTCCTTGTGGACTTCTAATGATTTACCTGTCTGTTAATGGTAAACACAAAATTATGCTGAGAAATAAAAAATACAAATGGTTTTATATTGATATACTGTAAGCAACACTGCAAGCATAGAATGGTCCTGTGCCAACTGGAGAGCTTGAATGAAATTGTAGACTACAGCCATTACACGTGCATTGCAGCACACCTCAATATGCGGAAAATGCATTGCTGTGCATTGTGATCAGCTTCATAAAAAAAAAAAAAAAAAATCAATGTGCGAACACCAGGTGAGGAATGGGGGAATTTGTTCATGTGACAGGTTCAGTGGGCAGTTCCCAAGCTTGGGACCCACAGACCTGTACCAGCCATTGCACCTGGAGAGATACCAACCGCAAAGTAACCCAGTGTTTACCCACTGTAAGACACCCAGATATACAGGGAAAGCAGGATTACCTCGATTTGCATTAAATAAGTAGGACCACATACTAACCTGGACTCATGATCCCAAAGAGTGGTAACGTATGGCTTATGCTGACACTACCTGTACTCTTCATATATCTGAAAATAAGTATGTCCAGCCAATGCGCTAGGATTTTGGCACAGAGGGACTTTATCCAAGGCTATATTCCTTATATAGGTTTGCTTTGGAGGTGATGCTATGAACTTTGTGAGGCGTCTTTTTTTTGGACCAAAGGTCCTCACTATTTTGAATGATTCACAGCCCCATCACAAGAGTACAATCCAGTCATCATCCCTGGCCCTCTCATTCCCTTCTTCCTTCCCTAGGGCTCGAGCCTCCAAGGGGATTGGCACAAGCTTGTTTCATACACAGCAGTACTGTCACATTGGTATTATTCGGGAGGAGCAAACCTGTCCCAAATAACCAGGCCTCCGGATGGTTTTTGTATTATTTGTTAAATGTTTTTATGTAATGGATGTCCTACATGTGTGTGATACTGTTTGGCTTGTCTATTGTGGTTAGCCAAACTGGATATAAGCAGCCCTATATTAACATATATATATATCCACAAAGCATGTTTTAAGTAACTAATAAAGACTTTATACTTTATCTAACAGTAATATAGTTCTGTTATTTCCAAAAGCCCTTTTTCTTCTCCCCCTCTGTTTGAGACATTTTTTCTATGTGCTATTTAGGTATAATTAACAGGTATAACTTTAGATAAACATGGTCTCTTCAAGCCTCTATTACTAGTCCTGTAACAGTTCAGACACTGGGTGGTAGGATGGGGTATACAAATTGCTACAGATACTTTTAACTGCTCTTTATCCATAGAACTATGCATACCTCCCCAACTTTTTGAGATGGGAATGAGGGACACCTATCAGCAAAAGTATGCAGGCATAAGACACACCCCTTGCTATGCCCCCTTAAATGAGAATTGTACAGAAAAACACGATTGGTTAAACTTACAAGTGATTTTTTTTACCACAATAATTCCTTTATATTAGCTTTTGTAATTTTCAAATGCAACCATTTAGAAATCAGATGAAAGGTTTTTGAAAAATAAAAAGTGCATATTATATAAAACTATATAGATCAAAATGAGGGACAAATGAGGAGGAATAAGGGACTGAGGGACATTGCTTCAAATCAGGCACAGTCCCTCAAAATCAGGGACAGTTGGGAGCTATAACTATGTTGTATACCCCACTTGATGATTGCTGTTGATGAAACTTACCTCCTTCTTTTCTCTCCATGAGAGGTATGTCTCATCGCTTGCTCCTTTACTTTTGTCATCCATCAGCATAGTAGGAGGAAGCAGAATGTCAGGTTTCCTGTATGATGTCAGCTCAGCTCGCAGGGTTTTAAGCTCAGTTTTTAAAGCAAACACATTATAAAGGAGTACAGCAGTAAGACCTGTGAACATGAGGATGATGAAAGGTAGGAATGCCATCAATAAAATGCCTTTTGGGTAGATGTAATGGTAGTAAAAATAAATCCTTTTTCTTTTAATAGCAGAAGGAAAGTAATCCTTTGTCATCATTTTTGATTTCATTTTGTAGTTTCTTCAAAGAATGAGTACACTATGCTTCAGTAGTTATGCCAGTAATCTTAAAAAGAGAGCATACCGATAGTATTTCCAATATCACCCAGCTCAGTGCAAAGTTCAGAACTCAGAAGTCGAGATGTGTTTCATTTAAATGTTCAGTACATTTTATCATAATCTGCTTTTTATATGGTTGGTTTCTTGCATTCACTTTCTATCCAATCATTCTTTGTAATCTATGTACAGTTAGCTAATACTCTGTCAGCCACACTCATGACTTCTTCTTTTTAGGAAGGAAGTAAAGTTTGTTAATAGAACAAGTTTATGCATGCCATGCATAGACTGTTCTATTACTTTTGTTTAGTCATTTGTGGACCTATAATAAAGCAATAAGAGCTCCTGGCACCTATGCTGTCCAACTTGTGTAAAAATAGGATTTTTATAACAGCTTACCTGTAAAATCCTTTTCTTGGAGTACATCACGGGACACAGAGAAGCATAGTAATTACTATGTGGGTTATAGAGTACCTTCAGGTGATGGACACTGGCACGCCCTTAAGGCAGGAAGTTCCCTCCCCTATATAACCCCTCCCATACCGGGAGTACCTCAGTTTTGTAGCAAGCAATAAGTGTCCCAAATTCCCCAATTAGAGGGGCGGGAGCTCTGTGTCCCGTGATGTACTCCAAGAAAAGGATTTTACAGGTAAGCTGTTATAAAAATCCTATTTTCTTTATCGTACATCACGGGACACAGAGAAGCATATTATTACTATGTGGGACGTCCCAAAGCAATGCTAATGAGGGGAGGGAGACCCCAAAAAATATTAAGCCGGGCGCCATCAGACATGAGGAATCAAACTGCAGCCTGCAGCACACTGCGCCCAAAGACGCTTTCCTCATTTTTCCTTATGTCCAATTGGTAAAACTTTGTGAAAGTATGGACAGACGACCACGTCGCGGCCTTGCAGACCTGAGCCATGGAGGCTTGATGATGCACTGCCCAGGAAGTACCCACCGCTCTAGTGGAATGTGCTTTAACCTTAAACGGGGGAACCTTACCCCTCAAGCCATAGGCTTGAGTAATGACCTGTCTAATCCATTTGGAGATAGTGGATTTTGATGCTGCCTGTCCACATCTGGGACCTTCTGGCAGGATAAACAAAATGTCCGTCTTCCGGACCTGAGCAGTAGCTCTAAGGTAGATCTTAACTGCCCTACGCACGTCTAGCGTGTGCAAAGACTTCTCCCTTGCAGAACTAGGTTCTGAGAAAAAAGAAGGGAGAACTAGATCCTGATTCAGATGAAAGTTAGAAACAACTTTCGGAAGGAACGCCGGGTGAGGCCGTAGGACCACTCTGTCCTTATGGAAAATAAGGTATGGTTCCCTACATGATAAGGCCGCCAACTCCGATACCCTCCTAGCAGAGGTTATGGCTGTCAAAAAAACCACCTTCCTGGTTAGAAGGACCAATGGAATGTGAGCCAAAGGCTCAAAAGGTTGCTTCTGCAAGGCAGGAAGAACCAGATTCAGATCCCATGGACACAAGGGGGTTTTGACTGGAGGATTAACCCGGATCACACCCTGTAAAAAGGTTTTGACCAGAGAATGTGTAGCTAGTGGCCTTTGAAACAATATTGACAAGGCCGAGATCTGGCCCTTAATGGTGCTTAGAGCCAACTTCATGTCTGCCCCCATCTGCAGAAAATCTAGAATTCTGCCATTGAGATACCTCCGGGGTGCCACCCTCTGGTTTCGCACCAGGCCACATAAGATTTCCAAACTCTGTAATAAATAAGCCGGGAAGCTGGCTTTCTGGCATTAATTAAAGTAGACACTACTGACTTAGAGAGACCCCTCCTTTTTAGGATATGGGACTCAACAGCCAGACCGTTAAATTCAGAGACGGTAAGGAAGGGTGGAATACCGGCCCCTGAGACAGTAGGTCTGGACGAAGCGGAAGGGTCCATGGACGCCCCACGGACATCCTTATGACCTCTGAGTACCAGGCCCTTCTGGGCCAAGCCGGAGCGACCAGAATCACGGGTTTCTCTTCCGACCTTATCCTGCGAAGGAGGCGGGGTACTAATTGCAGTGGAGGAAACGCATACATCAGGGAGAATTGGTCCCATGGAAACACCAGCGCATCCGTGCCGCAAGCGAGTGGATCCCTTGTCCGGGACAGAAAGCTGTTCACCCTCGCATTGAACCTCGATGCAAAGAGGTCCACATCTGGTGTTCCCCACCTCTGACAAATGGCCTGGAAGATGTCGGGGTGAAGAGTCCACTCCCCTGGGAGCAACTGTTGGCGGCTTAGGTAGTCTGCCTGCCAATTGTCTATCCCCGGAATAAAAACCGCAGATATGCAGGGGACATATTTCTCCGCCCAGGTCAGAATTTGATTCACCTCTCTTTGGGCTGCACGACTCCTTGTGCCCCCCTGGTGATTTATGTAGGCCACAGCCGTGGCATTGTCGGACTGAATTCTGACTGGGAGACCCCTCAACTTGTCTGTCCAAGCTGATAGGGCTAGAAGGACTGCCCGAATCTCTAGCAGATTGATAGGTAATGACCTTTCGGGGATTGACCACCTTCCCTGGAGAGACAGGCCCTCCAGGACTGCACCCCAGCCCAGAAGACTGGCATCTGTGGTCACAACCTGCCAAGAGATGGGAACAAAGGACTTCCCTCTTAGTAAGTTCTGGGGAACCAGCCACCAACAAAGGCTCTGCCGAACTGTCCGGGAGAGGGACAAAGGGAGGTCTAAGGCCTGAACCTTTTTGTTCCAGGCAGACAAGATGGCGTGTTGAAGTCCCCTTGAGTGGAACTGAGCGAATGGGACGGCCTCGAAAGAGGCTACCATCTTCCCCAGTAGCCGCATACAAAGGCGAATAGAGGACAGACGCCTTGACTTGACTAGCTGAACTAGTTCCCTTAAAGCATCGATCTATCTCTGGGGAAGAAAAATCTTTCTTTGGTCTGTGTCTATGAGTAGACCCAAATACTCAAGCCTTTGCACCGGCACTAAGGCCGACTTGTTTAGGTTGAGAACCCAACCCATGGATTCTAGGAATTCTACGGTTCTGTGCACTGCTGAGTTTAGACCGGCAACTGAACGGTCTACCAACAACAGATCGTCTAGGTAGGCTATTATAGAGATGCCTTGAGACCTTAGATCGGCTAAGAGTGGGGCCAGTACTTTCGTGAATACACGAGGTGCGGTGGCCAGACCAAAAGGCAAGTCCACGAACTGAAAGTGGCGCTGATTTACCGTGAAGCGCAACAGCTTCTGATGGTTGAGGAAGATGGGAATGTGTAAGTATGCGTCCTTTATATCGATGGACGCCAAAAGCTCTCCTCCTTGTAAGGAGGCAACCACCGACCGGATTGATTCCATCCGGAAAGACTGGACCTTTAGGAACTTGTTTAAGGCCTTGAGGTCCAGAATGGGCCTTACATCTCCGTTTAGTTTGGAGACGGTAAAAAGATTTGAATAAAACCCCAAACCTTGTTCTTCCGGTGGCAGTTCCTCGATTACCCCTTGGGATAATAGATGATCCAAGGCCAATGCCAGGGACCTTCTTTTTCCCGGATCTTTCGGGACGCTTGAGGCCAAGAAGCGAGGTGGAGGAAACTCGCTCAACTCCAGCTTGTAGCCCTCGGAAACCGTAGTGAGAACCCAATTGTCTTGGATCCTCCCTTGCCAAGCCTCCGCAAACAGCTGAAGTCTTCCCCCCACCCTGCTGAGTGGGGGTGAACCTTCATAATGCTGACTTAGAGGCCGGCTTGGACGGTTTACGGCCCCAAGGCTTTTTGGAAGCCTGAGGCTGGCCCTGCGGTTTCCCACCCGCATTAAACCGACCGGGAGGCCGTCGGAACTGCCTGGTAGCGGAAGCACTAGGGATCGGAGAGGAGGATTTTTTAAAGGAGGGAGGACCCTTAAACCTTTTCTTCACTGGTAGCAGTGTGCTCTTGCCACTGGAAATTTTCTGAATGTATGCATCCAGATCTTCCCCAAATAAACGCTCTCCATGAAAGGGAAACCCTGCCAGTAACTTTTTACACAGGGTTTCAGCCGACCAGTTCTCTGCTTGCAGCAAGACGTGCTCTCTCCCCTATCTGTGCTGTTCTCACGTTCAGGTGTCTACTGCTGGACGTGTCAGCTCTCTCTCTCTCCTAGGGCTAGAACCAGGAGATAGCAGCTACAGGCGCACGCTCCTAGGAGTAGGACGTGTGGCCCATATCTCCTGGACAGGTAGGGATTTTACCAGCTCCCCGCTCCTGCTCCAGCCCCAGCTCCATCCACCTGGCTCCCCCCGGCGTCCTCCTTTACCCCTGATCCAGGGAACCAGCAGGTAAGCCAATTACACTGTGAATGCAGGCGACTGTCCTCAGGACTAGCCACTGCAGCTGACCCAAAATCTCGGCTCTCCCCCTCTCCAGACCTACCTTCCTATACCCCCACATTACCACCTCTACCATCCCCACTTAAGCCGCCTATTGGCCACATACCTCCCGCAATTCCCGTCGTTTCGGGCGTTTTTCCGCACCTCCGCGCCGGCCTGGGTTCAATCGCGGCAGCCGCGATCTAGGAAAGGCCGCGGCTTCAACCGCGGCCTAGCGGCGCGCCGCTTCTCACCCCCTGCAACTGTCACAAAAATGACCAATTCAACCCAGAAACCCTCTCATACCTCTGGGAAGGTCCTTCAACTCCCCGACCATCGATCCAGGCCCCCCTCTGTAGCACCGATCTACCCTGGCTGGGAGTTCCACCAGCCTGGATCCTGCTACCTGATCAGCAGCTATTTTGCTACACCCAGCCACACTCTCCCCATTCTTAAACACCAGTACTTCTTGATCCAGGGTTTACCCGATCGCCTCTTTAGGGGTCAGGAAGGAATTTTTTTCCCTGCCGTGCATATTGGCTTAGCACGGTTAGGTTTTTTTTGCCTTCCTCTGGACCAACCCAGGATAGAGGATTCAGTTAATCCTTGATTATCCTTCCACCACCCCCCCCCCCGGTGTTTGGCAACCATGGTTAAACTGCAATACTCGGCAGAGACTATTTGGGACCTGAGGCGATTTGCCGCAATACTACCAGCCATCACCAAAAAAGCCCTGCGAAATGAGCGACTTCTGAGAATCGATCGACGATCGACTATCAAAGATCTCAGCCGTTTGCCCCAGCCCCAGCCTAAGCACATATCATGTGCTCTGATCAACACAAGATCGGCAGTAAAACACCGACTTGAAATCCACGATTTCATCCTACAATACGATTTAGACTGTCTCTTTATTACAGAGAGCTGGCTCACAGCCGACTGTAACACCATTCTAGGTGAATTGGTGCCAGAAAACTATCGTATTATAACGGAAAACAGAATAGGGCAAAGAGGCGGAGGACTGGCGGTGATCCATAAGACTCATCTTGCGATCACTAAACCAGTCCTTCAAAACCCTCTTCCATTCATGGAAACCCTTACTCTACAACTGCAAGTAAACTCCCAGGAGACCGTCTGGATTTTACTCTGCTATAGACCACCCGGCCCAAAATCGCAGCTGCTCCCATCTTTGACGGACTTTATCTCCACCTATACCCTTAACAGCAAACACCTTTTGCTGCTCCCATCTTTGACGGACTTTATCTCCACCTATACCCTTAACAGCAAACACCTTTTGCTGCTCGGGGATTTCAACTTCTGGGCCAACTCCCCGCAAGACCCCATTGCCGACGCCTGCATCGACCACCTGGAAGGATTAGGGCTACAACAACTAGTATGTGGGCCCACACATGCCTCAGGTCACACGCTTGATCTTATTTTCAGACAAGATCTGGAAATAAAAATCTTGGAAAATGAACCGTTGCCATGGACAGATCACCATGCAATTAAATTCATTATTTCCGATTTTCCCCCCTTAACAAAAAAACTCAAATCCAGTGACACCACACTGGACCAGATGTCAGAAGAAGCTCCACTCGGAACTCTTCAAAGCCACGTTAAGGGAAAAAATAAAACCAATTCAGCCGCATCAAATGGCTGAAGAAACACTGGAGGCCATAAATACAGCCCTATTACAGTCAGCTGACTTAATAGCGCCGAAACGCAAAACCCACATCCGGAAAAATAACTCCAGCTGGTTCAACAGCCAGCTGGCGTTACTGAAGCAAGAGCGCAGAAGGGAGGAAGCAGCCTGGAAAAGACGCTCCTCAGATGAAAACCTTTCCATCTACAAAGCAAGTACCAAAAAATACCACAAAGAAATCTACAAAGCCAAGAAAAAATATTTTTCTGAGGCTATCAACAGCGCCCTCAACCGCCCCCGCGAACTTTTCAAGTTGGTCACTCAGACCATGAAACCAGGATGTCTTGAAGCCCCCAATTCAGACACTCAAGAATTTTGCAGTGAATTATCGGATTACTTCATTAATAAAATTGAGGGGATCCGGCAAAGCATTCAGCAAAACAATTCCCCCTGTAGTCCCCCCCGTAAATATCTACACAACGCCTGCAGTAATTCACCACAACCAGGTAAGTTCAAGCTGGAACCCATTTCTATTGATGCCACAAAAAATACCATCGGGGCTTTGCATAACAGCACAGCGCCTAATGATATCATCCCTACTAAACTGCTGAAGGAGTGTGCTGACATTCTGGCACCTTCCATCACGCAGCTTATTAACCAATCTTTCAGGGAGGGCATAGTGCCCTCTAAGTTGAAGGAGGGCATCATTCGACCCATATTGAAGAAACCCACCCTGGACCCTAAGGATCCACACCACCGCCGTCCCATAACAGGCTTAAACGCTCTCTCCAAGGTCATGGAGAAAGCAGTGGTGCAACAGCTGCAACAGCATCTAGATACCCACAACCTATTGGATCCATTTCAATCAGGATTCCGGCCCGGACATGGGACGGAAACAGCATTGCTCAAGATATGGGACGACGTTCTCGAGGCCGCAGATGAAGGAGAATCTTGTCTCCTGGTTCTGTTGGACCTAAGCGCAGCCTTCGACACAGTTGACCATAAGCTTCTACTGACAAGGCTAGCGGAAGTAGCCAAAGTCGCAGAAGGCGATTTATCTTGGTTCTCCTCTTTTTTGGAAAACCGATCTCAAATAGTGAAGTTAGGACCTTTCACTTCTGAGAAACGCACAGTATCGTGCGGAGTCCCTCAAGGATCCCCCCTGTCGCTGGTGTTATTCAACATCTATCTCCGTCCTCTTTTTGATATCATCAGCAGCCAAAAACTGCTCTATCATTCATATGCAGACGACACGCAACTATATTTTCGCATTTGCAATAAAAAGGATCATCACCTCAATCTAGAGACATGCCTCTCTTTGATAGAGGACTGGATGACAAAGAGTTATCTTAAACTCAACGGAGCGAAAACAGAACTTCTCCTGTTTCACGCCAAGCGTAAGAATCAACCTGCTACAACATGGACCCCCCCGCCCATTCTGGGCAAAATCATCTCCCCTAGCGCCAAAGTCAAAAGTCATGGGGTCATCTTCGACTCCTACATGACAATGGACGCACAAATAGGGTCAGTAGTCAGCGGATCTCACCATCTGCTGCGCCTACTACGCAGACTTACTCCCTTCATCCCCAAAGAAGACATAGCGGTCGTGGTGGGAACAATTGTAAACTCCAGACTGGACTATGCCAATGCCCTTTACCTCGGACTCCCCAAGTACCAAATCGCTCGTCTTCAAGTCGTTCAAAACACGGCCGCTAGACTTGTGACTGGGAAAAAACCTTCGGAATCAATCTCGCCTTCACTGAGATCCCTTCACTGGTTACCAGTAAAAGACAGAATCACTTTTAAAGCACTCTGTCTAACGCATAGATGTGTCCATGGGAATGCCCCCCATTATCTATGCGAAAAAATAAAAGCTCACAATCCCAATCGCGTTCTGCGATCCACCAATCAAAACCTGCTCCAGATACCGAAAGCCAACTACAGGGCCAAAGGAGATAGAAGATTTGCGGTCCAAGGTCCCAGACTATGGAACGCTTTACCAACCAGCATTCGGTTGGAGGAGAACCACCTAGCTTTCAGGAGAAAGATCAAGACGCATCTCTTTTGATACCAAAGGAGACTGGAACAACAAGCGCCAAGAGGCGATTAAGTTCGTATGTGTCGCGCTATATAAGTTTTCATTCATTTATTCATTCATTTAACCAGAGTAATCTGCGCATATGAACCAAAGAGAGAGTGAGACGGGAGGACTGTTGTATAGAGTCCTTGATAGCATCTATGGCAAAGCATAATGCCTTAGGAAAGTCAGCCAATTCCTGAGCCTGTTGAGCTGGGATATCCTTCAAGACCCCTTTCAATTGGTCTTTTAAGGCTTGGCAAACACCAATAGCTGCAATAGCAGGCTGGACTACCCCTCTAGCTGTAGAAAACGAAGTCTTTAACAGCGTCTCTAATCTCTTGTCTGTCGGGTCTTTAAATACCTGAACGTTGTCCACTGGACAGGTCAAGGTTTTGTTTACGCAGGACACGGCTGCGTCCACTGTGGGGATACCCCACTTTTTAGTGAATTGTTCCCCCATTGGGTATAAAACCGAAAACTTCTTAGGAGGAAGAAAAAATCTATCTGGATGTTCCCAATCCTTATAGATAAGTCCTTCCAGTAGGGGATGAACCGGGAAGGAAAAGTTAGCTTGAGGAGCTTTTAAAGAGCCTAAAGAAGAGACTGAACTTGATGCTGGCTCTAAAAGGGGCAACTTGAAGGCCGAACGCACCATCTCCGTGAGGGACTGGACCCACAATTTCTCGGACTGAGACGCCGAAAATGGTTCCCCCAGGGTGGAATCCTCAGAGTCCGAGACCTCTGAATGACCCTCTGCCTGGTCCCCAGAGGGTAAATCAACCTCTTCTGAGGATAGTTGTTCCGTGCTGAGGAACTCTGCAGAGGGAGAGGGAGACCTTGTGCGTTTTTCTCTTGAGAGAGAGGATGCAATCAAGGTCGCTAATCTCTGCTCCAGACCACCCATGGCTGAGGCCAAAGCCTCCTGTGTCACAAAAACTGGAGCAGGTGGGACAAGGGCAGATGAGGCACCTGACAGCCCTGATGGTTCACCCTGGGCCTCCTCCAACTTATTAGGAGAGGAACTAGCCGCAGGAGCATGCCCGAGATCCTCTGAGCCTGATGGCGATCCCTTAGATCTCTTTGTACTTCTAGCCCCTGAGCCTTTAGCCATAATAAAGCTGAGTTACTCACAACAGGTGCAACTACTTGCGGACCTATAGACCAGCACTGACGCTGCTATTTGATGGTCGGCAAGGTGCAGAGCCCACTATGCGCCTTAAGCAAGTGTCACCGTCCAACAACCAGCACTAATACTGAAAGTTTGTGCATAAGTACTCTCTGTGTCCACCGTCAGCCAGGATGGGTGAAGTGGACTTGAGCATTTATGGACTAGATGCAAGTCACCTGACCTGCTCTGTCCTGTAATCTCAAGTCTCATAGAGAACAGCTGAGATGAACCCCTTGCGCGCATGCGCACCCACGCGCCGCTGCCTGAGCGTGCATCACGAGGCTGCGCGCGCACACGTAGACGCACGCGCGCACATGTTGCCGCACGCGTCTCTACAGCCCCATGCACGTCGCGAACACGCGTGCGCACCGATGCAGCCAATAAATTTGTGTGATTGCGCGCGCGCGTGCGCTTATGACACATACTATGTGGCGCGCGCACGAGACGCAGGCGCGCCTGTGCACGAGGTTGGAGCCACCACAGCTACCATGTGAGGACCAGGTAAGACAAACTGTGGCCAAAACTTTTGGACAACCTTACTCTGCTAAACCTGCACAGGAGGGGCTAATTGACTGAGCATAGACACCCCTCCTCCCACAGCACTCAGGACAATGTTTTTAGAGAGGCACAGACAGATAGCTTAGGCAAGCATAATGGCTCAAAAAAAGAAGGATACTTTCAGGACCAAGTCCTAAAGCACCTTCACTTACCTGATCCAACGCTGCAGGACTCTGCACACACAGAGCCCAATCTTCGCCCATCACGGAGAGCAAAGTCTGCAGACCTTCAGGGACCGGGGTCCATGGACAGGAACACCACACACCTGGACCCATATCGCACCCTGTCAGTAAACTTTTGGTATTAGGAAATTGACCAAAGTACTGAATAATCAGGATCCAGCCCTCAAATGAGGAGCATTACAGGCAAAACCCCGTTCTTCTCAACCGGGGCCCGGGTACCGTCCACTTTGGCTATGAAGCGCTTTGGACAGATCCGGATTTATGGAGGCTTTTTACATCCAGTATGGATCCCTCCAATGGAGCTCCTTGGAGCACATGTTCACTCGTGACCAACACCTTAGACACTGGCGAAAAAACTGAGGTACTCCCGGTATGGGAGGGGTTATATAGGGGAGGGAACTTCCTGCCTTAAGGGCGTGCCAGTGTCCATCACCTGAAGGTACTCTATAACCCACATAGTAATTACTATGCTTCTCTGTGTCCCGTGATGTACGATAAAGAAAAAGATGTATAAACTTACCTATTTTCAGACTATTCCAGTCCAGACTCATGATTAGGGATGAGCCGAACACCCCCGCATTCGGTTGGCACCAGAATGTTCGAACAGACCGCCCGTTCGCACGAACATTTAGAACCCCATTGAAGTCTATGGGACTCGAACGTTCAAATTCAAAAGCGCTCATTTTAAAGCCCAATATTCAAGTTATTGTTGGAAAACGTCTTTGAGAACCCGGGTCTTGCCCCAGGGAACATGTATCAATGGAAAATAAGGTTTTGAAAACGGTTGTTTTTTCTGGAGCAGCGATTTTAATGATGCTTAAAGTGAAAAAAAAAATACTTTAAATATCATACCTGCTGGGTGTATATAGTAGTGGCATGTGTTTAGAAATGTCCCTGCACAACATGAGATTACTATAAGAAAAAAGAAATGTAATACTGCTTGCGGCTTTAATGTAATGTTTGGTCCCTAGTAAATGGTCCGTCTGAACCAACAATAGCAGACTTAGTGAGCAGCAACATACTGAAAATAGTGAAATAAAAATAGATTATACAAAAAAATAAAAAAGAATAAATGAATAAATAAATAAATTCAAGTCCATTCAAAGAATGTTAGATAAAGTCCAATCAAGGCTAATCTTTCTCGGATGCAAATTGTTGAAAATTCATTGTAAAAGGTGTCCACCTCCACCAAGAAGATCCCCCAAATGTGCACTAATGGATGGCTCCTTACCGCATGGTGTTGACCTGATTGTTTAGAAAAGGTCAAATACAGCAGTCGGTCACTAAACCAGTTGAATGATTCAGCTGCGCAGCTCTATGTTTCCCGGAAAACACTCTCATGAAGTAGGGAGAGGGGAAACCACCATAGTGAAGTACAGTTTATTTAAAATATGTCACAGATAAAACAGCATAGCCAAATGGCCTCTTACTTTAGTAGTGCCTAGGACCCGGCACTGGGGCTAGTCAGCAGGGCAGGATGGGCTATGATGAGTGTTCCTCGCTGGGGAACTGGGGTGAAGTCCAAGCCGGATACGAGATAAAAAATTCTGGGGTGCCAACAATTTCAGCCATGACTGTAACACTCTAAAAAAGCATATTGGCATATATTTTGTCCGTAGCTTCAGGTCACTACTGTTTGGCGAAACTGGGTAATAGTTTGCCGTGTCACCTAGATCCTTTTCTGGATCATGCATGTCTCATGCAGATGTGGGCTCTATTGGAGTCCGCATCTCAAGAGGCACACTGCACCAAACGGTGTTAAAAAACTTAAGCAAATGGGGCACTAGATGAGGAGCGATTCTTTCATTTTTTTTAGAATAAGAGGCCGAAAAGCCATCAGAATCTGGTAATTGAGATAAAAGAGACAGGTTTGCTACAAAATCACCTATTTTACCTGGCACCAGTGCCTCTGGGTATTATATAGTTTAGAGTAACAGGAATAGAAAAGACACAAGCTCACATGGGAGTTTTGTGTAAAAGAGCCACCAGGCTTCCGAATTAAGGTTCCAGGTCAACAGTGTACCCAGGTAACCCGCTTGGGTGTAGAATTTCTCACATCTCAGACGAAGACTCTTCCTCTTTCATCATCAAAAATAAGTTTCAGCCTAGCAGATTCTCTCATCTCTGAGGTCTAAGCCTGTGCTTTGTTTGTGCATAGCCTTAAGTCAAATAACTTTTCAGTTGAGCTGCTATATGAATAAGATAACCCCTTTTTGTGGCCTTGTGAGCAGCCCAGTTAATTACTGGAGAAGTGGCCAGGTTGTTCTGTGCAAAGAATTCTTTAATGCAGTGTTAAATATCAAAACATATGGAAGGATTGCTAAAGAGGGAATCATTCAGCCTCCAAGGAGATGAACTGAAGCGGCAACTTAGAAAGTCACAGATTTCTCTCCAATTGTCTACTAAATCATTGTAGAAAAGCATTTTAGCAAATTTGGTTCCAATCTATGGCAAATGTCTATATTGGGCTAAAGGTTGTTCAGCAACTCTCTCAATCTCTGGGAACATCATATTTGGAAATTTTCAGAAAAAGGGTAGTTGGCCAGTATTCAGAGCATAATAGGAAATGAGAGTGACCATAGATCACTCCAGATAGCCTTTCAGTAAAATGTATAATCCTTCAGACTCACTTGGAGAAACAAATCAACACCCTGTTTTCCCTGTACCGTTAGCCAAAGAGAATTGAGGGTAGCATTTATGCAAGTTATCAGGAGGTGGGAAATGTGTTTCCTGGAGAAGGACATCTGCCTGTAAGGACTAATAATGCTTAAAGGCCTTAAATCTCTTAATAGGCGAGTTCAGTCCCTTAAAGTGGTTGTAAACCCTTGTTTACAACTTTATGTTACAGGTAAGCCTATATTAAGGCCGGAGGGGGAGACCTGGACAGCTGTGGGGGCCTCGATCTGAGGCAAGTAATACATAATCAGCCAGTATGCTATGCATGCTAGCGGATTATGCCTTTGCCTTGCATGGTTTTTTGTCCATTCGGTTTCTTTTGGAGGGTTTACTTCCTCTAAGATTATGAGTGCAGAGTTTAAGAGGGCATTTGGTAACTTGATCAGCCATGGTGCAGAATGGTAAAAACTGTCACTTATAAGCCAGTCACTAAACTAGTAAAGCTTGTGGAGGAGCCTGGGGACCAAACAGGCTGGAGCAAGATAGAGGAACATGTGATCAGAGAGAGAGCAGTAAAACAGGAAAACCAGAAGCGGAGAGAGCTCCAGACAAATAGGAAAATAAAATGCCGCTCCAGGTGAGTGATGAAACCAGGTAAGCTGGGGAATGGACTGGACGTGCAATTTGGATAAAAAAGAATGGATGACTGCACACTGAGGTAGTGATGAATCTCTTTATTGTAAAATCCGTAACATGAATAACACGTTTCACGCAGCGGCGCTGCACTTATTCATTACCTCATTAGCTCCAGGCAGAGAGAGTCCTGTAAAAACAACAGAACATAAGTTGAACATATTCAATTCAGCAGCAAACTAGAGTATATTAGAGTATACAGTGAAGTATGGGTATGAGACCCAAGGTTAATATTGTATGTATTAACCTTGGGTTTCATACCCATACTTCACTGTATACCAGCGTAGGCACAAGAGCTAACATGAAAATTGAGTTCAGTCTCAACATCAAGAAGAGAGATTGAAGTCAAATAGGGTACATGGTTCATCACTGCTTGCCTTAGCTGATGCCTATTAAAGAACTATAAAATATGGTAAATTGAAACATTAGCCCACTGGAAAAAATGCCTTCCAATAGTAAACCCAAAGTACTTCAGAACCATATCACAAACAAAATTATAACAGTGGTCTAAAGCAGGGGTCTCCAAACTTTGCCCCGCCAGCTGTATAGGAACTAAAACTCCCATCATGCCTAGTCATGTCTGTGAATGTCAGAGTTTTACAATGCCTCATGGGATGTGTAGTTCCGCAATAGTTGGAGGGCTGTAGTTTGAGGATCCCTGGTCTAGAGGATATAATTTATTTGGTCAGCTGCATATACTGAAGATACTTAGAGTTCCCCCAATATATGGAGAAGTGAGTGATTCAAGCCATTACAAGTTCAAAGAGTCCATGCGACTAATGAGCAATCCCTTGATTTTAAGGTTGGTGTCACCCAGGTCATCCAAAAATAGCCAGTAAAGTGGAGGTATACTCAATGTTTGGTTCCAAAACAATTATAAATGTAGGATCAGCAAGTCCAGCGACATCAGAAAAAATTGTAGCTAAACAGAGAACTAAAAAAAGTTTCTGTAGAAGGTACAAGTCAGGAACCTGCCCATAAGAAGAAAGCGTACACAGTCAGGTCACAGGTTTGGGTTTACTATAATGGAGTTTGGCACAGCGTTGGGTGAGCTACTGAAATTTTGTCAGACTCAGAAGATCAGAGGTAAGAAGGATGGGGCGAGCCAACTAGATCAGTCGTTATAGGGCATAGTTGTGTAGTAGGGCTTCACTCTCTTGGAACACGGAGAAGAAATGCATCTTATTTTTTATGGTAAAAACAAGCAGTATTTTTTTTTTGCCTTTTGGTGAAAGATTCTGGTATCCTACGGACCCCAAAATGGTAAAGGCAATATTGGTTCTTAAGGTCATTGATCTTGTTAAGGGCATACACTTATTGCTGTGGCAGATCCTAGATACAATTATTGCTCTGACTGGTTTTGTTTATAGTCTCATTTCGTTTCAATAGTCCCTAAACGGGAACCAATTGCCTTAAACTAATTTTTCAACTCAGATGTAATATGTTTACTGGCTTTCTCAGGGCTCTGTTTCAAGAGGGTGGAAAACCTGGCCAAAATAATTGGGTTCCCTGAGTAATTCAGAGGTAGAGCAGCCTGAATGCTAGGGGTAGAGGGCACACTATCGTCCATGCTCCCCTGACTAATCACAATTTCACATAGAGCATGGTCA
The DNA here is from genome assembly GCA_029574335.1 of Rana kukunoris. Lineage (NCBI taxonomy): Eukaryota > Metazoa > Chordata > Amphibia > Anura > Ranidae > Rana > Rana kukunoris. The sequence goes on along the minus strand of CM056050.1, from coordinate 224,406,200 downwards.
AAGTTTTGTAAATGAAAAAGGTCTCCCCCTAGGGACACAGGCATAGCATGTGCAGCAGTTGCTTACCCTCCTGAAGCTGTAAAGAGATTTTCTGGGTCTGCATCTGTGGATCAGGCTGTAGCTGTTGCAGTGGTAATGGAGATTGCGCCATATTGCCTGCCTGTATGCTGTCCCAGTGGTCTTCCAGCTGTGGGGTGACATTCCGCTTTCTTTTGGACAGGGAAATGTGCCCAAAAAATGCAAAGTTTGGATCAAGTGTTTGGGGAGATTGGGTGTGACCTGTATTGGTGGAAAGCAGCAATTTCAGGCCAGCATGGAGCAGAGCTAAGGCCTCACACGTCTGCTATCCTCAGGTGTGCACATACGCCCTCCTCTCATCCTGACTTATTCTCACCATGCCACCTAATGGCTAAAAAGGAGCATGAATGGGACCCAGAAGATGGCATAGTGGGCAGTAAATAAAGCCTGGCACTGTCACTGCTGCACATTGAGAGCATACTTGCAAACTGTAGCAATAAAACTCCTTAACAAGCAGAATGTAATTCTTCTTTAAGTAATACAAATTATATAGGTGGGACACCACGCTTACACGCTCTGCGCATATGCGATCGCTTCTACCCGTCTGTGTTGAGGATTTTTTTCTACTTGTAAGGAAGCTCCTTGTTTTTACCTTGTTTTATGCGAATTGGAGACTAGATGGAGTCAGATTACCTATATGCAGCATTCACATGTAGCATTGCACCTGTTTTATGTCATTAAATCTACTTAAAGAGACAATATCGCACTATTTGGAGTTTTATTTTTTTTGCATGACTTGCACTTTCTTTGGATATTCGAGACGCTTGCTTTGAATACCGCCCAGGAGACTTGAGACGCCCAGGAGATCTGGATGTCCATGGTTGGGGATCTCTGACAAAAATAAGCGCTTTGTGACTGAAAGGAATGGGGCTGAAGTACGATCACAATATGACCCCCGTTGTTCGTCCCTAACTCAGTACAGCGCCGGAGACCACTCTGAACCATTAATGCACACGATTCAATGAGTGATCTGATAACATATCTTTATTCATGGGTTTATATAAGATTATTTCAAGTATAATATGCATCATAATGCACAATACTGGTCATACACCAGGTGCAAAAGATAATATGTCAAAGTACATCAACAAGGTCATTTATAGACTTGTTTCTCATAACAATTCACTTAAACGCGTCACTTAAGAAAGAATACTCTCTACATAATATAAAACAATAAGATAAGATTTAAAGGTCAAATACACAGAAATTAAGGAACATTGCTTGTTCCAAAACTAACGGTTACTGATATATTAGTAAGAGAGAAACAGTATTTAACAAATATATATGACTTGAATAAGTATGCACAAAATGGATACTTATTCTAAAATGGAGTCACAATGGTTCAATTCCTTTCAGTCCCGTCTTAATTCATGAAATGAATTCCTATATATGTATGGTGACCCAGCTTACATATATATATGGGGTATGCGGTAATACACCTGTAGCACCTCCTTACTTTCAGTATGGGCGCTACGCTAAAGTTAGTGGGGAATGGGAGTGTTATTCAGCTCCCATTCACAATTTGCTGAATTTTAGCCCGCTGTCATCTCAGAACTGTCCTGTAGGTCAGTCTGCGCTCCAGGGGTGTGTTTCCACTCCTGGGCAGCAGTTGGCGCTAGAGGGGTTCTGGCAGACTCACCTTCTCCCAGCAGCCAATCAGAGGAGTGGTTTCCCTTTGCTGGGCATGCTGGAGGAGGTTCTATCTGGAGTAGCCGCCTTGGCTTGAGGCCTTCTTCCTCCGCGGGGTCCGAGTTTCAGGTGCGGCACCCACCTTCAGGGTGCGCGCATCCATGGACCCCGCCGCTGTTGCCTACCCGGCTGAAGTTGCGCACCATGCGGAGCTCCATCCTGACACAGAGAGGGGCCCCAGCGATTGGCTGGGCTCCTGAACCTTTGCTAAGAGGATCCCAAACCTAGAGCTGCACGGTGGGGGATCGGCTCCTGCGGGGGTAGCACTACATACCTAGCAATACAGAGAATTACAACTTATTCATGATTTCTAATAACTACAAGTTCCAAGTCCCGCTATAAATCTAAAGGAGAGCGAAGACTCACAGTCCAAGGACCACGGCTATGGAGCGCTCTACCCACAGACATTGGGATGAAAGTGAACCATCGGGCCTTTAGAAAAAGACCTAAGATACATCTACTGTGAAGCACGGCTAGATGACAACATTGGGTACAGAGCCTTGAGGCGATTTAGTTCGCATTTGTAACGCTATACAAGTTTCTCACTTGGAGTGTTTAGAAACCCACTTGAGCACGTTCATAAGCTTCCAGATACATTTCATAAGGCACTATATCCTTAGGGGGGTGCTGAGCCTACTTTCCACTATGCACATACAACACTAAAAGCATAAGTAAAGTATTACTGCAAAGATTAGGATCATTATAAGAGTGAGCACAAAAAATGCCACCGAACCCAAAACTTCCTGCTTCAAAGGGGCTTTGTGTTTTGGCAATATCCCTGGCCTCCTGTTTTAGCTTGTTTACCTCCTTTCTATGATGGGTGATAATTTCATAATAATCAGGGATCTCAACGGATGTATTTTAAACCCAAGTGCAACACTCATGGTCTTCAGTGACTTCACATAGGCCCCGAGTGCAGCACTCAGTATTCCATGCTGGGGGAACACTGAAAGCGTGGTCACCCCCAGGAGTGTCCAAAGTTTCTCAGAATCCGGAGCAGAAAACAAAGGCCCAGATTCACGTACATCGGCGCATTATTGGACCGGCGTAGCGCACCGCCTTTACGTTAGACTTGCGCCATCTAGCCGCGTAATCCCCCGATTCACGTAGCTTTTGCGCAGGAAATTGCGCAAGCGTAAGGTTTTTTCCAGAGGCGTAAGGAGGAGTAATACAAATTGGGAGGGACATGGGCGTGTTACATTGAAATGAGCCGTGACCCCATGCAAATGAAGGGCCGGCCGGCTCGCGCATGCGCGCGTGAAGGAGACCATGTCAGCTCCGCTGTGCGCATGCTCACAACTCGGGAGCGGCGCAATCAGTGAAATTGGAAATGGACTAGGGCAACGTTGTGAACTACGCAGACAGCATAAATAGACACACACAAACGCACTTGCATTGCAAAAGTACATCCCTTTGTGTCCCTTCCCATTGAACCTAGTGCTTTTGTTCCTGTTGTTCGTTGCAGTGTGTCTTGTAGTTGTCAGATTAGTGTTCTGTGTGATCAAGTGCTTGTTGGTATATTTGTGAAAGTGTTTTTGATAAGTGTTTGAGAGACTGTTTGTTTGATTGATATATTTTTGTTCGTTTGTTTTCTTGCTTTATTTTTTATTTTTTTGTGACTGTTTATTGCTGAGTGCTAGTGTGATTTTTGGGTGTTCGTTTTCTCTTTGTGTGTGTTCTTGCCTGATTGGTTGTGCTTGTATTTGTGACTGATTTTTGGAGACTGGTAGTGAGTTTGTTTGGAAGTATGACTGAGAGAAAAAGAAAGCTTAATTTTACTGTGGGGGAAAAAAGAATTCTTGCCCGGGCCATTAGCGAGTATGGGCGTTTTCTCCACGGCCCGCAGAGTGCCACCACCACCCCGGCCAGGAGGAGGGAGATATTGGATAGGATCACGGAGCAGGTGAATTCATCGGGGGAGGGGGAGACACGGACCCGGTCTGGGATCGAAAAAAAAATAAATGATCTCCGGCGTCTGGTGAAAAAAAAACTGGCCGCAATGCATGCCCATGCCAGGGGCACAGGAGGGGGCCCACCATGCCGTATTAGGCTTACAGCAACGGAGCATGTGGTGGCCCTGACCTTTCACCGGCATGAAGTGGAGGGCCTGCCAGGCTTTGACACAAGTCCGGTCCCCGCGGTGCCAGGTAAGGTTTTTTGTTCTATCAGGTGTGTAGCATGTGTGGGGGAGGGGGTGAAAGGGAATATGTGGCAAGTGTGTGGATCCTCCAACCTGTGAATGGTTTGTGTCATCCACAGATGTGCAGGAGGGTGCAGGGCCATCTGGCCTGACCGCTCCAACACCAGGACAGCAGCCTAATGAGGCCCCCCCAACAAGGCCACAGTCCGCGGAGGAGGTTCGAGAGGAGGAGGACGATCATGAGGAGGAGGACGATCATGAGGAGGAGGAGTCAGGCACTGGACGAGTGGTTTGTGCGGACTCTTCCCCTCTGGCTGGCAGAAGCCTGCCCTCCCTAAGGGGGAGCCCCCCCCCTCCTCCCCCAACATGGCTCCCCTCACAAGGGCCTCCCCTTCTCCCCGCCCACAACCATCAGCTGGAGGCAGGATGTCATCCCAGAGCACCAGGGGGGCGCCCAATCTCCTGCCCGCCAGTCTGCGAAGGGACCAGGCCCTCCAGACCCGCCATCTGGGACAGCTCTGCCAGACTTTTGGGCGGGTGGAGGAGAGCCTGTCCTCCATGAAGGATACGCTGGGTAACCTGGACTCCCACTCCCGGGCTTTCACAACCTGCCTAAATGAACTGCAGACTACAGCAGCAGGCATTGGGCAGGATGTGAGGGCCCTTACCCAGGCTATCCAGGCCAACACGGCAACACTTGGTGCTTCCCTGGACAGAATTGCCGTGGCCTTGGAGGGCAGGCCGCCAGGTGGGCAGATATCAGGGGCTGCTCCTCCTTCCCCGGCTTTGCCCCTCCCCCATGAGTCTCCCCTGAGGGGCCGGGGCCATGGCCGGGGGCGCCCCAGGCGTGGCTCACGCAGAGGGCAATCATTTTTTTTCCCCCTTTTTTTTTTTGCTGACATTTTTTGCATTTTTATTTTATTTTGCTGAAATTTTTTGCATTTTTTTTTTTTTTTTGCTGACATTTTTTGCATTTTTTTTTTTTTGCATTTTTTTTAAAATTTGGGTTGTGCATGCTGTTTGAATGTGGGGGTGACATTCCTGCTGGAAAAGGGGTGTCATCCTCAATTTTGGTGGAGAAGGGTTCCCCAGGACCAGGGAGAAGTGATCCTCAGGTCCGTGTGATTGGTGTATGAATGTTCAGTGACATAATTGGAGCCTTGACGTGGCGTTACTGCTCACCAGTCCTGCATGGTGGACTGGTGCCAATCCAATTTGATGAGGATGTGGGGTGTGTGTGCTAGGGACCACAGTGGTGTGCATGCATGCATTCTCATTGTGCCATGATTAATGTGTGTGTTTAACGTGCAAAGATGCCCAATATGAGCTGCCTCCTGACTGCTCTTCCCTCAGAAGACGGGGTATCCTCGGTTAGGGGTTGATTGTCTGGTTGGGGGGTCAGGTCACCACGTAGCTCAACCTGCAGGCCCTTCCTCACTGCGAGATTGTGCAGCATGCAACATGCAACGATGATATGGCACACGAAGTTTGGGGAATACAAAAGTGTACCCCCAGACTTATCCAGGCATCGGAAACGTGACTTCAGGAGGCCAAAGGTGCGCTCCACCACTGCTCGGGTTTTGATGTGTGCTTGATTGTATCTTTCCTCCCCTGGGGTTTGGGGGTTCCGGATAGGAGTCATGAGATGGGGTCCCAGTGCATATGCAGAGTCATCTGGAAGGGAAAAGACAGGAGAATGTTAGTCATGCATGTGCCACTTGTGAGGTGTGCATCACGGGAGGGGATAGTCATGCCTGACTCCCATGTCACTCACCAACCAGCCAGGTGTTCCCATACACGTTCTGATCGAATTCCATTCGGATGTGGCATTGATTGTAGATGTAGCTGTCATGGGTGGATCCGGGGTGTTTGGCACGGACGTGCCATATGAGTCCTTGGGCATCAACTATCACCTGTACGTTGATGGAGTGCCAATTCTTCCGATTGCGGTACATGTGCTCTGTGTCATGGGGGGGCTGGAGTGCCACATGTGTGCAATCAATGGCCCCGATGGTGCGTGGGAATCTGGCAATTCTGTAGAAATCTGTCATTGCCTTCAGCCGCAGGTCCTCAGTGGTGAGTTTGATGATTTGGTTGGCCAAGCGTGTGAGGATTGCAGGGACAACCTGGTGCACACATCTGCTCACGGAGGATTGTGACATCCCAGCCACCACTCCACTTGTACGCTGAAAAGAGCCACTGGCAAGGACATGGAGTGTTGCCAGTAGCTTGAACAGTGGCTGCACTGGATGTGAGCGTTGTGTTGGGCTGGTGATGTCCTCCTGCAGGGTTGTGGTTAATTCCAGGATGGCATGAGGGGGGAATCTGAAGATGCGATACACCTCAGAATCACTCATGCCAAAGAGGTCTATGTGTGTGCGGTATACCCTCTCCCGTGCCATCCTCCGTGCCATCCTCTGTGCCCTCCTCCTTCTTTGGTCATCTAAATTCACTAGTGCAGCTATGAGCGACGATGCCCCTGGCATGTTGGCAGTCAAATTGTAGTGCAACACGTGTGTGTGGTCTGCTCCTCAGTAACGGTGTTGCTTTCTGTGAGATGTAGACGTTTTTTCAAAATTTAGACCAGCTTTTAGGTGTTCTAACTTTAGACAGGACATTTTGCTGTTGCGCACATCGCGTAGCCTGCGCAGCAACTGCGTTTTTTTGTGGATCCCCGCAACTCCCTCATTAGCATATTTGACTAGCAAATCAATGGTGTGTCTAGCGCATTTTTGCGCGGACGGATGCGTCTGTCTAACGAAATTACGCCGGACAAAAAAAAGTAGATTTCTGGCGTAATTCGTTTTCTGAATCGCGCGCATCTAAACGCACGCGCACATTTAGACTTACGCACGCGCAACACCAGTTGCGCAGGCGTAATCGCTCTGTGAATCTGGGCCAAAGTCTTTTTGCTGTATTCGCTTTCCGAGGATTTATAACACCTGCTTCACCTCTGGAACTGAAGCTTTAGCTGTGTCTTGTCTTGCTTCGTACAATCCACCTCGACCTTTCCTTATTGACTGCCATGGATCCAGGCTTGGGAATACTCCACTAAGATGGCTGTCCGGGTCACCGCGACTTCTAGTGGTAGGAGGTCCAAAGGGATGTGTTGGTTTCTGTGAATAGAAAGAAGAGATGTGCGAGCAACATTTCTTTCAACTTGGACTATATTTTCAATTAACTTTGACATTTTTCCTCCCTTATCTGATCAAGATCTCCTGCTTCTAACATAAGGGGCGTTCTGGGGTGGGAAAGGGTCTACCCATAAGAATCTCAAATGGAAACTACCCTGTGGCTTTACTGGGTCATTCTGATCTCAGCAAGAACTACTGGTAACAATCTATCCCATTCATGGAAATATCTCCCTGTGGCTCTCCTATTTGCAATGGACATCCCTACCTAGGAATAATTTCCTGCGTGGGTATGCCACTGTCTGTGCGTCTTCTCTCGTGGATTTGAATGCTTTCACTCATCATGGAACACATACATGATGACCAAAATGTATTTACAGATGAGTGAAAGGTGTAGTACGGAAGGTGTTCATGTTTCACCTTGTGTGGTATGTTTGAATTATTCCTGATATATGTGATGCACTGTGACACATATGCTTTAACAAGCTTGGGGAGGTTTGCGATAAAGAAATCTTTCAGTAAAATGTTCACGTGATCTGCCAACCTCTATGACACACCCCATGGTATGTGCTATAAACAAAAGTGCACTAGCTGTGCATGGACAAGCTGCGGGGACTGGCTTCCCCTCTTTGAGGAAAAGTCCACCTATGACTTTCCCGAGTCATCCCCCGCCCAAACCCTCAAATCTCCCTCTGTGGTATGTGTCTGGAGATCTACTAATGATCTAGCAGTGCTATTGTACTCTAGTGTTAGTACTGGCATTTGGGTATGTGCTGCCAGCATCTCATGGAGGCTCTAGCGGCTGATTCTGCAATGTACAATGTACTCTAATAACAGCAGAATCTACAAAAACCCTTGTGTATATCAGGAAAATCAGTGGAGTTCATAAATGACCTGGGACAAATGTCCCGTTGAGCAATGTGTATACAGTCATGCTGTGACACTACCTTACCCTGTTCTCCTGCTTAATCCCAAAAAAGGTTATTCCTAGCCATTGGAATAACTCCATATCCACCCAAAATTTGAGTAGACATGGGTGTAAATATTTTAGGTAACATTTATAGTTGGCCCACCCAGGGTAAATGATGTTCCCATCCCCTACCACCATTGCTCAGGAGGTATACCCTGGACCTAAACCACTCTTTGGAAAAAGAAACCACACAGGGCAAAGCTCTCCACCATGCTTTGGTGAGGACACCCGCCATAGTCCTACAATTGTCCCCTGCATACAAAACATAACAAGGAGGCCAAATCTGGGTGCTACATCCCCAGCACTATTCAGATACCTTCACTTGGGCACCCGGACATATCTCTCATATTTCCAGAAGGGAGGTTCAGCCCTTGGTAACACCTTTGGTAGCAGGTAAAACAAGAAGTGGTATATTATAAAACCAACTGTGGTAAACTTTGCCTCTTAGACTATGTTTATTTACCAGGATAGCCATAACTGCCTGTGACTGAAGACACGTTCCATGTGTCAGGCTGCAGGGCTGTGGAGGGGCCAGAATGGCTGACAGACATAAAAGATCACAATGATTCCGAAGATGCCCCCTGCGGACCACTTGCTCTTCTCGTTCTGGGGTCCTTAAAGTTGAATTATTTTTCCCAGCTATACTGGGCCAGAACTAGGTGGAATCTGTGAGTTGCACAGAACCATCATGTGTCCGGGGCTGTAATGCAGCATCCTAAGCCGCCTGGTCTTGGGGCCTGGTCTGCTTCCACATGTGAGCCTCAAATGCTAGGATGGCTACCTCAGAAAAAAAACCTGGAAAGCTGAAAACAGCCAATCAATCTAACTTATTGCTCGATTGATTGACCTGCCGAAGCAAAACAACTCCTGGCCCTTTAAGTGAAACAAAAAAAAAACCCTCTATTTCTATACATATAAATACATCCACCGACCCCAAGTAAAGGATCCAATGACTCTGAATACAGAGTGTCCTTCTGGGTGCAAACTCAACCCATCCTTACAAACGGCCTCCAAAGAGTAACTACATACTGTAGCAGGTCTGATCTTTGTGTAGGTGTGTCTCTCAGGTGTGCTTGCAAATGTGGTCTGGAGCATATTTGCATAGACCACAAAGGTACATAACCCTGAGGATATTATCCACCAGGTTAGTCATCAGCCATGAAGGATACATTTCCAAAAGATTGGTTAGTCCACAAAGGGATGCCCTCTCCCCGTCCACCAGGATGCTAAAACATATTTGCTAAACCATTCACTATGAAGTGAAAATAGTATGTGGCAGTGGTATGGCACATCAAGGTAAAATTGGTGCTCCAAGTATAACTAAATTATTAATTTCCCGCAAGCCCTGTTACAGGTTTATAGAGGTGTTCTAGGGCGATATCCAGTATCCCCTCTTTTTTTTTTTAAAAACTATACATTTTTTGTTTATGCCTCAGAACAGGGTGTCAGCATCACTGCAATCGCTCAGCTAATACACAGATAAAGCTTAAAAAGCATTTAAAGTGTTTATGTTCTTCAAAGGCTGCGTTTACAAAAAACCTCAGTGATTTTTGGCCCAATGCCAAATGGCAATATTTTGCACGGAGGTACCCCAATATGTGACTGTTAATGTGCAAAAATCAGTTTTTCGAAATAAGCTTCCTGTCAAGAAAAAAAATACCTATTTGGCACAATGCCAACTATTTTATTGGACCTATATACAGTCAGGTCTCAGCTCATCCTGTCTCATTTCCTTGTCCCCTATGTTCTGTTTCTGTTCAGGAATAGAAGGGGGGGGGGGGGTGGTTGCTGTTGGATAAAAATAATAATCTATATGGGTTGTGGCTTGCACCTGGGGGATTATGGGAATTTTGCCAGAAACTTGGCATCCTTTTTAGGTTGGGTCTGAAGACAGAATCCTTCTGCTCTGACCCTGAACCCATGTTCAAACTAGTGCTCTGCTATTTTCAACCCATCTTTTCCACAAAAAAACTGAACTTTACATATATATACAATGTTTACCTAGCAATATAAACAATACAAATAATAAATGTACAAGTTCCTTTTAATATTCCCGCATGTTCAACCCTCCCGGTCACACAGAATATTTTAACTTGTTCCAAACTCCTCCTTCCCTTCACTTGTACGGAAGGAGGGGCGATTTCCTCACAGAGAACCCGGAGGAACCCTGCGGAACTTTACTTCACACCCAACATTTTTCAAATGCTTTGTTTCTGTATTAGCCAATGGACCCCAGACACTGATTAACTACTTACCCGTTGTCAACAAAAAATGAAATGGCAATTAACCGTTTGCCACTGCGGCCGCTTTTTCCGTTAACAGCGGGGTTTCACCCATCTTTTTGGTCTGGGAGTCCATTGACCCTCAATATCAGCATCTGCAAGTTTTTATATTTACTCATAAGCTCATGGAAGTACAAGACCTTCACGTACCTTCACATAATTACTTTAATTCAATATCACCCTTATAAACAAACAGATTATTTTATATTTGCCACACGACAGAAAAGAACAGCGACAGAGGTCTGAGTTTTTTCCTCTCCCTCACTCATAGTTCTTCCCACTACTCTAAAGCCACGTACACACGGCAGAGAAACTCAAAGGGGCAGAACACATCGTTCCGCCCGTCGAGGTTCTCTGCCGGCCGTCAGATTCGGCGACCCGCCCGTCGGGAATGGCAACCAGCCATTCATCCCGACGGGCCGTCGAGCAAATAGAGAACATGCTCTCTATTTCTGCTCGACGGCATTCCCGACGGGATGCTCACCGAGAGCGTACACACGGCCGAGGTTCTCGGCAGAATACGGCTCCCAGCGAGGTTCTCGCTGGTTTCTGCCAAAAACCTTGGCCGTGTGTACGCCGCCTTATAGTTAAACTGTTTGAGGCCTAACAAAAAAATATCTCAGATCCTACATAAAACGGAACAGTCATTTAGCATAAATGCTCAGACCCGTCCCATGAGTTCTTTTATTATTATTTTTTTTATTTTTGAACCGTGCACAGTTCCTGCTTTTTTTAATTTAGTGTACAACCAGGACATGTGAATGGTATTTACAATATTTTAGTAACAGCAAATTATTTCTAGTTGCGAGGTCAAACTGCCTTTTGTTATGAGAAGCCTGTCTTTGTTTACTATTTATCAGAACAGTCTGTAACCGTTTGTTCCGAAACTGTCTTAGGCTTCTCAAAACCCTTTATTGAAAATATATTATATATTATGTGCTTCCAAAGCACCATATATGACACAGTCTGTCTGACCAACAAAATTATACAGACTTGTCCCTGATCAGTTTGTTGCCTCTATTTCACTAGACAAGTTATTCAAAATGTATGTCCTCTCCTCCTAGAAACGTTCTAGATTCTGTCTATGTACTTTTACAATGCAGTAGGGGGTGTAACTTGTAAGTCTGACCCTCCTGCTTCTCCTGCTGCCCCCCTTAACAATCCTGTGTCAGTGTTTATACACACTACTTCAGGAATATCCCTTTCTGCTACGAGGGGATAATGGTCACTCTGCACACTCTCTTGCTGTGCAGTTGATAACTGTGCAGCGGGTGCTTGGGTTCTCCGTGTTACGGGCTGGGTCTGGTACACTGTTGCAGCAAAAAACCCTTGATGTGAGAGCTGAGCTGGTACCGTTAGTGTGGGGTACAAACATTGCACATACTTTTGGGGAACATAGGGGGGTGGTTCTCCCATTATTCGTGAAATGTCACAGGGATCTAAATAATGCAGTGACTGGGGGCAAACTAATAGGTTGTTTCCTTGCCTGTGTACCTGACTCCTGAGTCCTTTTACTGTTAATCCTTCCTCGAAAACAATTGGCACATGTAGGTTGAACCTTAATACCTGGACACAGGGTTTAGCTCCACTGAATAATGGACCCTTACCGATCCTTGAATGATACCCTCTTGGTACACTTGCTATCAAATATATATGACTACCGTAATAACAAAACAGTACACCCACAATACATTCAGAACATCCATGAGACATTATTAATGTTCTTATACTCTAAAATATATCTGATTACTGTAATAACAAACCAACAGTCCACTTACATATTCTGGGCACTTACCAGGCACCAACAATATTCTTATTACTTCTCTACAAGATTATACTTATATAAGACCTCAAAAATGTAGGGATGCAGACTGGTGCTGACTGACTTTAGACGGTCCCAGCGCGTTTGCTCGGATGGCTCCTCTTTGAGGGAGATTTAATATAAACCGTCAAAACAGAGAATGAACTATTGTAAATGATAAACTATTGTGGTAAGGGAAAATGTCAATTACGTTTATATAATAGATGGGTTTTGCAATAGCGTTTTGGGTGCAATACTGTAGCAGTAGAACGGTGCAAGTTGTATGGTCTCTCACTAATAATAATGTATCTCTCACATCTAATAATGTTTCAGTAATATTCCACACCTACAATATTCACAAGATATATTATGGAACGACATCTACGTCTCGTATCACACAAACAAATTATCTTATACCTCTATGCGATAGAAAGATAAGCAAAAGCAACCTGAGTTTATCTGAACAACGTGTCAATCTACTCTGTGTATACACCTTTAAATTTATAGTCACCCGGACTATAAGATGCATTTCAAAATTGCGCTATGTGTTTCCCAAACACTTCATACGTTTTCCAAAAACGCTCTATGTGTTTCCAAAACACTCTATGATAGCCACTCAGGACTATTTTAGGCCTTCCCAAAGCCTACTGTTAGGCCTCGTACACACGATCGGACATATCCGATGAAAACGGTCCGCGGACCATTTCCATCGGATATGTCCGATCGGGAGTTTGATCCGATGGCGTGTACACACCATCGGATCAAATTCCCTGCCGCCGGACGGCGCGGTGACGTGGCGGTGACGCGGCGGTGACGTTGACGCCGCCACGTCACCGCACCAGGAAGTTAAACACTTCCGCGCATGCGCCGAATCCATTTGGAGGCGGCGCGGCGGCGGTGGGGGACGACATGTCTGCTGGTAAGTGTACTAACCAGCAGACATGTCGGGCGGACAGATTCCCACCAGATAGATTTCAAAGCATGCTTTGAAATCTGTCGGGTGGAGAAATCTGTCCGCTAGCCCATACACACGAGCGGAGATGTCTGCTGAAACGGTCCATCAGACCGTTTTCAGCGGACATATCCCCTCGTGTGTACGAGGCCTTAGTGTTTCCTAAACACTTAACAAGTCTATACTTCCCCCACACAGATTTAAATTTCAGACGATCGTGAGCATATGTCACGGTAAGGTAAAAATAAATTTCAAACACCTACCGTAACAAGAATGCATCGACGTCCGCCGAGTACGCCACTGAAAGGAATGGGGCTGAAGTACGATCACGATATGACCCCCGTTGTTCGTCCCTAACTCAGTACAGCGCCGGAGACCACTCTGAACCATTAATGCACACGGAGACAGATTCAATGAGTGATCTGATAACATATCTTTATTCATGGGTTTATATAAGATTATTTCAAGTATAATATGCATCATAATGCACAATACTGGTCATACACCAGGTGCAAAAGATAATGGGCCAGATTCACAGAGCGATTACGCCTGCGCAACAGGAGATGCGCGTGCGTAAGTCTAAATGTGCGCGTGCGTTTCGATGCACGGCATCCCCAAAACAAGATACGCAAGAAATCTACTTTTTTTTGTCCAGCGTAATTTCGTTAGACAGGCGCATCCGTCCGCGCAAAACTGCGCTAGACAGACCATTGATTTGCTAGTCAAGTATGCTAATGAGGGACTTACGGGGATCCACAAAAGAACGTTGGGGCAGCGCAGGCTACGCAGTGTGCGCAACAGCAAAATGTCCTGTCTAAAATTAGACCATATAAAAGCTGGTCTAAAAAGAGAAAAATCGTCTACGTGTCAGATAAAGCAACACGGTTAGTGAGGAGCTCAGCAGTCACACGTGTTGCCCAACAAACTGTATGCCAACATGCCAGTGGCATCCATGCTCATAGCTATACTACTGACTTTAGATGAGCAAAGAAGGAGGAGGGCACTGAGGAGGGCCCTGAGGAGGGCACGGGAGCGTTTTTTTTTTTTTTATTTGCTTATATAAACTTTACAATTTAATCTAATCTAATACAATATTCTTATCTGATACAAGCCCCTCACTCTTCACTTGATATATCACACATGCATAGACATCTTTGGCATGAGTGATTCTGAGGTGTCTCGCATCTTCAGATTCACCCCTCATGCCATCATGGAATTAACCACAACCTTGCAGGAGGACATCACCAGCCCAACACATGACACTACCCATGACACCCATGACAGCTACATATATAATCATAGCCCCATCCCCACAGATTTCGAACAGAACATGTATGGGGACAGCTGGCTGGTTGGTGAGTGACATGGGTGGCAGGCATGACTGTCCCGCCCCCATGATGCACACATCACAAGGGGCACTACTAACATCCTCCTGTCTTTTCCCTTCCAGGTGACGCTGCATGTGCACTGGGACCCCATCTCATGCCAGCTCACATATGCATCTTTGCACGTTAAACACACACATTAATCATGGCACAATGAGAATGCATGCATGCACACCACTGTGGTCCCTAGCACAGACACAACACATCACTGTACATTCATACACCATTCACACAGACCTGGGTTTCACTTCTCCACCACGAATGAGGATGACACCCCTTTTCCCGCAGGAATATCACCCCGACATTCCAAAATCATACACAAACAGAACCAAAAAAATAAAATAAATGACGAGCAAAAATAAAAAATGCCCAGCAAAAATATAATTTAAACAAAATAACAACAAAGAAAACACATAAAAGACAAAAATCACTCTGCAAAACACGTCACAAACAAACAAACAAACGCTAATAAACAAAAGCACCTTGCTGTATAGGGAGGGATACAAAGGGATGTACTTTTGCAAAGGAAGTGCGTTTGTGTCTGTCTATTTATGCTGTCTGCGTAGTTCACTAAGTTGCCCTAGTCCACTTCCAATTTCACTGATTGCGCCGCTCCCGAGTTGTGAGCATGCGCACAGAGGTGCTGACCATGGTCTGCTTCAAGCGCGCATGTGCGAGCCGGCCGGCCCTTCATTTGCATGGGGTCACGGCTCATTTCAATGTAACACGCCCACGTCCTTCTCAATTTGTATTACTCTGCCTTACGCCTCTGAAATAAAGTTACGCATGCGCAATTTTCTGCGCAAAAGCTACGAGAATAGGGTGATTACGCGGCTACATTGCGCAAGTCTAACGTAAAGGCGGTGCGCTACGCCGGTCCAATAATGCGCAGATGTACCCGAATCTGGCCCAATATGTCAAAGTACATCAACAAGGTCATTTATAGACTTGTTTCTCATAACAATTCACTTAAATGCATCACTTAAGACAGAATACTGTCTACATAATACAAAACAATAAGATAAGATTTAAAGGTCAAATACATAGAAATTAAGGAACATTGCTTGTTCCAAAACTAACGGTTACTGATATATTAATAAGAGAGAAACAGTATTTAACAAATATATATGACTTGAATAAGTATGCACAAAATGGATACTTATTCTAAAATGGAGTCACAATGGTTCAATTCCTTTCAGTGACCTCCTGAGTAAGGGGGGTGCTGGAGTTTCGCTAAGTCTTTCATCTCACTGGGGTGTCGGTTGTCACGAGGTCAAGCATTTGCACCAAGTCACTTTATTTCCACAAGGATTTTTTGTCACTTATATGGACTTTTCATCACACGTCACTTTTTATTATTGCACTTCAGGCCAGGTATATACCTATGTGAATTGAATGCACGTTTCCCCGCATTCAATTCTCATAGCAGGAGAATGTGAATGGCTTCCTATGGACCGGTTCACATATCTCCGCAGCTGGTCCGGTGCGGTGTGCCGCAAAAATGCGTACCTTTTTTGGTGCGTATTATGTTTGATTTCAGTCCAAAATTTGGGCTGAAATCGGACCGGAACCGGTTGAACGGGCATGCACTGGACCCTTGCTGTGCGCCGCTTACGGCGGCGGTGTGAACCCGGCCTTATTGTTGCATCTTATTATATGGCACATGGTTTTGTTTACACATTAATTGATATATGCATATTTCAATTTTATGTAGTAGAATTTCTCTGCACATTTGCACTTTATCGATACAAAAATATTGATACATGTTTTACAAGCGCTGCACTTCTTTTTAACCATTTTGACTGCGCCTAGTATTCAGGTTATAGTGTTCAGCTGCTGCTTGATATATTTTAAACTGAGCGCGGATATTTGACACATCTACAAATACAAATTATATAGGTCTTACACATAATCCAAGCATGTGACTGGACAGTGTGGGAGAAGCAGCAGACAAATGTCTGTCACTCTGCTCTCTTGTTCTATCAGCGTTTCCCTTGTTAGCACATGTAGCAGATACTATTGGCTTCTTGTACGGCTTCTATCTTTCCCAATCTGAGCTCTGCTGAAGAGGGCAATGCAATCTTCACAGTTGTCACGTTATGTGTACCACTGCATCTATTTACTTGGGGAGCAGCAAGAAGTTAAATGTATTTACTAGCATAAGAACCTGAAATTAGGTTTAAAATACTCTCCAGTAATTCTCGACTGAGCAGGGCCGAAAGAGGGATTACTGGGCTTTAAACATTTTTAAATGAGGGGAAAACAAAGGGATAGCCTCATAAATTGTGCTGCAGTTCTTTTACCCAAATATGGACTTGGATAAGCCCTTAATTGAGCTGAATGGCTTATCTGTATTTTAGTCAGCAGGTCTTTGACCTGGTTGTGCTGTCTGTGAGTAGTGCCTCGATTACCGGACCAGCTGAAAATAATTTTAACTGGTTTGGCAAGTTTTACAGTTCATATATGTGTATTCGTGCTGGGTATTTTGCTGGTAGCCTAGTTGCATACACACCATTTGCCTGATTCATATATTTAGGCAATCTGATGCAAACAGAAACATTTTTTTTAAAGGCATCCAATATACTATTGATATATACCTATTTTGCAGAAAAAACAAAGTTACTTACTGGTAACGTTCTTTTTTAATATACCTTTGGGTGGGTACCCAGCTGTTCTGAAAGACTCCGGGAAAGAACGTTAACCGTAATTAACATTTTTTTCCCCTAATTGTCTTTCAGGACAGCCACCTGAGAGGATAACTAAGCACTTACCCGTAGGGCGAGACCACAGCTTGTAAGATCTTGCATCCAAAGGTCTGATCTTTAGCTGACAAAAGATGCACCCTATAGTGTCTTACGAAGGTGGCAAAGCTGGACCATGTCGCCGCTTTACAAATTTGTTTTGCTGTTGCTCCAGCTCTTTCTGTCTGTGAGGCCTTGTACACATGATCAGTCCAAACTGATGAAAACGGACTGAAGTTCAGTTTCATCGGTTCACAGACTGATGGTCTGATGTGCGTACACACCATCAGTTAAAAAAACGATCGTGTCAGAACGCAGTGACGTAAAACACAACTAAATGCAGAAAAAAAATGAAGTTCAATGCTTCCAAGCATGCATCGACTTGATTCTGAGCATGCGCAGGTTTTGAACCAATGCTTTTGCGTATTAACCATCGCTTTTGACCGATCGGTAGGCGTCCATCGGTCCGATTTTAAAGCAAGTTCTAAATTTTTGGACTGAAGGACAACAGACTGATGGGGCCTACACACGATCGGTTTGGACCGATGAAACTGAACTTCAGTCCGTTTTCATCGGTTTGGACTGATCGTGTGTACGCGGCCTGAGGCTGCCATTGGTCTCGTGGAGTGCGCTCCGATACCCTCTGGGATTTGTATGCCTCCTAATTTGTAAGCCTGTTCAATGGCTTCTCTTAGCCATCTCGCTATGGTGTGTCTAGTGGTTCTGTGCCCTTTCTTAGCTCCAGAATGTAAAATAAATAAGGAATCCGTCTTCCTCAGTGTTTTTATTACCTCTAAATAATGCAAGACGCATCTCCTGACATCTAAATTATGAAACTTTTACGATGTTGCGAGCTACAGTGGTCCAATCGGTGGAAGCATTGCAAGGATTATTGTATAGGGGTATTAAAACCAGGAGAGATTTAATGCCAGCAATGAGAACAACAGTAAAAATATGGAAAGCGGTCATAGGAAGAGAGAGGGGAAAAAATAATAATAATCTATCCCCAAATACCCCCCTGTGGAGGAACCCGGAATTACCACATTTAGATCTGGTTCAGGACCCGGGAGCCTGGGCTAAATATGGGGTAAAGAAACTCTCACAGTTGATACAAGAGGGAAAGTTTCTATCATATGTGGAGATGAGACAATTATGGAATATTCCCGAGAGTTACGAGTTTAGATACAGGCAGCTTAGACATGCCTTGGTGGCCCAGTTCCCAGAGGGGACTCCACAATTGATGGAATCAGATATAGAACAAATGATAAAAGGCGGGAAGAGGACAATGTCAAATTTCTATGGTTACCTGATAAATACTACACCTTATGATATGAGCAAATTAAGGGAGAATTGGAAGAGAGATGCCCCGGGTTTAGGGAACTGGGAGGAAGTATGGAAATTCCCACTGAAGATTCTGGTATCCCTCCGGGACAAATTAATCCAATATAAAATTGTACATAGAAGTCATTATACACCATACAAGTTGCATAAGATTTCACCAACTAACTCTCAGAATTGCTGGAGGTGTCTAGTTGCTCCAGGAGACTTCATGCACATATTTTGGCTCTGTCCCAAAATAGCAGTATTTTGGAGTGAGATTCTGAGAATGATAGCAAGAGTGACATCTGTAAGGCTGGAACAAGAAGCGGAGATCTGTCTCTTAGGATTAATACGGGGTAATGCTATCTCAAAAGAAAGAAAAACACAGATAGGCCTGCTGCTGTTCTATGCCAGGAAAGCAATAGTGCTAAACTGGAAAAAAACAGAAGCCCCCTCAATTGCACATCGGAAGAACTTAGTAAACAGTAATCTGATATTATACAGAGAGACATATTGCAATAGAGGATATGGGGAGAAATATAGGAGAGTATGGACAAACTGGATAGAGAACTCTACAACAGCGTCAGGATAAAGGGGGAATCGGGGTAATAATCACACCATTGGGAGAGTGGGGAAGGGTGAAAGTAGAATGTGTTGTGTTGTACGGGATGGAAGGATGGTATGGATGTTTTGGAGATATAAAAAGTTAATGTTAATACTATTGAAGTAAAGGTAATTAAAATATAATGTATATGTATGATTTTATTTTTGTATGGAAAATGAGAAAATTTAAATAAAGAGATTTATAAAAAAAAAATATGAAACTTTACTTCTTGTTCTTTAGAAGGGTTCGGACAAAATGGAGGTAACACAACTTCTTGTTCCCTATAGAATCTCGAGACTACTTTCAGCAGGAATACCAGATCCATTTAAAAAATGATGCGGTCTGCAAAAATCTAACAAAAGGGGGGTCTGATTGATAAGGCCTCTATCTCACAGACCCTTTTGGCTGTGGTAATTGCTACCAGGAAGACTGCTTTAAGTGTCAGCATCTTTAGGTTGCAATTTTTTAGTGGTTCAAAGGGATCTGCTGTCAAGAGTTTGCAGCACTAATGACAGGTCCCACTTTGGAAAGACTGCACTCTGTATAGGCTTTTGTCTGCTCAGGGATCTGAAGAGTCTGGCTATCCATGGGTCGGATGTTAATCTTTTTTCCTGAAAAAACAAAAGTGCTGACACTTGACTCTTTAACCACTTAAGACCCAGACCAAAATGCTGCTAAAAGACCTTGCCCCATTTTGCGATTCGGCACTGCGTCGTTTTAACTGACAATTGCGCGGTCGTGCGACGTGGCTCACAAACAAAATTGGCGTCCTTTTTTCCCCACAAATAGAGCTTTCTTTTGGTGGTATTTGATCACCTCTGTGGTTTTTATTTTTTGCGCTATAAACAAAAATAGAGCCACAATTTTGAAAAAAATTCAATATTTTTTACTTTTTGCTATAATAAATATCCCCACAAATATATATACATTTTTTTTCCTCAGTTTAGGCCGACACGTATTCTTCTACCTATTTTTGGTAAAAAAAAAAAATCGCAATAAGCGTTTATCGGTTGGTTTTCGCAAAATTGATAGCGTTTACAAAATAAGGGATAGTTTTATTCCATTTTTATAATTTTTTTTTTTTACTACTAATAGCGGCGATCAGCGATTTTTTTCATGACTGCGACATTATGGCGGACACTTCGGACAATTTTGACACATTTTTGGGACAATTGTCAATTTCACAGAAAAAGATGCATTTAAATTGCATTGTTTACTGTGAAAATGACAGTTGCAGTTTGGGAGTTAACCACAAGGGGGCGCTGTAGGATTTGAGTGTTCCCTGTGTGTGTTTACAACTGTAGGGGGGTGTGGCTGTAGGTGTGACGTCATCAATCATGTCCCCCTATAACAGGGATGACGCGATCGATGCTGCGGTCACAGTGAAGCACGGGGAAGCCGTGTTTACACACGGCTCTCCCCGTTCTTCAGCTCCGGGGACCGATCGCTGCACTCCCGCGGCGATCAGGTCTGTGAGTCCCGTGGACCTGGTCCCGGAGCTTCGGACCTGGTCACGGGAGCGCGCCGCGACCTCTCTGTAGAAATTCTAAGACTGCCACTGAGCTCTGGGTGTTGAAGGTGTTTTCTGTGCACCAATTGTTAAATCACTTCCACACTCTCTGATAGATGATGCGTGTCTCCACTTTCCTGCTTTTTAGCAGAGTCGCTATTAAGCGGCTTGAGAACCCTTTTGCTTTCAGCAGATGCTCCTCAGATACCAGGCGGCCAAGTTCCACCTTTTCACTTGGGGGCAGTATATTGGTCCCTGGGAGAGTAGATCTTCCTGGACTGGAAGTAACCAGGGGGGCTCTATAGTGAGTTATTTCAGCATAGAGAACCACGGTCTCCTGGGCCAGTGAGGTGCTATGAGAATCAATGTTGTGTTCTCTATGCAGAGTTTTCTTATTACTGCTGGTATTAGTACTGGTGGAGGAAAGGTATAATATATTTTGAATGTCCATCTCTGTGCCAACACATCTACCCCTAGTGCTCTGTCCTCTCTTTTCAGAGAAAAAAACGCTCTGCTTTTTTTGTTTTCTCTTGAGGCAAATAATTCCACCTGAGGTGTTCCCCATTTTTGCGTAATTTGTTTGAACACCTCTTGGTTTAACGCCCAGTCGCCAGTGAAAGACACTTGTGTCCTGCTGAGAAAATCTGCCACTCTGTTTAAATCCCCTTTTAAGTGGACTGGTAAAAGAGAGAGTGTGTTTTTCTCTCCCCATTTCAGGATTTTCTCTGCTAACGCCCACAGGGTTCCACTTCTTGTTCCTCCTTGTTTGTTTATGTAGGCGATGACTGATGTGTTGTCGGACCTGATCTGTAAGTGATGTCCTTTTAACTCTTCCTGGAAGGATTGGAGCGCAAGCCCTACTGCGTTCAATTCCTTCCAGTTGGATGATCTCATCCTCTCTTCCTTTTCCCACTTCCCTTGTGTTATCTGGGAGCCAAGATGCACTCCCCATCCTACGCCACTTGCGTCTGTGATAAGGGTCTGGGAAATGGGAGGTGTCCACAGCCATCCTTTGGTTACATTTTCTACTGTCCTCCACCACCATAGGGTTCTTTTTACCTTTGCTGGTATTAGAACCTGAGTGTCCAAGGACTCCTGCTTGTGATCCCATATTTTTAATAGGAACATTTGCAGTGGCTGAAAATGTAGGGCTGCCCATTGTACTACTGGGATTGCAGACGTTCGTAACCCCAGCGTTGACATCACCTTTCTTATGGTGTTTGCCTGTATTGCACCTGCACCTAACCTTTGGATTTTTTCTATTTTCTCCTTGGGCAGAAATATTTTTTGTTGGACCGGATCTATTACATATCCCAAGTATGTTATCTGTTGAGTGGGTTGTAGGTTGGATTTTTCTATATTTATTAGCCAAGCCAGATTTTTTAGGAACGTCTGCGTGAACTTGAGGCTCTTTTGTAACCTTCCTGGAGATTCTGCAAAAAGAAGCAGATCGTCTAAATAGGCGATGATGGATATGCCTTGGACTCGCAAGGGTGCCAAGGCCTCTGCCAGAATATTTGTGAAGATTCTGGGTGAAGGGGAAAGGTTGCTGCAGCAACACGCTGCTGAGGTATGGGACGGCTGGCTGTGCACCTCTCCTCACCTTTCCGGACATGTCTGCCTGAGCCTCCCTTGGCTCTCCTAGCTTGGTTCCTATGGTGTCTCCCCTCTGGAAAAAACACAAATAACCGAGGAGCCAGCAGGGAAGGAGGACATTTATAGAAGGCTGATGCAGTGTTTCCTACAGAGGGGAGGAGCCAAGGTCTCTCAGGTGGTTGTCCTAAAAGACGATTAGGGGAAATAAAAAGCTTTCTATTTGTTCTAGGCTTAACCTCAGTGTCCAGATTATTGTATTAAAAAAAAAAAACTCCTCCATTATTTCCTGGGAGGCCTTTAGGTTATGAAAGCCATTAAGACACAGGAAGAAGTTTACCAGCTGACCTCATTAACACACCATGCAGGAAATTACTCTCACCCACTTCTGCAGGTGCATGGTTTTCCAATACAATCAGCGATCACTGTTCTCACTAAATACACAGCCATCAATTTGAATATATCTTTCTTTCATCTTGCATAGATTGTAGATTCGCCAGAGTGTGCAGAAGCTGAGTGATCAGATAACAGTCCATGTGGAGCAGAGCTTTAGTATTGTAACAGAAATGCGTCATGGAAGTCTGTACAGCTCACCATAAACTATACAATCTGATTATACAATCTCTGTACAATTTTGTTTCGATTTACCAAAACCATGGAATAGGCGGACACATCTATACAATCCATTCAATTTGTATCAAATCAGACAGGCTGTTGCACTACATGGTGGTAGATATAAAGGAGATTGTGCAGTTTGTACAGAAAGTGGGTGGAAATAACACTAGAGGTTGTGTAGTATTATGGGACATGTAGTCCAGAGTGGAGAACACACAGCATCATGCACTCTTCGGAGATGCAGCAAGCCAGTGATTACTGGAATATGATCTTCAGGAAGTGATGGAATCAAAAAGCATTTTCAAAAATCCAAATAGACAGATGAAAATGTAAAGTGTCTAAAGAGGAGGTATGTGATAGATAAGCAGATTGGGGTGGTCTGGGCTGAAATTACATTAAAAAAAGGCTTCTATTTATTATGAAAACTGAAATTCTGCTCGAAAGGGTAAATTTAGTCTTAAAAAAAAAAGCACTCACAGTAACGTATATCATATGTAATTCAAGTCCTTTCCTATTATCAGTTACAAATCAATTAGGACATGATTATTTTGAGAGTGAAGTACTTTGTTTACCTGTTAGAAATGTTATTGACCGCTTTTATAGAGACACTTATAATTAGGTTTAAAATGATTTCCCCCTTACAATACATTTAGGACAATTATTTTTCATTAAGATACCATTTTTGTGTAGTTGTTTACATACCATAATGGCAGAATCGATTTCCACATACCAGATTTTCATTACCAGGATGTCCAGCTGATTAGATTTAAATAGAAAAATTACCATCTGAGTTATCCTTGATCCTGCATTAATAATGACAAGTGATGATAAAAGCAGAGCAGTGAAATACAGAGCAAAACACATGCAAAAAAATTGTAAAACTATAAAAATGTATATTTATTTAATATTATCTATAAAGGGGTCTTTGCTCGCCTCCCTCTCCCCACTTACTGGGTGGTCTGTTACTTCCATTACCCGCTCACCCAGAGGATCCAGGGTTGTCCCGCTGAGATTCTCTGCCACCTCTTGGTCATTTGCTGCCATGTTGTTTATGACATCATCAAGAAGCCTGCCAGCTCCTTCTGGTTCAGCGGGCACATCTTCTGATGCGGCACTGGTCACTCCCTCCTCATTTGTGAGTGACGCACTAGGCCTCCTGGGATATGTGACGTGTAACTCCCTGGAGGCAAAGGGAGGTTAAATGATTTGCCGGGGGGGGGGGTCCCACTTTCTTTAAAAATAAATAGACAGTCATAATGGTGTTAAGTCAACACCTCACTGCCTGTACTGATTACTGAATATGACAGGGGGTAATATTTGCAAAGTATTGCAGTCACGACATGTGTATACTTCCTTTGGCCTGCCTTTGCAGCTTAGGAGTGGCGGGGCAGGGATAAAAAAAAAAAAAATGTCTCAACTGCCTGGTTTTACAACTCCCCTAACCACAAGTGTAAACAAGGCCTTACTGAGTGTTAACAGCTCTACAATTAGGCTCATTTACCAAGTTAAATCTATATTCACTTCAATTATCAACGCATGTACAGATTAAATGAGTAAACAGAAATTTGCTTTTCACATGACTGGATCATTTAAATAATTAGTCACAGTTGGGGGAATGTTTATAAAAAATTTGCTTTGTTAACATTCCCCAACATTAAATTCTAAGAGGGAAAAAAGCCTCAAGAACATTAGGCTGGCTGGACCCTAACTGCTAGTGGCTATAGCCACTGGCAGTAATCGCATGTAAAGTATCTGACAGGCTGGTTGCACCCAAGACAATCGATGGATCACCTTGAGTACAATCAGCCTTCCTATATATGGATCGAATCTTGACCAGTCCCTGCTGAACGGGCTGAATATTGATCCAGGTATGGCTGTCTTTAGCCCCCTTTCACAAAGGAAGAATTCAGATTCCCTGCTAATAAAAGCAGAGCAAGCAGATGACACCTTTGTGTCCACTCAATTTCTGCAGAGATTGCTCTGCTCTATCGGGTGGCCTGGAGTAAACGGACTCCACCTGACTACCCTCCAATCCATTCTAAATTATGCCTGCACACAATGGTTGATTTACTAAAAGTGGAGAGTGCGAAATCTGGTGCAGCTGGGCATAGTAGACAATAGGCTTCTAACTTCAGCTTGTTCATTCAATTAAGCTATGACATATGACTATGCAGAACTACACCAGATTTTGCACTAGTAAATCAATCCCAATGTGTGTGAATGGCAGTGGCTGTCAGAATTGTACTCTGCACAAAAAAATGGCATTTGAGCAGTTACATGCAAATAGAGCCTCTGACCGACCCTAGATGCAGGCAGTGGGTTTCCAGAATCGGCATGTCTGCACAGCTCTGGCCACACACAAACTGACCATGGCTAACCATACCGTTTACCCACATCTGCATGCAACAAACCCTGTGGCCCTGTCATCCCATGTAGACAGTCTTAAAGTTGAAGTTAATTTTTTTTTTATTTCTTGGATACAGCACCAAACATTAGTTGTGTGTAATCGTGTATATTTCATCACCTGCAGGGGTCTATTGAAGGTTAAAGTGATTGTAAAGCTATGATTTTTTATTTATTTTTAAATAATGTCATACTTGCCTCCACTGTAGTTCGCTTTACACGGAGTGGCTACGAACACTGTCTTCTGGGGTCCCTTGACAGCTCTCGCGGCTCCTCCCCACATCCTATAACCCCCTAGGAAAATCGCTCTCCTGGGGGGGTTACCTTGCAGGCGTTTTCCCCAGTCCACCATTCGCCGAATGTAGGACTCGGCCCGGCCCCCTGGATCATTGAATTTGATTGACTGCAGCGGGAGCCAATGGCTGCGCTGCTATCAATCTATCCAATCAAGAGTCGATAACCTTAATGCATAGGATGAGACATACCCAAAAAGACCTGCAGTTCCAATTGCAGCAAAAGGTGGTTCTACAAAGTATTGACTCAGGGAGCTGACTACAAACGCACGCCACACTTTTCAGATATTTGTAAAAACATAAATAAAATAAAAAATTGTAAAAACATTTATAATTTTCCTTATACTTCACAATTATGTGCCACTTTGTGTTGATCTATCACATAAAAGTCCAATAAAATAAATTTACGTTTTTGGTTGCAACATGACAAAAATTTGGAAAATGTCAAGGGGTATGAATACTTTCTCAAGGCACTTTTCCAGAGAATATATTGCTGTGCTGGAGGCGCCTTAGTCTGGACTACAAACTTGAAGTTGAACCTGGAAGCCAGGATGTCCACAGCTGGAGCCCCCCACTTCTGAAATAGGAGACTGAAGACTTCGGAATGAAGGGCCAATTACCCTTGGTCCTGACAGTCATGGCCGAAGTAATTTGCCTTTTATTTGTCCATTCCTGGGATGTACGCTACTAAGAGCGATGGACAGTATTTCTCCTGCCATTGGATGATCAGACTCCTCTGAATTTCAGGATGTTGCTAGGGAGCTTAGCTTTCTTGGGTGACTATGTTCCCTGAACTGTGAGGGATTGGAACAGTCAGAAATGACTTGCCCATTGTTCAATATTTCCCCCAAATGATCAGATCTTCTACCTGCCAGACATATTTATAAAACTAAATTTAAAGCCTCTGCTAAATTTGGTTCTAGAAGTTTGATAAATCTAAGCAGAATATAGAAAAAAGGGATTTTTAAATACAGCTTACCTGTAAAATCCTTTTCTTGGAGTACATCACGGGACACAGAGCGGCATATTCATTACTATATGGGTTATATGGAGTACCTTCAGGTGTGGACACTGGCAATCTCAAACAGGAAGTCCCCTCCTTATATAACCCCCTCCCATAGAGGAAGTACCTCAGTTTTGTAGCAAGCAGTATGCCACCCAAAATGGTCACCCAAAAGAGGGGTGGGAGCTCTGTGTCCCGTGATGTACTCCAAGAAAAGGATTTTACAGGTAAGCTGTATTTAAAAATCCCTTTTTCTTTCTCGTACATCACGGGACACAGAGCGGCATATTCATTACTATATGGGATGTCCGAAAGCAATGCTTTAATGAGGGGAGGGAGACATCTTCCAAAGAAGGATTTAATTTTAGAGGTATACTCAGATACTAGTAAATCCAACTTAAACGAGAAATGTGAATCTCAAATCAAATCAAGGGAGCCCCCTCAGATCCTGAGGAGCTTGAATCGCGGCCTGTAGTACTGACTGCCCAACGGCTGTATCCGCATTCCTTCTTACGTCCAATTGATAAAATTTTGTAAACGTGTGGACTGATGACCACGTTGCTGCCTTGCATATTCGAGCCATAGAGATCTGATGATGTGCTGCCCAGGAGGTGCCCATGGCCCTGGTAGAATGGGCCCTTTTACCGACAAAGGAGGAGGCAACCTCTTCAAACCGCAGGCCCGAACAATTAATTGTTTAATCCATCTTGCGATGGTGGATCAAGCAGCTGCCTGACCCATCTTGGGTCCTTCCGGTAAAACGAACACCACATCTGTTTTCCGAACCTTCTCTGTAGCTTTAAGATAGGCCTTTATGGCCCTGACAATATCCAACGTATGCAGCAACCCCTCCTTTCTAGAGGTGGGTTTTGGAAGAAGGATGGAAGTACCACATCCTGGTTCAGGTGGAAACTGGATATACCCTTTGGTAGAAAGGAAGGATGAGGACGGAACCCCGCCCTATCCTTATGCAAAATGAGATATGGTTCCTTACAAGATAAGGCTGCCAATTCCGATACTCTCCTGGCCGAGACTATGGTGATCAGAAATACCGACTTTCTAGTCAGTAAAATCAAGGTACCTCAGCCAACGGCTCAAGGGGTTGTTTCTGTAGGGATGACAGAACAAGATTTAAGTCCCATGGACAAAGTGGTGACTTGACAGGAGGATTAATACGCAAGACCCCCTGTAAGAAGGTCTTTACCAGCGAGTGGGTGGCCAGCGGCCTCTGAAACCACACTGACAGAGCTGAGATCTGTCCCTTGATTGTGCTTAGTGCCAGGCCTTTATCCACTCCTAGCTGGAGAAAACTTAACACCCTGTCAATAGTATATTTACGGGAATTCCATCTTTTGGATTCACACCAGCCTACGTAGCTCCTCCACACCCTGTAATAAATCACCCTGGAGACCGGCTTTCTAGCCCTAATCAGGGTAGGAATTACCTGCCTAGACAGACCTCTACCCCTGAGAAT
This sequence comes from Rana kukunoris, assembly GCA_029574335.1. NCBI lineage: Eukaryota > Metazoa > Chordata > Amphibia > Anura > Ranidae > Rana > Rana kukunoris. The sequence continues at coordinate 224,378,216 of CM056050.1, read as the reverse complement.
CAGGGATTCAGCCTCCAGGCCGTCAAATTTAGACGCTGTAATGTAGGGTGGAGGATCGGGCCTTGTGAGAGTAGGTCTGGTTGTAGAGGAAGAGTCCAAGGATCTCCCACTGCCATCTTCAGGACTAGTGAGTACCAAGTCCTCCGGGGCCAAGCCGGAGCTACTAGAATGACTGGCTTGTGCTCCACTCTGATCTTGCGCAACAGGCGAGGGAGTAACTGTAGCGGAGGGAATGCATACAGAAGTTTGAATTGATGCCAAGAGCAAACCAACGCATCGGTTCCGCAGGCCATAGGATCCTTTGCTGGAGACACGAACCTGTCTAGTTTCTTGTTGAACCTGGATGCCATTATATCTACGTCCGGCATTCCCCACCACTGGCAGATTGTCTGAAAGACCTGGGGATGCCGAGACCACTCCCCTGGCAACCGACTCTGGCGACTTTAAGAAGTATGCCTGCAGGTTGTCTACTCCGGGAATGAATATCGCCGAAATGCAGGGTACATGAACCTCTGCCCACTGGAAAATCAAGCTCTTGAGCGGCCTGACTCCTGGTTCCCCCTTGGTGGTTTATGTATGCCACCGCCGTGGCATTGTCTGACTGGATTCTCACCGGGAACCCCTTTAATCTGGAGGTCCATGCCAGAAGGGCTAGGCGAGCAGCTCTGATCTCCCAGATATTAATGGGGAGCTGCCTCTCTGCTTTCACCCCAGTTCTCTGGCGAGAGGACCCCTCGAAGACCGCCCCCCCCCAGCCTGCCAAGCTGGCGTCTGTGGTAACTACCTTCCAGACAACAGGGCTGAAGGATTTTTCCCTTTAGAAGATTCTGGGGGTTCAACCACCAGGCCAGGCTTTGTCGGACCCTTGATGATAGCGTCAAAGGGGACTCTAAGGCATGTGCCCTCTTGCCCCAGGCTGCTAGAATGGCTGCCTGTAGGACGCGAGTGTGGATCTGAGCGTATGGTACTGCCTCGAACGTGGCCAATAGCTTGCCTAGTAATCGCATACACAGGCGAATAGTTGGTTTTTTCTTGTTTAGAACCAACTGAACCAATCCCTTGCTAGCCTCGATCTTTACCAGGGGCAGGACCACTCTTTGCTGTTCTGTGTCTAACCTCATGCCGAGGTATTCCAACTGCTTTGTAGGCTGGAACGCTGACTTTCCCCGGTTTTAGGACCCTGCTGAATTCTTCGAGGTACCGAACCGTGAGGTTTACTGCCTTTTGCAGACCCGGTCGTGAGTGATCTATGATTAAAAGGTCGTCCAAGTATGCTAGGACTGTGACCCCTTGGATCCTTAAATTGGCCAGAACTGGGGCTAGGATCTTCGTGAATACCCGGGGCCATGGCCAGCCCGAAGGGGAGCGCCCTGAATTGGAAGTGTCGCTGCCCCACCGCGAAGCGTAAAAATCTTTGATGCGACTGACAGATTGGTACATGAAGGTAAGCATCCTTTATGTCTATGGAGGCCAGAAAATCGTCCTTCTGAAGCGCGGCGGCTGCTGACCGGATGGATTCCATCCGGAAGGAACGAACCCTTAGGAAACCGTTTAACCTCTTTAGGTCCAAGATTGGCCTGACATCGCCGTTGGGCTTTGGTATGACAAAGAGATTGGAATAGAAACCTAGCCCTTGCTCTTGGGCTGGCACTTCTATAATTATGTCCTGGCAAAGCAGGTGATCCAAAGCTGCCAGCATTGAGGCCTTCCTTGCTGGATCCCTTGGTAGCCTTGATTCCTGAAAATGAGGCGGAGGATACCTTAGAAACTCCAGTCTGTAACCTGTGGTTACAGATGCCCGGACCCATTTGTCGGGGATCTTGGCTTCCCAAACTTCTGAGAAGAAACGAAGCCTTCCCCCCACCCGTGAGAGTGGGGGCGCCCCTTCATAAGGCAGACTTAGGGGCTGTCTTTGTCGGCTTGCGATACCACGGCCTCTTACCCCCAGGGGCCTGTCCCTGCGATCTACCGTTAACGTTGGATCGTGCAGGCGGCCGTCGATACTGCCTGGAATTTGAGGGCCCCGAGACAGGAAAGAGCTGCTTTTTAAATGTAGGTGCCCGGAATGTCTTTTTGACCGGTAAAAGGGTACTCTTGCCATTTGAAATGGTCTGAATATATTTATCCAGATCCTCTCCGAAGAGTCGTCCTCCATGGAAGGGAAACCCTGCCAGAAGCTTTTTGCATGGGGGCTCCGCCGCCCAGTTCTTCAACCATAAGAGCCTTCTCATGTGTACCAAAAATAGTGATAACCGAGAGGCCTGCTGGATGGAATCTTTTATAGCATCTACAGCAAAACACAGAGCTCTGGGAATGTCAGAAAACTCTTCTGCTTGTTGGGTAGGCATGTCCTTTAACATTTCCTTTGTCTGGTCTTTTAACGCCTGACAAACACCAATCGCAGCCACAGCTGGCTGTACCACTGCTCCTGCCGTAGCAAAGGATGCTTTTAAAAGTGTCTCTAACCTTTTATCAACCGGATCTTTAAACATATGTATGTTTTCCACCGGGCAAGTTAGTGATTTATTCACACATGAGATGGCTGCATCCACTACTGGGAGCCTCCACCTCTTGGAGAATTTTTCCTCCATGGTAAATGACCGCAAATCTTTTCGGTGGCAGAAAAATCCTGTCCGGGCGTACCCAATCCCGAAAGATCAATTCCTCCAAAAGAGGATGGACTGGAAAAACTGCGTTGCTTAACGGAGCTTTCAAAGAGCCCAGAGAGGATACCGGAGGAACCTGAGGCTCTGGCCATGGTAAACTAAATGCCGAGCGGACCATGTCCGTCAAAGACTGTACCCACAGTCTTTCTGTCTGGGAGTCTGAAAATGGTTCCTCCGAGGCAGACCCCTCAATCCCTGAACCCTCTTGGTTCCGGTCTAGTTGATCCTCCTGTGATTCTAATTCCTCCGGAGAGAGAATCTCAGCATCTGAGGATACACCTCTTGGTGATGGGGATCTAACCCGTTTTTTTACCAGGAATAGCTCTAGCGATCAATGCTGCTATTCTCTCTTCTAGCCCCCCTAGGGATACGGCTAGCATCTCCTCTGTGATAAACACAGGGCTGGGCTGATCTGGGCCAGCCTCCGCACCAGATCCCCTTAATGGCTCATCCAAGGCACTTTTTATGTTAATAAGTTGCGGGGAAAGTATCGGCATATCGGAATCAGAAAGGGAACCCTTTTGTTTTTTGGTCTTTTTTGTACCCTTTGACCCCGAACCTTTGGAAGCCATAATACAAAATCGAGGGACTCCGCCCACACAACAGACTGTAGTGGGCAGGAGTACAAAACCAGAGTTTAGGGGACAATAGATCACTAATGCCCCAAAAACTGATGGGATCCCGTATGTTTTTTTTTTTTTTTTTTCTTAAATATATATTATATATTTACTTTGACAACATACAGTGACCCCAAACTAAGTTTGCCAGCCTCCAACCTGCTGCAAAAAAAGGGGGATTTTTTGGCTTAACAAAAAAGGCATTGGAACAAAGTCCACATGTACTACCCCTCTTCCGCCACCGGGAGCCACTGTTCTGCCGCTCTGCGTCCTCTCCTCTGAAAATCAGCCTCAGACTGAGCACTGACAATGCCTGCTGTCTATAACAGCACAAAGGCGCGCCCCTGTATGACGCCGCAGGCACGCCCCCCCCGCCCTCCTGTCTGAACGGCGCGAAAAACGTCAATAAGACGTGCACGCGCGCGCGCGCGTATGCCGGAAACAGGAGGAACATGGAGGAGCCGCGCTGCTGGAGATCCAGGAACGCAGAAACAGGCGGCAGATTCAAACCCCCGGCCAGGTAGGACTCTCCAAAGGCCCCTAGGGATCCTTACTAGCCCTAGGAAGAAACAGCAGGTTTAGCTAGCAACACATATTTAGACAGGGGGGACCTAGTGATGGGGGAGAAAAAGGGTGTCATCCTGTCTCTTCTAGACATAGTGAGCAAGGTTGCCCATGCAGAGCATACTTAGGCTATCCCCCTTTTTAGGTTACCCCGGAGAGCCTGCTGTCGAACCAAGTCCCGCAGGCTCCCCCTTACCTGCTCCATGCTGCAGGATGTTTGTCCAGCAAACTGATCCAATCTTCTCCCATCTCCGTGGGTAGCGTAGTAGACCTTCAGGCCCTGGGGTCCTATGAAGGTACCCACTGTCCTGGACCTATATAGCACCCTGGCAAACAGGAACTTATGGTTTTTACAAACTCCAAGTCCTGGGCCCAGGGTCCAGCCCTCCAAAGAGGAGCATTATAGGCAAAACCCCACGGCTTGGGGCCCGGGTACTGTCCACTTTGGCACTGAGGCTCCTTGGACAGATCCGGTTAGCCCGCCCTTAATCCCAAGGATGTGGAGCAAAGCTATTCCGTGACCAACACCTAAGACACTGGCGAAAAAACTGAGGTACTTCCTCTATGGGAGGGGGTTATATAGGGAGGGGACTTCCTGTTTGAGATTGCCAGTGTCCACACCTGAAGGTACTCCATATAACCCATATAGTAATGAATATGCCGCTCTGTGTCCCGTGATGTACGAGAAAGAAAATTCTATTTTCACTGTGAAAATATCTGGAATACTAAAGTCATTGAATCCTGAAGAATGTAGGCTTCAGCGTATGGATTTCAGCAGTGCAATTATACTTTACTGAAAAAGTTTGTAGGGGCCAGAGAGACTTCAAAAGCAGAAATAACTCTTCAGCAAGCAGTTTGAAAACATGAATAATTTATTCTAAATATGTACATTGTCACATGAATAAAAGTGTGGAGTTAAAACAGCTTTCATACAAAGTGAACATTCTTACAATTATGTATAAGCCCTTGCAACTTGTTTATGACTACAGATCGACTTCAGCCATAATACTTCTGTTTTTTCTGAGAGTGTGGTATAGGAAGGTATCATCAGTTACGTATAACTACAGGCAAATCCCCCTCCCGCTTGCTTCCCATTGAGTCTATTGGGTGGAAAGTTAGGAAAATCTCCCTCGTGAGACATAAATGTCAAAAAACCCTCTCCTACTCCCTTCCAAAATAGGAAAAGAAAAAGTTTTGGCTTTATATATTACTTTAAGTCAATATTTTACTGTGTACTGTCAGTATCACATATAATGATATACCTTGCATATAGTGCTGGTATTCTTGATTTACTACAATGCCATGTGATTCACCATAACATTAAATAATAGTTTTAAACAGGTCCTGAGATACAGATTTACAGTATATTAAACAAATGAATGTGACATAATTATGTAATGTAGAAAAAAGTAATGTTCGATACTAAATCTTTATAACTAGTACAGTTGAAAGGAAAACCCACCTACAGATTTGTAATTCTGTACAGCCAGTTTTGAGGTCGATCCACCCACCCCTGCCAGACAGCACAGGCAGATGTGCTTACCTTTAGGCCAATTCACACCTATGCAAATTGGTTGCGGCTTAAACCGCATCCAATTCGCATAACATTATAAAATACATCGACTTTTTCTAGGCATTGCGGTGCGGCTCAGGCGCATTATCTTCTATGGGCACGCATATGATTCGTCATTTCTCTTCAGGATTTCTCATTCACCTCAATACACTTCACACCCTGGCCCTCCCCTCTCCCAGGCAGCTAAAACAGAGATGATCTGCTGAACAGTTCTTTTATCTCTCTGCAGAGATAAGAGAGCAGAAATTCGCACCGCACTTGTGTGAATCCAGCCTTACTGCTGCATCAATAGCAGAGCTGTTGGACGACGAAAGAGCAGCAGCACATGTGCATGCACTTGATTCTGATTGCCTCCTAGTACTGGCCTCATGTTCCACAGAGGAGATTGCAGAAGTTGATATAGAATTTGAAAGCCGGTATATTTTTATAGCAGTCTAAAGTTTTGGTTTAGGCTTGGAAAACAATGGGCTCATTGATTTTACAGGAATCTCACCTATTTAAAAAAATATGTTGTGTGTATGTATATATTTTTACGTAGATCAGAGCGTTGCATGCAAGAGGTTACCTAAAATTGCAAACTGTGTTAGTTCCAAACATTAACCTGGTGTAATAAGAGCAATTTTCTTTACTGCATAATAAATAAGAGTCCTACGAGTTGTATGAAAGCACACTGCTGGCTGAGACTTCTCTGTGCCTTTAAGTGTATTTAAATGTCGTAGTCTGCATACATTTTACACAAACACAAAATTATTGTAATATAGCTGTAAAGTAAAGGGCTGAATTCTTAAAGCAGTATTACTATTTTTTTTTTTCGTTCTAGGTGCTCTGATGTCAGACAGGGGTGCTGCCCTCCTCCATGGCGCATGGCACTACAGCTAGCAAGGAGATGATAGCAGGCATCTGTCTCCAACTGCCAGCTCTTGCAGGAGGAATGCAGATGGATGTGCTGTTCTATTGTTTTGTATTTGTTTACTTGTCTTTTTATATGTACATTAGGTGCTTGTGACATGTACTACTATCAAACGCCATTGTATGTACCCGTTTCTAATAAACCTTTTTATATTTCAACAAATCAATGAGCCCATTGTTTTCCATTGTTTGGTTGGCCTTTAAAGGGGGAGATACTCTCTTTTTTGTTCAGATGGAGGCAAGACATGGCCAGCCTCCAGTCTTCCTGCATTCCTCTTGCTGGTGTTTTCATCGGACAAGTGTTGGAAGCTGAAGATGGGCACTCACTATGAAAAGAGACATTTTTTTGAACCGCATCCAATTCATGTGACATGTGAAAGAACATTGCTTTCTATTGTGCCTGTTCACATAGGTCTGATGCAGTGTGAATTGAAAACATTTTCTGAGCAGTGCGGTCTGGCTCAGGTGCGATTTCAGGCTCATTGCCTTCCATTGGAACCCTTCCAAATCACACGTCATTCAGTTGTGAACAGGATAAAATCCTGACCTGATCCTGATGTAAACCTGACCTTATACTGATGCAATCCTGACCTGAAAACGCTGAACAACTACCTCGTCATTTAGCTGTGAAATCAAAGCTTCAATTCACACTGCACATGTGCGAACCCAGTCTAAGCAGCAGTGCTGGGCAGCTATGCAGCAAAGGATGGTGCCCTGTCCTGACATCAGCAGTTAGTGTTAGGCCGCGTACACACGAGGAGACATATCTCCTGGGAGATTTTGGTCTGATGTGTGTACACACGATCAAACCAAAATCCCGGCGGTGACGATGCCGCCACGTCAGCAAACCAGGAAGTAAAATGCTTCTACGCATGTGTCAAATCCATTCGATGCATGCGGGAGATTTCGGTACTAACCAGCGGACATGTCCGACGGATAGGTTTCCAGCGGACAAGTTTTAAAGCATGTTTTAAAACTTTTGTCCGCTGGAAACCTGTCCGCTAGGCCGTACACACGATCGGATATGTCTGCTGAAACTGGTTTGCGGACCAGTTTCAGCGGACGTTCAATCGTGTGTACGTGGCCTTGCAGGACACCAAGGAAGATGATACTACATTTTGTTCCGTGCCAAAATCAATGTAATAAAATATTGATACTGGTCAGTAAATGTCAAACACATCTGCAAAAGAACTACACAGAGATTTTAGCAAACCCCATGATGCTTCCTAAACACTTTTTTCTATTGTCCACAAATGTAATATATGCATAACAAAATTCCTTTTTACAAGAGAAAAGCATTTTAGAAGTAGAGATAAATTTGAGACATCTGCAGAAATTTTCTAGGATCTTAAGTTCAGTTTCTGACATTTCCTTTTTTTTCTAGAAAAGTTTGACGCGGGGACCATAGGTTCTCTCTTTTGAAGAGAAACACGCGCATTACATTATTTCTTAAATCACCTAATATAAAATAAACTAGGGGATTGCTGTGGACTGTTTATCACCTCAGTTTACAATCTATTGCTTTAACACAGTAATGAATCCTTTCAGTTCCAGAATACACTTTTGTAACAGGGGTACGTATCTCAGGACCTGTGCATGCACGCCAATAGGTAGAAGTAACTATTGCTTAAACTTTGTGATTTGGCCATTTATTGCAATGGATAAAATAAAAAATATAAAGTTGTAACATACAAGTCAATTTAAACCACTTTATATTGTTCCAAAAAAAAAAAAATTATTAAGAGGACATCATTAAACCAGCCCAGATAATCCCCAAGTAAAAAGGTCCACACATGGATGAGGTGAAAAAGTAAGTTGTACAACAAAAACAAGGAAACCTGAAAATAATATGAGCATGCATCATAACAGTTGGATGGATAGCAGACATAATATTATAACTGAATGGATGGCTTCCACTACACATTGAAGACTGCAGAATGGCAGACAGATTTCACACAGTTTGAAACATTAGCTTGTCAAACTTGCGCCAAATAAATTATAATGCATACCTGGAAGTTTTAAAGAAGCATTGTTGTCACAGATTTGTTTTATTGCCATTTCCTTTTTATGATGTACGCATTTACAGCAAAAGTCTGCTCGACTTCCCCCCTCCCTTCCCAGGGCACAATTTATTTAATCTCAATACTTAGGCTCATGCATATGGGCGTAGAGGGCAGCTCAGCAAACAAAAATGGCTGTATTTTGCGCAATGGGATCTACAGGCGTTACATGCAACTAGCAATAGGAATCAATGACAGGATGCAGCTATACGCTGGTAAAAACAGACGCGAGATTGTCTGAATCCAGGGGTGCTCATCTCTACATTTATATCTGCTCTTACCAGAGCACAGCTGCATCTTGTCATTGATTTGCGCAAAAGGCTGTTACTACTCAGCCCAAAATTACGGCTTTTTCCCCCACTGTATGACCCTCTGTGCTCGAGCCCTAAGTGTGTACTATGTTTTGGTATAAGCTACCAATTTCTATTAAATATTGCACCTGTTATTTTTTTTTTGCGTTTTATTTTTTCAGGCTTACTTAACCACTTAAGGACCCCCGCACGCACATATACGGCCACAGAATGGCTCGTACAGGCACAAGGGCGTAAATTTACGTTCCAGCCTTCGTGCGGTTCGGGGGTCCCATCGGGACCCCCTCCGCAGCGTGCGGGGGTCCCTCTGGCTCCGGGAGCGATCCGGGACGAGCGGGCGGATGACTGTGTTTACCCGCCCCCCCGCAATCGCTCCCAGCCAATGCGCGCGCTCCCCCTTCTGTCACTTCCTCCTCCTGTGTAAACACAGGAAGGGGGAAGTGATGTAATCTCCCATCGCAGCGGTATTTCCAACCGCTGCGATGGGAGAAACACCTCACAGTAAGTCCTGCACCAACACTACACTGACATACACACACATAGGCATACTTAACCCCTTGCGATCTGCCCCCCCACCCCCCCTGTCACAGTGTCACTGAATGCAGTGATCTAATCACTGCATTTAGTGTCAGTGTGACAGGCAGTGTAAAAAACAGTTAGTGTTAGGTTCAGGATAGCCCCCCCACCCCCCCTAATAAAGTTTTAACCCCCTGATCACCGCCCTAGTTAACCCTTTCACTCCCTATTGCCAGCGTCACTAAGCGATCATTTTTCTGATCGCTGTATTAGTGTCGCTGTTCCCGCTAGGTAGCTATTTTTTTTTATTGCGATTTTTTTTTTTACTAAAGACATGTGGCTAAATAAATTTTGGCCTAAATGTTTGACTAAAATTTAGTTTATTTGATTTTTTTTTAACAAAAAGTAAAAAATAGTGTTTTTTTTTTCAAAAATGTCGCTCTATTTTTGTATATAGCGCAAAAAATAAAAATCGCAGAGGTGATCAAATACCACCAAAAGAAAGCTCTATTTGTGGGAAGAAAAGGACGCAAATTTTGTTTGGGAGCCACGTCGCACGACCGCGCAATTGTCTGTTAAAGCGACGCAGTGCCGAATCGCAAAAACACCTTGGGTCATTTACCAGCGTATTGGTCCGGGTCTTAAGTGGTTAAAAGGAAACCTGGCAGAACAGATACAAAAACTGCTCTTTCCAGATGTGTTTTTTTTTTTTTTTTCAAAAAAGGTACATGCACCAGGGCTGTCATCTTTAGGCTTGCTTCACTACAAAGAGCTTGAGGAAAGCAGCTACAGACACAGGTAATCAACACATATGGGAATTGGTTTATCTTTGCAGGCACTTTGACCTTGGACCAGAACACTGGTACGCACACCTCTGCAAGTTGGGAAGCAGCACATTAAAGATGCCGTCTTTTCCTGTTAGCACGTCCACTGTAGGCACACATATTGGGCAGCCAACAGAGTTCAAATTGCTCTGGGGCTTCACTTCTATCTCCGAGTCTTAAGCCTTGTACACCCAGGTTGGATTATCCGACAAATGTGCGATGGCAGGGTTTTGTTGGAAAATCTGACCGTTTGTATGCTCCAGACAATTGTTGTCAGATTTTCCGACAACAATCGTTTTATAGCATGCTTTAAAACTATCCGACAACATTAGCAGAAGTTGCCCAAAGGGTGGCGCTAAAGAGCAGAAAAACCATGTCGTTTTTGTTTGTTAGCCGACAAAACTTTTGCCGTTTGTATGCAGAACAAGTTCACGGCCAAGGCCCTTCGGCCAAAATTCCACAGGTTTGTCCAACGGAAAATCGATCATGTGTAAGAGGCTTTAGGGTCCATGCACACTGGGCGTTAAAATAACGTTATTAAAACGCTAGTAGATTTGCAGCGAGTCTTTCAAAGTTTAATGTTTTTGCAATAGCGTTTATTAGCTTTTTTTTTTTTTTAAATGGATCAAAAACGTAAAAAACACTGGTGAGCCCAGTTTTTTGAGCGTTTGGCTTTTTTTTGTGGTGAGAAAAACTACGAATTTAGGGCGTTTAGAAAACAGCCCATAAACGTCCAAAAACATGGACAAAGGATAACAGAGGGGAGTTTATGGGCTGTTAAAAAAAAAAACGTCCATTTATGAGCTTCAGTGTACATGGAGCCTAAAGCCCAGTACACACTATAAGAAAATCAGACAAACGATTGTCTGATTTTCTTTGATGTTTCACAGCAGGTTGAAACCAAGGATGGTACGAATTGTACAAAAAATGCTTGGGCAAAGTTAATTTTTTTATATTTGTTGTTTACGGTTTCTGATCACACGCTTTGGTTGGTATGATTTTTTGCATACGAATATACAATAAAAAACAAAAATCATTAGTTCTGTTGATGCATGAGAAACATTTTGGGGTTTGTCCCTGCGGAAATTTTCATTTGGAAAGGCTGAATCCTTGGGCTGAAAGTTGTGTACACACACCATACGAAAATTGATGTACGTGCCTCGTACAAAATTTGTTTTTCTGATTTTCTCATAGTGTGTACCACACTGTTGTTAAAAGGACAATATCATGACAAATTTAGGTACTAACCCTAATTGCATTTAAAAATACTCAAATTTTTTCAACGGATGGATAACTACATGAATCACATTTTTATAACTGCCTGAAGTTCAGTTTTAGCCCCCATGCACACCTAGGCGTATATATGCCTGAAGCACGGCGCTCGTGCCCCTGGGGGGGGCGAATTTACATTGACGTCTATGAGATGGTTCACATCTCACGCCGAACGCCGAAACACTGTACGCCTGCCGCCTGAAAACAAGTCCCGGACCCTTTTTTCAGGCGTCTTTCGGCGTTCGGCATAGACATCAATGTAAAATGTTTTGTGAAAAAAAAAAAAAGTTTACAGATCGCGGCAAAATACGCCACGTATGCCGCGTTATAGTGTGAGTGCAGCCTTAGGGAGTCTTTGAGCCACAACATGCATGTAGGAAGAAAAGGATGTTCTTCCGACAAGCACAGTTTAAGGCTCAGTGACACACCAAGTACTAAAGCAAGGCTGAGGATGCTGATTGATGATTCTAACATTTAACACTTACTAGTTAATATTTTTTTTTTATTTCTCCGATATGACAAAAATCTGGACTTTTTTTTACAATAATCTCATGGATAAGTAGCACACTATGTCAATACATCTTTTTACAAATGACAAAAATCATCAGTAAAAATTGAAAAGAATAATAACAAATAAAAAAAAATAAAAAAATAAAAAAAGCTACCATAGGATTATTTAAAGCACCAAGTTGCAAAAGTTACATAGGAATTTTGCAAGAAAGGAAAAAACAAAAACGCAACATGGCTTCCATTTGGTCCTCACATTGAAAAGGTGACTGTAGAAACAAAAAAAAAAAAAAAAAAAAAAGATACTGTTGCCCACAAATATCAACAAGATGCTCCCTTTCATTTCTCCAGCATGGTGTAGAGAGCAGGGGTCTCCAAACTCTTTAAGCAAAGGGCCAGTTTACTGTCCTTCAGACTTTAAGGGGGCCGGACTGTGGCCATTGGGAGTAAAAAATGTCCCAGCATCAGTGGGGGAAAATAATGCCCCATTATTAATGTCAGTGGGAGGAACGTACCCCATCATTGTTGTTATTAGGCTTTACATTGTTGGCGTCATTGAGAGGAATTGTGCCCCATCATTGGGAGGAATTGTACCCGTTCATAGGCATTAGTTGGATGGAATTAAGCCCCCTGTTGGTATCAGTGGATTAAATAGTGCCCCAAGGGCCGGATAAAAGCATGCAAAGGGCCGCATCTGGCCCCCGGGCCACAGTTTGGAGACCACTGGTGTAGAGCAATCAAAGGGAGTTTTCATGGTTTCCCCTGAAAATAAGCACAGTTCCCTTAAACACTTTCAGACTTGAGGCCATCTGCAGAATACCAACATGAAAAAAAAAAGCCATTTAAGTTAGCAGAAATATATAAATTAGCCCAATGTCAGCTTTTCACCTGGATCTGGGGCATTTACATTTAAGAATGTGGAACATAAAGACAACATTTGAGGGCATTCCAATGCCATCTTTGAAAACCAAAAGCAGCATTCTGGTGACAATGAAGGATATGTTAAAACAGTGCATGCACTGAACATTAGTTTATGTCGAGGTCTATAGGGAAGTCGAAAAACCTCTAGGGAGTCAAAGCTGAAAGGCATCGGCTACCTCCTGGATGCACTCCCTCCTCTTCTATTTAGATAACAAACAGTACAAATGACATTCTTTTCATCACTCAAAAACTTTATATACAACAGTGCAAAGGAAGTTGGCATTCATATTATTGTCACATTTGAGGTCTTTGTATTTTCTTCTGGACAGTGATTACTGGTCAGTTCTTTTATAAATTGTTCAAGTGCAGCAAAGTAGCCTTGGCACTGCCAGGTATCGTTATGAGTCCCGTCAGGAAAGATGGCCAATCTTTTAGTCCGCGATGGGGATAGTTCATAGAGCTGTTTCATCATAAAAGGAGGAATTAACTGGTCTGATAAGCCAGAGATAAACAAAGAAGGCATTCGGCATTGAGAGATTTTCCTGTAAGACAAGAACTTATTCTTGTAGCACCATAATGGAAGATAGCGCATGGGAAGAAAAGAAAACAGAGTGCTGGCCATATGAGGAATGCTAAGAAAAGTATTTTCTAACATGACTCCTGAAATCCTGTGTGCATTTTCTGAGGCCAAATGAACAGCAACAGCTCCCCCTAGTGACCGTCCAAATAATATGATCTTTGTTTTATCAATGTCTGGTCTGGTCATGACATAGTCCAGCACAGCTTCAGAGTCGAGGTAAATGCCTTCTTCGCTTGGCTCTCCTTCGCATTTTCCATACCCTCTGTAGTCAACTAAAAGCAAGTTCACCTTAAGATTGACCAGCATTAACAATGCATTGGGTAACCTATGACCAATATTTCCAGCATTACCATGAAAATAAATTATAGTTGGAGAAAAGCTTGAGTTATCACCCGTGTATCTCAGAAGGATAAGATTAAGATGTAAGCCATCTTTTGTTTTAATGAATATATTTTCATGTGGTATTCCCGTGGGCATCGGGACATAAAGTCGTGATGAGGAAGGCTGATCAGGAAAGTACAGCAAAACATCCTGAAATTTAAATAATATTCCAGCTATTGAAACAAATATTAGGAGGAGCAAAATAATGCCACCATACATATTAAAAGTTAATATTAATGGCAGAAGACATATCCTACACAGTCCCCACGACCAGGATCCCAAAGTTAATAGCCATTTCTCTGCACAAGCCCAAAACACCCAGTGCTTTTCCATCTTTTTCTTCAACAGTTTACCTGTAAAACACAAAAAAATAAATAGAATATGACAACATACTGTATATATAAAAACACATTTACATAGGACTTACTGTAAGCCCTTGTGTGTATGTACATGAGAAGAGTTCCATCATCTGAAGCATACAGGTTGGCCAATAAATAAGGCCCTTATTCCTTCACTGCTAAACATTTTGGCATCCCAGCAGCCACCTTGTGGAAGAATGCATGATTTTAGTTACAGAAGTAAATGGTTGCCATCAGGTACCAATGCAGCAAAATATGGTACATCTCTTCGCACATTCATATTTACCATTGGACATGAGCCTTTTAGAACAGGGTCTCAAACTGGTGGCCCACTAGCTGTTGCAAAACTACAAATCCCACGAGGCATTGCAAGGCTGACAGTTACAAGCATGACTCCCACAGGCAGAGGCATGATGGGACTTGTAATTTCCCAACAGCTGGAGGGCCACCAGTTTGAGACCCCCTGCTTTAGAAGGCACTCTACATTTGTGAGCCGTCATACCACTGCATGTGCACACTGTAGACTAACTGTACCCCATTTGTGGCTCTTAAGTCCCTTTGAAGATCTGTACTCTAGCCTCTGAGCAACTGGCTGTTATATGGTTACAATATGCATGCAGCCACACAGGGGTTAGGGGGGGTGAAAAAAAAAAAAATTAAAAGGTTTATAGCCAAATAACTGGCAATCCTGCTTTAGGGAAAGGCTGGACATAGGGGGCTTGATACAACTAACTAGGGTTGTCCTGATGCCTCTTTTTTAGGACCGAGTACAAATACCGAATACCGATACTTTTTTTAAATGTGTCCCCAAATGGAGCCATGTCCCCCCACATATATTGCAGCCATCTCCCCCCACATATATTGCAGCCATCTCCCCCCAGCCATGTCCCCCAGAGAGAGGCAGAGTGTAATGCCTGTATGTGTGTATAATCCATTCCTCAGACAGCGGACATCCAGTGTACAAAGCCGCGCCTCCTCCTCTGTGGGAGAGAAGGCAGCGCCAGCATGTAATGCCTGTGTACCTGCATTATCCTCAGACGGCAGCCATCCTGTGTTCAAAAGCCGCGCCTCCTCCTCCTCGTCTGTGATAGGGGAACACTCCCAGCAGGTGAGTCAGTGTTCTGCCTATCACGGACACCCTCTCATCCTCATCGCATGGACGAGGATGAGAGGATGTCCGTGATAGGCAGAACACTGACTCACCTGCTGGGAGTGTTCCCCTATCACAGACGAGGAGGAGGAGGCGCGGCTTTGTACACTGGATGGCTGCCGTCTGAGGATTATACGCCGCGCATACAGGCATTACACGCTGCCTCTCTCTCCCCAAGGTATGCCGTCTGATGCAGCGTGTAATGCACACAGGGACACAGGCTGCCTCTCTCTCACTGGTATGCTCAGCTGTCTGAGCATTACACGCTGCATCGCTCTCCCCCAAGTATTCTATTTAGGCATCAGGAGTATTTGCGCGAGTACAAGTACTCCCGCAAATACTCGGCATCGGTCCCGATACCGATACTAGTATCGGTATCGGGACAACCCTACAACTAACCCCAGGGTTTATGCTTATACAGTATATACACATACATATCTACACACACCCACCCAGACACCCCGCTACAGACATTTGCCTATATGCATGTTTGTATGTATGCACACTCACATACGTTGTTAAAAATAGCCTAAAAGTTGGTCTCATTTCTTACTTATAGCTATAAAAACGGAAAATCACTGACTTAATAAATAAACCAAAAAAGCATGCTGAATATTTAATTGTATCAACATGAATGACAATACAAAACAAATAAAACATTTTTTTTTTTTTAAATGTGCTGCCTTATAAGGGGGATAAGTTGCATGCCACCTTGTGTATGTACCTCTTTTTAATACAATTTCCTTCAGGTCTCCTCCACAGAAGCTGTGGAGTGGTTTTCAGCTGCTCTGCCTGCCTCTCCTCTCTTCCTATTTAATCATAGGGCAGTTTGTATTATATCAACCCATTTACAAAATTCAAAGTATACTGTAAATGGACAGAGCAGGTGCTTGTATCACGATGAATGAGCTTCTCCCTTCGAGAATCAGGCACGTAAAAGGTATTTGGTGGATTATAGGCAGACATTTTGATTGTGAGAATTTAGGCGTGAAACACTACCTTCTAAAAAGTGACTACTCAATCTAAAGCACAAAGTAACAGTGGGAACTTGTAAAACTCATAAAAAAAAGATAAAAAAAAAATTTCTGCGGAACTCCGCTTTAAGGTCTGTATCAAAATATGGACCATCGGTGATGAGGCTGGCAGAAGTATCAATGAACAAGTGCCCCACTGGTGTGGTGATGGATGGAACCTGTAGTTTTTTTTTTTCCATTCACATATCTGTAAATGAATGATGTAGCTGTGTCGAGCAACGTTAAAGGGGTTGTAAACCCTCGTTCTTTTTATTTTTTTTAAATAACAAACATGTCATACTTGCCTCCACTGTGCAGTTTGTTTTGCACAGAGTGGAACCGATCTGCCCCTTCTGGGGTGGCGGTGGCTCCTCCCGGCATCGAGTGCCCACGTTGGAGAAGGCTCTCCTAAGGTGGACACCCGTGCAGGTACGCTCCAGAGTCCAGCATCTGTGTCTATTCACACAAAATGCAGGACTCGCCCTTCGTGTCATTGGATTTGACAGCAGCGGGAGCCAATGGCTGCACTGCCATCAATCTATCCAATAGAGCTGGTGTGCTTGTTCCTGGCCAGAGAAAGATCGGGGTCAGGTAAGTAAAACGGGGGCTCCAGCACCACAGTTTTTTTTTTACCTTAAAGCATAGAATGCATAAAGGTGAAAAACCATGAGGATTTACCACCCCTTTAAAATGTAAATAAATGACAGGTTGGAACAAAACATGGATTCCTTAACCACTTCCTGCCCGCATGGCGTCTTTTTACGGACGCAATTCGGCTCTCAATTGCAGGGAGGCTGTCTTTATACGGCCTCCAGGCCACTGGGGGTCGCGTGCATGCCTGTAAACACAGAGCTCCAAGTCATGTCAGGGAGGGAAGACTGATGGTGTCTCCCTTCTACATAGGGACAACCATCGGTCACTTCTCCCAGTCACCCCCCTCCCCCACAGTAAGAATCATTAATTTGGGAATACATTAACCCAGGGCTCAAAATTTCAAGTCCTGAGCTACTAGCCAGGCCTCAAGAGTTACTCGCCACCAGTTGCCCCACCCAATTTATACACTGCCCTGCACCTAATTGCACCTATAAACACACCCTCGTAGATTATCTCATGGAATGACAATGTTTTATGCAGAATCAAGTTACAAAATTAAACATTACCAACAACAACTTTAACAAAATGGGACAGGGCACTGGGGGCAGACCAGAGGGACAGGGCACTGGGGGGACAGGGCACTGGGGGCAGACCAGGGGGACAGGGCACTGGGGGGACAGGGCACTGGGGGCAGACCAGAGGGACAGGGCACTGGGGGGACAGGGCACTGGGGGCAGACCAGAGGGACAGGGCACTGGGGGCAGACCAGAGGGACAGGGCACTAGAACTGGGTCTCTTCCCCATTCTCTTGCGGTCTCCTCGAACTCCCATCCATCCTCTCTCTCCCATTCATCTCATCATCAGGAGCCTGTGTGTGCAGCTTCACGCTTGCATGTCCCCACTTCCCCCTTTTATTCAGGCTGGCAGAGAGGAGAGGAGCTGCAGCACAGCAGGAGGGAGTACAATCCAGCGTTGGGATCCACACAACTGCACAGCCATAGACACCATAGCACAGCGCACACTGACACCGCACAGCACACATTGAGACCAGTCTGTTCACAGTGCTCAGGCTGAACTGTTGGGCACTTAGATAGAGCACAAGGAGAAGAAAACTGAACAAACTGGAAGGCTGCCGCTCTCACGTCAGGGCAATTTTCAGCAAGCGCTGCACCAGAGTGGTAATTTTCACAATCCTCCACCTTACTCATTACTTTCTGCTCTATAGCTACATTGGTTGGGGGGAGGGTGGCAGGCTCAGAAAGGTCATACTGTTAGGTCCCATGGCTTAATGAGAATTGTAAGGAGAGAACCTGTGTACTGCTCTGCCTGTGCGCGGCTCACCAGACTACTTTTCCCGAGCATGCACCTTTCCTCTTTGGCCGCCAATCTCATCGGGACTCTAAGTGTAGGCACAGATTGCAGGGAGATTGGTAATGCAGCCCTGTCATCACTCGCCCCCAGCTTAAATCCACTCGCCAAATGCTAGTGGGCGAGTGGAAATTTTGAGGGCTTCATTAACCCCTTCCTCACCCTCTAGTGTTAACCCCTGCCCTGCCAGTCACATTTATACAGCAATCAGTGCATATTTATATAATTGTTCGCTGTATAAATGTGAATGGTCCCAAAAATGGGTCAAAAGTGTCCGCCGCAATATCGCAGTACTGACAAAAAAAAATTAATCGCAGATCGCTGCCATTACTAGTAAAAAGAAAGAATAATAAAACAAAAAAAAAAAAAATCTGAATTCTTTCTATCCCCTAGTTTGTAGACGCTATAACGTTTGCGCAAACCAATCACTATACGCTTATTGCGATTTTTATTCTTACCAAAAATATGTAGAATACGTATCGAACTGAACTGAATTTTTTCAAAATTGTCGTTCTATTTTTTTTTATAGGGCAAAAAATAAAAACCGAAGAGGTGATCAAATACCACCAAAAGAAAGCTCTTTTTGTGGGGGGAAAAAAAAGAACGTCAATTTTGTTTGGGAGCCACGTCGCACGACCGCGCAATTGTCATTCAAAGCGTGACAGTGCTGAAAGCTGAAATTTCATCTGGGCAGGAAGGGGGTATAATGTGCCCAGTAAGCAAGTGGTTAAGGAGAGAAGGGGAGCAGCAGACTAAGTTTCATGTTACACCCTGAATATCTCAAATATTGAAGCCAGAATGTACTCTGCTCAAGATGGAAATCTCTCTCCCACCTTCTGCGAAGCTAGACTCCTTGATTATTCCCATAAGTATCAGAAAGTATCTGGAGATGTTGACACTCTCTCGATAGAATTTGGCTTATGGTCGTTGGCTCCTTCTAGTTTGGCAAAACTCTGGCCTCAAAGTCCCAGGGCTACCTCTTGTCTTTTTCTGGCCTCTTTCCAGGACCACTGACCCAGTGCCACTTGGTCTCCTAGATGAGCTCCCCAGACCCAGAGTACTTACATCTGCGGTCATGCTTAACCACTTAAGGACCACCTACTGCACATATACGTCGGCAGAATGGCACGGCTGGGCACATCAACGTATATATACACGTTGATTTTAGTACCAAGCCGTGGGTCACGGGCGCGCGCACGCAGCGCGCTCCCGTGACCCGGTCCGAAGCTCCAGGACCGGGACCGAGGGACTCGCGGACCCGATCGCCGCTGCAGTGCGGCGATCCGTCCCTGGAGCTGAAGAACGGGGAGAGCCGAGTGTAAACACGGCTTCCCCATGCTTCTCTGTGGCCGCAGCATCGATCGCGTCATCCCTGTTATAGGGGGACGCGATCGATGACGTCACACCTACAGCCACACCCCCCTACAGTTGTAAACACACACACAGGGAACATTAAAAGTCACAGCGCCCCCTTGTGGTTAACTCCCAAACTGCAACTGTCATTTCCACAGTAAACAATGCAATTTAAATGCATTTTTTGCTGTGAAAATGACAATTGTCCCAAAAATGTGTCAAAATTGTCCGAAGTGTTCGCCATAATGTCGCAGTCACGAAAAAAAAAAAAAAAAAATCGCTGATCGCCGCTATTAGTAGTAAAAAAAAAAAAAAATTAATAAAAATGCAATAAAACTATCCCTTATTTTGTAAACACTATAAATTTTGCGAAAACCAACCGATTTACCAAAAATATGTATAAGAATACGGATCGGCCTAAACTGAGGAAAAAAGTGTTTTTTTATATATTTTTGGGGGATATTTATTATAGCAAAATGTAAAAAATATTGCATTTTTTTTTTAAATTGTTGCTCTATTTTTGTTTATAGCGCAAAAAATAAAAACCGCAGAGGTGATCAAATACCACCAAAAGAAAGCTCTATTTGTGGGGAAAAGGCCTAGTTAGACTTACCGGTGACGGTATTTCTAAGAGCCTTTCAGGACAACCTTGGAGAGAGCGCAGCTCCGCCCATTTCCCAGGAAACACACGTGATCCTTTAAGATCCCTCCTCTTCCACCATGGCCTCAGTTATTGTGGTCTCCGCCCACTGGAAAATAAAGCACAGAACAACCACAACAAAACCATGATAGACATTTCAAACAATCTTTTTATTCAAAATACCTAGGGAGGGAAATTAGCGGTTGTCCTGAAAGGCTCTTAGAAATACCGTCACCGGTAAGTCTAACTAGGCCTTTCTCCAATCGCCTTTCAGGACAACCTTGGAGAGGATAACCGAGTAACTTACCCTAGGGTGGGACCACTGCTTGCAGCACCTTCCTGCCGAAGGCCTGATCTGCAGCGGACAGTAAGTCTAGCCTGTAGTGCCGTAGAAAAGTTGAATAGCTGGACCATGTAGCTGCCTTGCAGATCTGGTCAGGCGTGGCACCGGCCCTTTCGGCCCAGGAAACTGCCGTAGATCTTGTTGAATGGGCCGTCACTCCCGAAGGAGGCACCTCTCCTTTGGCTTGGTAACCCTCGGCAATGGCTTGTTTGAGCCATCTAGCCAATGTACTTTTGGAGGCCTTCTCCCCTTTCCGGGATCCTGAGAATATCACAAACAAGGCGTTGGTTTTCCTGAAAACCTTGGTGACAGCGAGGTATTGAAGCACACATCTTCTTACGTCAAGTGTATGAAAATTTTCTTCCCCTGCATTAGAGGGAGTTGAGGAGAAGGTAGGAAGGACTATTTCCTGAGACCTGTGAAAGGTTGATGAGACCTTAGGAAGAAAAGCTGGATCAGTTTGGAGAACTATTCTGTCCGGCAAAATTCTTAAAAAAAGGCTCTGTAACTGCCAAGGCTTGGATTTCGCTGACCCTTCTTGCGGTCGTTATGGCCACCAAAAAAATAGTTTTTAGAACTAAATACTTCAAAGAAATCTCCCTTATGGGTTCAAACGGGGCCCCCGTGAGACCCTGCAACACAATTGATAAATCCCAATTGGGAAAAGCTCTAAAGGCTATTGGTCTACTCCGACCTAGTGCCTTGAAAAATCTTGAAATTAAATGTTCTTTAGATAACGTCCTTTCTAAATAAACCGACAGGGCTGCCACTTGCGTTTTTAGGGTGCTAATTGCTAACCCTTTCTCCATTCCTGCATGAAGAAACTCTACAACGGAAATTACACTGTTAATCTGGAAGTTTTTGGAGGTACACCATGAGTTGAATTTTCGCCAAACTTTGAGATAAATTGCTCTGGTCACCGGCTTCCTGCTGTCTAGCAAAGTTCTTATCACTTTATTAGAGAGCCCCTTAGCCCTTAAGAGGTCCTCTTCAGAAACCAGGCCGTCAACTGCAAGCGTTCTACCTCCGGATGGTTCACAGAGCCCTGACACAGTAGGTCCTTCCTGAGTGGAAGTTTCCACGGTGGTTTCGTGGCTAAACTCTGAAGAGATGCAAACCACGGTCTTTTTGGCCAATACGGAGTGATTAAGATCAGATTGGATTTTTCTTCCCTGAATTTCCTTAGGACTAGAGGTATCAGAGTGAAGGGGGGGAAGGCGTAACACAGCTGGTAGTGCCACTGTTGAGCTAGTGCGTCTATGGCTACTGCCTGGTCCTCTCTGTGGAGAGAGAAGAACCTTTGCACTTTCGCATTCTGCTGGTTGGCAAACAGGTCTATCTGTGGCTGGCCCCACTCCTGAGCGATTGCCCTGAAGACCTCCGGGTTTAAGCTCCATTCTGCCTCTAGTATGCTTCTCCTGCTTAGCAGGTCTGCTAACAGGTTTTGAGACCCTTTTAGGTGCACCGCTGATAGGGATGCTACGTTCCGTTCTGCCCATGAGAGGAGATGGTTGGCCAGCTGCATAAGGCCTCTGCTTCTGGTCCCCCCCTGCTTTAGGACATATGCCACTGCTGTGGTGTTGTCCGACAGGACCTGCACATGTTGACCCTTCACCAACTGATGGAAAGCTTGAAGCCCTAGAAATATCGCTTTCAACTCCCTCCAGTTTGAGGATCTTCTGGATTCTGTTTTGGACCAGACGCCCTGGGCAGTCTGTCCCTCTAGATGGGCCCCCCAACCCCAGGAACTCGCGTCTGTTGTTAAACGCTTTCCTACTGGGAATACCCATGGAAGACCCTTGTTCAAATTTACCGGGTTTCTCCACCACCAGAGTGCTCGTTTTACGTTTGAAGTTAACCTGAAACGTCTCTCTAGTGACTCTTGGTGTGACCAAGACTGAAGGATATTCATTTGGAGAGGATGAGAGTGTAACCTCGCCCATGGGACCGCCGGAATTGAGGCTGTAAGCAGCCCCAAGACGGCCATTGCTGTCCTGACTGACACCCCTTGGTTTGTCTGTACTTGAGCCACCGCCACCATGACCTTCTCTATCTTTTCCTGAGGTAAAAAGACCTTCTGAAGGATCGAATCTATGTTGTACCCCAGAAACCTTGTTTCTTGAGAAGGTATCAAATTCGATTTCTCGCGGTTTAGTAACCAGCCGAGACTTCCAAGATGAACTCGCGACGACTGCAGATTCGTCGCAAGCTGATCCCGGGAGTCCGCAAAAAACAGTAGGTCGTCCAAGTATGGGATGACCGAGATCCCTTTGAGCTTCAGTGGTTCTAAGGCCTCTGCCATGATCTTGGTAAAGATCCTGGGTGAGGACGACAACCCGAAAGGGAGGGCTCTGAACTGAAGATGCCATATCCTGTTCCCCAGGTCTACTGCCAGTCTGAGGAACTGTTGAGATGCTTGGGCAATCGGGACGTGCAAGTAGGCATCCCTGAGGTCCAGAGATGCCATGAAGCAACCGGGTGTCAACAGCTTTGTTATTGAATAAATCGTATCCATCCGGAACCGTTTGTACCTTATCGACTTGTTTAACATTTTTAGGTTCAAGATCAGGCGGAATTTGCCTGAGGGTTTTTTGACCAAAAAAATGTGGGAATAAAAACCCTGACCCTCTTGATGTTTTGGGACCTGTACTATCACTCTCTGACTCATCAGATCCTGTAACAGGTTCGTCATTGCAGTAGCTTTTTCTTTGTCCCGGGGAAGGGTTGTGACATAGAACCTCGTTGGGGGACACTCTGAAAATTCCAGACTGTACCCCTCCGTAATGATTCTTTCCACAAAGGGGCTCGTGGTCATCTGTTTCCACTGTGGGAGAAAAGCAGCCAGTCTTCCTCCCACCGGAAGCAGATCGTCACTTGCTTTTGGTAGTTGGTTCTGAGGGGTTTTTAAATAAGATACCTCCTCTACCTCTCCCTCTTTGGGACCCCGATCTCTTTTTATTTTCTTCCTTACTCTTATGGGACTGTTGAAAAGGACGAAAATTTTTCTTAGGGTTCTGACCCTTTTTAGGGGGGAAAGCCTTCTTCTTATCCGCCGTTCTGTCAAGAACCTTTTCTAGGTCCTGACCGAACAAAAAGTCCCCTGAGAAAGGCAGACCACAAAGCTTGACCTTAGAGGGGGTATCACCCGACCAGGTCTTTAACCAGACTGCTCGCCTGACTGAGTTCACCAGGGCTGCTGACCTTGCAGCCATTTTAATGGACTCAGCAGAAGCATCTGCCATATATTTGATGGCTTTCAAGATTAAGGGGAAGGAATCTAATAGATCCTTTCTTGAGGTGCCTGCCTCGACATGACTCCTTAATTTCTCAACCCAGCACTCTAGATTGCGGGCGACTATTGTGGCGGCCATGGCTGGTTTCAGACTGGTTGCAGTAGAATCCCAGGCCTTCTTTAGGAGGGAATCTGCCCTCTTGTCCATCGGATCTTTTAGGACCCCCATGTCCTCAAAAGCCAGGTCTGTATGACGAGACACCTGTGAGAAAGCTGCGTCTACTTTAGGCTTTTTGTTCCACACCTCTGTCTCACCTCTTTCAAATGGAAACCTTCTTCTAAGGGTCTTTGAAAAAAAGTGGACCCTTTCAGGGTCCTTCCATTCCTTCTTGACGGTGTCCGAGAGGACTTTGTGGACCGGGAAAACCCGGCTTTTAGACTCATCCAGCCCCTGATACATCTTATCGTGTATGGATAACTGAATCTTCTCTTCCTGGATACCCAGGGTAACATAAATTGCCTTGAGTAAGTCCTCCACTTCGTCTAATGACAATTTAAACTTTGAGCTTTTGCTACTATCTTCTTCCTCCTCCTCCTCATCTGAATCCCTGAGAGAGGGGAGAGTACTAGTCCCTTTATCTGCCGAAACCCCCTCTGTTTGTCCCGAGACTGGGATTTTCGGACTAGGTGGTGGCTGCTGTGGCTCCCCCAAACTTGCGGAGCCTTGTGTGATCAGATCCTTCACTGAGCCTAAAGAGCTTGCCAGCTCCTGGACTGAGGAAAAAAGGTCTTTATACTGTTGTGAAGTTTCCTCTTCCACCAGATTTTTAATGCAGGATCTGCACATCGGCTTTTGCCAAGAATCCCTTAAAGGATTTTTGCAAGACGGGCATTTCCTGGGTGTATCCAAGTGCCTAGCTTTGGTTGTAGATTTTTCCTGTAACGAGATGAAACCAAAGTTACCATCTCCATTTTTTTTTTTTTTGAAACACCCAAGTGCCGCCACCAGAATAAACCAAAAGGCCTGGACTAAGTGCCACCACCACTAACGGTTATACAGACCAAGAGCGTTAACCTGGACTGGTAACCACAGGCTCCCTCAGGGAGGAACAACAATAACACAAAATTAGGCCCAATATAGTAAGAATAAAAGGCACCACTGTACCCCTCTTACCTGGGCCTGACCGGTGCTTGCAGCGCCTGTATCCGCCGGTGTTGTCTGTCTCTCCTCCATTGTAGAGCGCAGTCACACAAGTAGCTGGAGAACGACTCCATTTTAAATTTTCCCGGCCGCCCGCGTCATCATCGGGGGCCGGAAATGGAAGTACCGGTCACCTGACCCGCCCCACAGATGCTGCGTTCCAGGCACTGGGAACCAACAGCGCCACGCCCCCCCAGGAAACGGCGTCACCGTGCGTGACGCGCTCGCCAGCCGGGACCCGGAACTGAAAGTGCGGAACACCGCCGACCCGCGCCGGTTACCGCTCGGTCGCCTGGACCTCTACCGCAGTTCCTGGGCACAACGACACCGTCCCCTGGGAGGCCGAAAGTTCCGCTGAACCGGAGCGTCTGGGGACTCCTGAGCGCCCCCTCCCCGTGGAGAGGGGTCGGGATGGTCGCCGCCAACAATATGCAAACAAAAGGTAAGCTCAAGAAAAACCCTCCGCCTGGAGAGAGACAGCTCCCTGGTTCCCTGTGATGCTTCCACCATGGCGGAGGAAACACAATAACTGAGGCCATGGTGGAAGAGGAGGGATCTTAAAGGATCACGTGTGTTTCCTGGGAAATGGGCGGAGCTGCGCTCTCTCCAAGGTTGTCCTGAAAGGCGATTGGAGAAAAAGGACGCCAATTTTGTTTGGGAGCCACGTCGCACGACCGCGCAATTGTCAGTTAAAACGACGCAGTGCCGAATCGCAAAAAGGGGCAAGGTCCTTTACCTGCATTTTGGTCCGGGTCTTAAGTGGTTAAAGAAATGGGCCAAACCATAGAGAAAGCGCCTTGAGAAAGGAGTCTGGAATCTCCACAACCACAGAGTGCATTTCACCCTGGTGGAAACACAAACCAGACTGTCTAAAGAATCTCTGGATCTGTCCTAAACTCTCAGCAGGAACAACTAAAGTGGTCTCTGATGCAGACATGCCCAAGGCACTGTTGGAATGCAAGATGTCATAAGACTGGCAGCCAACATGACCTTCCTTACTGACACCGTAATTCATTTAAAGCTCTTCCACCTGCTGACCCACCTTGAGTATCTTGTTGTTCAGAAAGAAAATCTTCTGTTCCATAGATTAGAATCTAGGTTGTAAACCTAAAAGCTCACTATCAGAGACAGTACCAGGTTTGACTCTTCCACATCGATTAGCCAACCCAGACTCTAATGCCAAATCTAAGCAATCAGAAAGTCTACATAAAGCTGCTCAAAAAAGCGAACAGGTGGTAATCATCTAAATAAGCGAAAATCAAAATAGCTCTTAACCACTTGCCCACCGGGCTTGTTTTTCAGATTCGGTGTTTACGAGACTAAAACAGTTTTTTTTGCTAGAAAATTACTTAAACCCCCCAAACATTATATATATTTTTTTTCTAACACCCTAGAGAATAAAATGGCAGTCATTGCAATACTTTTTGTCACACCGTATTTGCGCAGCGGTCTTACAAGCGCACTTTTTTTGAAAAAAAAAACACTTTTTTGAATAAAAAAAATAAGACAACAATAAATTTGGCCCAATTTTTTTATATATTGTGATAGATAATGTTACACCGAGTAAAATGATACCCAACATGTCACACTTGAAAATTGCGCCCGCTCGTGGCATGGCGTCAAACTTTTATCCTTAAAAATCTCGATAGGCAACGTTTAAAAAATTCTACAGGTTGCATTTTTTGAGATACAGAGGAGGTCTAGGGCTAGAATTATTGCTCTCGCTCTAACGATCGCGGCGATACCTCACTTGTGTGGTTTGAACACCGTTTTCATATGCGGGCGCTACTCGCGTATGCGTTCGCTTCTGTGCGCGAGCTCGTCGGGACAGGGCGTTTTACATTTTTTTTTTTTGTTTTCTTATTTATTTTTAATTAGTTTATAATTTTATACATCGAAATAAATTAAAAAAAAAAAAATTATCACTTTTATTCCTATTACAAGGAATGTAAACATCCCTTGTAATAGAAAAAAGCATGACAGGTCCTCTTAAATATGAGATCTGGGGTCAAAAAGACCTCAGATCTCATATTTAGGCTTAAATGCAAAAAAAGAAAAAAAAAAAAAAAAAAAAGTAATTTTTCAAATTTCAGAAAAAAAAAATGTTTCTTTTAAGACGCTGGGCGGGACTGACGTTTTGACGTCACTTCCGCCCAGCAGAGCTGTGGGGGACGGGTGGGGGCGATTTTTCCCTCACTCGTATCCCAACACAGCCAGCAAGAGGACCCGATCGCCTCCGCCCCGTTACCGACGGCTCCGGTAAGCGGCGGAGAGCGCGGGAGAGCGGCGGGAGGGGGGGGGGGGCCTCTCCCACCACCGATAACGGCGATCTTGCGGCGAATCCGCCGCTGGGACCGCCATTATCGTGTACAGCACTGCCCACGGAAAAGATGGATATCTCGGTTGTGGCAGCAGCTGCTGCCGTTACCGAGATATCCATCTTTAAAGTCATGACGTCTTTTTACTATGACACCGTGGGCAAGTGGTTAATCATAATGGAGCCAAAATATTTGGTTCTAATAATACAATAAAAGCATGATATCAATGTAATATGCCCATACATCTCATTTTGAAAAGTTTCAATAAAAATTTATTTTGTATAAAAATAAATCTATCTCAAGTTTAGTGCCATTAAAGTCCCAATTACCCAATATTAGGGACAAGGCACAGAATACACATATATATCCGCAGTACCACTCTGCGCTGACATGATATTTTGAATGATGCCGTTAGCAAATCGTCCACGTCTTCTATGGGATAACTTGTATTTAGACACCTTGGAGGACACAAGGTATATGAATCTGCTTGTGAGGATGAGAAGGCAACGGATGCCTCTTCATCATTCTTACTAGACAAAACTTCCTCAAACACAAAGTACCAGCTGTCAAGGACTTGGGCACTATAGATGACTAGGAGGAATTGAAGGGGTCTTCAAATCCACAAGAAAATACCTGAAGGCATGGAATGTGGAGGCCAAGTCTTCCTTTACTGAAGATCCTAGCTTGCTACAAGCTTTAGTAGTTTTCACTTGAGAAGACCACTTATTCAAGAGTGAAAAGGTGTGTCCTGTCTCATTGGGTGGAACACTGTCTCATGGGCTTTCCTTGAAGACAACTTGGGAAAACATGCAGAGAAGCTCCATTTGACATCTACAGGTCAAAAAGACGAATAAATGTTTATATGTAATATGATTACCCAACTAAAAAAAAGGATTTTTAATAAACAGCTTACCTGTAAAATCCTTTTCTTGAAGTACATCACGGGACACAGAGCGCATAGCCATTACACTTGGGTTATATGGGTACCTTCAGGTGTGGACACTGGTGTAATCAATTTCACAGGAAGTTTCCTCCCTATATAACCCCCTCCCACTGAGAGTGCTTCAGTTTTGTAGCAAGCAATTCTCCCGAGGTTACACAATGTTCCCCAAAAGAGGGGTGGGAGATCTGTGTCCCGTGATGTACTTCAAGAAAAGGATTTTACAGGTAAGCTGTTTATTAAAAATCCTTTTTTCTTTATCGTACATCACGGGACACAGAGCGCATAGCCATTACACTTGGGATGTCCTAAAGCAATGCTCTATGAAGGGAGGGAGACCGTAAGGCCAAGAATAGCCAAATAAAAACATTGTCAGGAGAAAACATGGCTCCATCAACAGAAACACAAGGGGGCGTGAACCGGGCCAGAGGATTCTATACTGCTGCCCGTAGGACCGCCTGCCCAAAAGCTGCGTCCGTACTCTTTGCAACGTCCAACTTATAAAATTTAGTAAACGTATGTACGGAAGACCAGGTTGCCGCCTTGCAAACCTGTGCCATAGAAATCTGATGGTGTGCCGCCCAGGAGGCACTCATGGCCCTCGTAGAATGGGCTTTAACTGATAAGGGAGGTGGAACGCGCTTCAGACCATAGGCCTGAAAAAAGGGATTTTTAATAACAGCTTACCTGTAAAATCCTTTTCTTGAAGTACATCACGGGACACAGAGCGCATAGCCATTACACTTGGGTTATATGGGTACCTTCAGGTGTGGACACTGGTGTAATCAATTTCACAGGAAGTTTCCTCCCTATATAACCCCCTCCCACTGAGAGTGCTTCAGTTTTGTAGCAAGCAATTTCTCTGAGGTTACACAATGTTCCCCAAAAAGAGGGGTGGGAGCTCTGTGTCCCGTGATGTACTCCAAGAAAAGGATTTTACAGGTAAGCTGTTATTAAAAATCCCTTTTTCTTGATCGTACATCACGGGACACAGAGCGCATAGTCATTACATATGGGATGTCCCAAAGCAATGCTCCATGAAGGGAGGGAGACCGTAAGGCCAAAAATAGCCAAACAGAAAATATATCAGGAGGTAAAATAGCTCCACCAACAGAAAAAAAGGGGCGTGAACCGGGCCAGAGGATTCTATACTGCTGCCCGTAGGACCGCCTGCCCAAATGCTGCATCCGTAGCCTTTGCGACGTCCAACTTATAAAATTTAGTAAACGTATGTACGGAAGACCAGGTTGCCGCTTTGCAAACCTGTGCCATAGAGATCTGATGGTGTGCCGCCCAAGAGGCACTCATGGCCCTCGTAGAATGGGCTTTAACTGATAAGGGAGGTGGAACGCGCTTCAGACCATAGGCCTGAAAAATCAGTTGCTTAATCCACCTAGCCAAGGAAGACTTGGCAGCCGGCTGACCCTTCTTGGGGCCATCCGGAAGAACGAAAAGCACATCTGTTTTCCGAATCTTTTCTGTAGCCTTGAGATAAACCCTCATGGCTCGGACCACATCCAAAGTATGAAGCAATCTTTCCTCTCTGGACTGGGGAGTAGGAAAGAAGGATGGTAGGACTAGGTCCTGATTCAAGTGAAAACTGGATATGACCTTAGGAAGGAAAGAAGGCTGAGGCCGCAGAACCACTCTGTCCTTATGCAGAATCAGGTACGGTTCCCTGCAAGACAAGGCTGCCAGCTCGGAGACCCTTCTGGCCGAAGCCATAGCCACCAAGAAAACCAACTTTCGGGTTAGCAGCACAAGAGGGATTTCTGTCAGAGGTTCAAACGGCTGCTTTTGTAAAGCTGACAAGACCAGATTTAAATTCCAGGGGCAGAGGGGAGCTCTAATAGGGGGATTTACATGCAAGACCCCCTGCAAAAAGGTTTTCACAAGCGAATGTGTGGCCAAAGGCCTTTGAAACCATATCGATAAGGCAGACACCTGCCCCTTTAGAGTACTAAGAGCTAACCCCTTGTCAACGCCAACCTGGAGGAATCGCAAGATCCTGTCAATAAAAAACTTGCGAGGATGCCCTCCTTGAGACTCGCACCACTCCACATAGGTTTTCCAGACTCTGTAATAGATATTTCTAGAGACTGGCTTTCTAGCTTGAATTAACGTAGATATGACTTGGGCAGAGAGGCCTCTGCCCTTAAGAATTAGAGATTCAGCCGCCAAGCCATCAAATTTAGCTGCTGTGAAGCAGGGTGGTAGATCGGGCCCTGAGACAGCAGATCTGGGCGCAGGGGGAGTGGCCACGGTGCCCTTACTGACATCCTCACGATGAGTGCGTACCAAGCCCTTCTGGGCCAGGCTGGGGCCACCAGGATCACCGGCCTGCGCTCCACCCTGATCCTTCGTAGAAGGCGGGGAATCATCTGTAGTGGAGGGAACGCATACAGGAGAGAAAACTGGTGCCAGGGGCAAACCAACGCATCGGTCCCGTAGGCCGAGGGGTCCCTGGCTCGGGATACGAATTTGTCCAATTTCTTGTTGAATCTTGTTGCCATGATGTCTACATCGGGAACTCCGAATCTTTGGCAAATCTCTTGGAATACCTGGGGGTGAAGAGACCACTCTCCCGGGAGTAACTGTTGACGACTCAAAAAATCTGCTTGAGAATTGTCTATCCCTGGGATGAACACTGCTGAGATGCAGGGTACATGGGCTTCGGCCCATGAAAAAATCAGGTTTACTTCCCTTTGAGCCGCCAGGCTCCTTGTGCCCCCCTGGTGGTTTATGTATGCCACCGCCGTGGCATTGTCGGACTGTATCCTTACTGGCAGACCCTGCAGGGGAAGAGTCCAGGCGACCAGGGCCAACCGAGCAGCTCTGATCTCTAGGACATTGATGGGAAGCAGACTTTCTGCCTCTGACCACTGTCCCTGCTGGGTCCGTTTTCCTAAGATTGCCCCCCAACCTGTTAGGCTGGCATCTGTGGTTACTATTTTCCACGAGATGGGGCAAAAGGTTTTCCCTTTTGATAATTTTTGAGGGATCAGCCACCAGTACAGGCTGTGCCTGACTCCTGGGGAAAGAACTAATGGACGGTCTAATGCCTGTATGGACTTGTTCCATGCAGAGAGAATAGCTGCTTGCAGAATTCTGGTATGGATCTGGGCATAGGGCGCTGCTTCGAAGGCGGCCACCATCTTTCCCAGCAGTCGCATGCATAGGCGAATAGTCGGCTTCTTTTTGCCTAAGACTATTTGAATCGTTTGAATCAACGACCTGATCTTCTTTTGAGGTAAAAATACCCTCTGGCATTCTGTATCTAACCGAAAGCCTAGATATTCCAACTGTCTTGTGGGTTGTAACCTTGATTTTTCTTGGTTCACAATCCACCCGAACTCTTCTAGATGCCGCACTGTGCGGACTACTGCATGATTGAGGTTGGAAGCTGAACTGTCGATAACCAGGAGATCGTCCAGGTATGCTAGGACCAAGATGCCTTCTGTCCTTAGGACGGCTAGCACCGGGGCTAACACCTTTGTGAATACCCGTGGAGCTGTTGCCAACCCGAAAGGGAGGGCTACGAACTGGTAATGACTTTGGTTTATCGTAAAACGAAGAAACTTGTGATGTGCTGGGTAAATCGGCACATGCAGATATGCATCCTTTATGTCTATAGATGCTAGGAAGTCGCCCTGATGCAGGCTGGCTGTCACTGAACGTATGGAGTCCATACGAAAGGTCTGAATCCTTAGAAAGCGATTTAGGCGTTTGAGGTCTAATATAGGCCTGACGTCGCCATTGGGTTTTGGTATAACAAAAAGGTTGGAGTAGAATCCCAGACCCTTTTCTTGGGTTGGTACTTCTACAATTACTCCTTGGAGCAAGAGGCGATCCAACGCCTTTACGAGAGAGGCCCTCTTTAACGGGTCGCTTGGAAGACTTGACCCCTGAAAATGAGGAGGGGGGATTTCTCGAAACTCTAGTTTGTAGCCTGAGGCTACTACGGACCGAACCCAAGCGTCGGGAATTCTGGCCTTCCAGACTTCGGAGAAAAACTGAAGCCTCCCCCCCACCCAAGAGAGTGGGGGCGCCCCTTCATGAATCTGACTTGATGACTGGTTTAGCCGGCTTGCGAGACCAGGGCCTCTTGTTTGCCGCGGCTTGTCCCTGTGGGCGACTATTAACTGCTGAACGCCCAGGAGGCCGTCGATACTGACGAGAAGTCGAAGGGGCCGAGCCTACAATGGCCTGTCGTTTAAACGTGGGCCCACGCGGTCTTTTCTTGACCGGTAAGGAAGTACTTTTTCCACTTGATATGGTGTGGATATATTTATCTAGGTCTTCCCCGAATAGTCTTCCCCCATGAAAGGGAAACCCTGCTAAAAGCTTTTTGCAGGGTGCCTCTGCTGACCAGTTCTTTAGCCACAAAAGCCGACGCATGTGAACCATCAGTAGAGATGAACGAGATGCCTGTTGGATGGAGTCCTTAATAGCATCTATTGCAAAGCAGAGAGCCCTAGGGAATTCTGCTAATTCATGAGTATGCTGAGCCGGCATGTCCTTTAATATATGTTTTGCCTGATCCTTCACGGCCTGACAAACACCAATGGCTGCTACTGCTGGCTGAACCATGGCACCTACTGAGGTGAAAGCTGCTTTCAGTAGGGTCTCGAATTTCTTGTCGACCGGATCCTTGAACATATGGACATTTTCAACCGGACAAGTCAGGGATTTATTCACGCAGGAAATGGCTGCGTCCACTGTAGGGAGAGCCCATTTCTTCACATATTCCTCTTCCATAGGGTAGAGAATAGAGAATCTTTTAGGAGGGACAAAGATTCTATCAGGTCGAGCCCAATCCTGGTAAATCACGTTCCGCAGAAGGGGGTGCATTGGAAAAGATGCACAAGTTAATGGAGCCTTTAAAGAACCCAATGAGGATACCTCCGGGGCTACTAGTTCTGGCACTGGAAGTTTAAAGGCAGTGCGAACCATATCTGTCAAAGACTGGATCCACAGGCCCTCCGCTTGAGAGGCCGAAAAATATTCATCTATAGTGGAATTTTCCCTGTCTGAACCGTCGGGACTTGGGTCTGCCTGATCCCCTTGTGGGTCCCGTTCCTCTGAAGAGGAGACCTCCGCATCTGAAAACCCCACACTGGGTGAGGGGGATCTAGCCCGCTTGCTACTTGGGCAAGGACGGGAAAACAACGCAGTTAACCTTTTCTCTAGCCCACACATGGTGGCTGCTAGCATTTCTTCCGTCACGTAAACGGGAATGGGTGGATCGGGGGCCGCCTCTGACCCCAGCACCCCCAATGGCTCTTGTACTATGCCACTCGGTGTCCTGACTGGCGAGGGTGGGGCCGTAGAAGCCTGGCCCAAATCCTCTGACCCCGATGGAGACCCCTTTTGCTTTTTGGCACCTTTAGCAGCCTTGGCTGGTCCAGATCCCTTTGGAGCCATTGTACAACCTTGGGTCACCCCTATAGCCAACACCTGACTGTTGCAGCTAGGAGTAACCAATATGAGGGCAGGTATGAGGAAAAATGAAAAAGAACTAATTTCTCTCTTTTTCTTTTTTTTTTTTTTTTCTGGTCAATAGTGGACCTAAGTCCTAGACCTGAAGATCCACAAAACCGCCACTAGGTGTCCCTGTGTGGCCAAAAGACCCAGCTGCACGCTCTGTATCCTTTCTTCCTCTGCCTCCAGGAGGAAAGACCAGCCCGAGAGAAGTTTTCCCTTTATACAGACCCTGACGCTGCTGGCCCGCCCCCCCGACGCACGCCGACGCTCTAAAAGGCGGCGTGTATGCGCGCGCACACACAATCGCGCGCACACACAATCGCGCGCACGATCGCGCGCACCACGCTGAAACCACATGGAGGAAGCAGAGCAGAGGAACAACATGGACCAGCGTTATGCAGCACCAACAGACACCAGGTAAGCACTAATCTTATTGTAGTGCACACACAGCGAGGAAGCTGTCCCCTTGGGCTTCCTAAGAAACAGGAGTTTTTTACCAGCAATTTCCTCTTTAAAACATGTGGGGTTGCAGTATCAGTGTTAACAGGCAGACCTGGGGTGAGTAGCAAATATATAACTTACACAAGTATACATATATCTACATATTATCTGGGTAAACATTAGAATCCCATCCTGCCTCAACAGACATAGTGGAGATAGTGGCTGATGCACCAGCATACTGTTAGCCAACCCAGAACCCCCAGGGGGATACCTACTGTCGAACCAAGTCCCGCAGGTTCCCTCTTACCTGCTCCACGCCGCAGGGTATTGCAAAATGCAAGAGGCCCAACCTTCCCCCATCTCCGTGGGTATTGTCTTGGACCTTCAGGGACCGGGGTCCTGTGTTAAGGAACCCACACCCCTGGACCTATATAGCATCCTGGCATCAGTAGCGTTTAGTTCTTGGAAGAGACTAAGGCACTGGAGCCCAGAATCCAGCCCTCCAAGGAGAGGCATTATAGGCAAAACCCCACTCCAGCAGGGCCCGGGTACCGTACATCTTGGCTCTGAAGCACTTCGGACCGATCCGGCTAGCTATCCTGGGTCCCGAGACCTCCGAGGGACAGCTAGACGTGACCAACACCTAAGACACTGGCGAAAAAACTAGAGCACTCTCAGTGGGAGGGGGTTATATAGGGAGGAACTTCCTGTGAAGTTGATTACACCAGTGTCCACACCTGAAGGTACCCATATAACCCATATGTAATGACTATGCGCTCTGTGTCCCGTGATGTACGATCAAGAAAATCAGCTGCTTAATCCACCTAGCCAAGGAAGACTTGGCAGCCGGCTGACCCTTCTTGGGGCCATCCGGAAGAACAAAAAGCACATCTGTTTTCCGAATCTTCTCTGTAGCCTTGAGATAGACCCTCATGGCTCGAACCACGTCCAAAGTATGAAGCCGTCTTTCCTCTCTGGACTGGGGAGTAGGAAAGAAGGAAGGTAGGACTAGGTCCTGATTCAAGTGAAAACTGGATATGACCTTAGGAAGGAAAGAAGGTTGAGGCCGCAGAACAACTCTGTCCTTATGTAGAATAAGGTATGGCTCCCTGCATGATAAGGCTGCCAGCTCGGAAACCCTTCTGGCTGAAGCCATAGCCACCAAGAAAACTAACTTTCGGGTTAGTAGCACAAGAGGGATTTCTGTCAGAGGTTCAAACGGCTGCCTTTGTAAAGCTGACAAGACCAGATTTAAATTCCAGGGGCAGAGGGGAGCTCTAATAGGGGGATTCACATGCAAGACCCCCTGCAAGAAGGTTTTCATAAGCGAATGGGTGGCCAAGGGTCTTTGAAACCATATTGATAAAGCCGACACCTGCCCCTTTAGAGTACTAAGAGCCAACCCTTTGTCAACGCCAACCTGGAGGAATCGCAAGATCCTGTCAATAAAAAACTTTCGAGGATGCCATTTTTGAGACTCGCACCACTCCACATAGGTTCTCCAGACTCTGTAATAAATATTTCTGGAGACCGGTTTCCTAGCCTGAATCAACGTAGCTATTACCTGATCTGAGAGGCCTCTGCCTTTAAGAATTAGGGATTCAGCCGCCAAGCCGTCAAATTTAGCTGCTGTGAAGCAGGATGGCAGATTGGGCCTTGAGACAGCAGATCTGGGCGCAGGGGGAGCGGCCACGGCGCCACGACTGACATCTTCACGATGAGTGCGTACCAAGCCCTCCTGGGCCAGGCTGGAGCCACCAGGATCACAGGCCTGCGCTCCACCCGGATTCTCCGTAGAAGGCGGGGAATCATCTGCAGTGGAGGGAACGCATACAGAAGAGAAAACTGGTGCCAAGGGCAAACCAAGGCATCGGTCCCGTAGGCCGAGGGATCCCTGGCTCGGGATATGAATTTGTCCAACTTTTTGTTGGATCTCGTTGCCATAATGTCCACGTCTGGGACTCCAAATCTTTGGCAAATCTCTTGGAATACCTGGGGGTGAAGCGACCATTCCCCCGGGAGCAACTGTTGACGACTCAAAAAATCTGCTTGAGAATTGTCTATCCCTGGGATGAACACCGCCGAGATGCAGGGTACATGGGCTTCGGCCCATGAGAAAATCAGGTTTACTTCTCTTTGGGCTGCTGGGCTCTTCGTGCCCCCCTGGTGGTTTATGTATGCCACCGCAGTGGCGTTGTCGGACTGTATCCTTACTGGCAGACCCTGAAGGGGGAGAGTCCAGGCGATCAGGGCCAGTCGAGCAGCTCTGATCTCCAAGATATTGATGGGAAGCAGTTTCTCTGCCCCCGACCACAGCCCTTGCTGGGTCTGTTCTTCTAGAACTGCCCCCCCAACCTAACAGGCTGGCATCCGTGGATACTATCTTCCACGAGATGGGGCAAAAGGATTTCCCTTTTGACAAATTTTGAGAGACCAGCCACCAAGACAGGCTGCGCCGGACCTTCGGGGAGAGCACTAACGGACGATCTAACGCCTGAATGGACTTGTTCCAAGCAGAGAGAATGGCTGCCTGAAGATATCTGGTATGGATCTGGGCGTAGGGCACAGCCTCGAAGGCGGCCACCATCTTCCCCAGCAGTCGCATACATAGGCGAATAGTCGGCCTCTTCTTGCCTAAGATCATTTGAACTGCTTGGGCTATTGATCTGATCTTTGCTTGAGGTAAAATTATCCTCTGGCAGTCTGTATCTAGCCGAAGGCCTAGATATTCCAACTGCCTTGTGGGTTTCAATACCGATTTTTCTAGATTTACAATCCATCTGAATTCCTCTAGATGCTGAACTGTGCGACCTACTGCCTGATTGAGGTTGGAGGCTGAGCTGTCGATAACCAGAAGATCGTCCAAGTATGCCAAGACTAAAATGCCTTCTGTCCTTAGGACGGCTAGCACCGGGGCTAACACCTTTGTGAATACCCGCGGAGCTGTTGCCAACCCGAAAGGGAGGGCTACGAACTGGTAATGGCGGTGATCTATCATAAACCGAAGAAACCTGTGATGTGCCGGGTAGATCGGCACGTGCAGATACGCATCTTTTATGTCTATAGATGCTAGAAAGTCGCCTTGATGTAGGCTGGTTGCCACCGAACGTATGGACTCCATACGAAAGGTCTGAATGTTTAGAAAGCGATTTAGGCGTTTGAGGTCCAAGATAGGCCTGACGTCGCCATTGGGCTTTGGTATTATGAAAAGGTTGGAGTAGAATCCCAGACCCCATTCCTGGGTTGGTACTTCTACGATTACTCCTTGGAGTAAGAGACGATCCAATGCTTTTGCAAGAGAGGCCCTCTTTAATGGGTCGCTTGGAAGACTTGACCCCTGAAAATGAGGAGGGGGGACTTCCCGAAACTCTAGCTTGTAGCCCGTGGTTACCACGGATCTTACCCAAGAGTCGGGAATTCTGGTCTTCCACACTTCGGAGAAGAACCGAAGCCTTCCCCCCACCCAAGAGAGTGGGGGCGCCCCTTCATGAATCTGACTTAAGGACTGGTTTAACCGGCTTGCGAGACCATGGCCTCTTGCCTGTCGTGGCTTGTCCTTGTGGGCGGCTATTAAATGCCGAACGCCCGGGAGGCCGTCGATACTGACGGGAAGTTGAAGGGGCCGAGCCTGCGAAGGCCTGTCGCTTAAATGCGGGCCCACGTGATCTTTTCTTGATGGGCAAGAAAGAACTTTTACCACCTGATATGGTCTGGATATATTTATCTAGGTCTTCACCGAATAGTCTCCCACCATGAAAGGGAAATCCTGCTAAAAGCTTTTTGCAGGGTGCCTCTGCTGACCAGTTTTTTAGCCACAAAAAGCGACGCATATGAACCAACAGCAGAGATAAACGGGACGCCTGTTGAACGGAGTCCTTAATAGCATCTACTGCAAAGCAGAGAGCTCTTGGGAGGTCAGCCAATTCACGAGCTTGCTGAGCCGGTATGTCCCTTAATATCTGTTTAGTCTGATCCTTTAAAGCCTGACAAACGCCAATGGCTGCCACTGCTGGCTGAACCACGGCACCTACTGTGGTAAAAGAAGCCTTCAGTAGGGTCTCCAATTTTTTGTCGACTGGATCTTTAAACACCTGGACATTTTCCACCGGACTGGTCAGGGATTTATTTACGCAGGAAATGGCTGCGTCCACGGTAGGGAGTGCCCATTTCTTTGCAAATTCTTCTTCCATAGGATAGAGAATGGTAAACCTTTTAGGAGGGATAAAAATCCTATCAGGTCGAGCCCAATCCTGAAAAATCACGCTCTCCAGAAGGGGGTGAACCGGGAAAGATGCACCACCCAATGGTGCCTTCAAGGAACCTAAAGAGGATACCGCGGGGGCTACTTGTTCTGACACTGGAAGTTTAAAAGCAGTGCGAACCATATCCGTCAGAGACTGGATCCACAGGCTCTCTGCTTGAGAAGCCGAAAAAATTTCATCTATAGTGGAATCTTCAATGTCTGACCCGTCAGGACTCAGGTCCGCTTGATCCCCCCGTGGGTCCAATTCCTCCGAAGAGAGGACCTCTGCATCTGAACACACCGTTTTAGGTGACGGGGATCTAGCCCGTTTGCCACCCGGCAAAGAGCGGGCAATTAAAGCAGTTAACCTTTTCTCTAGCCCACCCAGGGTGGATTCTAGCATTTCTTCCGTAACATAAACGGGAATGGGTTGATTGGGGGCCGCCTCTGCCCCTAGCACCCTCAATGGCTCCTGCACGATGCTGTTCGGTGGTCTATCTGGTGAGGGTGGGACCACTGGAGCCTGGCCCAAATCCTCTGACCCCGTTGGAGACCCCTTTACTTTTTTGGCACCTTTTGCAGCCTTAGCTGGTCCTGATCCCTTGGGAGCCATTGCACAACCTTGAGACACCCCTACAGCCAACACCCAACTGTTGTAGCTAGAAGTGAAACATTAATAAGGACAGGCTATGTAAAATCTTTTCAAAATTTTCATACGCCTGAGAAGGCGGCAATACAGAGGAAAGCCCTGTGAGTATTGCCACACCAATGCCCGTTAGCTGGAGTCCAAGGTTGCACCGACTCAGATACTGTCGGATCTAAGGCTGAGTCCCTTTAAGCAAAAAAATATATATTTTTTTTTTTTTTTTTTGTCAGTGTGGACTTTTAAGTCCAGACCTGAAGATCCACAAACCACCACTGGGTGTCACTGTTAGCCAGAACTGGCTCAGCTGCGCGCTCTGTCCTCACTCTCCCCTGCTCTCAGGAGGGAATGACCATCCAGGAAATGCTTTATCTGAGACTGACGCTGCTGGCCCGCCCCCCCCCACGCCCGCTGACGTTGTAAAAGGAAGGAGTTTTGTCAGCCCTTCCTCTCTATACACGTGGGGCTGCAGTATCATGCTAACAGGCAAATCTGGGGGGAGTAGCAAAATACATATCTTTTTAAAAGCATATATATATCTACATGTTATCTGGGTAAACATTAGTACATCCCATCCTGCCTCAACAGACATAGTGGAGATAGTGGCTGATGCACAAGCATACCATTAGCCAACCCAGAACCCCCAGGGGGATACCTACTGTCGAACCAAGTCCCGCAGGTTCCCTCTTACCTGCTCCACGCCGCAGGGTATTGCAAACTGCAAGAGGCCCAGCCTTCCCCCATCTCCGTGGGTATTGTCTTGGACCTTCAGGGACCGGGGTCCTGTGTTAAAGCGGAGTTTCACCCTAAATATAAGATCTCCCATGCGCTTCAGCATACTGGCGTCAGCGCCAGTATGCTGGGTTTTTTTTTTTTTTATAGCACACTTACTGTTTTATCGTAGAAATCCTTTTCTGTCCCCCGCGTTGGACGGCGCCAGTACAGCGCGTCACATCTTCCTAAGATACCCGATATGGACCGGGTATTTCCGGGTATGCGGCGCCTGCGCACAGACCTAGGAGCTGACTGCGCAGGCGCCGTATTTTCCGAAATAGGACTCGGAGAAATACGGCGCCTGCGCAGTCAGCTCCTAGGTCTGTGCGCAGGCGCCCTAGCGCCGGAAATACCCGAGTCCATATCGGGTATCTTAGGAAGATGTGACGCGCTGTACTGGCGCCGTCCAACGCGGGGGACAGAAAAGGATTTCTACGATAAAACAGTAAGTGTGCTATAAAAAAAAAAAAAACCCAGCATACTGGCGCTGACGCCAGTATGCTGAAGCGCATGGGAGATCTTATATTTAGGGTGAAATACCGCTTTAAGGAACCCACACCCCTGGACCTATATAGCATCCTGGCATCAGTAGCGTTTAGTTCTTGTAAGAGACTAAGGCACTGGAGCCCAGAATCCAGCCCTCCAAGGAGAGGCATTATAGGCAAAACCCCACTCCAGCAGGGCCCGGGTACCGTACACCTTGGCTTTGAAGCACTTCGGACGGATCCGGCTAGCTATCCTGGGTCCCGAGACCTCCGAGGGACAGCTAGATGTGACCAACACCTAAGACACTGGCAAAAAAACTGAAGCACTCCCAGTGGGAGGGGGTTATATAGGGAGGAAACTTCCTGTGAAATTGATTACACCAGTGTCCACACCTGAAGGTACCCATATAACCCAAGTGTAATGGCTATGCGCTCTGTGTCCCGTGATGTACGATAAAGAAATTATTATTTAGTCCACACCATTATAAAGAAAGAAAATATGAACACAGCCTATACTCTTCTCCATCAACACATACCTGATAAGCAAAAATCCAGTATGGAAGAGTTTGTAATAAACAGAAATAATCTGGCTGTACAGGTCTTCAGCTCTGTGTAGTTACAATGATCGTTCTGAAGAGTTGTTTGCTCTACAGCCTCAAATGAATCAACTGCCACGGCGCCAGAACAATTAACGGGACCTGTATGGATTAATGGAAAATAAAACAATATTAATAATATAACATTAGCTAGATCTTTAGATTTGTAATATTACTGCATTGAATAGGTTATTAAACAAAAAGAGGAAAGCTGAAAGATAGCTCTGGACCTGTAGGTTTATATATACTGTTATCTTAAAGGTATCAATGTTGGTGTAAATGATCTGGGTTCTCCTGGGCAGGCAGCATCTACACCCCAGAGGATCTCCACAGTCTCTGAAGCCCTGTACACACAATCGTTTGTCTGAAGAAAAACGGACCAATGGACCGTTTTCATCGGACAAACCGATCGTGTGTGGGTCCCATCGGTTTGTTTTTCATCGGTGAAAAAAAAAAAAAAATAGAATGTTTTAAAAAGAGTTCCTATGCAGATGAAAGTACACCAGATAGTTACAAAAAAAAAAAACGATCGTCCGTGTGGAAGTTCATCGGTTAAAAATCCATGCATTCTTAGAATCAAGTCGACAGCATCCACAGCTTGACCAATGAAGACATTGAAGTTCATGTTTTCTCAGCACGTTGTAAAAATGTGATTTTATCGTCGTCACCGCGTTGGATGCATTCTTTCAACGGTCAGATTTTTGACCAATGGTGTGTAGGCAAGACTGATGAAAGTCAGCTTCATCGGATATCCGACGAAAAAATGCATCGGATTAGATTCCATCAGATATCCGATCTCGTGTACAGGGCTTTAGGCTTGAAATTTAAGTGCCGTGCCACGCAACGGTCATGGTCAATAAGTCTGTGAAATTATAGCTAGAGGATAGAACACCTTTTAAGCACATTGTGTAAACATTTAGGCCTCATTCACACTGGCATTGTCAAACCTACATTTATGTGCGTTTAGAGGACATTTTTAAAATGCATATAAATGCATGGAATGATTTTTCAGTGGTGTCATTTACACTGAGCATTTAAAGGAGTTGTAAAGGCAGAAGGTGTTTTATCTCAATGCATTAAGAGAAAACGTCTTCTGTGTGCAGCAGCCGGCCCAGTACTCCCCAATACTTACTTGAGCCCCATCTCTGTCCAGCAATGTCCCTCGCCTGTCTGAGACTCTCCCTGCTGATTGGCTGAGACACAGCAGCAGCTCCCGCTGCTGTCAAAGTCAGCTAGCCATTTAGGAGAGAGAGAGGGGAGGTGAATGGGGCCAGGCCGCAGCTCTGTTACTGAGTGGAGACGCATACATGTGACTCGGCTCGGGTGCCCCCAAAGCAATCTGCTTGCTGTGGGGGCATGCGACAGGAGGGAGGGGACAGGAGCACCAAAGAGGGACTTGAGAAGAGGAAGATCCAAGCTGCTCTGTACAAATCCACTGCACAGAGCAGGTAGGTAGAATCATTTTATTTTTTTCCAATAAAAATAACAAACAAGAGAATTTACAATCACTTTAAGTGCATTTAGGTGTAGGGCTGCAACTATTATTTTCATAATAAAATTAGCTGGCCGATTATTGTTTAGGTTATTGGGCTAATAACCTTAAAAAAAAGTGTGGTGTATAATTTAGTTAATATGAAAAATATAAAATAAAAAAGTTAGACTGTTTTGCAGATTTTCAAACAGAACTGTAATATGTTTTATACTGCCCATACAAAAACAATGTATTCTTCTTCTTCAAAAAAAAATTAAGACGTTTTAAGAACGTTCGTTCGATTTTCTAATCGTTAGTGGAGTCAAATCAATGTTCATTTTCAACCACAGTGAATAGAAAACTTTTTGGTCAAAGGAATTTTCAGACAGTGTATGTAGTTTTCGTTCAGAAATTATATTCATTTTAAAACAGAATGTTTTCATTTTTCGCATGAATATTCTCTTCTGAAAATTGATCTGTGTGGCCAGCATAAGGCTTGCTTCACACCTATGCAGTTTGCTTTTGACCTGTTTATGCTGTGATTTTTAATGTGCGTTTTGATTTTTGCGGCAATTTGCTTTTTTGCATTTTGTTGATGTCTTTTTTTTGCCAATTTGTTGTTGAGCAGATTTTGCTTTGAAAAAAATCCTCGACCCTTACCAAATACACAGCAGCTGAAAAAAGCATACATGTGAACCACAAGACCTCATGCACGCCTACATTATGGGCCGATTATGATTTCTTGTGGGACACTCTGCAAATTCTCCTGCACATGAGTGAGTTGACCCAATACTGGCTGTTCTGCCTTGACCAATATGGATAACCCCTTGAGTACCTTGTGCCCTCTAGGACTGGGGCCGTCCTGCAGAAATACAAGACAAGAGGCCCACTGCCCCAGTGCATTATCCAACATAAATTTATTATAAAATAAAAATGTATGAAGTGTCTACTGCTGGTTGACGCATTTCAAAAGACAATCCTTCAGATCCTCATTTATGTTTGCGAGTAGACACTCCATACATTTTTATTTTATAATAAATTTATGTTGAATAATGCACTAGATCAGTGCACCCTTGCGCCTTATATTTCATCAGAACTAGTGTCTCCATTGGAAGATCCCCCCTCTC
Source organism: Rana kukunoris (assembly GCA_029574335.1). Classification (NCBI taxonomy): domain Eukaryota; kingdom Metazoa; phylum Chordata; class Amphibia; order Anura; family Ranidae; genus Rana; species Rana kukunoris. Next base: position 224,334,740 of record CM056050.1, on the reverse strand, counting down.
TTACCTTCCTGCGGATAGCCCAAAATTTTAGATTTTCTTTTAGTGTCAATGATAATGGTAAACAGGACAAATAGAGAGGATGAATATCCCTAATGGGGACACAGACAGTAATAAAAAAAAACCCTGACAGGGGTCCTACTCCATCTCCCCTCTATCCATAACCAAAAAAATAAAATAAAAAAGTTTTGCCTTTAGTTATACTTTAAATTCTAAAATATTAAAACATGTGATGAGTTGAAAGTGACCCACTAGATGTCGGTGTGTGGCAACCTGATGAGCTCCAGAGCTTTGGCGATGGATTACATTTGTTTCAAACCATGCTAAATAATTGAAAGGTCTACAAGGGATGCTTCAGCCAAAGAATGTCAGTCAACTGTACCACCCGCCGCATAAACGAAGAACAATCAATGAAAAGGAAATAGAATAGGATTCATGGTCTTATCCAAGGTAAACAAACATGAATACAAATTCCCTGTAATGCATATCTACTCAACCGCTGTGTTTCTGTTACACTCATATTTAGGGTGTGACGTGAAACATGGCAACGCTTCCTGGCATGAAAACGCCCCCCCCCCCCCCCCCCTCCTATCTCCCTACAGCACACCGTTTGTTTATTCAGTTTGGCTGTGCACATCTCACTCATTCACAGAACTAGTCAAAGGAATCTGAATGGAAAGAGTACAAATCCACCCTTCCACCATGGCAGATGGAGTTGGAGCTCTCAATGGAGTACAATGTGTGGTACACACACTGCTCACTGCACTTGTAGTCCACTGTGAGGTCCTTCAACCCCATAACAGAAAAGTCCAAACCTTCTGGAGCTGGAGGAATAGTCTGCAGAAGCCTGCACACTGCACCACTGATGTACCGATCATACTTGCAATGCTTTGCACTAGAGCTGTACGATTAATCCTCAAGAATCGTTATTTTGATTTTTTGCTGTTGCGATCTTGACAAAGTATTTTCCTTTCTTTCTATGCAGAGAATTAAAACAAACAAAAAAAAGACAGAGTCGGTTCACACTGGGGCGACATGACTTCCAGCACGACTTTCAGAAGCAACTTCAACACGACATGAGCATGAACCACAGGGCGATCTGGGGAGATTTACAACACGACTTGAAGTCCTTTTCAGGTCAGGAGACATTCCAGTGGCCAATAAAACAACAATCAGCTCTGGGAGAGGGAAGGGGAGGGAGGGGTTTGCCTGAGAAATGTATGTTATCTTGCTGGAAAGTCACTTCAATTAAAACAGTGATCAGACTTGGAAGCGACTTCCATTGAAATCAATGGGTACAAATCGCCTAGAAGTCTGATTGAAGTAGTACAGGAACCTCTTCTGAAGTCGGAGCGACATGAGTCGTGTGTATTAACACCGCTCCCATTCACTTACATTGCTTTTCTGGACAGCGCAACTTGGGACGACTTGAGACGACTTCAAGTCGGATCCCAAGTCGCCCCAGTGTGAACCAACTCTTACCAGTAAAGTTAGCCCAATTTTTTTTGTATAATGTGAAAGATTTAACGCTGAAAGAATGGTGAACTTTATTCTAAAGCAAAAATATTTTGATTCTCATTTTTGCCAGAATCGTGCAGCTCTACTTCGAACACTGCAAAGCAATTTTATTTTAAAGGGGTGTTCCACCCAAAAAAACTACCTTTGCTTACTCCACTCCTCACCCCCATACATGCCACATTTGGCATGTAATTTTTTTGGGGGGGAGTGGGGGCTTCAGTAGGAGTGGGACTTCCTGTCCCACTTCCTGCTTCCGCCGAGGGGCTGGTTAGGCGATTAAGCCTTAATCGCCTACACCAGCCCCTCCCTGTAGGCGATCACATGGGACACTGACAGGTCCCATGCGATCGCCTCTCCAATAAACGGCGAGCCGCGCACGCATGCGCAGTACGGCTCGCGCATGCGCAGTGGGTGCCCGGCCGTGAAGCCGAAGGCTGTCACGGCTGGGTGCCCACAGTCAGGATGGAGACGCCGGCCGGGGAGGGGGGGAGAGGAGCGGAGCCCCGGTCGGCGCGTCGCTGGAACGCAGGAGCAGGTAAGTGAGTGTTTATTAAAAGCCAGCAGCTACACTTTTTGTAGCTGCTGACTTTTAATAAACACAACTTAGGGCTGGAACACCCCTTTAATATTGGTTTATTTCATGTATTTATTTTAATGGTGGACAATGCCTTCAACCGCTTGTCTACAGGCCACTTTTTGTTTTTTTGTTTTTCTAAGCAAATGAAAAAATACCAAACATTTAAAAATAAAACGTTTTTCTTTGTTTCTGTTATACAATTTTGCAAACAGGTCTGTTTTCTCCTTTACTGATGTGTGCTAATGAGGCTGCACAGATCGACACTGGTGAGGCAGCACCGATTATCAGGACACTAATGACCAGTACCCCAATTATCAATACAGATGTCCCCTTTCACACAGGCCAGTTACCTGCTCTCTCCTTATGCTGTGACAGCGTGAAGAAAAGGAATGCTGATAACTGGCAAGTATATTTACATAGTGATTAGCTGCGATTGAACACAACTAATCACAGGGTAAAGAGCCGCTTTGATTAGCCCTGTACCCCGATCAACTGTGTCTAATGGACACAGCGTTCACAAAGCGCACTGGGTGTGTGATCAAGGGTGGATGTTATATGACGCCCTTCCAGAACTATCCAACCACGCTGTAGCTGTCATTTTGCTATAGCACGGTTGGTTAGTAGTTAAAAGTGGACAATGCTCTGCCTGATTTTATACTGAGCTGAAATACCCAGTCCATTCAAAGAATAGATCTGCACATTGCCGTGCAGGGTTGTTTGATTTTTTTTCTTTAACAGGCAGTTTACTACCGCTTTAAGGGAATCCCTTGGGGGACCCCCAGATCACCAAAACTAGTGTCCTCATTGGAAGATTTCCCCTCTATTACTTTTCTGGGAACAATCCAAAACTTGGTATTTTCTTTTACTTTTAATGATAAAAGATAAAACAACGGCATGCACAGGATTGACGTTATCGCACCCCAGGCTACTCATGTAGATGGAGGCCGTGAACCTAGAAGGAAGACCAGGTGAAGACAAAAGCCCTCTAAGCGGTGACAGTGAGACACTGGAGGGCTTTGTTTTAAGGCAAGTCTCTCACAATGTGCTAGTATGTGATGCATAATAGTGCATTATGACATTGCCTTGCAGGGGATTCCCCCCCCCCCCCTTTAACTGTGGTTTACTACCGCTTTTAAAAGACTGCGCTCTCCAAACCCATATCAGATCTTTGGGTGCACTTGCAGTCAGGTTACATCCGATTACCTTTGATCTGTCATGTTTAGGTCTAAAAAAAAAAAAAAATAGACAGGGACCTTTTGCATTTTTTTCAGACCTGGATGTCCGCCTAATCAGGTCCGCCTTAAAAACTGTTCTGATTAGACCGCCGGCATAAAAGAGACGTTGGGCCTCATTCACACAGTATTATAATGCCAGCTTTGGTAAACAATCCAGCGTATTCCTGAGGCCTGATGTGCAGATGGATGTGGATAGTTGTCATTCTGCAGAAAGCAATGACTGGCTGACAGCAGTCCACATACACACATGGAACGATCACCTGCAATTAGGACAACCGATCGCCTCTGGATACATACAGCTTGCAGATTTTGGTATAAAGAAAGCTTCTATTGTTATTTCTATACCTTTCCACTGATCTCCTGTAAATGGAGCATTAGCTGAGATCCTGTATATACCATGGCACACAGAACACTGTATAAAATGAAGGAAGCAGTGACAAAGCATGAGCCCAATGCCATCCTCAGCACTCAGTAGACCGGGGCCCGTGCACAGACATAGGACTAGCCATCACAGAGCTCGTGGGTAATCAGTGTGCCCCCACTATTACCCGATGACCCCAGCCAGCTCACCCCTCTCCCCACCCGGATCAGCTCACGTGACATGAAGGGTCGGCTCTGCGGCGTTCTCTCATCCCATCGCGCTGTATCTCGCCCCGATATCACGTCCCGCTGCTCTTCCGGGATCCGGATCCAAACGTCACTAAAGCTCAGCTGTCATCCAGGCCACGTGATTCGCTCCGCGCCGCCATCTTGGTTAATGGATACTGCAAGCATCAATGATATTAACGCACATCCTATCAATATCCAATAAATAATGTACTGGTTATATACACCATGTATGGTGACAACTGTGTCCTCCAGCCACCATAGCCTGATACAACAAGTTCCATTTTAGAGTAGGTCAGGATTTTCAAAGGTGGCCGAGTTGGGCGTCGCACGGGTGACGTCAGGAGGGTAAAGGTTGGCGGCTCAGGTGGGTGTTGGCGCTTAGTGATAACGTGGTCTTCCGGGTTGCTCGAGTCAGTAATGAAGTACGGCCCTTTAGTGTGACAGATAAGAGAAAGGCAGCAGGTGAGAGGCGGAAGATGGGGGATTGGAATGGAAGCTTAGGGGGCGAGCCTGGGCATGTGTGTGTGTTCTATGTCATGCTGGTTGTTACCATAGTAACTGCTCCATCATATTTCTATTGTCTAATATTAATGTTCAGGCTGCGATTACTACTGCCACTTCATTCTGCTATATATTTATTAACCGCTTAAGCCCCGGACGATTTTGGTGGTTAAAGACCAGGCCACTTTTTGTGATTCGGCACTGCGTCGCTTTAACTGACAATTGCGCAGTCCCAAACAAAATTGATGTCCTTTTTTTCCCACAAATAGAGCTTTCTTTTGGTGGTATTTGATCACGTCTTCTATTTTAATTTTTTGTGCTATAAACAAAAATAAAGTGACAATTTTGAAAATAATGCAATATTTTTAACTTTTTGCTATAATAAATACCCCCAAATATATATATAAAAAAAGGCCTATACGTATTCTTCTACATATCTTTGGTAAAGAAAAACCGCTATAAGCATTAATTGATTGGTTTGCGCAAAAGTTATAGCTTCTACAAAAATAGGGGACTGTTTTATGGCATTTTTATTGACCTTTTTTTAATTTTTTTTACTAGTGATGGCAGCGATCATCGTTTTTTTTTTGTTTTGTTTTTTTATCGTGACTGCGACATTATGGCGGACACATGGGACCATTGTCATTTTTACAGCGAACAGTGCTAAAAAAATGCACGAATTACTGTAAAAATGTCACTGGCAGTGAAGGGGTTAACCACTAGGTGGCGTGGCAGGGGTTAAGTGTTCCCTAGGAAGTAATTCTTACTGTTGCGGGCGTGGCTACCTGTGACACGTCACTGATGACCGTTCCCGATCACGGGGGAACAGTCATCAGTGACGGTGTCACTAGGTAGAATAGGGGAATGCCTTGTTTACAAAGGTATTCCCCTGTTCTGCTCTTGCCGATCGCAATCGCAGGACTCCGCGGCCACACTCTAGAGGCATGCAGCGAGCGAGCGCACCCGCTGGACGGCAGATTCAAATGGACGTACCTGTACGCCAATCTGCCTGCCCGTGCCATTCTGTCAACTTAAATAGGTGTGCGGCGGTTGGCAAGTGGTTAAACATTCGTAAAATGTATTGTGACAGGGTACACGATTGTATGTACACCAGTGAGAGGCTGGAAAGGTCAGTTTTCCCTGCCCTGGAAGGGGTTAAGCCTGGCCAACAGGTAAACCTCCTCTCTTCCCCCTATTAATTAACAGTCACCTGGTAGGGAAATGGGAAGTGAGAGCTCAGTGTGAGAGGTATGCTGAGCTGGACGGACAGGTTGGAAACTGTCTGCATGGAAGGAACAAGGTCTGTCATAGATTTGTTTATTTTGGACTGGTATTCTGTTTGTTTTGTACTGGAGGCCGGAATAGCCCCTCCAGTACAGTGTAGTGAGGGACACTACTGTCAGCCTCCTAAATTGGAGTAGGCCATTTTGTTTTGTATTATTTATTTTTGAGTGCAATAAAGCCATATTTATTGCTTAAGATCAGCGACTTTGCTGCATGACATTATCGCTATTTCTACGACTTTGTCACAAGTGGTGTCAGAAGTGGGATGTTTGCTGTGGTACCGGTCAATGTACAGTTACAGTGGCCTTAAAGGTACAGGACCCAGAAAATGGAAGATATTGTGAAGGCCCTGTTACAAGCGGTCTCTGTGCAACAAGAGACTAATAGACAGATAGCGGCCTCAGCTGCAGCACAACAAGAAACTAATAGACAGGTAGCTGCAGCGCAACAAGAGACTATCATACAGATAGCGGCCTCAGCTGCAGCACAACAATAAATTAATAGACAGCTAGCTGAAGCACAAAAGTCAGACCATGCTGTTCTCAAAGCAACCCTGGATCACATGACTACCCAAGGGTCTTCTAACCCACCAGCAAGGGGGGTAAGCCAAATACGTGCCAGCAGCTGTCTGCAGAAAATGACCCCGGATGATGATGTGGAGACTTACTTACTGGCGTTCGAACGGACCGCTACCCGAGAAGGCTGGGCCCCGGAACAGTGGGCTGGAATCATTGCACCCTTCCTCCTGGGAGAAGCACAGAAAGCCTATTTTGATCTGGATGAGGTGGCTGCTGCAGACTATCCCAAACTGAAAGGAGAGATCCTGGCTCGCTTAGGGGTGACTTCCACAGTGAGGGCCCAGCGTTTCTACAACTGGAGGTTTAAAGAAGGAAAAGCGCCAAGATCGCAGATGTTCGATTTAATTCATCTGGCGCGGAAGTGGCTCAAACCAGAGACTCAAACCCCTGCACAGATTATAGAAGCGCTTGTACTGGACCGACCGTTACGTGAGAGAGCTTCCAAATGGCCTCCGGGAGTGGGTCACTCAGGGAAATCCCCTGGACTGTGATAGTATGGTCGCACAAGTGGAGCGGTACCTATCTACCAAAAGTTTGGACCGATCTCTCTCTCTAGGACGATCGGTAAAATACAGAGACCAGGAGGCCGGAGGAGTGGAGTGGAAGCAGACTTCGGATCCGGAGCCCGTTTCTCCAAACCTGACTTTAGAAGTCAAAACCCTGGGAAAGAGGACCACCCTAGGAGAAACTCCATAACTTGTTTTGAGTGTGGCGCCAAAGGACATGTCAGGGCGAGATGCCCCAATCTTCCTGAGCCAATGCAGTGTGGACTAGGGGAAGATTCCTCTGACTTTTGTGGGCTCATTTGTTTAGCAGGCCTGGTAGAAGGGGGACATACCTTCCGAGTACCTGTCCTGCTGGACAAACAAGAGACAGTGGCCCTGGTGGACTCTGGCAGTGCCCTGACTTTGGTAGCCAGTAAATTGGTAAAACCTTGTTGGATTCAGAAGCATAGAACCATGGGGGTGTTGTGTATTCATGGGTGTACTGTGCGGTATCCTACTGCCAACATAGAAGTGTCAGTACAGGGCAGTTTGGTAAGGATCGTAGCTGTGGTAGTTCCTCGTCTACCATATCCTTTGATAATAGGAAGGAATTTCCCTAATTTCCACGCTCTGTTACAGCCCCCTGTGAGGGGAGAACAAGGGGAACCTGAAGTGGAGCAGAGAAATACAGGGGTCCATGAAGTATTTCCCTTTGCTCATCCTGACTTGTATATCTCTAATCCAAAAAGAGGTAAAACAAGACGGGAACGCAGGGAGAGCAAGCTACGATTTAATAGGGCTGTCCAGGAAGTCATGTTGAATCAGCGTGGGGAGCAGTCCAGGAGAGGTGGGGCCCCACGACAGACAGAAGTTGGTCAACCGGAACCCGCCCCAGAGGCTACCAGTGAAGACGATGAAGGGGATACAGATATCCTGGATATCTCGGGTAGTGGCTTTGGCCGTGACCAGGCAGATGATCCCCTGCTGCAGGAAGCCAGGAGTAATGTTGTAGAGGTTAATGGGGTACCAGTAGAAGGGGTAACAGGAAAGACCTATCCCTATTTTATCCTTAACGATCTTCTTTACAGAGTAACCTCCGATGAGGGACAAGAGCTTGAACAACTGGTTGTGCCTTCATCATACACCCGAAAAATCCTAGATTACTCTCACTTTCATCTGCTGGGGGGACACTTAGGGGTGGAGAAAACACAAGAACGGGTGCTCAGGAGGTTCTTCTGGCCTGGGGTATATGAGGGGATTAAAAGGTATTGTGCTTCTTGCCCGGAATGCCAGCTGGCATCTCCCAGACCGAATTTGAGAGCCCCACTCATACCTCTCCCCATAGTTGACGTTCCGTTTGAGCGGATTGGCATGGACCTAGTGGGTCCCTTAGAGAAAACAGCTCGAGGTCACCAGTACATCCTTGTCATCGTCGATTATGCCACCAGATACCCAGAGGCCATTCCACTACGTAAGGCGAATGCTAAAAGTATTGCAAAAGAGTTGGTTCAGATGTTTACACGGGTGGGGATACCCAGGACATTGCTCACGGATCAGGGGACTCCGTTTGTCTCCCGTATTATGAAAGAGCTATGTCAACTATTTAATGTACAGACTCTGAGAACGTCAGTGTATCACTCCCAGACAGATGGGTTGGTAGAAAGGTTTAACCGGACCCTAAAGGGGATGTTGAGGAAAGTCGTTAGCAGGGATGGGAAGGATTGGGACTTGTTACTTCCTTACCTGTTGTTTGCAGTTCAAGAGATTCCCCAAAGTTCTACGGGCTTCTCCCCGTTTGAGCTTTTATATGGTAGGCATCCCAGGGGTATTCTGGATATCCTAAAGGAAACCTGGGAAGAACAGGGGGTAACTGGGACCAATGTCCTCCAGTATGTTGAAGATATGTGGGTGCGTATGGCTCAGATTGCCCCTCTTGTTCGCCAGCATATGGAGCAGGCGCAGAGTAGGCAGAAGTCCTACTATGACCAGAGGGCCCTAGTGAGACAGTTTGAAAGAGGGGACAGAGTAATGGTTCTAGTACCCACCGCAGAAAGCAAACTTCTAGCACAGTGGCAGGGACCCTATGAGGTGTTGGAAAAAGTGAGCCCAGTAAATTATAAAGTTAGTCAGCCGGGACGCCGGAAGAAGGAGGCCGTGTTCCACATAAACCTTCTTAAGCCATGGAGGACTAGAGAGGACTGCATGGCCGCAGTGGGGGACACCACACCTGGTCCACAGGCACCTAGTCCTTCGGTGACAATCTCTCCAGAGCTGACACCTGAGCAAATAAAAGAAGCTAGAGGCTTGGTTGAGAGGAATAACGATGTTTTCTCCCCCAACCCTGGACAAACCCGAGAGATTACCCATGACATTATTACAGAACCAGGGGTTGTCGTAAGAGTGAAGTCTTACCGCATTCCGGAGGCCAAGAGGGAAGCTGTAAGGGCTGAAATCAGGAAAATGCTTGAGCTTGGAGTGATAGAGGAGTCTCATAGCCAGTGGTGCAGCCCCATTGTTCTAGTGCCCAAACCTGATGGGTCCATCAGGTTTTGTAATGACTTCAGGAAGTTAAACGGGGTGTCTAAGTTTGACGCCTACCCCATGCCTAGGGTGGATGAACTAGTAGAGCGATTAGCCAAAGATAGGTTCTTCACCACGTTGGATCTGACAAAGGGTTATTGGCAGATCCCATTGACAAAGCACGCCCGAGAGAAGACAGCCTTTGCCACTCCTGATGGCCTATTCCAGTACAGGATCATGCCTTTTGGCCTCCATGGGGCTCCAGCCACTTTTCAAAGGCTAATGGATAAGTTGCTCAGGCCCCACACTGAGTATGCAGCCGCATACTTGGATGATGTGATCATTCATAGCCCGGACTGGGAAAGCCATCTGGATAAAGTACAGGCAGTCTTGGACACTCTTAGAAGAGCGGGTCTGACAGCTAACCCCTCTAAATGTGCCTTGGGTCTAGCAGAGGCTAGATACTTGGGTTACCTGGTTGGCAGAGGACTTGTTAAACCACAGATGAACAAGATAGGAGCTATACAGAGCTGGCCCAGACCATTGAGGAAAAAACAAGTTAGAGCTTTCTTGGGGATTGTAGGCTACTATCGGAGGTTTATTCCTCACTTTGCTACGAGGGCTGCTCCGCTCACAGACCTTATTAAAGCCAGAAGTCCAGACACTGTAAAGTGGAACAGCGAGGCTGAGGAAGCCTTTGCTGGTCTGCGGGCAGCGCTTTGTACCCAACCTGTGCTTGTGGCTCCTGACTTTAGAAAGGAGTTCTTTCTCCAGACCGATGCCTCAGAGGTGGGTCTGGGTGCAGTTTTGTCCCAATATGTGGATGGTGAGGAACACCCTGTGCTGTATTTGAGTCGGAAGTTGTTACCTCGAGAACAGCGCTATGCCACAGTGGAAAAAGAGTGTTTGGCAATCAAGTGGGCAGTAGAAACACTCCGCTACTATTTGTTGGGCAGGCGGTTTACCCTCGTCACAGACCATGCTCCGTTAAAGTGGATGCACACCAATAGGGACAAGAACGCTCGGGTCACGAGGTGGTTTCTGTCCCTACAGCCCTTTACTTTTGTGGTACGACATAGGGCAGGTCTCCTCCACAGTAATGCAGATGCTCTGTCCCGAGTGCATGGGTTTGTAGAGATGGCCGCTTCCCACCCAAGTGTTAAGCTGGGGGGGAGGATGTGTGACAGGGTACACGATTGTATGTACACCAGTGAGAGGCTGGAAAGGTCAGTTTTCCCTGCCCTGGAAGGGGTTAAGCCTGGCCAACAGGTAAACCTCCTCTCTTCCCCCTATTAATTAACAGTCACCTGGTAGGGAAATGGGAAGTGAGAGCTCAGTGTGAGAGGTATGCTGAGCTGGACGGACAGGTTGGAAACTGTCTGCATGGAAGGAACAAGGTCTGTCATAGATTTGTTTATTTTGGACTGGTATTCTGTTTGTTTTGTACTGGAGGCCGGAATAGCCCCTCCAGTACAGTGTAGTGAGGGACACTACTGTCAGCCTCCTAAATTGGAGTAGGCCATTTTGTTTTGTATTATTTATTTTTGAGTGCAATAAAGCCATATTTATTGCTTAAGATCAGCGACTTTGCTGCATGACATTATCGCTATTTCTACGACTTTGTCACAGTATCTACATAGAAATAACAGAATCCTAACGTCGGTCTTCTGTCATCCTGGCAGTTCACCTCACCATACACTATACAATCTCCTTTAGATCTACCTTATACTGATTGAATGGATGGTTTAGATGTGTCACCATCATTTTGGTACATCTGAAGGAGTTTGCACATGGATTGCTCAGTAGGATTATAAAGTGTATGGCCAGTTTAAAGGCGACCATACATTATACAATCAAATTGTATAATTGCCTTTAGACCTACCATCAACTATGTAGTGCTAGGGTCTTCCTGAAGGGGTACTATTTCAATGGATTGTTTAGCAGTGTCCTCAAGCTACATAGGTTTAGTAAGTATCAATGAGATTGTATAGTGTATGGTTAGATTTGAATCTAACAACTGTTATAGGGAATGGCAGAATGGAAATCCCATAGACTTTAACAGGTTGATGGCATGCCCATAGAGAAAAATGGAACAAAGTGGAATGCCCATAGAGAATAATGGAACAGAATAGAATGGCCATAGAGAATAATGGAACAGAATGGAATGCCCATAGAGAATAATGGAACAAAATGGGATGCCCATAGAGAATAATGGAACAAAATGGAATGGACATAGAGAATAATGGAACAAAATGGAATGGACATAGAGAATAATGGAACAAAATGGAATGGACATAGAGAATAATGGAACAAAATGGAATGCCCATAGATAATAATGGAAGAAAATAGAATGCCCATACTGAATAATGGAACAACATGGAATGCCCATAGAGAATAATGGAACAACATGGAATGCCCATAGAGAATAATGAAACAACATGGAATGGCCATAGAGAATAATGGAACAAAATAGAATGCCCATAGAGAATAATGGAACAAAATGGAATGCCCATAGAGAATAATGGAACAAAATGGAATGCCCATAGACAATAATGGAACAAAATGGAATGCCCATAGACAATAATGGAACAAAATGGAATGCCCATAGAGAATAATGGAACAAAATGGAATGGCCATAGAGAATAATGGAACAAAATGGAATGCCCATAGATAATAATGGAAGAAAATAGAATGCCCATACTGAATAATAGAAGAATGGAATACCCATATAGAATAATGGAACAACATGGAATGCCCATAGAGAATAATGGAACAACATGGAATGCCCATAGAGAATAATGGAACAACATGGAATGCCCATAGAGAATAATGGAACAACATGGAATGCCCATAGAGAATAATGGAACAACATGGAATGGCCATAGAGAATAATGAAACAACATGGAATGGCCATAGAGAATAATGAAACAACATGGAATGGCCATAGAGAATAATGGAACAAAATGGAATGCCCATAGAGAATAATGAAACAACATGGAATGCCCATAGAGAATAATGTAACTAAATGGAATGACCATAGAGAATAATGTAACAACATGGAATGGCCATAGAGAATAATGGAACAAAATGGAATGTCCTTGTCCCCTGTATAACCGTCAGAATATATTGATCAGTGACTGCAACTTCAGATTGAAAATGTTCTGACATGTCCCTTCGACAACCTATCAATTGCAGGAGAACTAGACCCTCCTATCCTTTACAGCAGGGCTTGACAAACCCCGGGCGCCAGGTCGCAACTGTGACTAGAATTAGCGCCGGTAATTGAGGCCGGCTTTGCGGCCTTCTGCAGGCCTATGGTTCCTTCTGTAATCTGGCACCCTCTTGTGGTGTCCGTTGGTATAACAAGACAACCAGCAATGCTAATGGCGATTCCCTGCCATTTTCCATCTCCTTCCCTTTACTTAGAAGTTAGAACCCCCAAACATTATATAGATTTTTTATTCTAACACCCTAGAGAATAAAATGGTGGTTTTTGCAATACTTTCTGTCACATCGTATTTGCGCAGCGGTCTTACAAGCCCACTTTTTTGGCAAAAAATACACTTTTGAATAAAAAATAAGATGACAGTAAAGTTAGCCCAATTTATTTTATATTGTGAAAGATAATGTTACCCCAAGTAAATTGATACCCAACATGTCAACAAACTTTTACCCTTTAAAATCTCCATAGGCCACGTTAAAAAAATTCTACAGGTTGTATGTTTTGAGTTAGAGGAGGTCTAGGGCTAGAATTATTGCTCTCGCTCTACTAATCGTGGCGATATCTCACATGTGTGGTTTGGACACCGTTTTCATATGCGGGAGCTACTCACGTATGCGTTCGCTTCTGCACCCGAGCTCGGTGGGACGGGATGCGTTCCTGGCTCCTAACTTTTTTTAGCTGGCTCCTAGATTCCAAGCAAATTTGTCAAGCCCTGCTTTACAGCCAAGGAAACTGCCTTCTTAGAGCCAGTTCACACCATAGAAATGCAGTCCGGATGCATTTCTGCATGTACATTTTTGATACTTTTCAGTGCATTTTTTTCCCCTCTCTATGCTTCCTTCATCTTGAATGGGGACATGTGCGTTCCTTTTGAGTTTAGGTGCATTTTGGTGTGTTTTTGATGCGTTTTACAGCATTCCAGTACAGTTCAGGGCAGAAAAAATGCAACACGTTCTACTACTTTTTTTTTTTTTTTTTTTTTCTAAAACTGGAACTGACAGCACTGGTGTGAACTATGCCATTGGAAACCATATAACCTATTATCCAGGGTGGAGAAAAATCAATCTTTGAAAAAAAAAAAATATATATTTTTTGGGGGATTTACTCACTTCTTGACGGCCGCAGTGTGGATCTAAATCTCTGGGAGGCTGTCTTTTTACGGCCTCCGCTCCTCCTGCCACTGGGGGGAGCGCACCAGCCGCATCACTGAGATGCCGATGCGCGTGCCTGGCGGTCGCAATGTCCGCCGGCCACCCATGATCGGCGGTAACAGAGACATGACTTGGATCTGTGTGTGTAAACAGATCGGTCACCTCCCCCAGTCAGTCCCCCTACACACACAGTTAGAACACTATGCAGGGTACACATTTAACCCCTTCCTCACCCCCTAGTGTTAACCCCTTCCCTGCCAGTCACATTTATACAGTAATTAGTGCATATTTATAGCACTGATCGCAGTATAAATGTGAATGGTGCCAAAAATGTGTCCGATGTGTCCGCCATAATGTTGCAGTCCCAATAAAAATCGTAGATCGTCGCCATTACTAGTAAAAAAAGTAAGTATCGGCCTAGACTGAGAATTTTTTATTTTTTTTTAAATCGGGCTATTTATTATAGCAACAATTTTTTAATTGTCGCTCTTTTTTGTTTATAGCGCAAAAAATTTAAAACGCAGAGGTAATCAAATACCACCAAAATAATCTCTACTTGTGGGGAAAAAAGGACGCCAATTTTGTTTGAGAGCCACGTCGCACGACCGCGCAATTGTCAGTTGACAATGTGACGAAGTGCCGCAAGCTGAAATTTCACCTCGACAGGAGGGGGGTATATGTGCCCAGTAAGCAAGTGGTTAAAGAGGATTTTATCCCCAGACTTTTAAATAAATTAATAGCCTGCAATGTATTTATAAGTTGTACACATTGGTTTTATAAAATATTTCTTCCGAAAATCAGCTGCGCCATCTTAACTAGTGATTGCTGGCTCTTGTTTAATTTCCGCCCTTCCTTTCCTTCCCTGTCTAAATCTTGTGTGTAAACCAAGCCTCTCTCTTGTTTGCCGTTACTACGGCAACCATGTTAATCCGTTCAAAGCTGCAAATCACTTCCATAGAAGGTATTATATTTCATGAACAGCATAATTAACATCATTTTAGGACTAATATAAAATAGTTTACTTACATTAGAAAATGTTTTTCACAATTGCTTGTATTCTCCTTGCAGCTGCTTGCTTGTATGAATGTCTCTGCTGCTCTGGTTCACTGCCCCTGTGTGACACCTTGTACAGTCAGAAGGGGAGAACCAGGAAGTAGAGGAGGAGGGCTTTTCTGTGCCGTTCTCAGTGCAACAAAATAACCCAGCATGCTAAGGATAGTGAAACGGCACACATACCATTACAGACAGAGCATGCACCGGAAGGATTTGCGTCACTTTAAACAGAGCTTATTTTTCTTCTTAATTAATCACCTCTTGTGGTTTTCATTAGGGTTGTCCCGATACCACTTTTTTAGGACCGAGTACAAGTACCGATACTTTTTTTCATGTACTCGCCGATACCGAATACCGATACTTTTTTTTTAAACGTGTCCCCAAATGCAGCCATGTCCCCCCCACAGATGCTGCAGCCATGTCCCCCCCCCCCCCACAGATGCTGCAGCCATGTCCCCACAGATGCTGCCCCCCCCCCCCCACAGATGCTGCAGCCATGTCCCCCCCCCCCCACAGATGCTGCAGCCATGTCCCCCCCCCCCCCACAGATGCTGCAGCCATGCCCCCCCCCCCCCCCACAGATGCTGCAGCCATGTCCCCCCCCCACAGATGCTGCAGCCATGTCCCCCCCCCCCCCCACAGATGCAGCCATGTCCCCCCCCCCACAGATGCAGCCATGTCCCCCCCCCCCCACAGATGCAGCCATGTCCCCCCCCCCACAGATGCAGCCATGTCCCCCCCCCACAGATGCAGCCATGTCCCCCCCCCCCCCACAGATGCAGCCATGTCCCCCCCCCAGATGCCCCATGTCCCCCCCCACAGAGCTGCAGCCATGTCCCCCCCCCCCACAGATGCTGCAGCCATGTCCCCCCCCCACAGATGCTGCAGCCATGTCCCCCCCCCCCCACAGATGCTGCAGCCATGTCCCCCCCCCCACAGATGCTGCAGCCATGTCCCCCCCCCCCCCACAGATGCTGCAGCCATGTCCCCCCCCCCCCACAGATGCTGCAGCCATGTCCCCCCCCCCCCACAGATGCTGCAGCCATGTCCCCCCCCCCCCACAGATGCTGCAGCCATGTGTCCCCCCCCCACAGATGCTGCAGCCATGTGTCGTCCCCCCCCCCACAGATGCTGCAGCCATGTGTCCCCCCCCCCCCCACAGATGCTGCAGCCATGTGTCGTCCCCCCCCCACAGATGCTGCAGCCATGTGTCGTCCCCCCCCCCACAGATGCTGCAGCCATGTGTCGTCCCCCCCCCACAGATGCTGCAGCCATGTGTCGTCCCCCCCCCCACAGATGCTGCAGCCATGTGTCGTCCCCCCCCCCACAGATGCTGCAGCCATGTGTCGTCCCCCCCCCACAGATGCTGCAGCCATGTGTCGTCCCCCCCCCCCCACAGATGCTGCAGCCATGTGTCGTCCCCCCCCCACAGATGCTGCAGCCATGTGTCGTCCCCCCCCCCCCACAGATGCTGCAGCCATGTGTCGTCCCCCCCCCACAGATGCTGCAGCCGTGTGTCCCCCCCCCCCCACAGATGCTGCAGCCGTGTCCCCCCCCCCCCCACAGATGCTGCAGCCATGTCCCCCCCCCACAGATGCTGCAGCCATGTCCCCCCCCACAGATGCTGCAGCCATGTCCCCCCCCCCCACAGATGCTGCAGCCATGTCCCCCCCCCCCCACAGATGCTGCAGCCATGTCCCCCCCCACAGATGCTGCAGCCATGTCCCCCCCCACAGATGCTGCAGCCATGGTCCCCCCCCACAGATGCTGCAGCCATGGTCCCCCCCCACAGATGCTGCAGCCATGGTCCCCCCCCCACAGATGCTGCAGCCATGGTCCCCCCCCACAGATGCTGCAGCCATGTCCCCCCCCACAGTGCTGCAGCCATGGTCCCCCCCCACAGATGCTGCAGCCATGGTCCCCCCCCACAGATGCTGCAGCCATGGTCCCCCCCCCACAGATGCTGCAGCCATGGTCCCCCCCCCTCCACAGATGCTGCAGCCATGGTCCCCCCCCTCCACAGATGCTGCAGCCATGGTCCCCCCCCCTCCACAGATGCTGCAGCCATGGTCCCCCCCCTCCACAGATGCTGCAGCCATGGTCCCCCCCCCCCCTCCACAGATGCTGCAGCCATGGTCCCCCCCCTCCACAGATGCTGCAGCCATGGTCCCCCCCCTCCACAGATGCTGCAGCCATGGTCCCCCTCCACAGATGCTGCAGCCATGTCCCCCCACAGATGCTGCAGCCATATGTCCCCCCACAGATGCTGCAGCCATATGTCCCCCCACAGATGCTGCAGCCATATGTCCCCTCCACAGATGCTGCAGCCATGTCCCCCCTCCACAGATGCTGCAGCCATGGTCCCCTCCCCCCACAGATGCTGCAGCCATGGTCCCCTCCCCCCACAGATGCTGCAGCCATGGTCCCCTCCCCCCACAGATGCTGCAGCCATGGTCCCCTCCCCCCACAGATGCTGCAGCCATGGTCCCCTCCCCCCACAGATGCTGCAGCCATGTCCCCCCCCCCCACAGATGCTGCAGCCATGTCCTGTGCCCCCACACATTGCAGCCATGTCCTGTGCCCCCACACATTGCAGCCATGTCCCTCATACCTGGCACCGCCACCGCTGCTGCCGGTGCAGTGTCATATTCTGCGGGTTAATCCCCGTGCAAAATACAGCGGGCATTACAAGCTACGCCATCTATAGACACTCTCCTTCTCTGGATTGGATGGATTCGTCCAATCGCGAGCAAGGGGGAGTGTCTATACACGGATCCATGCATAGACACTCCCCCTTGCTCGCGATTGGACAGATCCGTCCAATCCAGAGAAGGGAAGTGTCTATAGATGGAGTGGCGGGCATTACAAGTACACAAACGAAAACTTGTATTGCACAGGATTATCGGGGCGGTATGCGGCGGGGGCTTTGCGGTGGCGCGGGGGGGGGGGGAAAGTATTCTATTTAAGCATCGGGAGTATTTGCGCTAGTACAAGTACTGGCGCAAATACTCGACATCGGTCCCGATACCGATACTAGTATCGGTATCGGGACAACCCTAGTCCCACACACTCGCACAAAAAAAAAAATCTTTAGCAGTTTAGGCCGATATGTATGTATGTATGTATGTATGTATTGTACATATTTTTGGTAAAAAGAAAAGTCACAATACACGTATATTGATTGGTTTACACAAAAGTTACAGTGTCTACAAAATAGGGGATATATTTCTGACATTTTTATTACTATTATTTTTTTACTAGTAATGGTGGCGATCTGTGATTTTATCGGGACTGCAACATTGCAGCGGACAGATCCAACACTTTTGGCACTTTTTTTAAGACCATTGACATTTATACAGCTAAAAATAGCCACTGATTACTGGATAAATGTCACTGGCAGGGAAGAGTTAACACTAGGTGGCGATGAAGGGGTTAAATGTGGGAGGACCTCTCCATTAGACAAGGTTCTCTATATATTTTTTTTTTATTATTATCATTTCCAAGGGTCACACCTTTGCAGCTCTCTGCACAAATAGTTAAAGGCTAATTACTCAACAATTTCATGAGGGATCATTAGGTGATTCATTTATTTTCCAGATCTATTACCAACGACTTTGTCAATGCTCCGAGTATGGTACCCAGACTGCACTGGATGATGCAGGGGTGGCCTGTAAAGGTTCAGCACTGCACCCTGCAGAATGTGACCCTGTGCAATGATATATTGCCTGGTAGACCAGTAGGGTGCTATACAGGTCCAGGGTAGTGGTCCCATGTGGCTTCCTTAGTTCCAGAGCCCACTGTGATAGATAAAGTGGAGAGTCCCCCGGATAAGTCTCTGCCTGTGAAACCCCCCAGTATGAGAGTGGCAGTGCAGACTCTCGGAAAACTAAGTCGGTTCAGACTGGGGCGACACGACTTTCAGAGGCAACTCCAACACGATTTCAGCATGAACCACAGGACGATCTAGGGCAACTCCAGGCGACTTAGAGCGATCTGGGGCGATTTACAACAGGACTTGAAGTTGCCTCCAGGACAGGGAATGTTAGAAGTGGCCAATCAGAGCTTCTAAGTTATTTTGACATCATTCTTCTTCCTGTTTGATTTCTTCTTCCCTGTTTTTCTGTGTCCAAAATGCTCTCTGTACGTTACATAATGTCATAGCAGCTGGTTTGGCAGTATGGATCAATAAGGATCTATTGATCCTGCCTGGGATATACTGTTGTTGGGGATCTATTGTTGTTGTCAGGGGAACTAGTGTTCCTGTCAGGGATCTATTGTTGTTACGGAAACTATTGTTGTTGTTACGGGAACTATTGTTGCCAGGGGATCTAGTGTTCCTGTTAGGGATCTACTGTTGTTGTAAGGGAAACTAGTGTTCCTGTTAGGTATCTACTGTTGTAAGTGGATCTATTGTTCATGTCATGGACCTATTTGTTGCCAGGGGAACTAGTGTTCCTGTTAGGGATCTACTGTTGTTGTAAGGGGATGTATTGTTCCTGTCAGAGATCTACTGTTTTCAGTGATCTATTTTTGTTGTCAGTGGATCTATTGTTCCAGTCAGGGATCTGCTGATGTTGGAAGGGGGATCTGTTGTTCCTGTCAGGGATCTATTGTTGTCAGGGGAACTAGTGTTCCTGTTAGAGATCTACTGTTGTTCTAAGGGGATTTATTGTTGTTGTCAGAGATCTACTGTTGTTAGGGGATCTATTGTTCCTGTCAGGAATCTATTGATGTTGTAGGGGATATTTTGATCCTGGTAGGGATATACTGTTGTCAATGATCTATTGTTGTTGTCATGTGAAATAGTGTTCCTGTTAGGGATCTACTGTTGTTCTATGGGGATCTATTGTTCCTGTCAGGGATCTACTATTGCTGGCAGGGCATCTATTGTTGCTGTCTGCAAGGTAACTATTATACTGCTTGTCTTGGTAAAAAGTTCTATACAAAAGTGTTAGTACCACAAATGGCCAGAAGTGGTGGTCTTTGGAGGTGAGTAGGGGTTGGAACCAAGGCATGGTGCTCAGAGCTGGGTAGGGATGTAGACAAGGGAGAGTTCATAGAGGTATACAGAGAAAGTAATCAGTGTCTAGGAAGGTGGGGGCTTCCTGGGGACAGGGGAGTACGTGTGGGCTTCTGGGTTAATTCCTCTCTGCTTCCTGCAAAGTTGCCTCACTATGAACAGGGATCAGACTTGGAGACGACTTCCATTGAAATCAATGGGTACAGGTCGCCTAGAAGTCTGATTGAAGTAGTACAGGAAACTTTTCTGAAGTCAGAGCGACTTCAGTAGTGTGTATTAAGACGGCCCCCATTCACTTACATTGCTTTGCTGGACATTGCAACTTGGGACGACGTGAGGCGACCTGAAGTCGGATCGCAGGTCGCCCCAGTGTGAACCGGCTCTAACAGTGTTGTTGACAAAGTGGTAGTACTGGAGCTGTGTTGGACTACAGGTCTTAATAGTCAGGCCATGGTGGACTCCAGGTCACAAGAGGCTTCTTGGGTTTAGATGTGGAACTAGAGGTCACAGAAAACCATGAGTTGCTTGTGACTAATGTGGGTATTTCTTGGGCTATTTAACATTTTTAACATATTTAACATTTGGCTTCGGTAGCTAAAGTTTGTAAAACTGATATCTGGTCGTCTTTTCATATTTTTACCTAGTGGATGTTATAGCTGCTAAAGATGCTACCTTTGATGTTTTTTGTGGGCTGCTGCATGAGTGGTTCCCAACAAAATTTGCGTCCTTTTCTTCCTACAATTAGAGCTTTCTTTTGGTGGTATTTGATCGCCTCTGCGATTTTGAATTTGCGCTATATACAAAAATAGAGCGACATTTTTGAAAAAAAATCAATATTTTTTTACTTTTTGTTATAAGAAGAATCAAATAAACTAAATTTTAGTCAAACATTTAGGCCAAAATGTATTTAGCCACATGTCTTTAGTAAAAAAAAATCGCAATAAAAAAATAGCTACCTAGCGGGAACAGCGACACTAATACAGCGATCAGAAAAATGATCGCTTAGTGACACTGGCAATAGGGAGTGAAAGGGTTAACTAGGGCGGTGATCAAGAGGTTAAAACTTTATTAGGGGGGGTACGGGGGCTACCCTGGACCTAACACTAACTGTCACACTGACACTAAATGCAGTGATCAGTACATACAGTGTCACTGAATGCAGTGATCATATGACAGGGGGTGGGGGTGGTGATCGCAAGGGGTTAATGTGCCTATGTGTAGTGTGTGTCAGTGTAGTGTTGGTGCAGACTTACTGTGCGATGTAATCTCTCCTCAGCGGTGGTTGAAAATACCGCCGAGAGCAGAGATTACATAATTTCCCCCTTCCTGTGTTTACACAGGAGGAGGAAGTGACACGCAGGGGAAGCGTAGGGATTGGCTGGTAACTATCCGGAGGGGGCGGACAAAAACCAACAGCCGCCCCCTCATCCCGGATCGCTCGGACAGCCACGGGGACCGCCGCAGGTACGGGGGGGGGGGTCCCGATCGGTACGCCAATGTGCCTGTACATGCCATTCTGCCGACGTAAATGTACATGCGGCGGTCCGCAGTGGTTAACCTGTTTGGTTTAGTTTGTTAGGCCCTGTTGGCTTTTTGCTGTGTGCCCTGCCCTTTATATTTAGTGCTTTGGGACATCCGTATTCTTAAATTTGGGTTGTAAAGCTTCCTGTTTTTTTTGCAACCTTAATGCATCCTATGCATAAAGGTGAAAAAACATCTGATGCTTACAGGCCCCCCAGCCCCCCCGTTTATTTACCTGAGCCCTCGAAAGTCCCGCGTCAAGAACGTGATGGCTTCTCTGGCCGGGCTTCTCGGCTCTTCATTGGATAGATTGATAGCAGTACAGCCATTGGCTCGCGCTGCTGTCAATCAACTCCAATGACAAGGGGGCGGGGGCCAAGTCCTGTAACCCCCTTGGAAAAGTGCTTCCCAAGTGGGTTAGCTGATGCGGGGAGGAGCCAAGACAGCCGCAGAGGGACCCCAGAAGACAAGGATCAGGGTCACGCTGTGCAAAACGAGCTGCACAGCGGAGGCAAGTATGACGTGTGTGTGTTTTTTTTTGTTTTTTTTTTTTAAATCAAACCTTTAATAACCCTTTAATGAATACAGGGGATCCCCGACTTACGAACAAGTTAGGGACTTTTAGGTTTGTTCTTAAGTCGAAAATATTCATAAATCGGAAACCACAATACGCAGAATGGCAATTATGTAATTTTCCAATGTTTTCTGTCGTTTTTCTGATGTTCCATTGCATGGCCGTTGCATGAGCAGAACAGGAGATACGTTGTTTTCCGAAATTCCATCCAATGTGCCTGCCATCGAAAATAGGAGTTGTTCGTAAGTCTGGTACCCCCTGTATAAAGCTTCTATGTGTCCCATGGTGCGCTCCAAGGAAAGGATTTTAAATCCAATTTTTCATCACTTTTTCCTTTTTAGAATGGGTTTTTATGTGATAATAAAAAGGTTTGTATGAAAGGTTTATAATGGTGTACCACTTTTCGTTGAGAAGTGCCAGGAAGGCAAAAAGTGACAGGCACTAAATATGAGGGGGAGGGCAATGCAGCAAAAAGCCAACAGGGCCTAACAAACTAAACAAAACCAAACGGGTTAAACACTCATGCAGCAGCCCACAAAACACAGGTAGCTCATGAGCTCCTGGAACGCTTTCAGAAGCAGCAACGGAGGATGACCCCCCCATCTTGCTGCTCACCAGTGTCTCTCGGGCTTACCCTTTTTGCCTGTTCGATAAACGATACACGATCTGAAGGTGTGGGTGTCTGCTCCTATAGGCGATCAAAGAGTAGATCCTCTTTAAACACCTCTATGGCCTTGGAAGTTAATGTTTGGGGTTCCTAAGTAATTTTCTTACAAAAAAAAGAGCCTGGTCTTTAAGTGGTTAAGAGGGCAGTCTAGAGTGTGGCATGGGAATGCACATTGGTCATGTTTCAGTGATGACGTGAAGTACAAGTAGCATACCCACTACAAAGTAATCGCTCACCGTCTCTCCTAGCATTAGTCACCCCCTTACCCCATTTTAAAGTGATTGTAAATTCTCTTGTGGTTTATTATAAAAAAAAAAAAATGTTATCCTTACCGGCTCTGTGCAGTGGATTTGCACAGGGCAGCCTGGATCCTCCTCTTCTCGGGTCCCTTTTCGCTGCTCCTGGCCCCTCCCTCCTGTCGAGTGCCTTCACAGCAAGCAGCTTGCTATGGGGGCACCTGAGCCGGGTTGTAGCTCCCTATGTCCATTCAGACATAGAGCTGTGGTTCGGCCCCCTCTCTCTCTCCTTTTTATGTTAATGCCTAGTGTGCATTAAGATGACAAAAAACATTCTTCCTTTACAACACCTTTTTAAACCTCTACTGTTATAATATCATAAAGAAAGTGGGAATGATGGCCAAAGGATATACTGCTTAGTTGAGCTATGTAAATAATGATTTAGGTGCCCCTCTTGGTATGGGGTAAATCTCACACAACTATTTTTGACTTTGTTTTCTTTCCAGGTTCTTGTGCCTGAGTGCCTGTTCTTTTGACACTAGAGATCTCCAGACATTAACCAGCCACTACTAAAGAACAATCTCTCCTGATCAGGTTTGTCTCATCCATGTCATCTGAATTTTTATTTATTTTTTTGCATTAGGAAAGTCTTAAAAAAGAAGGGCAAAGCTGTTTTATACCAAATGGAACAAAATCACTGTGAAGATATGTATGGATAATTGATGGGGCAAGAAATCTATTGTCCACTGGCTGTCAGCAACACGGTAGCAATTGCGCTCACATGTTCAAATGCCATGCTTGCACAGTGTGCTCTCTCTACCCTTATCCTTACAATGCTGAGGTCAGCTGCTGCTACAGGAGAAAGAGGGCACACTACACATGTAAAGCATGTGAACATGGGAGTGTCATTTCTCCTGTGGTATTGGGGACGAATGACCAGTGGGTTTCTTCTTTTGCCAATTATCCAGGATGGGACGATGCAAACAATGTGGGAGTTATTTAGCCAGGCTTCAGAGGTGAACTAAATGGCCTACAGGCAGAGCCACCGTCAGGGGGCAAAAGCCAATACAATTGTAAGGGGCCCCAGCATCTGTAGGAGCCTGACCAGGGCAGGAGCGGGTGAAGGAGAGCCGTGTTGTACAGAAAAGATCTTCACAGCTTCTGCTGCTCTGTGTCATTGAGCTCAGCCATCAAAGCTCATTTCTGCCACCTCCTGGCTACTATGTGCATGTGCGCTCCGTGTGAGCTGCCTGTACTGTTATGTTGTGTGATCGGCTGCCGCACTTCTGTCTCAACAACAATGTCAGCTTTGTGTAAACAAGACTAGGTAGGAAGATCCCCCTCCTTTTAAAGTAGGGGATGTTAAGAAAAGGGAGGGGAGCTGTTTGTGTATAGGGAGGGGCCAGAGCTTGTGTGTTTTACAGATGTGTATATGTGGGGGGGGGGGGCTGATTATTAATATATACAGGTGTGAGGGGGGGTGTGAGCAGCTGCTGTCGTTACCGAGATATCCATCTTTAAAAAAAAGGACGTATATAATAGTCGTGAGCAGGTCCTTAAGTGGTTAAAAACAGAGAGTTTAAAATGTGAACCTTAAAGATGTTGTAAAGGTAAAAAAAAAATAATCCCTAAATAGCTTCCTTTACCTTAGTGCAGTCCTCCTTCACTTACCTCATCCTTTGATTTTGCTTTTAAATGCCCTTATTTCTTCTGCCTGTAACTACACACAGTAATGCAAGGCTTTCCCTGGTGTGGAGAAAGCCTCTTGAGGGGGGAGGGGGCGAGCAGGAGGGTCAGGACGCTCTCTACTTTGCAGATAGAGAAAGGAGCTGTGTGTTAGTGGGCATCCTGACACTCCTATAAACAAAAAAGACAGCGCTATAACAAAAACCCCTCCCCCCAAGAACAGCAGGCTGCAGCAAGCGTGTGATAAACAAAATAGACAATAGGACATAAAAAGCAGCGCCTGGCGCGGCTTTTTATATCCTATTATCCTGACACTGCTGCTTGCCCCCTTTAAGAGGCTTTCTCCACACCAGGGAGAAAGTCTTGCATTACTGTGTGGAGTTACAGACAGAAGAATGGGAAGTCAGGATTTCTCAAAAGAAATAAGGACATTTAAAAGCAAAATCGAAGGATGAGGTAAGTGAAGGAGGACTGCACTAAATTAAAGAAAGCTATTTAGGGAATTTTTTTCAGAGAGGTGGGCTGATGTTACAACCTCTGACTCAGCTAATCCGAGCAGGCTTTGTATTCATTAATAGAATACATCGCTTGCTGTGATTGGCTGAAACTACATACAGTATTGCTGCACATCCAGCAGGCTGACAGATTAATGGGTGTAAACATAACAGCTACTAGACAAGACCCCATCATGGCTCCACTAGCAAAAAGAAGGAAATATAAAGCAAATTTCAAGCTGAAAGTTGTAAACTTTGCCAGGGAACATAACTGTGCTGCTGCAAGACAATATGGAGTAACAGAACAGCAGGTCCAAGATTGGAAAGCAAATGAAGATGCATGAAAGAGTATTCCAAGGAGTAAGTCTGCATTAAGAAGAGGCACACCACATTGAGCAGAACTCGAAAATCATGTAGCAGACCTGCTACATGAGCATTGTCAAAATGGTTATGTAGAGGGTAGTCTTGTTTGGCGAGTATAGCTCAAAACCTATGTTTAAACTGAAAAATTATGGGGTTAACTTATACGCCCAGTCACCTTCATATTCCGGCATATACGATAGTCTTCTGTTTACTTTGGAAAGACCTCCTCTTCCTGTTGTGTCTTGAGATAGAAAGTAGAAAGCACACAGAATTGAAAGTTTGTAAGGGTTTTTAGTATTCCCTATTCTATCAAAAACTAAAAGTTTTTATTAAATTTAAATTTCATATGTGTGTGTTTGGCTGGAGACTCCATTTCAGACAAATATTTCAAACTGATTTTCTTTTAATTTACAGAATTCCTGATGTCTGCATCTAGCTCCTCAAGTTCTTCGGTCAAGGGCACTGTAGCATCGGAAGTCCCATTTGCTGATCTTTGCCGTACTTTGGAAAAAGTTCAGGGGACAAAGAACCGAGCTGATAAAGTAAATATTTTAAAGCAGTTTGTCGACTCATGGAGGAAGTTTCATGATGCTCTACATAAAAATAACCCCAAGACAACAGACTCTTTCTATCCGGCAATGCGACTTATCCTGCCACAATTGGAAAGGGAGAGAATGGCATATGGAATCAAAGAGACTATGCTTGCCAAACTATATATCAAAGTCCTGGGTTTGCCCAAAGAAGGTAAAGATGCAATGAAACTTTTAAATTATAGAACTCCTACTGGCTCGAGTTCTGACGCTGGAGATTTTGCTGCGATTGCTTACTTTGTTCTTAAATCACGGTGTCGAAAAGATGGAAACTTGACCATACAAGATGTCAATGATCAGTTGGATGCAATAGCAGGCAACAATGCAGCTAGAAAGAAAGAACTAATAGAGAAGAGCCTTCTGCATTTGATTGCTAATACTACTGCCCTAGAACAGAAGTGGCTTATAAGAATGATTATTAAAGACATGAAACTTGGCTTTAGCCAACAAACTGTGTTTTCCATCTTTCACCGTGATGCTGTAGAACTTCACAATGTCACCACAGATCTTGAGAAAGTGTGTATTCAACTACATGACCCCAGTGTATGTCTAAGTGATGTGTCCATCTCTATGTTTTCTGCTTTCAAACCCATGCTTGCTGCTATTGCCAATATTCAACGAATAGAAAAACAGATGAACCACCAGAGCTTTTACATTGAAACTAAGCTTGATGGGGAGAGAATGCAGTTGCACAAAGATGGTGACGTGTACAAATACTTTTCCCGAAATGGATTTGATTACACGCAACAGTTTGGTGGGTCTCCACTTGAAGGTTCCTTAACACCATTTATTCATAACGTGTTTTGTAAGGATTTGCAAAACTGCATTTTGGACGGAGAGATGATGGCTTACAATCCAAATACGAAGACATTTATGCAAAAAGGGAACAAATTTGATATAAAGAGAATGGTAGATGATTCTGAACTCCAAACTTGTTACTGTGTGTTTGATATCTTGATGTTTAATAACCAGAAATTAGCTCATGAAACACTGAGAAAAAGGTATGATATCCTTAATGAAATATTCACTCCAATTACTGGGAGATTTCACATTGTTCAGAGAAAAGAAGCTACCACCAGAAAAGAGGTTGTGGATGCACTAAATGAAGCCATTGATAATCGTGAAGAAGGTATAATGGTAAAAGATCCTATGTCCATTTATAAACCAGATAAACGTGGTGAGGGGTGGTTGAAGATAAAACCAGAATATGTTAATGGACTAATGGATGAGTTAGATCTTCTAATTGTTGGAGGTTACTGGGGCAAGGGCCAGCGAGGTGGAATATTGTCTCATTTCTTATGTGCTGTAGCTGAAACCCCTGCACCTGGAGACAAGCCATCGGTTTTTCATTCTGTGTGTCGAATAGGCTCTGGCTACACCATGAAAGAGTTATATGACCTTGGTTTAAAGTTGGATCCACACTGGAAGGTTTACCACAAGAGAGATGCTCCTTCTGATATTCTGTGTGGAATTGAGAAGCCTGAGGTTTATATCCAACCTTGTAACTCTGTCATTATTCAGGTAAAGGCTGCTGAAATTGTTCCCAGTGATATGTACAAAACTAACTGTACTCTCCGTTTTCCTCGAATTGAGAAGATCAGAGAGGACAAGGAATGGTATGACTGCATGACCGTTGAAGACTTAGAACAATTTCGAGAAAAGGCTTCTGGAAAGTTGGCTTCAAAGCACTTAGATTTAAATGATGAACCTCAGGAGAAAAAGAGGAAAATAGCCCCTAAAATTAGGAAGGTTATAGGAGTGGTTTCACATTTAAAAGCACCAGATTTGTCTAACATCACTAAACGGTCCAATATGTTTGAAGACGTTGAATTTTGCGTAATGAGCGGAACAGAAGAACATTCAAAGGCTGACCTGGAGAGCATGATCGCTGAATGTGGTGGTATAGTTGTGCAAAATCCTGGGCAAGACACCTATTGTGTCATTGCTGGAGCTATAAACGTTCGAGTAAAGAACATCATTTCATCGGATAAGCATGATGTTGTTAAAGCAGCCTGGCTTCTTGAGTGTTTTGAAAGCAAAAAGATTGTCCCTTGGCAGCCTCAGCATATGATTCATATGTGTCCATCCACCAAAGAGCACTTTGCCTCTGAATATGACTGCTACGGTGACAGCTATATCACAGATACTAATGAGAGCGAGCTGAAGGACCTATTTAGCAGAATGCCTGACACCAAGGAAAAAATTCCTCTAGACATGATTGCTGACCTAGAACAACGTTATTCGTGGGAGCAGACTGTCCACAGTATATATCGCCAATGTGTTGTATACATAGACATGTTTACAACTATTAATGATCCAGACACTAAAATTACAACTTCTAGTTTAAATTTAACTGCATTACAGCTGCGATTTCATGGAGCCAAAGTGGTGAATCTCCTTCAAGAAGGAGTTTCTCATGTAATTGTAGGTGATGACAAGTCTCGATTAACAGAGATGAAAACTCAGAGAAGAACATTTCAAAGAAAATTTAAAATTGTTTCAGCTTCATGGGTTTTGGATTCACTGAAAATGGGGAAATTCCAGATGGAACAAAATTATTTATTGTAAAGCAATCTGATCTTTTAAAATTAAGATGTTTTAATAGTGTATTTGTTCAAAATATTTTATATTTTTTCATAATGTATTATAATTCTATTTTAATGTTTTTTGGACATTTTGGATTTAGGGTGAACGTCTTATTTTGTCTATTATGCATTTATTCCTCCATACATTTATATGTAAGCTTGTTTTATTAACTTTCTTTGTATCTTAACCTTGAAGGAGCAAAAATGTGTTTCTGCCTTTAAAATATCTACATTTAATTGTACTTTGTGTTAACCTTTTAACTCCTCCCTGTTTTTTTTTTTTTAGAATTATCAAATAAAAAAAAGATATTTTTTATTATGAATGATGGTGACACATAGCGTTGTGGGTTCTCTTTACTGGACTGTCTTGTGTGTGGGATCACTAATGGTGCTGATTCATGAAAGATGAGCCCAGGTGTATGTATATAGGTTTTTAGGAGTATTTTTCATTCTCGCATGAGTGTCCTATGAGGCTGTGGGACCTCCAACCTCTGGATAGTGCTAATTGGTGCTGTGCTCACACATACTCTCACTAGAAATACACACCAAACTGAGCATGTGCAGCTTGCTTCTAAGGCTCTGTGCTATCAACAGACTGAGGACTATGGAATAAGTGGAGGATTGGCGAAGACTGGATCAAACAGCCTTTTTACACAATGCACAGCATTAACCCCTTCAGTGAGTATAACCAGCATGCTTTACTGCATATACAGACTGATGTTACTGTGGTGGGTTTATTAACACTTTTGGACTTTTTTTTATTTTTTTTTATTTAAACTTGTATGGTTTATTTAAGGTGACTATATGAAAGGTTCTTGGGTTTTAAACGCCTACTTTTGGTCTATGGAATCTGTAAAAATGCACTTACACTTAAAGTGGTGTACAAGGGTAGACCTAAATTAGTTGTTCAATGTGTATCCAATTACACAAGCCCTTACAATACAACGTTTTTTGGTAGACCTAAAGGCAATTGTATAGTGTTCAACTTTGGACATGTGTGTTCTATCTGGCAGGGATATCTAAGTCACAAGAAAGACACTATATAGGGTTAAGGCAGTGCTGGAAAATATGGCGGGCACACAAAATATTGACACTTTGGGCCCAATTTGGACATTTTCACTTATGGGTTCACTTTTGTTGCCAACAGTTTAGACATTAATTGCTGTGTTATTTTGAGGGGACAGCAAACTGAAGCTGTACACTTGCTATGCATTTGCTTATTTACTTTTTCAGGGTTATGTTAGGGTACTTTGTTTAAATACATCTGTCACTCACTGGTGCAATTAACATATATTAACATAACATATATTAACCCCTAAATGCAAGTTAAAATCTGTATTTTTGCTAGAAAATTACTTAGAACCACAAGAAGAAAAATTGGCGATCATTGCAATATTTTATGTAGTGGTCTTTCAAAGGCAACCTTTTTGGAAATAAGACACTTTCATGAATAAAAAAAAAAAAACGTAAAGTTAGCCCATTTTTTTTTTTTTTTTTTTTATTGTGTGAAAGATGATGTTATGATGAGTTAATAGACACCTAACCTGTAATGCTTTGAAATTGCACACACTCGTGGAATGGCGACAAACAAAGGTACTTAAAGACCTCCATAGGCAACGCTTTAAAAATTCTAGAGGTTGCCAGCCTGAACATTTTTATTGCTGTCACAAGGAATGTAAACATCCTTGTGACAGTAATAGTCAGTGACAGCCTTATGGAGAGATCTGGGGTTTATAAGACTTGAGGTTTCAAAATGCCAAGTTTGGCCTTTTTGAATGCTGACTTTTTGTTTTTATTATTTGGCACCATTTAAGTCTTCAGTAAACCAGAAGTGATGTCATGAAATTGCTTCCGGGTTACTAGATCCGAGACCCAATCAAAGCCGATTCTGGCTTTGTTTGGCTCCCTAGCCAGCCAGCGGATGTTTTGGCTGGTCGCTTGGGCCTACCGGTGGGAAGGGAGAACCCGGGTGAGTCGCGAAAGGAGGGGGGGAGACAAATTGGATATTTATTTTGTAAAAATATTTTGAAAACCATTTTATCATTTTTCTTCCACTTCACAATTATGTTCCACTTTGTGTTGGTCTATCACATAAAATCCCAATAAAATACATTTACGTTTTTGGTTGTAACATGATAAAATGTGGAACATTTCAAGGGGTATCTAAACTTTTTCAAGGCATTGTAAGTGTCATATTCAGTTATACGATGCACTGTACAAGCCTCATAATGCTGGAAAAAAAACAAAAAAAAAAGTTTTGCCCTCCCTTCATTGCTTTCTCACGTGCTTCCTCTCTGACACTAAAGTTCTCAGTGGATGGGTTTCACCAACAGAAGCAGTGCTGTCAATCCAGAAATCGGTGGGCAGGTCTACAGGACTACATGTGTCCAGGCACTGATTGACATGCATACAGGCTGTGACAGTATTCTGTCCCTTGCAACATCTTCTCATCCTGCTGTACTGCATGCACGTGTAACAAGTCCCCAGCAGTAGATTATTATAGTGCACTGCTCAGCTACTGAAAAAGATGAGCTTTGCTTGTGTCAAATTGTTAGGTATAGGTCACCTTCTACAAAGGTGCATGATAGAGTTGTGTTCATTTTGCTTAACTAATTGTCATCCCACTCTTAAGACCTTCACCTTTTTTCTACTAGATTTTTTTTCCCTGGTAGCTCTCTGGGTTGACTAGAGCTCAATTACAAAACCTTCTGCTGGTGAAATCGGGTATTACATTTTCTACATTTCTACATCTACATTTTCTGGTAAAACATCAGTAATAAAAACAAGGTAAGAGTTACACCACAGGAGTTTGCTAAGCTTTAAATTTAGGAGAAAAAAATAGACCCTTGGTGTGAGGCTCCCCCAGCACTGCAAGGCTTAATTATGTCAAATAGGGGGAACAGAGTAAAGCAACAGTACTTGCCTTACTCCTGCCTCCTGCACTCTTCTCTCTCTAATTCTGTAGGTTATGGGAAGGCCCCTGCTGGTCCTGCATTGGACATGATGACGTTGGTATCTGCAGTGGTTGGAGCTGCAACTAGAAGTGGCTTTGGAGGAGTGGCCCTGCAGCTGGAGGAAGGCTGCTGAAGGGAGAAATTAAGTGTGCACAATTAGTTTTTATGTTCCTCGACTAAACAGGCATATTTTTCCCTCTGCGTTCCGCTTTAAACAGCAAATTCCCATTGAAAAGTTGCAGCAAATATCCAATGTTTTTAGTGCAGCAAAAAGAGAGGTTTTAAGTGATAATAGATGTGCGTATATAGGTCACGAGTCCACCTCATTTCCGATCAGTTACTCGCTGAGGTAAGAGATGATGGTATTGGAGGCTGTACCTTGTGCTATGTGAAAGAAACGCTGAAAACTTTTATTTCTTGCAGCTTTGCACAATTTATTTATTTAACTTTAAATTTACATGATGTTTCTTACAATCAATTGAGCCAGAGTGTCATTATATTAGGAATGAGGTTAATATAATGGAGGAGTTGTAACAGGCACTTATCAAGACTGAGAAAAAAAATGAATCCGCAGTGGAAGTAAAAAAAATGAAGAAAATGCCAATATACAATATATGTGGGTTTTGACTCCCCCGTACAGGTAGCTGCCTCTATGTAATTTTTTCCACCTGGATGTAATAATTGAATAGGATAAGAATGTAGGAGCGGCGCTACCTTAAAGCGGAGCTCCAGCCGCGAATTTTTTTTTTTTAAAGTCAGCAGCTACTAACAGTGTAGCTGCTGACTTTAAATAAGGACACTTACCTGTCCTAGGCGCCCGCGCTGATGGGCCCCCCCGATGCCGGTCCCACGATCGCTCCGAGTCCCGCGCCGCCATTCACACTATGGGAAACAGGCAGTGAAGCCGTATGGCTTCACTGCCCATTTCCTACTGTGCCTGCGCGAGTCTCACGCTGGCTTGTGAATGGGCGCGCTGCTCTCTGAGAACACACACAGTTCCCAGAAAGCAGCGCTCCCCATTCACAAGGAGAAGAAGAAGAAGAAATCAAACCGCGGTGCAGGTGAGGCAGATTACGGACTTCCGCATAGCAACAGCTATTTCGGGTGAGTTTTCTTTTTTTTTTCAGGTTTTTTTTTTTTTTTAAACAACATGGCAAAATGTTGTTTTCATGGGTGGAGCTCCGCTTTAAGAGTGCCTAAATAGTGAATGGTAAAATGTGCATTTAAAAAATTATGCTTTTCAGTGTCTAAAAACAATTTGTGCAATGAATGGGTGATGAAAGGATGTGCATAAAATGTGAATTAAATAAATAAGATATACATAAGAATTTAGTACAAAGTGCTCAAGTAAAAGTGCTCCAGAGGAGGTCAGGTCGAGGAAACCGGTCAAGTGTTTTGATAGAACATCGCAACACTTCCTTTTTGCATGAAATGCTTGTTTTTACTGCCTAAATGTGAGCACCCTATTTTACTTAATAAAAAGAGTTTGTACATACGGTATCACACTATATTGGGACCTTTTCTCATATGGGGTAATCATTGGAAGCACCCCCAGGATTATAGTAGGACGGATAACTGCCAGAGTGCTGCACAGTGGCACACACTGTGAACGCTTTAAACCCCAGGAGGGGGTGAAGTATCCGGTGACTGCGGGCCACATAAGATCACTGTCTAAGGTGGTAACTGAGTGGAACATTGGAACAGAAGTTCATTTGGCATAAGCACTTTTGAATTGTGACACAGAGAGCACAGCAATTCACCTATTGATTATGGACATTTAGCACATGTATTAATACTTGAGCACTTTGTACTAAATTCTTATGTATATCTAATTTTATTTATTTAATTCACACTTTATGCACATCCTTTCATCATCCATTCATTGCACAAATTGCAGGGTGGCGCACATAATTTTTTGAATGCACATTTTTTTTTTTTTATTTCTTTTTCAAAAAAAGTTTTTTTCTTTCCCCTTCATATACATAACATAAAAGATAATATTGCTCTCAACATCAGAGTAACAGTTACATTACACAATCTCAATACTAATACAATTTCTCTTTCTGTTCCAACAGATTCTTAACAGGTACCTTTCCCACTAATAATCCTCACTTCCCGCTTCTCCCTTCCCCAGGAAGAGCGTAGGGAGCGTGCCCCATCAAAACCTATATTAACTCATATTAGGATGGGGGAGGCTCCGCAGGGGAGGACTCTGTTCCAATTATCATCAGTATACTATTTCTTAGTGTCTGACCAAGGGGGGTAACACCTTCACTGACCTTCCACATTATCTTATCCCTCTCCCTGTTTCTCCCACCCCCTTTGATACCTCTAGATCCTTATTTACTTATTCTTCCCCAATTCCCCTGAATGAATGCACATTTTACCATTCACTATTTAGGCACTCTTAAAGCGGATCTCCACCCTAAAGTGAAGATCCGCTGATCGGAACCCTCCCCCCCTCCGGCGTCACATTTGACACCTTTCAGGGGGGAGGGGGGTGCAAATACCTGTCTAAAGACAGGTATCTGCACCCACTTCCGGCCCGCAGTCTCGGGCAAAAGACAGGCTTTTCCCGTTGTGTGCTGGGGACTCTCGGCTCCTAGCACACAGCGGGAGCCAATCGCCGGGCGCAGCGCGACTCGCGCATGCGCCGTAGGGAACCGGGCAGTGAAGCCGGAGCGCTTCACTTCCTGGTTCCCTCACTGTGGATGGAGGGGGGAGCAGCAGGGAGACGAGCGATCGCTCGTCCTCTGCTGCGGACGCCGCTGGACTCCAGGACAGGTAAGTGTCCTAATATTAAAAGTCAGCAGCTGCAGTATTTGTTGCTGCTGGCTTTTAATATTTTTTTTGGGTGAACCATCTGCTTTAAGATAGCGCCACTCCTACATTTATACCTTACTTATGAAGACTGCCTAACTACAGTATGCCTGCCCTTTCTGCCCACCTCTTCTATTCAAGCTGTACTATTGCTTTTAAGAATGAAACGTGATCTGTAAAAACATGAGGTGTACCTTTTTAATCATTCCACCTGGCCTTCATTCATGAATCACTTTTCATTCATGGTAGCTATAGTATGGCTTCTATGATTGGAAGAGCTGGATGGAAGGTGCATGATATAGTCAAGCACACTTGATGAACTCCCTCAGCTCTTTTTTTTTTTTTTCATTCAAGTTTACGTTTATTTTCTGAATAAAGTCAGTACAATTTAAAGAACATATCAGGAAATCAATACATTTTGTTACATATCCTTAAATATTGAGACATCGTTTGCTGAAGTCATCACTACGTCATTTCTCAACCATACCTAAATAACATTCTATCTGCGATGAAAGGAAAACAGGTTCAACAAGGGAGTAAATTCTGACCATTAGCCATATAGTCTAACCGGGGTAGCTCCCTACCCTCCCCCAAATCCTGCAGTTCCTATCAATCCATCTAGGGTCCCTAGTCTACAGCAGTTGGGTTAAATCAAAACCTTATTGGTCCAACATATATAGAAATTAGATGGGAAGGGCACCCTCCACCCCCACTGACACCCCCAATGGGATCACTCTGTGCCCGGGGAGGTAGAGTAATTCCCCCAAACCATCCCGCCTCCTTAGCAAGTTATTATAAATATTACAGTTTTGTGAAGTCCACTTCGTGATGTACCTCCATTTCATAAACTTAAAACTTCTCAAGTACCTCTGGTACGAAGTGTATGATATCTGGACCGATTAAATGAACCTAATACTAAAAGAATAAATAACAAGTTCGATGAAGAGAGAGGGAGAGGGAGGGAGAAAAAGAGAGGAGAATCCCTCTTCAACTTCCTCCACCCCTATGATAGAGGTAGGATCTCTGTCTCTCTACCCTCTCACCCCTACCCTCTTCTTCGTTCCCTCTCTTTCTATCTTTCTCACATTCCTCTTTTCCTTCTCTTCTACTTTTCTTCTCTATGTTCTGGTTTTATGCTGTGCTATTGTTCAGGTTTTTTGTATAATCTGTGTTTGGGAAACGTTCCCTCAGCTCTTTTAAACCTTGCTGCACTGTAAGATTACAGTAGCTGGGATAGGGAGGGATCTGAGGTACATTTCTCCTAAACCAGGAAATGGCAGCACAAAAGACTCATCACTCTGATCGTGATGTCCCTTGTACTAATTCACCCCCTCCACTAAACTAGGCTTTAAAGCAGAACTGAAACCATCAATTTAACTTTGTCCTAAAACAGTTACTTTTAGGGCATACTGTGAAATATAACGGTCACAGTTACTTGTGCTCTCAACCGAACTGTCAAGCCATCAAATAGCTGGTGTCAGAACTGGACACCTATGCAGCACTATGCCAACTGCTGATAAATTGGAGGCTAAGATGGCAACTTCCTTGGGGAGATCAGTTTGATAAGATGATTTGAAAGGTTGGTAATGTCTCCATTAAACCGAAACCAAAGTGACAAAGAACTTGTTGCTTCTAGTTTCTTAGTCCATAGTAGGTATGAAGGTATGACTTTTCCTTAACCATATTTGGGTGAGTGTTGGAGGGTGATCCACAAACTACCACTCTTCTTTAGAGCCTAGTGGAAATGAGAGGAAATGTAAATGAATCTGCTCTGCAAGTAAGAAGCAAATGATATTCAACAAAAACAGTAGGACTTTTCTGGAAGCATATTTCGGTGTGACAATTTTTTTGTAGTGAGAGGGGGGGTTGGGTGGTTTGACTTGGGGACTGAGTTTTTTTTTTTTTTACATTTTTTTTTTGGGGACTGAGTTGAGTGAGTAAAGCAGCCCCTGTCGGTCCAGGATGGATGTAGCGTATCTGCTGCAGAGGTTTTGACATTTTATAAAATAAACTGGTGTCAGGAAAGGTTCTGAAGCCGTATAGAGGGTGTTAAGCACTGGCAGCACCTTGTTCCCCACCTAGAGTTTAATTATCTTTCCCTCTGATAATCAGTGTTGTTGGAGAAATTATGCATTTGGTATATGTTAGATTATGACTGCATGTTTGAGCAAACCCAGTGTGGCCTTGCAACTAGTCAGGAGGCTAAATCATTTTTCTCTGGATTTTGGACTGTAATTATGGTCTTGTTTTCTGCAATGCTTGTGAATAAACATGGGCAGGAAGCCTTTAAACATACTTTAGCATATGGGTTACCTCTCTGAAAGCTCTCTGCTTGAAGTTGATTGTCCATAAGTAATATATTGACTTTGCAATTCTGGACACTGATGATGTGATCTGGAAGCTATTTAATATTAATGTCAGACGTCACACACGGTTTTAAGAGGTTGGTCTATGCATTTTAGCACATTTAAACCTGGATGAGAAGTGATGGCACTAACTTGGAAGATGTATTTTAATGTACAAATTTTATAGGGAAATGCATGCTTTGGAATGGACAAATACAATGAAGCATGCTGTTAAATCAAGTGTGCTTAAAAATCCAATTTTCTTACAGCCACCACACTTGGATAAAATGCAGTATCCATGGTAACAAGACATTAGCTAGATCAGTTTCTTAACAGATTTCACACAAGCCGAAGCACTGATGAAAATATGCAAAACACTCCGTATTTCAATCACTAGATGGGGCTGTAGAGGTCAGGCAACATTACACATTTAAAGAACCACTTAGTATTTATTTTCCTAAGATCTTCCTGCTACAGAGTAACCCCGCCTCTAAACAGCGTTGTCACGTGTTTCCTCTTCTACAAAGAGAACTAATCAGAAGACTAACCATTAATTAGAACCAGTAAGTATACATCTTTATTCATAATTGATAATTCTCATGTCCTTATTAATTTAGCCTCAAAAGTATGTCAGTAGCCAAAACTTTTTTTTTTTTCTACAGCTGTGGCCAAAAGTTTTGAGAATGACACAAATATAATATTTTCACAAAGTCTGCTCCTTTAGTGTTTTTGGATATTTTTGTTAGATGTTACTATAATATACTGAAGGATAATTCAAAGCATTCCAGAAGTGTCAAAGGCTTTTATTGACAATTACATTAAGTTTATGCAATGAGTCAATATTTTCAGAGTTGACCCTTCTTTTTCAAGACCTCTGTCATTCACCCTGGCATGCTGGCAATCAACTTGTGGGCCACATCCTGACTGATGGCAGCCCATTCTTGCAGAATCAATGCTTGGAGTTTGTCAGAATTTGTGGGGGTTTTTTTTGTTCACCCGCCTCTTATGCCGCGTACACACGATCATTTTTTGTGATGAAAAAAACGACGTTTTCTGTGAAGTAAAAAACGACGTTTTTGAAACATCACTTTTCAAAGACGATGTTGCATACACACCATCGTTTTTTTCACAAAAAGCGAGATTACATTCACCACTCTTTTCCATTGAAGCTCGCTTCATAACTAGCTTCTGGGCATGCGCGGGTTGAAAAACTTCGTTTTAAACGACGTTTTTGCTACACACGGTGACTTTTTGTGAAACAAAAAACGACATTTTGAAAAACGACACAAAAAATTCAAGCATGTTGGAATTTATTTTTGGTCGTTTTTTTGAAGACAAAAAACAACGTTTTGCCCACACACGATCAATTTAAATGACGTTTTAAAAAACGACGTTTTTTTTCATCGCAAAAAACGACCGTGTGTACGCGGCATTAAGGATTGACCACAAGTTCTCAATGGGATTAAAGTCTGGAGAGTTTCCTGGCCATGGACCCAAAATTTGATGTTTTGTTCCCCAAGTCACTTAGTTATCTCTTTGGCCTTATGGTGAGGTGCTCCATCATGCTGGAAAAGGCATTGTTCCTCACCAGACTGTTCTTGGATGGTTGGGAGAAGTTGCTCTCGGAGGATGTTTTTGTCCCATTCTTTATTCATGGCTGTGTTCTTGGGAAAATCTGTGAGTGAGTTCACCCCCTTGGCTGAGAAGCAACCTCACACATGAATGGTCTCAGGATGCTTTACTGTTGGAATGACATATGACTGGTGGTACTGCTCACCTTTTCTTCTCCGGACAAGGGTTTTTCCAGATGCCCCAACGATTGGAAAGGAGATTCATCGGAGAAAATTACTTTACCCCAGTCCTCAGCAGTCCAATCCCTGAACCTTTTTCAGAATATCAGTCTGTCGCTGATGTTTTTCCTGGAGAGAAGTGGCTTCTTTGCTGCCCTTCTTGAAACCAGGCCATCCTCTAAAAATCTTCACCTGCCTGCTGCCATTCCTGAGCAAGCTCTGCATTGGTGCTGCCCTAACCCCACAGCTGAATCGCAGTGGAGATGGTCCTGGCACTTTCTTGGGAGCTCTGAATCCTTCTTCACAAATGCAGTGGAAATGTTTTTTTTTATGGGATTAAGTTCCTTTTAATGGCAAAGTGGGACTTTGCAATTAATTGCAATTCATCTGATCATTCTTCATAATATTCTGGAGTATATGTAAATTGCCATCATAAACACTGAAGCAGCGGACTTTATGAAAATTAATATTTGTATCATTCTCAAAACTTTTGTCCACGACTGTAGTTTCAAATAGAATAGGGAAAGGTTAGGGTTTTTGTTAACCATTTACATAAAAAAAAAAACAGCAAACCACATGGGTGAAGCTCAAAAATACAAGCAAAACTTACAAACGGTTGTCAAAGTGCACATTACAATTATGCATTTAAAAAGTAATTTCAATACACTGCATTTTTGAGGTTCACGCATGTGGTGTGCTGGTTTTCTATGTGAATGGTCAACAATTTGCTGACATTTTATTGTGAATAAAAGATAATACAGTATCACTGTTGGTCATTCATCCCCTAAGGGGCGAGGTAGGTGAGGTGCTGGGTGTATTGGACTTATTTTGGTTTTATATTGCTGTCTGTGACCCTGCTGTAGAGCTAAACAATATTTTCCTTGGTTACCTTGGACCAAAAGTGATAGGAGGTTGAAATTTTTACTATTGTAATCAGAACTGGAGGTGAGGGGAAATTTTAAAATGGGAACATGTGTTCCAGTGTCAGTTTTCTTAGCTGCGAGTTACCCCCCTTGTGACAATGATGGGCCAGTCATCAATTGTAGAGCTGTCACATGCTGGTTCATAACAGGAGCTGAACAGCTCAGTGAAGGATCAAAATAAATATATGTACGTGCTCTTTGGGGAGAGGATATTAAAGTCCAGCATGGGCAAAACACAGGCTTGCTTTTAATGATAATTAAATAATTAATCTACCTGCCCCACATGTCAATTCCATCTTGTATACCCAACAGTACACCTCTTTGAACAGCTGCGACCTCATGGTTCTGCAGACCTAAAGGGTGCTGGGCATGTATAACTTTTAAATGTAGGCTGGAATGGAGAGGCTACAGTGGGGATCGAATGTTTGGGCACCCCAGGTAAAAATTTGTATTGATGTGCATAACGAAGCCAAGGAAAGATGGAAAAATCTCCAAAAGGCATCAAATTACAGGTTAGACATTCTTATAATATGTCAAAAAAAGTTTGATTTTATTTCCATCATTTACACTTTCAAGATTACAGAAAACAAAAAAATGGTGTGTGCTAAAGTTTGGGCATGCACTGCCCCCTTTGCAAAGCTGAGACCTGCCAGTGTCATGGATTGTTCTCAATCATCGTCTGGGAAGACCAGGTGATGTCAATCTCAAAGGTTTAAATGCCCAGACAGCTCTGACCTTGCCCCAACAATCGGCACCATGGGTTCTTCTGAAAATAGTTGACGCTCACAAACCTGGAGAAGGCTATAAGAAGATAGCAAAGGATTTTCAGATGTCAATATCCTCTGTTCGCAATGTAATTAAGAAATGGCAGTCATCAGGAACAGTGGAAGTTAAAGCAAGATCTAGAAGACCAAGAAAAATATCAGACAGAAAAGCTAGCAGCATTGTGAGAAAAACAATTCAAACCCCACGTTTGACTGCACGATCCCTCCAGAAAGATCTGGCAGACACTGGAGTTGTGGTACACTATAAAGAGATACTTGTACAAATATGGTCTTCATGGAAGAGTCATCAGAAGAAAACCTCTTCTACGTCCTCACCACAAAAATTAGCGTTTGAACTTTGCAAATGAACATATAGACAAGCCTAATGCATTTTGGAAACAAGTTCTGTGGACCGATGAGGTTAAAATAGAACTTTTTGGCCTGAATGAGCAAAGGTATGTTTGTGGAAGGCACAGCATTTTATGAAACTGTCCAACTGTTACGCATCGGGGTGGATCAATCATGCTTTGCGGTTGTATTGCAGCCAGTGGCACAGGGAACATTTCACGAGTAGAAGGAAAAATGTATTTAATAAAATTTCTGCAAATTTTGGATGGTAACTTGATGCCATCTGTGAAAAAGCTGAAGTCAAACAGAGGATGGCTTCTACAAATGGATAATGATCCTAAACACACCTCCAAAATCCACAGGGGATTACATTAAGAGCCGTAAACTGAAGGTTTTGCCATGGCCTTCACAATCTCCTGACCTCAACATAATTGAAAATCTATGGATAGACCTTTTAAAAGAGCAGTGTGTGACAGACAGCCCAGAAATCTCAAAGAACTGGAAGACTTTTGTAAGGAAGAATGGGCAAAGATACCTCAAACAAGAATTGAAAGACTCTTGGCTGGCTACAAAAAGCGTTTACAAGCTATGATGCTTGCCAAAGGGGGCAGTACAGGATATTAACTCTGCAGGGTGCCCAAACTTTTGAAGACGTAATTTTTTTGTTTTCTGTAATTTATATTTATTTACTATAAGAATGTCTAATCTGTAATTTGATGCCTTTTGGAGATCTTTCCATCTTTCCTTGGCTTCATTATGCACATTAAAACACTGTATGTCTGTATGTCAATGCGGGCTTGTTAGTGGCTAGCCTATCTATTAGGGTCTAAAGTAAAAATCAGCACATCCACAGTACACATTGCCAACTACCTGAAGATGACTGCTGCAAAAGTCATAGGTGATTGCCAATGGAGGAGGTTACTAAGTGAGCTAAGGTGAGAAGTGTTAAAAAATGTATAGAATGGGGAGGGAAGTTCGTCCCAAATTGTCTAAAAGGTGTGTTACCTTTTAAATGTATTTGTCAACCCAGAACCTAATTTTCTATGTATTTTATCTAATTCGCCAAGCAACATTTCATTTTTTTTTGTGTCAGTTATCTTAATTGTGTGCTTTTGCTTCTTGCAGTCTTGTGTGCAGCAGCCCTCAGACTGGATGAGGTTGATTCATGTAAATATGTATACAAGCAGCAAACTGATAGGAGGCATCTGTAATAGGGGATCCAATGCGCTACTGGGAGTAGTGAATTGTGAAAGGGCGAAATTGAAGCCCATTGTGAGCGTAAAAGCTGCTCAATCTAAAAAGTGTTCACTGAAAGCACAAATATAAATAATGAAAAAAGAGTGATGAGCGCGAACACTATAAATGGGGTGTGAACCCAGGAGGAAAAGAATGAATGAGTGCCCTGTAGTGAACTGGTAATGATAAATACAATGTAACACAATGGGGGTGCAGTGACATAAAAACACCAAGTGAATGCAGTTAATAAAAATACAAATGATCACCACATTGGAGATGTGACTGTGATCAATAAGGTCTCAGAGCAGGTGAAGATAAAGATGCACAGAAAACATACATATGTATATAACTGAATGTGCTTTGAATGGATAAAAAAGGAATGAATGAAAAAAATGTAAGAAAAAAAGTCCAAAAGTGTTGTCCACAAATCTTCAACAAGTGATAATATGTGAATGCCAACGTAGAAAGAAAGTGAATCCACTAATGGTCTCCCAGAACTCTCACTTTAACCTGGTGAAGGAAATGCATGTAGGTCAAATGGCTGTCATTCCTGGGCTCTTCCTCCTCGTCTTCCACGCTCCAGTGTTAAAACAATACTCCTTACTGCAGATCAGTGCACCCAGTGATGGGTGGGGAGAGCTGATGGAAATGCTCGTTGTCACAGGGAGACAAGAAAGAAAGGAGTGCCCCAATCGTGAAGTACGCAAAAGCAGGGAACAATTTATTAAAACGAAAGATGGACTCTTACATAAAGTCAATAAAAACAGGCTCATACACAAGTTAGAACTTGGCGTATGGAAACGCCGCCTTAAGTCTAACTGAGGATCTCCGGTGATGCAGAACGCTCGGGTGCCAACCAGTCTCTACGGCATTACGTCACGGTGACACGTGTCTGTTCGTAAAGTCTTTCAATATATAGTAAAGTAAAACCGGAAGTGCCGGCTGCGCCATTTTCTCGGAGTCCGTGAGCGGGACCTATACGAGTGCTAGGCTAGGAGCTGAGCTAAATAATACAACGCTAATAGACAACTGTGTAAAGGAATTGTGTACTTTAGTGCCGGACCTGAGTGAGTATAGATGGAGGCTACTGTCAAAATAC
This sequence comes from Rana kukunoris, assembly GCA_029574335.1. Taxonomy (NCBI): domain Eukaryota; kingdom Metazoa; phylum Chordata; class Amphibia; order Anura; family Ranidae; genus Rana; species Rana kukunoris. The sequence continues at coordinate 224,291,994 of CM056050.1, read as the reverse complement.
TTTGGTCCTAGAAGCACTGGTCCCCTAAATGGAATAACAGGCTCACAAATAAGCAATAAAAGTATCATATATTAAGAAACTATCACTAAAAAAAATCTATAATAAAAACCTATAATGGAAAAAACGGGGCAGTGTGACTGGTCATAAAAATAGGACACTGGTGCCATCTAATGGAATAGTAAGATAACCTCAGGATGATGTAAATCACCTACAGTATATGGGGCCTACTATGAGGAAGGGCCGAGAATGGGTGAACATGTTTGAGCAAATGGTGATCGTTGGGGCTAAATAAAACCCTTCCATCAACCAATAGGGGAGAGAAAATGTATCCCATAGTAGTACCAAAATTAAAATAAATAGAATAAAACCGCATACTCTGCAGAATAAATATAAATGGGTTATGGGGTACATATAACAAATAAACCCCTATACGTCGGTGAACCCTTAAATATAGGATGATTGTAATATACAATGAGAATCTTCCAATGGGGAAATGTATATTAATATAGTAGTGTGAGCAATAGGACCCCCTACAGCAAGGTAAATCTTGTAGATAAAAGTAATGTAGATAAAAATGGTGTGATTGGAAAAATGGTCCACTAGGACCTAGGTGGATCTACGGGGGTTGTGCGATCCCATCAATCACAGGAGACCCTCAGCAAGATCTACATCCAATATGAATACACTCATAATGAACAACAGTATATAAAGAAACGTATAGCAAACGATCAAAAAGGTAAATGTGGAGGAATTGGGATGGATGGGGAGATGCATGTTACCTGACTGTCAGATGGGGTGTCTAACTAAAAATTGCTTATAAAGCAATTTAGGTCGAAATCTACGTTCATACCTTTAGGTATTTCTGACTAATGGTGCAAATCTTATGGATCCCCCTCCATGATGCCTTGTATTTCTCTACTCCCCAAAATTGGAGTTGTCTAGGGTCATTATTATGTACTAGGGCAAAATGTCAGGACACACTGTGTTTGGAACTGCATTTGGCTATGTTATGCACATGTTCCTCTATCCTAACTTTGAGTGCTCTCTTTGTTCTGCCCACGTATTGTAGAATCCTTCGATGGAAAAGGATTCTTTCCTTGCAGAAACTGCTTTGCATGCAGACATGCCAAACTGTTCCAAGGGAAAAGAACAGAATTTGTTGGGACAGTCACAGGACATAGGAGTTTATAGGATGTCATACAGAGGGGGTCATTTATGTACTACAGTGTGACTGCAAGTTACAATACGTGGGCAGAACAAAGAGAGCACTCAAAGTTAGGATAGAGGAACATGTGCGTAACATAGCCAAAGGCAGTCCCAAACACAAGTGTGTCCCGACATTTTGCCCTAGTATATAATAATGACCCTAGACAACTCTAATTTTGGGGAGTAGAGAAATACAAGGCATCATGGAGGGGGAGCCATAAGATTCGCACCATTAGTCAGAAAGAATCTTGGTGGATTCATGTACTTAAGACTTTAACCCCTAGAGGTATGAACGTAGAGTTCGACCTAAATTGCTTTATAAGCAATTTTTAGTTAGACACCCCATCTGACAGTCAGGTAACATGCATATCCCCATCCATCCCAATTCCTCCACATTTACTTTGTTGATCATTTGATATACGTTTCTTTATATACTGTTGTTCATTATGAGTGTATTCATATTGGATGTAGATCTTGCTGAGGGTCTCCTGTGATTGATGGGATCGCACAACCCCTGTAGATCCACCTAGGTCCTAGTGGACCATTTTTCCAATCACACCATTTTTATCTACATTACTTTTATCTACAAGATTTCCATTGCTGTAGGGGGTCCTATTGCTCACACTACTATATTAATATACATTTCCCTATGGGATGCTTCTCATTGTATATTACAATCATCCTATATTTAAGGGTTCACCGACCTATAGGGGTTTATTTGTTATATGTACCCCATAACCCATTTATATTTATTCTGCAGAGTATGTGGTTTTATTCTATTTATTTTAATTTTGGTACTACTATGGGATACATTTTCTCTCCCCTATTGGTTGATGGAAGGGTTTTATTTAGCCCGAACGATCACCAATTGCTTAGACATGTTCACCCATTCTCGGTCCTTCCTCATAGTAGGCCCCATATAGGTGATTTCCATCATACTGCGGTTATCTTAATATTCCATTAGATGGCACCAGTGTCCTATTTTTATGACCAGTCACACTGCCCCATTTTTTCCATTATACGTTTTTATTATAGTTTTTTTTTAGTGATAGTTTCTTAATATATGATACTTTTATTGCTTATTTGTGAGCCTGTTATTCCATTTAGGGGACCAGTGCTTCTAGGACCAAAGTATGTTGACAGTAGCCTCCGTCTATACTCACTCAGGTCCGACACTAAAGTACACATTTCCTTTACACAGAAGTCTATTAGCGTTGTATTATTTAGCTCAGCTCCTAGCCTAGCACTCGTATAGGTCCCGCTCACGGACTCCAAGAAAATGGCGGAGCTGGCACTTCCAGTTTTACTTTACTATATATTGAGAGACCTTACGACCAATCAGACACTCCTGAGGAAGTCACGTGCTCCGTGACGTAACGCCGTAGAGACTGGTTGGCACCCGAGCGTTCTGCATCACCGGAGATCCCCAGTTAGACGTAAGGCAGCGTTTCCATACGCCGAGTTCTAACTTGTGTTTGCACCTGTTTTTATTGACTTTATGTAAGAGTTCATCTTTCGGTTTAATAAATTGTTCCCTGCTTTTATGTACTTCACAATTGGGGCACTCCTTTCTTTCTTGTCTCCCTGTGACAACGAGCATTTCCATCAGCTCTCCCCACCCATCCCTGGGTGCACTGATTTGCAGTAAGGAGGATTGTTTTAACACTGGAGCGTGGAAGACGAGAAGGAAGAGCCCAGGAATGACAGCCATTTGAGCTACATGCATTTCCATCACCAGGTTAAGGTGAGAGTTCTGGGAGACCATTAGTGGATTCACTTTCTTTCTACGTTGGCATTCACATATTATCACTTGTTGAAGATTTGTGGACAACACTTTTGGACTTTTTTTCTTACATTTTTTTCATTTATTCCTTTTTTATCCATTCAAAGCACATTCACTTATATACATATGTATGTTTTCTGTGCATCTTTATCTTCACCTGCTCTGAGACCTTATTGATCACAGTCACATCTCCAATGTGGTGATCATTTGTATTTTTATTAACTGCATTCACCTGGTGTTTTTATGTCACTGCACCCCCATTGTGTTTCATTGTGTTACATTGTAGTTGTTATTATCATTACCAGTTCACTACAGGGCACTCATTCATTATTTTCCTCCTGGGTTCACACCCCATTTATAGTGTTAGCGCTCATCACTCTTTTTTCATGATAGGAGGCATCACTATTATATTCCTGGAGATTGCTCTAATAGGTTTGCTGCAGATCTTTTACTGCCCAATAAGTGCACTAGGGTCAGGGAAGTGTCACTATTATATTCCTTAAATTGAAAGTGTATGTTACCCCAACATTTTCTATTCCTAAAACTTGTCTATGTTACCATGGGCTTGTAATAAAAAGTATCCTGTTCTCTGTGCATTACTTCCTTTGTGTGAAATACCTCATGATCGATCCTACCAGTGCCCCTGCTTTACTCTTTCAAACTGACCACAGCATGGCATAGAAGCACACTCATTCCAGAGTGGTCAGTTTTTTTCTTTGCATTCCACTTGGGAACACAGTCTGCCAGTACTTTGGTGGTCTGCACAGCTAATCATTGGGAAGATCGTTGCACAGCTTTTTCTCTGCCTCCTACTGACACGTCCCGCTGCACAGCCCTTCACTCTTTATTACTCTACAGTGTATACACACACACAGATGTTTTGCCTTGCATTTCTACTTTGATCTGACTGGGTTAAGGTCGGGGCTCATAAAAAAAACATCCACAGGGAGCGCTGATCCATATGGTGTGGTAAAATAGCAGGCTCACTAGATCATGTGCAAATTTACAGTTTAATAAAATGTGAAGAATGCTCGCAAAGATAGTTCCAGATGGCCAGGGTGCAAAAACAAAGGAGAGAACAAATCAAACTCTCATAAGTGAGCCTGCTATCTTACCACAACATTTGGACCAGCACCCCCGTGGATGTTTTTATTGCTTTCTCGTTTTGGTTGCATGAGTTGGGGCAGCGTTCTGCATGGTCCTTTCAGCATATCTGCTTGGGAATTCATCCATGCGCCTGGTTTTGTAGTTTGTTTTGGACCTGTTTGTGGCAGCAAGATTTTTTTCCCTGTGGCCTAATTTATTTTAGGAATAGCCCAGAAACTGCTATTCCTGATACTGGACAGCTATTAGAACTTTCCATGATTGTCTGCAGCACTCTCTGTTCATATAGAGTGAATAATGGGCATTATTTGTTTCTAATCCATTATCTCATGGTCTAAAATTTTGCCTCTATCGTATTAATTTGTGTTCTTGTGTGTGTCCCCCTTTCCTTTCCTTCTACTGACAGAGTAACCAGACTTAATTCACTGTTTGGGTCACTTCAAGTGGCCACCAACAATCCAAGGAATTGTATTTATCATAATATAAAAATCTAGTCTCCTGGTAAAATTATCAACAGACCTCAACACCCTCACTCTAATGCCGAGTACACACGCTCGGAATTTCTGACAACAAATGTTTGTGAGTAGGCCCCATCGGACATTTTTTTCAGAATTTCCGACAACAAAAATTTGAGAGCTGGTTCTCAAATTTTCCAACAACAAAATACGTTCTCGTGAATTCCGATTGTGTGGACAATTCCGACAGACAAAATTCCACGCATGCTCTGAATCAAGTACGAGATGGAAGTGCTCAGTCTGGTAAAACTAAGGTTCGTAATGTAGATGGTACATTCTTCAAGCTGTAACGGACTGAAAAGCATGAGGCTGAAAAGCGAGAATTGTCTCTCACAAAACTTCTACTAACACGACTGGTATTGAACTTATCTTTTCTAGTGCTGTTGTATGTATAGGTGTTGAACGTAACGGGTACAGGGGTAAGCAGCTGTGCATGTCGTCACCCACTCTGCTGTGCAGTCCATGATTTATTACATGTCGTTATACAACTGATTGCTTGTGAGTAGTCTGTATTTTAATAAAATGCCTGAGTTTTTACTAAGCGGAGAGCACTTAGATTTCTTCTTCTGTCTCCTACATATATACTTTACCTGCTGAGCCTTAAATTAGCTGTCTCTGTGGAATATTGGCAACATTTGGAGGATTCCTTTGAGGATTTGATCTGTCTCATTATCTGCTTTGCATGACTTCCTGGTAATTACAGGGGTCCATGCCTCGAGGTGAGAGTACCTAGAGAGACCTTTGGTGGAGGGATTGTCACTTTTAAGTTGATTTTTCAACACTGGTGGAACATCTTTTTTGGACTTTTTTCACTTGCCACATGCTGAATCTTTATACCCATAATTTTTGAACATTTATTTTGTATCACCTGATTAATGGATTTTATTTGTTATATTCTTATAATATCACAATAATATTATCATGATTGTTTTCACGTCATAATTTATTTTAAATTATTTATTGCGCTGCACTTTTTTTTTGTATACTGTTGTATGTGTTGTACGTGTACGTGTTCTTGTCGTTCAAAATTTCCGACATTTGTGTGACCGTGTGTATGCAAGACAAGTTTGAGCCAACATCTGTGGAAAATGTATCCACGGTTTTGTTGTCGGAATGTCCGATCGTGTGTATGCGGCATCAGGAGTTCGGGATTTGTATGAGAAAGGCCTTTCTCGCCGATATGCACATATTCAGTGGAGGGACAAATCTTTTTTAGAAAATATTTGGAATTTTAAAATTACTTCTAGAGGTTTGAGACTCAAAACAGAGTGTTTTTTTGTTTTTTTTAGACGTGGACCTTAACCACTTAAGACCCGGACCTTTAGGCAGCTAAAGGACCCGGCCAGGTTTTGCAATTCGGCACTGTTTTGCTTTAACAGACAATTGCATGGTCGTGCGACGTGGCTCCCTAACAAAATTGGCGTCCTTTTTTTCCCATAAAAAGAGCTTTCTTTTGGTGGTATTTGATCACCTCTGTGGTTTTTATTTTTTGCGCTATAATCAAAAATAGAGTGACAATTTTGAAAAGAATGCAATATTTTTTACTTTTTGCTATAATAAATATCCCCAAAAAATATATAAATGTTTTTATTTTTTCCTCAATTTAGGCCGATACTTATTCTTCTACCTATTCTTGGTAAAAAAAATCGCAATAAGCATTTATCGGTTGGTTTGCGCAAAATGTGAAGCGTTTACAAAATAGGGGATAGTTTTATTGCATTTTTATAAAAAAACATTTTTTTTACTACTAATGGCGGCCATCAGCGATTTTTTTTTTTTGTGACTGTGGCATTATGGCGGACACTTCGGACAATTTTGACAAATTTTTTGGACTATTGTCATTTTTACAGCAAAAAATGCATTTAAAATGCATTGTTTATTGTGAAAATTACAGTGCAGTTTGGGAGTTAACCACAAGGGGGCACTGAAGGGGTTATGTGTGACCTAATGTGTGTTAACAACTGTAGGGGGTGTGGCTGTAGGTGTGACGTCATTGATTGTGTATCCCTATTACACACGGCTCTCCCCATTCTTCAGCTCCGGGGACTGATCGCAGGACTCCAGCAGTGATCGGGTCCGCGAGTCCCGGTACATGCATGTGCATGTACGTGCATGTTCCCAGCCGTGCCATTCTGCCGACATAAATGTGCAGGAGGCGGTCCTTAAGTGGTTAAAGGAACACTAAAGTCAGGAATATATTTTTTTTTAAATAACAAACATGTTATACTTACCTCCACTGTGCAGTTTGTTTTGCACAGAGTGGCCCGGAAAGCGGTCTTCTGGGGCCCCTTTGCGGCTGTCTAGGCTCCTCCTCGCAAAAGCTCTCTACCTTCATGCGAGGGCGCTTGCACGGTGGAGAGCTTTTGCGAGTGCGCTCCCGTGATACAGCGACGGCCATAGCCGCCGACTGTATCACTCGGCTCCGCCCCCCGGCGCACCGGGTCATCCACTGTGATTGACAGCAGTGCCAGCCAATGGTAGCACTGCTATCAATCCGCCCAGCCTAGCCAATCAACGTCCAGGCTGGGAACCGAAGAGGATGACGTGGACGCGCCTGGGAGTTTCGAACGGTCAGGTAAGTAAAACGGGGACTCGGGGGGGGGGGGGGGCGGTGCTGTGAGATGTTTTTTTACCTTAATGCATAGGATGCATTAAGATAAAAAAACGTTTACCTTTACAACCCCTTTCAGAATGATTGGCATCCTTTTTTTTCAAAACTTTGCACTATAAAGTTTTTATAGTGCAAAATGTTGCACTATAAAGTTGATCCAACTTATTGTAAAACAAAGGGACAGGTAACTTGAAAAAGCTTAAAAAAATGATTGTGAACTATAGAAATATATTTAACGCTTTGCATCTTTCTGTCTCTTTGAAACATGGTCCCAGGTCCTCGCTCAAAATGTAAAAAAAATTTGAGGGCAATCTGGTATATAAAAAAAGGGAATATTTGAGTGTGATCTTAGAGACTATAACGAGAGTTACGTCTTCAACTGAAGACGCTCTTCATGTTTCTCTCAAGTCTCAACCCATGTCCCCTAAATGTTTTAACCCTGCTTTTCCCCATCCTTGAAAAACAATCCAGACCCATAAGCCCCCTAAAAAAAACATCAACCCGGGAACAAACACCAATTTCCCATGGTTAGTAGCCTCCCAGGTAGTTTCTTAAAATCTTGGGTCCGCACCACATATGGTTGCACAAACCCCTAACTCCACACAACCTGTTAGGGAAGTTCCAGTACAGCTCAATGATCCCAGTACCGGGACACTCCCCATACACATGATACGCCTGTTCCTTCTACAGACGTTTTGGCCAATTGTTCTCCAGCCTTTACCACTCCCATTGAGGGATCTTTCTCCATTCCAACTTTACTAAAGAGGGTGCATGTTCCAAGATCCCTATATGTGAAGCACTAGACCCATCAGTTCAGGGGGTGCACAATACCCGCGCTAGTCCTTTTTTTTTAGAGAAGTCCCCCACAAATTTAATGGAAGGAAAATACATAGAGGTAGATGTGGAAAAAGGCAAATTAAGATTCAACAAAAAAGACAGAAAGGTGAACAGTTCGACCCCACCAACAGTACCATCAAAATCTATAATATTTTTTCCCAAATATTGAGTGAAGCAGAACATGTTTTGTTAATAAAGGGCATCAGTTTTGCCCCCCATGCCACAGCCAACAAATTTAGTCTATTTAAAATTTAAATAGGTAAATAGGGTGATTGCGCAAATATAAGCAAGAGATCACATAATAAAAATTACATGGTAAAAATCACATATCATTTTTATTATGTGATCTTTTGCTTATATTTGCGCAATCACCCTATTTACCTATTTACCTATCACTGTTAGGTGCTGTGTATGCACTTTATTGTGTTTGCTGCATTTTGTTGCACTGTTTTAGAAATACTTTTTAGTTAGCGCAGAAGCTCCACTTGTTTCATTTATTTAAATTTTGCTTTATAAATAGTGCTTTATTCGTACCCTAACAGTTAAACGTCATTATGGTTAAAGATCCAAAAACTAATCTAGCACCGCAGGATGATCCCTTGATGGATCATGATTTTAAGGTTCATAATGACACACCGTTCAACATTTTTGGGAAAATGGTCACATTGATAGCCAACCCCTTGAGGAATGTTTCGATTTACCTGTTAAGCACACTAAGTTCCGCCCCAGTTCCACATTCTATCACTCCCAATCCAGAGGGCCCTTTTTTATGGACCTATTATCAAGTAATTTATAGGGATTTAATAAGCCTGTGGGATAAGGCCTCTGGCTCTAAATCAAATCTATCCCTTTCTGAGTGCCAAGCCTTACTCACTTTGGAGTGTAATTCCAACATTGTCATCAAGCAGGCAGATTAAAGGTGGTAGCCTAGTTATTTGAGATCGCTCAGACCATTTCAATGAATCCTAGACACCAACACCTACATGATACAGTCTAAAGACCCCCTTTCCTGAGTCCTTTAGGAAAATTGTGAATGAGGAAAGGCAATTATTTTTTTTGGAAAACTGCATTTATTTTTCAACATACCCCCCTGCTGCATTGATACACGTATCTCAGCATTTAAATAATGCCTGGAAAGCTTCAGCAAAAAATTGTCAGTTTGCCTGAACCATCCTAGGACAGCTTGCTTCACTTTGTCATCAGTGCTAAAATGCTGACCTCTGAGGAACTCTTTTAGAGGTCCAAACAGGTGAAATTACTCAGGGCCAGGTCCAGGCTGTAAGAGGGATGTGGCATTACTGTACCTCCCAGCCGAGTTGCTGTAATGTGCACATGAGCAGTGAGCAGTATGAGCTTGTGCGTATTTTCCTGGAGAAACTGGATGCCCTTAGTGATTAAACCAGGCTGTTTTTTCCACAGACGCGCATGCACTTTACTCAGAATACGACAGTAATAATTACTGTTAATAGTGGCACCACGAGGTAGAAAATCCACATGAAAGATTCATCTCTTGTGCAATTTCACGACTGCTGTGAGCTGCGAGAGACAATTCCTTTTACCTTCCAAATGCAGTACCCCATAATTTTATCACCTACCAAAGGTGCATAAGTCCTTTTAAAAACCCCAGGTAGATCCATTGTGGCAGGCACTAGCAGTTTAACCAGCGGGTTATCCCAATATATTAATGGGTTTCTTCAAGCACTCATCCAACAACTTCTCTCCTACATCCGTGACTCTGGATATGTTATTGAGGTTCTCCATAATTATTGTTGGGGGAGTTAATACATGTGGGTGTCCCTTGATGTCAGTTTACTTTATACTTCAATCATTCTCAAGGTAGGTCTCAGGACACTCAATCATTTTTTGTGTAAAGGTTATCAGATGAATTCCTGCCAGGCCCAATTTTTACTAGATACAAAATTATGTTTAGAACATAACTACTTATTTTTCCTTAACAGATTTTACCTTCAAACCAAAGGTACAGCAATGGATGCTAGCCTTGCCCCCTATTAAGCCAACATCACCATAGAATTTTGGGAAGAATGTTTAATGTGGAATAATAACCCCTATGCGAGAAACATCATATTTTATGGAAGATACATTGATGATATTCTCCTTATATGGGATAGTGGCATGGATGTGTTTCTGGCCTTTGTAGCACATTGCAGAAACAATGACCTAGGCCTTAGCTTTACTCACGTTATCAATTCTGACCATCATTTTCTGAATCCTAAATTAACACATGTAAATAGTTCCATTGGGCAAATCTTATTTGCATTATGCCAGTTGCCACCATCCGACATGAAAGAATATTATACCCAAAAGTGAAATTCTAAATGGAATTGTTCTAGGATCCAAGATTATGTCACACAAAGTAAGACACTGATAACTGTAAAGAGAAGGGGGTACCCTTAAGACATTTACAGCTCCCTCCTGAACATGTCAGATTCATTACAGGTTTCAAGTGTAATTTTAGGTCCATCTCCAGTAGTATGAAAAATAACTGGCATATTCTATGCGCCAATCCCAGACTAGGTCCCCACCTTCCATCTGTACCTGTAAATTGTATTCAGAAGCATGCAGACTTTAAAACATTTAAATTTAATCTGAGTAACCTTAAAAAAACTGAGACCAAGAGATCCACAGATATTAGATCAGTTATTTTGACAACTGTGTTGACATTTTCCAGTACAGAAAACAAGGTAGTTTAACTTGCCAATTTATTACACATGGCCAGTCCTCCTTTAGTGACAGTTCTTGTAATCTTTATTCCATCAGACAGTTTATCACCTGTTTCACTCAATATGTAGTATATGTCCTAAGTTGCAATTTACTCCGTGGAGTGTACTCTACGCACAAAAGTGGGGAAACACCATTGGCTCATAAAGATGGTAAAAGATAAACACAGCATGCCCTGTTATTTCACCGCACACCATGGTAAAATGTATAAAAAGCTGTCTGTATTAGAGATTGAGCATATAGCCAAGGGGTCTTTCATGGATAATCCTCCTGGGCTGAATGATAAACTTGACATTCATACTGTCATGTGATTTACACATTCTTTGATTAACACCCCATCTCCTTCCTTTCTTTTTGGGCTGGTCCACATTTTCTAGAGTAAATTTTCCTCCTGTTTTGTTTGTTATACAGGATTGTATTGTTTTTATAGCTAGTGCTTTTCTTCATTATGTCTATGCTGTTTATCAGCATATTAATCATGATGATATTTAACACACATTGCCATATCTAAAAACACTTTATATGTACAGTGCCTTGAAATAATATTCATAACCCTTAACATTTTCCACATTTTATCATGTTACAACCAAAACGTAAATGTATTTATTTGGATTTTATGTGATAGACCAACACAAAGTGGCACATAATTGTGAAGTGGAAGGAAAATGATAAATGGTTTTCATTTTCTTTTAGAAACAAATATCTGAAAAGTGTGGCATACATTTGTAGTTAGCACCCTTTATTATGATACCCCCAACTAACGTATGTGTTTAATTTAATCTCAGTATAAATACAACTGTTCTGTGAAGCCCTGTTGTTTGTTAGAGAACCTTTGTGAACAAACAGCATCACAAAGGACAAGGAAAACACCAGACAGGTCAAGGATAAAGTTGTGAAGTTTTAGGCAGGGTTAGGTTAAAAAATTAAAAATATCCCAAGCTTTGAACATCTCACGGAGTACTGTTCAACCCATCATCCGAAAATAGAAAGAGTATGGCACAACTGCAAACCTACCAAGACAAGGCCATTCACCTAAACTGACAGGTTGGGCAAGGAGAAGCAGCCAAGAGGCCCACAATATCTCTGGAGGAGCTGCAGAGATCCACAGCTCAGGTGGGAGAATCTGTCCACAAGACAACTGTTAAGCCCCGTACACACGCCCAAGGTTCTCGGCAGAAACCAGTGAGAACCTCGCTGGGAGCCGCATTCTGCCGAGAATCTCGGCCGTGTGTACGATCTCGGCGAGCCCCGCCAGTCGGGAAACCCGTCGAGCAAATAGAGAACAGGTTCTCTATTTGCTCGATGGCCCGTCGGGATGAATGGCTGGTGGCCTTTCCCGACGGGCGGGTCGCCGATTCTGACGGCCGGCAGAGAACCTCGACGGGGGGAACGATGTGTTCCGCCCGTCGAGGTTCTCTGCCGTGTGTATGGGGCCTGAGTTGTGCACTCCACAAATCTGGTCTTTATTGAAGAGTGGCAAGAAGAAAGCCATTGTTGAAAGTGTTTTTGAGAAGAAATAATAATATCTTTTTATTTTTTTATATGTAATAAGCCCCATGAGAAAAAAGTAAAAAAAAAAAAGTGACAATGACTTCAGCTTTTTCCAAACTTTTAAGGGCTTCTCAGGCCCAGAACACTCTAAACTGTTTGCAGAGCTGGAAACAAAAGATATTTACATTTTCTGGTTTGTTAAATAAAAGGACCTGATACCTCAATAAAAGTTGACGACACATACACTTGACTGGATTATTCTCAAGGAGAAATCACACATCTCACATGCCGCTTACACACGGTCGGAATTTCCGACAACAAATGTTCGATGTGAGCTTTTTGTCAGAAATTCCGACCATGTGTAGGCTTCATTGGACATTTGCTGTCTGCATTTCTGACAAAAAAAATTTGAGAGCTGGTTCTCAAATTTTCCGACATACGATCGTCTGTATGAAATTCCGACGCACAAAAATCCTACGCATGCTCAGAATCAATTTGACGCATGCTCGGAATCATTGAACTTAAATTTTCTCGTTCTTGACGTTCGGAATTTCCATCAACATTTGTGTTACCGTGGATATGCAACACAGTTTGAGCAAAAATTCTGTAGGAAAAAAAATCCACGGTTTTGTCGGAATTTCCGATCGTGTGTACGCGCCATAAGAGTTGTTTATCCAGCTGAACTCTATCTAAGTATTCAGTGAGACTGTACAGAGTACATTTTAACTTAAAGGAAACATATGAACTCTTTCTACCCAGAAGTATTTCAGAAATTATATGACGTTCAAATATAATAAATATAATCTCATAGATAGAATTTTGATTTCAGTATCTACTGGTGCAAGAGTCATTCTGTATAATATAATATATATATTATTTAGATCTAAAGCATTTTAGAAGAAAGAATTGTTTTAAGCATACCAGTCATCCTTGTGAATGAAATATATATATTTTTTTCCTTTTTTTTTTTTGAATGACATATATATATCGTGACCATGTCTACATAAATATATAGCCAGATAGCATGTGTTATTACCTAGATGCATAAAGTATTCATAGTATCTACAAGAATAATACATTTATCTATATTCAATAATTTTATGTGATATTGATGAGTAAAATTGTACCCTCACATTGTACTGGTTACCAGAATTCCTAAATATTTACCGTATTTATTGGCGTATAACACCCACCCTAACTTTAAGAGGGAAGTTTCCTGAAAAAAAAACTTCCCACAGCCCCCTGCGTATAACACGCAGGCACAGTTTACCCTCTATTTTTAGGGTAAAAAAAGTGAGTGATATAAGCCAATAAATACAGAATATATGCAGGATCTCAAAAAAGTGAGTACACCCCTCACCTTTTTGTAAATATTTTATTATATCTTTTCATATGACAACACTGAACAAATGACACTTTGCTACAATGTAAAGTAGCGAGTGTACAGCTTGTATAACAGGGTAAATGTCCTGTCCCCTCAAAATAACTGAACGCACAGTCATTAATATTTAAACTGCTGGCAACAAAAGTGATCATACCCCAAGTGAAAATGTCCAAATTGGGCCCAATTAGCCATTTTCCCCTTCCCGGTGTCATGTGACTTGTTAGTGTTACAAGGTCTCAGGTGTAAATGGGGAGCAGGTGATTTAAATTTGGTGTTATCACTCTCACTCTCTCATACTGGTCATTGGAAGTTCAACATGGCACCTCCTGGCAAAGAACTCTCTGAGGATCTGAAAAAAATAATAGTTGCTCTACATAAAGATGGCCTAGACCAGGGGTGGCAAACACAAGGCCCGCAGGCCGAATCCGGCCCACCAGACCTTGCCATGTAGCCCATGCATCCGCGATCCGAACAGGTCGATCCGCGGAGTGCACCACTGCTTCGGCCTTAGGAAAGGCCGCGGCTTCAGCCTAGCTCTGGACTGGTCGGCCATCTTGGTACACCTTCTGGAGCCTGCAGCTCCTATGATGGATGTCCCGGAGATCCGTGTGACATCCATCATAGGCGCCGCAGACTCCAGAAGGTGGCAATTACAAGCCTCCTCCAGTCCACACCATGTACTGTAAAGATCCCAGCTCGGGCGGGCGGCTCTCCTCTCCTCCTCCCATCCTTTCTGGCAGGCTGGCTGCCGTGACACATGATGGGTGTATGTCAGGTAGGTGAAGTCATTGTGTATGTCAGGTAGGTCCATGTATGTCAGGTAGGTGAGGTCAGGTAGGTGAGGTAGGTGAAGTCAATGTATGTCAGGTAGGTGAAGTCATTGTGTATGTCAGGTAGGTCCATGTATGTCAGGTAGGTGAGGTCAGTGTATGTCAGGTAGGTGAAGTCAGTGTATGTCAGGTAGGTGCGGTCAGTGTATGTCAGGTAGGTGAGGTCAGTGTATGTCAGGTAGGTCCATGTATGTCAGGTAGGTGAAGTCAAGTAGGTCTATGTATGTTAGGTAGGTCCATGTATGTCAGGTAGGTGAAGTCAGTGTATGTCAGGTAGGTGCGGTCAGTGTATGTCAGGTAGGTGAGGTCAGTGTATGTCAGGTAGGTCCATGTATGTCAGGTAGGTGAGGTCAGTGTATGTCAGGTAGGTCCATGTATGTTAGGTAGCCCATCCCATCCTATTCCACCCCACCATACCCCACCATACCCCACCTCATTCCATCCCATAATAAATAGTGGACACATAGGGGCTGATTTACCAAGCCTGTGCGCCATGACTCACGGCGCACAGGCAAGAGTAAAAGGCTTTTTGACATTTACTAAAGAAATATGCTGGCAGTGCAGCGTATTTCTTTATTTACTATAATGCCTAGTGCTCCCAGGAGAGGGCGCATGCTGCACCACTTTAGACCTGGCGCACGGCATATTGAAATGTAAATAGCGGGGATTTGGCCAGGAGTTTATTAGGGGGGAAGGTGGGGTGATGCAGGGAAGTGTTGTGACATGTGTTTAAATGTGTGTTGTGGGCCGACTTGAAAGTAAAAGTGATTTTAGGGAACCGATCGCCGTACGCTTGCACAGTACGCCTGAACCTCGGGAGGGTCATTTGCATACTGGGCATGCGTACAGGGAAATTTGGGGGTGGGGACGAGTGAGCGCCCCCCCGCCTGAGCCATACCAGACCACATGCCCTCGACATGGGGGAATGTGTGCTTTGGGGGAGGGTGCACTCCCCCCCCACCCCGAAGCACTCTTGTCCCCATGTCGATAGGGACAAGAGCCTCTTCCCGACAACCCTGGCTGTTGGTTGTCGGGGTATGCAGGCGGGGCTAATCGGAATTCCGGCACCCCACCCTATGTGAATGAGTATGGGGTACATCGTACCCCTACCCATTCACCTGGGAAAAAATGTAAAGTAAAAAACACATCACACAGGTTATTAAAATAATTTATTAGTCAGCTCCGGGGGTCTTCTGACAGGGCCCCCCTTTCTTCTTTAAGCTCTTTTACAAGGGGGGGTGTAGGCCCGGTTTTCTCTCTTTAGGCGGGGCCCTCGGCTTCGCTGTTTTCTGCCCGGGGGGCACCAACCCACCCAGGTCTTCTCCGATGCCTTCCGCCAGGGACTCCCACCCCATTAAGCTTGTTTACTTCCGGGGGGCCGCAGGCTTCACCGTTTTCTGCCGGGGGCGCCACCCACCCCGGTCTTCTATGGTGTCTTCCGCCAGGGTCCCGGGCTTCTCTGTTGCCTCTTCTGTCTGGCTCCTCCGCGGGGGTCAGGGCTTCTCTCTGATGTCTTCCGCCGGAGGGCACCACCCTCCAGGCTTTTACGATGCCTTCCGCTTCTGTCTGGCACCTCCGCAGGAGCCAGGGCTTCTCTCCGTGGTCTTCTTCCTTCTCTTCCATTAGATGTTGACACGACAAGGTCCATCGCTGCAATTGCCATCTGAGCTGGGCATCGACTTATATCGGGCGATGCCACCATGTGACCTCAGCCCATGTGACATCATATTCCCGGGGCATGATGGGAATTCTTCTTCCATCTTCTTCTTTCCTTCGGTTTTCTTTCTCCATCTTCTTCTTCCTCTGCTTCTTTCTTGGGTCTTCTCGTCCCGCATCTTGACCGGCATATCCTTCCATCTTCTTCTCCTTCCGCCGGCCTTCTCGTCCGCATCTTCTTCTTGTTGTTTCCTGGAGGCTCCGCTTCCAATTTAATTCCCCGTCGTGTGACGCTCCTGGGACCATGTCCCCCGCTGATGCCACAGGCAAACTCCTAGGAAAGTCCCCGTGTGGTGCATGTGCGTCAGGGGGGGCGTGGTCACAAGAGCGGCACACGGCGGGGAATTCAACTGACTCTATGTGGGTGCCTGATAGGAGAGAGGAGGAGGAGGAGGCACAGGCACATCTCCAAAGAGGCAGGATGCCTTCCAGGGGCCAGGTTAAGGGCAGCACACCAACTGCATTACATCGAAGAGCTACGCCTGTGCTGGGCACTGCTGTGTCTCAGCGTTACTGCAAAAGTTCTTTGGTGTGGGCTTTTTTGAGAAATGTGCATTAGATCGCACCGTTGCTATTTGCAACATATGTCTCAAGCGTATCTTGCGTGGCCAAAACATCACCCGCTTGGGCACCACATGCTTGACCAGACATATGTCGACCTGCCATGCAGTTCGTTGGCAAGCATACCTAAAAGACCCACACCAAAGAACAAAGCGGACTTCCCCTTGCCCCTCATCACCTGGGATCTCCAACCCCAATATACCCTAAGTCCTCTCTGAAGCCTGCACTGATAGGACTGATGGTGTAGAATTAGGTCTGTCACAAGCTAGTAGTACATGCGGGCAATCTACTATCAGTACACTGATGTCAGATTATACCAGCCAAATTTCCCTGCCCCAGCTGCTGCAGCGCCGAAAGAAGTACTCTACCAGCCATCCACATGCCCAGCGGTTGAATGCTAGCTTAGCAAAAGTGCTAGCACTTCAACTGCTGCCTTTTCAGTTGGTAGATTCTGCCCCCTTCCGTGAGTTTGTGGAAAGTGCGGTACCTCAGTGGCAAGTTCCCAAACGCCACTTTTTCTCACGGAAGGCGATACCGGCATGTGGAAGGCAATGTCCATCCCTCGCTGGACAGGGCGGTCAGTGGTAAGGTGCATATTACCGCTGACTCATGGTCCAGCAGGCATGGACAGGGAGGTTACCTCTCTTTCACGGTGCATTGGGTGACTCTGCTGGCAGCTGGGAAGGACGCAGGGCAAGGTACAGTAGTGTTGGAGGTTGTTCTGCCATCACGCCTACAAAACACTACTACTGGTTGTGACACCCCCTCTTCTTCTTCCTCTGTGGCCTCTTCCTGTGCTGATGTGTTCTTGGAACCAGCCGTGCTCCGTAGTCGTACGAGGGGCTACGCAGGAATGCAGGCAAAGAGATGCCATGCGGTGCTAGAGCTGGTGTGCTTGGGAGATAGGAGCTACACTGGGGCCGAGGTTCTGTCAGCTCTGCAGGGGCAGGCTCAGAGGTGGTTGACGCCACGCCAGCTTAAGCCTGGAATGGTGGTTAGCGACAATGACACCAACCTCCTCTCTGCCCTGCGACAGGGACAACTGACCCATGTGCCCTGTTTTGCTCATGTCCTGAATTTGGTGGTGCAGCGGTTCTTGGGCAGGTACCCGGGCTTACAGGATGTCCTGAAGCAGGCCAGGAAAGTCTGTGTGCATTTCCGAAGGTCAAATAATGCCAGTGCTCGGCTGACAGACCTCCAAAGGGAATACAACCTGCCCAAGAACCGCCTCATCTGTGACATGCCCACCAGATGGAACTCTACATTGGCCATGCTGCAGCGACTGAACATGCAGCAGAGGGCCATTAATGAGTACCTGTGCCAACATGGCAGAAGAACTGGGTCAGGGGAGCTTTGTTTTTTTCCCCCACGCCAGTGGGCCTTGATCAGGGATGCATGCACTGTCCTGTCACCATTTGAGGAGGCCACGGGGATGGTGAGCAATGACAGTGCATGCATCAGTGAGACTGTCCCTCTTATTCACATTGTGGAGCACACGCCATGTGGAATAATGAACAGGGCCCTTGAGGAAGAGGAGGACTTACCTCTCTAGGCCCCCTTTATCCAGACAGTGGTCCTGCTTGCCCGCCTATCACACAGGAAGAGAAAGAGGAGGATGAGAAGGAGGAGGATGATTGTAACATCAGCATGGAGGTGGAGCCTAGCACTCAGCATCAGCACCAGCAGTCTTCAAGGGATCATTTACAGTCCCAAGGAACCCATGGACTTTTACGTGGCTGGGATGAGGTGGCTGCAGATCCTGTCGTCCTCAGTCACCCAGAGGACCATGCCACAAATTCCTCAGCAAACCTACGCTGCATGGCCTCCTTGATCCTGCAAAGCCTGCGTAAGTATCCTCATATTTGTGGTATCAAGGAGAGGGATCATTACTGGCTGGCAACTCTCCTTGGTCCACATTACAAGAGTAAGGTTGCGGACCTTTTCTTGCCGTCGCAGAAGGAGCAGAAGATGAAACATCTTCGGGAGGCCTTGCAGAAAGGTCTGTTCAATGCGTTCCCAGAACCTGGGGGATTACCAAATCCTGGTCCTGGACAACGTGTTGCTGAGGCTTCGGTGAGTCACAGAAGGAGCAGTGGAGAAGGTGGCCATCTGACTGATGCTTTCAGACAATTTTTTAGAACACAGCCCCAAGGTATGACCGGTTCCAGCAACCATCGCCAGCGTCTGGTTTACATGGTGCGGGAGTACCTAGGGGCAAGATCAGACTTGGACACCTTCCCCACTGAAAATCCTCTGGCTTACTGGGTCTTGAGGATGGATCACTGGCCATAGCTTGCACAGTACGCAATTGAGCTACTGGTTTGTCCTGCATCCAGCGTTCTTTCAGAACGCACATTCAGTACTGCTGGAGGCTTTGTGACCGATCAGAGGGTGCGCCTCTCCACTGACTCCGTCAATCGACTGACCTTCATAAAAATGAATCAGGCTTGGATCAACACCAGCTACCAAGCACCTGATGCTGATGTAACTGAATCATTTTTTGGAAGTGTCAGATCCCTTGGAGACTGCTTATGCTAATGCCGAGTGACTATCCTGTTATGCTGACTGAATATCCTTTTCCTCCTCAATGATCTTGCTGATAGCTAGTATGAACATTGTTGGTTCTGGGCATCGCTAACCAGTGCCTAAGGCCCAATTTTCTGCCCCTGTTTAACAGGGGCGTGTAATAAAAAATTTTGATGCAATACTTTGCATGTGGTTCTTTGCTGCGCTCCAATTACAGTATCTGTGAGGGATTGCAGTGTTGTGGTATCACCACCAGTGCCTAAGGCCCAATTTTTCTGCCCCTGTTCAAGAGGGGCGTGTAATTACAATTTTTGATGCAATACTTTGCATGTGGCTCTTTGCAGTGCTCCAATTATAGTATCTGTGAGGGTTTGCGGCATCACCACCAGTGCCTAAGGCCCAATTTTTCTGCCCCTGTTCAACAGGGGCATGTAATTACAATTTTTGATGCAATACTTTGCATGTGGCTCTTTGCAGTGCTCCAATTACAGTATCTGTGAGGGGTTGCGGCATCACCACCAGTGCCTAAGGCCCAATTTTTCTGCCCCTGTTCAACAGGGGCATGTAATTACAATTTTTGATGCAATACTTTGCATGTGGCTGTTTGCAGTGCTCCAGTTACAGTATCTGTGAGGGGTTGTGGCATCACCACCAGTGCCTAAGGCCCAATTTTTCTGCCCCTGTTCAACAGGGGCGTGTAATTACAATTTTTGATGCAATACTTTGTATGTGGCTCTTTGCTGCGCTCCAATTACAGTATCTGTGAGGGGTTGCAGTGGTGTGGCATCGCCACCAGTTCCTAAGGCCCAATTTTTCTGCCCCTGTTCAACAGGGGCGTGTAATTACAATTCTTGATCTAATATTTCACAGCAGGGCGTTCCAGCGCCCACCAAGACTAACTGTGAGGGCTTACAGTGTTGTGGCAACACCAACACCTAGGGCCCAAATTTATGCAGAGTATATACGTCAGGCACCTACTTTCAAACATCCAACGACTCCTACTTGCAAACAGAAGGAGAAAACAGGAAGTGAGAGGAAATCTAGCCCTAATAAGGGAAATTCTCTTCTGTAAAATGTGTCTCCTGTCCAGTGATGCTTTATCACCAATCCTTGTTTCACAAAAAAAAAAAAAAAATCATTTGTCATTGGGACAGAAAGTGAGGTGCAATCTTCTGAACAGATGCACACAGACAGCAAAACAAATGTTACAGGGGTGATAACCCTTCTCTATGTTTTCAGAAAAGCTTAAAAAAAGATTTGATGGCTGAAGCTACACTTTAAAGAAGTACCAGTTGAAAATTACAAACAGATTCTACTTAACAACAAACCTACAGTCCCTGTCTTGTTTGCACCGCCTGTATACTGCTGTTCAAAGTATATAGACCCAAAGGGTCTTGTAATGACCTGGGGGGAGTGGGGGCCGGGAAACCCATGCTATTTTTTTCAGTGATTTCCATCAATGTTGCAGGGACCAAACATTGCATTAAACCCGCAAGCAGTCTTAAATTACTTTTTTCTTATGCCGCGTACACACGGTAGTTTTTTGCGATGAAAAAAAACGTTGTTTTTTAAAACGTCATTTAAATTGATCGTGTGTGGGCAAAATGTCTTTTTTTGTCTTAAAAAAAACGATCAAAAAAAATTTCCAACATGCTTGAATTTTTTGTGTCGTTTTTCAAAACGTCGTTTTTTGTTTCACAAAAAGTCACCGTGTGTAGCAAAAACGTCGTTTAAAACAACGTTTTTCAACCCGCGCATGCCCAGAAGCTAGTTATGAAGCGAGCTTCAATGGAAAAGAGTGGTGAACGTAACCTCGCTTTTTGTGAAAAAACGATGGTGTGTATGCAACATCGTCTTTGAAAAGTGACGTTTCAAAAACGTCGTTTTTTAATTCACAGAAAACGTCGTTTTTTTCCATCACAAAAAATGATCGTGTGTACGCGGCATTATAGTAATCTCATTTTGTGCAGGGACAGTTCTAAACACGTGCCACTACTATAGACACCCAGCAGGTACGATATTTAAAGGAATTTTTCATTTTTCTTTTCACTTTAAGCATCATTAAAATCGCTGCTCCAAAAAAAAAAGACCATTTAAAAAAAAAAAAATTCCATTGATACATGTTCCCTGGGGCAAGACCCGGGTCCCCAGACCCGTTTTCGGACAATAACTTGTATATTGTGCTTTAAAATGATCACTTTGAATTTGAACATTCGAGTCCCATAGACGTCAATGGGGTTCTATACGTTCGCGCTATTGTGAGGTCCGTTCGAAGGTTCTGGTGCGAATCGAACACGGGGGTGTTCAGCTCATCCCTAATGGAGACAATCACCAGATTTGGCATAAGAATAGAGTGTGATACTGATGTGGAGACATACTTTTTTCTTCTTTTTTTTTTGCAAAAGAGATATATAAATGAATAAGTATAAAGTATAATATTATACCAATCAGTGTATTAATTTCCCAGTTGGGAAAATATTTAAATGTAATGATCTTTTTCAATAATTTTATAATTCTATAAACTAATAAAGTGTACTTGCCCAAAACAACCAATCATTATTTAGTCTGTTGAGTCCAGACCAGGTACAGATGAGTTGCTTTCTAAGTTAACGGCATTAAAGAACTAACATGCTTATAGGTAGTAGTTGTGCTAACATTACACAACATAATTGCTTGCAGACTGTATTTTTGTTCTGTTAACATAATAATAGAGATTTTTTTTTGTAAAATATAAAAATATAGCCAAAAATATGTAATACCAAAATTAAAAGAAGTACATTAAACTTTCGAGATCATTTTTTGTGAATCGGTTAATTTTTAGAAGCAATGTATTTTATTATTTTGTTTTTAGGTATATATGCAGTGCCCTCCAATGCATGTGTTAAATTTAGACATGTTCATGATGAAAAAAATGTGGTTTGACTCGTTAATCTGGTTATTTTGTTTAGTCAAATTTGGTTGATTTGTTCAATTCGTTTTCGGAATTTGTATTCGGAATGTTCGAATTTCCTTCAAATTTACCATTTTTTTATGATTCGAAAAGATCAAATTGATAAATTTTCGAATCAGTCAAAACAAAAATATTATATTGTTTTGGATTCGAATGCAGCAAAGTGAACAAACAAAAGAAAAATCGTCATGAAATGATTACAATGACTCTTTAAATTACCTTTGGCTTAACAAAAAAAGCATTATTTTTGAAATGGTACTCTAATAACACACACAGTCTTTGATTTCAGCAATATGTGTAGTGATAATTTAACTGCAGTTCAATGTAAAATTAGGTTTGAATTTTAGTCCGAATTTCTGAAATTTGGATGAATTTCATTACGTTATTTGGAGCATTCGGTAAAAATGTGTTTATATTGTAATTTGGGGATTCAGATATATCTGAATCCCCAAATAATGAATAAATTGTCCGAATATTAATTTGGAACCAAACAAACTGCACATCTAGTGTTAACCTTCCTGGCGTTATGATTCTGTCTGGAATTTTGTACCAAAAGCGTTGCAATTGTTTTGCAAGGAAATGTGGTGTTATGTATTATAGGCCTGCAATTCTTAGTAAGTACTTACTTAAATCTATCTAAACAAGAGTCTAATAGGCATCCCGGGTATGATTTTTTTTTTTTTTTTTTTATTAAAAATGATAATATAATAAATAATTATAAAAAATTATAACAAATAATAATATAATTATAGTAAAAATTATTTAATAATGTAATCAAATCAAAATCACTGAAATTTGCTCAGTTGCAGAATTTTTGCTGTCATAATTTTTTTTTTTTATGACGAATTTCCCCACAGATCGCTATCGCTAAATTCTGCAAGTGATTATAATTTATTATCGCTGTTTTTTAGCTGATCTAAAACCATTTTTTACATAAAGGGACACTTTTGGTTGCTATGGGCAATCTACAGTCTGCAGGGAGAAAGAAAAGTTTTTATTATATAAAATGACATGCAGGGCACAGGGCAGACCACTAGGGACATGGGGGGTGTGTATTTTTTACATACAGTACTGTAATCTATAAGATTACATTGTACTGTATGCATAGTGTTTGTTTACATTTTTGAATTTGGCGCCGTTCTCCGTCCCCGTGCGTCGTAACGTCGCAGGGAACGGAGCTCGGCGGCACACGGGGACGCTGTGTGAATCGAGCGAGCACCCGCTCGCTCACACAGCGGGGATGCATCGCTGGATCCAGGAAGAAGGTAAGTAAACTGTCTCTGGATTCTGCGAGGCGAGCCCGTGTCTGACACGGGATCAACGATAGTAGCAGCAAATTTTTACCCCGTGTCAGACACGGGAACAACGCCAGGGAGGTTAAATTCTCATTTGGCTACAAAGGAAAGGAATACATATACACACTTACCTTAACCGCTTAAGGACCACCTCCTGCACATTTACGTCGGCAGAATGGCACGGCTGGGCACATGCACGTACAGGTACATCCTCTGTTAGTGCCCTGCCATGGGTCGCGGCGCGTGCCCGTGGCCCGGTCCGAAGCTCCGGGACTCGCGGACCCGATCGCCGCTGGAGTCCCGCGATCGGTCCACAGAGCTGAAGAACGGGGAGAGCTGTGTGTAAACACAGCTTCCCTGTTCTTCACTGTGGCGCCGTGATCGATCGTGTGATCCCACCTACAGCCACACCCCCCTACAGTTAGAAACACAGATGAGGTCATACATAACCCCTTCTGCGTCCCCTTGTGGTTAACTCCCAAACTGCAATTGTCTGTTTCACAGTAAACAATGCATTTTAAATGCATTTTTTGCTGTGAAAAGCACAATAGTACCAAAAATGTGTCAAAATTGTTCAAAGTGTCCGCCATAATGTAGCAGTCACAAAAAAAATCACTGGTATCAGACTGTAATGCACCGTCATTCCACTGGAGGCCCTACTTAGTTCTTTGGTCCCTTTTATCATTTCACTCAGGACTGTGTCATTGACAACAAATTAAAAAACAAATGTTCCTAAAGAGAAGATTCTGTAAGGAAATTATTGTATCACTTTCTTAGATAGCAGAACCTCTTCTTCACCTCCAACTAATGATAAATAACAGACTAGGCAAGATGTCATGTGGATAATTAAAAAGGCTGGATAATGCAAAAGTTAACACTGCTCTGCAAGATTGCATGCCTGAACAATTTGTCTTTGCATTTCAGAGTGTGCATTAAAAAAATAAAATACATAGGTGGGCAATGGGATTACAAGGAAAGATAGTTCCCTCTAGTGGTTAATAAATTCTATACATTTAATAAATAAAAACATAGAAGAGCAAGCATGTAAAAATATTGCATTAAAACAGAACTATATTTAAAAGAATAAAATAAAAAAACAAGTATAGGGTGCAGGGATTTGGCCAAAGAGACAAGCAAAGGTTTTATGCCTAAAAAAAAATTCTCCTCTAACAATTATTTTTTCATTTTTTGTAAATGTGCATGTGTCGTGCAATTTACCCTTCCGCCCCATTCTGTAAATTGTTCCAGGGATGATGTAATGGCTATGTGCATGTACAGAAGTTACATCAACTGTTGTCCAGTGGCTGAAGAGAACAACTGGGAACCTGGAAGAAGCAGCAGAGGAGATGGACAATGACTGACAGTTGGATCCGATGGTACTGGAGAAGGGTGAAATTTTATAACTTGCATTTGCCATAATGTGTAGTTGTGTTGTACATACTTGTACATTAAACTGAACTACAGTGGAATGCGGTTGCCTTTACTATACATGCTTGCTAGACGATTCCTTACCTTTTTGCCATGGTCCTGCAGGCTCCCAGTTCCTGTATTGATCACTTGTGCTTTGAATCTACTGCTCTTCTCCAGTGATGTCATTGCCCTCTCATTGTCGTCACTATGTAGTATGTAAAACCAGCAGCCAATGCTGTCCCTACATTGTTTGTGATGACTTTGAGGGCCCACTTACATTCTGGGGCAGAAGTGAACAAGCCTTGGAGTAGGGTGACCAGACATCCCCAGTTTCAGGGGACAGTCCCCTGATTGAGGACACTGTCCCCGGATCAAGTCTGTCCCTTGTTTTGTCCCCAGATTGGATTTAATAGGGGGCAGGGGCAATTTCAAAGACAGTTGGTGCAGAATTAAAATAAAAAAAATAGAATTACACACCCCTGCTCCGCTGTGCCTACTAGCATAGGGGGTTGTATTTTTCCCATTATCTGTGCCCCTTTCTGATGATCATGTCCTGGTTGGAGCAGAGGGAATATTTATTTTGTTTTGGGCGCATGACCATTCAGCTCCACTCGCATGTTCTTCTGCCTTGGCTCAAACCCTGGCCAGCCACCTGCCTATCTCCTTGCCTTCCCTGGCGGAGTGATCTTCCTCCGCTCCACATCCAGTAGTAGCCTGGGCCCGAAGAGTTAGGCCCCCATACACACGATCGGACATATCCGATGAAAACGGTCCGCGGACCATTTCCATCGGATATGTCCGATCGGGAGTTTGATCCGATGGCGTGTACACACCATCGGATCAAATTCCCCGCCGCCGGACGGTGCGGTGACGCGGCGGTGACGTTGACGCCGCCGCGTCACCGCCACGTCACCGCACCAGGAAGTAAAACACTTCCGCGCATGCGCCGAATCCATTCGGCGGCGGCGCGGCGGCGGTGGGGGACGACATGTCTGCTGGTAAGTGTACTAACCAGCAGACATGTCGGGCGGACAGATTCCACCGGATGGATTTCAAAGCATGCTTTGAAATCTGTCGGGTGGAGAAATCTGTCCGCTAGCCCATACACACGAGCGGAGATGTCTGCTGAAACGGTCCATCGGACCGTTTTCAGCGGACATATCCCCTCGTGTGTACGAGGCCTAAGACTTGAGAGGCTGTGAGGCGGGCGACGACAGGCAGAGAGTCGCTGATTGCCGCCATTACTAGTAAAGAAAAAATCTGGTCACCTTACCTTGGAGGCTCTCTTCACATGCCCAGTTTAGTGTGTATTGCTAGAAAGTTTATTTTTCTTTTGCTTGGGAGGGAGCATATGATCAGCACTGTCCAGATGGTCAGGGGTCATACAGCCTCATAGGACAGTCAGAGAATGAAAACTCCTTCTACATGCTTTAACCTGTGCTAAGCAGACACTGATACAAGTCACAAGACTGATATATACTGCTGATGAAAAAAGGTGTTTAGCAGTTTATATTTACTAATATAGATGCATTTCCATGTTATGTGTACTATGGGAGACCAGATATAGATAGTGAATGCAGGGTCCTGGGTTTAGTAACACTAAAGATATCCTCAGATATTTTTGTGATCACTGGAGGAAAATTAACAAACTATGGAATCGTTCATGTGATCTTACATTACCTGTCACTTATGGAGTGATGTATTAATGTAATGCAAAGAGCGATGAGCCTGTGAAAAGTGCAGTAACCTAAAGCATACTAATCAGATGTCAATTTACTAAAGTGGGATTAGTTGATGATTTCTAGTTGTTGCCTATAAGTTATTTGGCTTTGTTCAATGGTGCAAAATAACTAAATTATTCTAAAAGAACACATGTGTACAGACTATGGACCTTAAACTATTTGAATATTATTAACAAGCAGTAAAAGCATTTTAATTGCAGGGAATTTTTCTATAACTCTTTTCTATAAAACTGTTTTCCAAATTAGATTTTTTTAAATAACAAAAACTGACCTCTGTGTACAATTACAGTGCTATTTAATGCTTATTACGCCAGCACATGAACCATGGGTGCATGTTGCTGATTAGACTATGATTTCCAGTGAGCATTGTGTCAGGCTGGGTTCACACATGCTGCGGTCGCAGTTCGCAGCATGAGATCCGATGCATCCCTGTAAATAGAATGACACTCATGCCTTGGTAATAAGATGTGATTGTATCTGGCCGCTGCTGTGTATGCTGTTCCCTTACAAGGGGGAACAAAATGTGGTGGTTGATTTGAACTAAACAACGCTTGCCCCACCCCAATATTATCTAATAAAAGCTATACGGTTAATCAATAAATACACTGGTAGATGTCAAAAATAGAACTCATAACCAAGTGGCAAAACTCTAAATAAATAACTCTAATATTACATTAAAAAAAAAACAGTGACTGGATTTAAATAATAAAGTGACTTGTGATAATATGTGCAAATGCAGCAAAACAAAGTGCTTGGTGCTCTGTGCTCCAAAGGTGATTGTAATTCCACCACTGTGTGGTTTCGCACTCACCAGATGGGTTGGACTTCTCTGTCGTATGGCAAGAAGAGTCAACTGTGCTTTAAGTGGCACTCAAAATCCAGCATGTGCAGGCATGGAATGTACAAACAGAGGTCTTCTCATAGCGTAAGATCCTTTAAAAATTGTTATTTAGCTTAGCTATCTTATAATAAAGGCTCCTTTTAAAAGTAGTAAACAACTTGGATAAAAACCTCTGGTAAGAAACATCCCAGTGCAGCTATCAGTATCTGTTGAATGGTGCTGTCTGCAGACCAGCGTGTTTACCAACGTCTGTGCCGGATATGATGTATCGGGACTTCAGGCTTGACGCGTTTCATCAAAGTGCAATATTATCAAAATTGCAGTGCTATTTCTTGCTTGTTAAATCAGCACATGAACCATGGGTACATGTTGCTGATTAGACTTTGATTTCTAGTGAGCATTGTGTCAGGCTGGGTTCACACATGCTGTGGCCGCAGTTCACAGCATGGGGTCCGATACATACGTTTGCTGATTTAGGTGCGAATCATGTCAAAATCTTAGCTTGAATTTGCACCTGAATCTAAACCAAAGACACACAGGACCCTTTCCAAATGTGAACTGCAGCCGCCCCGGATGTTTATGAACCGGCTCCATTGCGAGCCAGGCACACTCCCCTGTCATGCAAAATCCAGTTCACAGTGTGAACCCAGCCTCAAGGTGCAAGATATAAATGTGCAAGCATACTCCTGTTCCTCCTCTCACAGTCTGTACAGCAGAGGATCAGCCAATACTGAAAGGAATGCGGCAGGGTTGACTGAGAAGAGGACTATGCCAAAAAATTGGGGAGTTGCAAATGGGGGGGCTTATGCTTGTGAGACCCGCATTGGCACAGTAAAGTTTACTTAAGGAATGAATATCCCCGGGTAACAGCCATGCTCCTCTTAACTGGATGGTGTCATTAGGGGAAAGAAAACAAGCATAGACAATATTATTAATGAGGAGTTAGGAAATACTTTAGGACAGTGTTTCCCAACTCCAGTCCTCAAGGCACACCAACAGGTCATGTTTTCAGGATTTACCTTAATTGAAGCAGCTGTGGTAATTACTAAGGCAGTGAAACTGATCGAATCACCTGTGCAAAATAATGGAAATCCTGAAAACATGACCTGTTGGTGTGCCTTGAGGACTGGGGTTGGGAAACACTGCTTTAGGAGGAAAAAAATCAGGCCTTTAGATACACTTTACGCGCAAATGTATTTATTCTCAAAAATCACAACACAGACTCAATAGTTGAGTAACAAAAGTGTTAGCTGAGGTTAATTTTTTTATCTTTTCCTTAAAGGTTCAGTTCACTTTTTTCTAAATTTCAGCTTCCCTATATACCAATATACCATTAACCACTTCAGCCCCGGACCATTTTGCTGGTCAATGATCGTGCCACTTTTTGTGATTCGGCACTGCGTTGCTTTAACTGACAATTGCGCGGTCATGTGACATGGCTCCCAAACAAAATTGGCGTCCTTTTTTTCCCACAAACAGAGCTTTCTTTTGGTGGTATTTGATCACATCTGCGGTTTTTATTTTTTGCGCTATAAACAAAAATAGAGTGACAATTTTGAAAAAAATGAATATTTTTTACTTTTTTGCTGTAATAAATATCCCCCAAAAATATATAAAAAATATATTTTTCCTCAGTTTAGGCCGATACGTATTCTTCTACATATTTTTCATTAAAAAAACGCTATAAGCATTTATTGATTGGTTTGCGCAAAAATTATTGCGTCTACAAAAAAGGTGGTAGTTTTATGGCATTTGTATTAATATATATTTTTTTACTAGTAATGGTGGCGATCAGCAATTTTTATCGGTACTGCGACCTTATGGCGGACACTTCAAACACTTTTGACACATTTTTGGGACCATTGGCATTTTTATAGCGATCGGTGCTATAAAAATGCATTGATTACTATAAAAATGTCACTGGCAGGGAAGGGGTTAACGCTAGGGGGCGAGGAAGAGCTTAATTATGTTCCCTAGGTGTGTTCTAACTGAAGGGGTGGGACTGACTAGGGGAAATGACAGATCGCTGTTCATACATTGTATGAACAGACGAACAGGCATTTCTCCCCCTTACACACACAGCTCCCGGTTCTCGCTCTGTAACGAGCGATCGCGGGTGCCCGGCGGTGATCGCACGCACCGGGCACATGCGTCGGCATTAGGGGCGAGCAGGGAGTTCACGCACGCGCCCCTAATGACTGGAATGCGAAATGACGTATAGCTATGTGATTTTGCGCAGACAAACCGACCTGCCTCCGTATAACTGCAGCGGCTGGTCGGCTAGTGCTTAATGTACCTCTTTTGCAGAAAAAGAAAAGCTTTTCCTGTCTTTTAGGATAGGCCTCACCTCAGTCTCCAGTCTCCTTGAGAAATTACCTGTCCTGAAATTTGGTATTTATGATGGAAAAACTGTTAGAGGGAAGAAGTTCACCAGCTGACTGGTTCACTCATTAACACACACCCTGTTTGAGATTTACCCCTCCCACCTCCACAGTTACATGATTTTCCAATGCAGACATTCAGTGTTCTCTATACACAGCCATCAATAGTTTTGTACTTTACCTTCATCTTGCCTAGATTGTTCATTTAGCAGAGTGTGCAGATGCCGAGTGATCACACACACACTATGCAATCTGATTGTACAGTTTACCAAAACTATGGAATATGAGGACCTACCTGAACAATCTTTTCAATATGTATCAAATCAGACAGGCCTTTGTACTACATAGCTGATGGTAGATCTAAAGGAGATTGTAAAATCAAATTGTAAGGCTTCATGGACATGGGACATTGTTCAACCTCTCCTGAATGATTTAACTTGACAGTTAAAAACCAGTGCCTAAAAACGTCCGTTTAGCCGTGTTTACATGCTGCCTTTAGCCGCATTTATATGCATTAAGCCGTGTTTAGCCACATTTGTGTCTAGAAGCATTTGAAAAAATATATATATTTTTGTTAAAGCAGAGTTCCACCCCAAAATTGAACTTTTTGGAACCTCCGGTGTCACATTTGGCACCTTTCATGGGGGAGGGGGTGCAGATATCTGTGAAATACAGGAATTTGCACCCACTTCTGGGGAGAGACTCCCACGAGAGTCACTCCAATTCCCGTCCCTTCCCGCTGCCTTCTGGGAAGCACACTGGTCCCAGGAGACTGCGGGGCCTACTGGGAAGGCGCTGCGCTACTCGAGCATGCGCAGTAGGGAACCGGGCAGTGAAGC
Source organism: Rana kukunoris (assembly GCA_029574335.1). NCBI lineage: Eukaryota > Metazoa > Chordata > Amphibia > Anura > Ranidae > Rana > Rana kukunoris. The sequence continues at coordinate 224,261,233 of CM056050.1, read as the reverse complement.
CGCAAGGCTTCACTTCCTGATTCCCTCACCGAGGGGGGGGGGCAGCAGAGAGACTAGCGATTGCTCTTCTTCTGCCCATTTATTAAAAGTCAGCAGCTGCAGTATTTGTAGCTGCTGGCTTTTAATTAAAAAAAGAAATTGCGGGACCTCCGCTTTAAATTGAAAAATGTCTGTAAGCAAAACGTTGCAAAACACAAGTTGCAGCATTTAGCCACGTTTGGCGCTTCAACTGCCTCTAAACACAGCTTCTGAATGCATTTTTTTTGGGGGTTCAAGAAAAAGCCTCTAAACACAACTGCTTAGAAACAACTATAAACAAACCAGTGTACATGTACTGAAAGGATAATATTATAGAGGAAATTTCAGGAGCAGTTGAAAAAAATGACCAACTGCTCCTAAACGTCCGTTTACCAGCAGCAGTGTACATGAGGCCTAATATGTATGGTCAACGTAAGGGAAAAAGTAGGAAAGTGGGTTGAAATAAAACCAAGAGGTTGCGTAGTAATGAGGGAAGTGTGGTCCAGAGTAGTAATACTCTTGCCTATTCTGTGATGCATAAGCCAATGCATGATAGGATATGATCTACAGGAAGTGATGAAAGCAGAAAGCATTTTTTTTTAATAAAAAAAAAAAAAATGAGGTGAAAATTCAAAGCTGCCATGGACAAGGTAAGTGAGAGATAAGCACATTTTGATGGTTTTGGTTTGGGCAGAAATAACAACATTAGAAAAATCATCTATTTATTATGAAACGTGAAATTCTGCCATAAAAGGTGAATGTAGCCTTTAAAGCAGAACCACTGTCAGCATCACTTACCTCTCCTCCAGAGATGCAAAACCTGCAAGCTTCCATGTCACTGATGACCTTTGCTTTGCCTTCTGAGTTTCATGTTTCTGTCTAATATGATTGACTGGTACAGACTGTGAAAAACTTTTTTTAACTCATTTATTTTTTATATGTATATGTGACAGACAGAATTGAGCCTTGAGTAGTTGTTTCTTTCCAGAATACAAACAAAGGGGAGTAAAACTGTAGCATGCAACCAACACGTCCCATTGTGCTCAGTATAGATTTTTGCATTTTGCTCATATATATATATTTTTAGTGCTGCCCTACTGAAATAGCCTGAAAATGTAAAGCAGTAAGTTGCTCATTGGAATCAGGAAGCAACCTAGTGTCATAGTTCTCACCTTGCTTGTGCTTTAAATAGAGGGAGCATATATTTAACATATTCACATTTAGAAACAGCAGCACTATCTCATATCTTAGCATGCAGTATGTTTGTAGACATCTAAAGACATGCAGATGTTTTTCAATATCTAATGAAAGTTAAATATATCTTTTAATTCTAAAACCATATTTGAGAATATTCAAATCTATTGACTAGAAACATGTCTTTTATTGTGAGTTGTACTGAGTGCTGTATTCCTTGCAGCAAATTCAGAAATGATTTAAATGCACTTTCCTCTTGTATGGATTTAATTTAATAGTTAACATTAATGAAAACCTTTTTCTAATTGTGTTCTTTTTAGTCTAATGAGAAAATAATGTATCTTACCCCTGCATAGATTTCCAAGCACATATTTCCTTTCATTTCTCTTTCCTTGTGCTTCCTTTTTGAATTACCATAATGAAAGTCATTATTGCAGTCTGCAAATTAGCGATGTTAACTTGAGATGTACTCTGTTATACCAGATCCCACATGTAATAACTGTATAAGTTGTGCCAATCAAAAATGCATCCTACTCTAATTAAACAAAAATGTTGCATGTTAACCATATTTACTTCCATCTTTTCCAGCATCTTGCTTTATTTAAAGAACTTCATCTTTAGCACCCCCAGAGATAATGCTGTATTTGCAATAGCAAAATCAAAAGTCTGGCAATGCTGTAGCTCTAAAATGGTATCCAATGTAGTTGGAGGATTTGCAAGCTAGTTAGTCTCTATGTTGTTAAATACGAGATGTACAGTACTCCAAGTGTAAATTTGTTGCCGATTTAGACCTCTTGCACACAGGACGCTTTCCAAACTCTGCGAAAGACTTTCCTCCTGACAGCAGCGTTTTAGCAAAAAAAAAATTTGACGCTTGTAAAAGTGTCTAACGCATTTAGGCACGTTTACAGGCGTCAAGCACTTGGGCGTTAATTAATTTCATTGGCCAGAATAATATTTTTTTGGCCATTGAAAATAATAAAAAGTGGATGTAAACCCATTGTTTTTTGTTTTGTTTTTTAATTAAGGCTTGTACCTTGTAGAGTAGAGGATTTCATTTCATCTGTGCCCAGTCTTGCCACAAAGAGTTAATCCAGCTCTAAGCAGTCCTCTTATCTTTTTTCAGTAAGATAAAAACTAACATACAGAGAAAAAGGAGTGAGTTCTTCCCCCTTGCTGTGACAGACAGGTGATTTCCTTATCTCATGCATGAGCATGAGAGGGACATTCTGTGTACTTCACATTCCCCTCCCCTTTCTTCTCCAGCTATACCAGGATTGACTGCTCCACACCTCAGTTAGACTGGGCATGCTGACGTAATGTGGTGCCTTTCCTGGGTTTTGACTGGATGTCTCTCATCATGAGGTGTGATCCACACATCAGTGTGAGAGGAGGAAGTACATGCATAGTGTTTTCATCTCACAGGATGGCCTGCAGAATACACACACAGACAAGTGATTTGATTATGGGGAGATGTATCTTCTTAGAGCTGGTCAGAGCAGAAGCTCCAGTGATCTTATTATTGTTATGGGGCAGTGTGTGTGTCTGATGTCACCTGATCACAGTTGCAGCATTCATTTTGATCACAAGGATGTGTTATGTGGGGGAGGGGGTGGATGTCTCACTTTTCATAGATTACACCCAGTAAGGCTGAATGGGCTCAAAACTTACAGCCTACCCAGGTCACCTTACTGCTCCCACCAAGTACCTACATGTTTCACCTGACTGCTCCCACCAAGTCCCTAGCCATAAGTGTTGAGCGGAATACGCCATATTCGATTTCTCGATATTTCACAAATATATAGAGGAATATACGTGAAATATTCGTTAATATCAAATATTCGTGATATTTTATCCACAAAACACAGAGACTAAACACACACTAAACTAAGCTACCTTAAAGAAATGTACACTTACACTAACTACACAGAAATCTATCTAACACTAAGCTACACTAACCTGGACAAAACAACACAAATCTGAGCTTTTAGAAAAGCTGTTGGGTCTTTTGCTTTGAAAAAAGCATTTGGTTTTAGAAGCAGGAAACTCAGAACTGAAAGCACTATAGGAAGCACAATGCTAAGCTCTAAGATCGCAATACACAGGAAAAACGCACAGAAACACTCCACTCTCTCTAGCCACCTTGTGAATCTGCACTGAAATACTGCTGGGAGTGATCTTATATAATGGTCGTGCAGGCAGGTTCCTATTGGTTGCTATGGAGGTTGCTAACCTCTGACAACTGTGGTAGGAGAACTCTGATTGGCTCTGATGCAAAAGAAGGGCAGAGAAAGTATTCGCGAATATTCGTAATACGAATATTCGCATTGCGAATATTCAGCAACATAAAAGGATCGCCTCAGCTACTCGGCCCAGGGTCTCTAATCATACCAGCAATGCTTTTAGACGTCGATGGAGATCACTAGGATGTGATCTGTTTTAAAAATAAATTTGAAAAAATACGAATATTCGCAATAGCGAATATTCACCGCGATATTCAAGTTATTCGCGAAAACTCGAATATGCAATATTCGCAATGCGAATATTCTTGAGCAACACTACTAGCCATGTCACCTGACTGCTCTGACCAAGTCCCTACACATATCACCTGATTTCTCCCACCAAGTCTCTACCTGGGTCACCTGACTGCTCCCACCAAGTCCCTACATGTGTCACCTGACTGCTCCCACCAAGTCCCTACCCGGGTCACCTGATTGCTCACACCAAGTCTATATTTTCATGTACAAACATCACGCTGAATAAAGAAGTCCCCCTCTCCAGCCTGCACCACAATGTCTCTTCCCACCCCCACCGTTTACCCAAATCATAGCTGTCTAATCATGACCCAAACATCTCCATTGTGTCATATCCCATATCTATCCATCCACATGATACAGGAGTTTATCTAAGAGTGTGCGGACATGATACAGGAGTTGGTCAGAGACTGTGCTTACATGATATAGGAGTTGGTCAGAGACTGTGCGGACATAATACAGGAGTTGGTCAGAAAGTGTGCGGATATGGTACAGGAGTTGGTCAGAGACTGTGCGGACATAATACAGGAGTTGGTCAGAAAGTGTGCGGACATGATACAGGAGTTTGTCAGAGACTATGCGGACATGATACAGGAGCTTGTCAGATAGTGTGCTGACATAATGCAGGAGTGGGTTAAAGAGTGTACGGACATGATGCAGGAGTTGATCAGAGAGTGTGCTGACATGATAGGCGTTTGGCAGAGAGTGTGTGGAAATCATACAGGTGTTGGTCATAGATTGTGCGGACATGATACAGGAGTTGGCCAGAGAGTGTGCAGACATGATAAGATTTTAACCTCTCAGTTTAGAAAAATATATATACTGGGGTTAAAGATGTACCATCATCCTAATATTGAAGAATAAGTTGTAGGGTTCAGGGAATCCCCAAAGACCCTGAAGGCCGACAGAAAATGAATGGGCGGGGAGGACTATACCGTTACAAGGTAAGGTATTTATACTCAACCAGAGTGATACAAAAAGCTACTTTTTGAAAAATGTATTCACCTATTATACATAGAGAAAGATTTTTTTTTTAAACGAAACACACAATACATTTAAAATACAGTACATATACAGCGATTAGGTCACCAGATGTGCAATCCCTTCAGAAAGGAGGAAGGGTTACGGGTGAACCAGAGGCACTAGGAGACAAACAGTCTCAGGTCTCGACTAGTTTCGCGATTTATTAATCGCTTTGTCAGGAGACGATCTACAAAAGATGGGGTACAGAAGAAATGTTTTTTTATTAACAAAAGACACATATGATTATAACTTTGACCAGTAGAGATATGTTGGGTGGACCATCTGCATGGGCCATAACACAGAAAATAAGGGATTTGAAGATCATGTCGCCTACCTATGGGCAAAACGTCCGGGTCTCCCAGCAAAATCCTAAAGCGACCAACAATGTTGGGGGTTCGCAGAGAGAAGATCCTAGAGATGACCTAGTGGTAAAGGTATATGTTAGAGAAAAGGTTAACTAGACTAACGAGTGAAGAAAGGAGTTAGGAGCAAGCATGCGGTGTCGGAAGTGAATGAGGGGGAGGGGGGGCAGTGACCGGGAGAGTGATCCAGGGTACTGTGGGGGAAAGGGAGAGGGGGGAGGGGGGGTTTTGGAAGGGGGGTGAAGGGGAAAAAAAGAGGGGGTGGGGGTGTATTGTTTTGGTAATGAGAAAGTGGAGTAAAATAATGTGCTGTTACCTGGTTACCCAAGAGGAAATATCAAGGTAGTAAAGTAGGGGTCCCAAGACTGATGGTCCCTTAAAATTAGAACGCACAGGGCGTTTTCTGGTAAGTATAAGATAGTAGACAACCACATGAAGCTTGAGTGAAGCAAGGTTACCGGTTCACTGGTTCAAAGGCAGCGATGCTACCTATACATAAAGAAGGCATAATTAGAAGTGAAACATAAGTTCAGATCAGGGGAGGAAGAGAAGCTGTAATGGGCTTGATGCAAACCACACAGGTTGACTTACTTGAATGTGCATGGTGGTGCACATTTCCTGGGATCCTGGCTCAAATGCAATGTGTGCAATTGAGATCCAGGTATAGATAGCCCAGTTGTAGTCAAAAGCAGGTGTGTATGATTATCCAGAAACGCCCTGCGGGGGGCGTATTTAGAGAGCGCCGCCCAATCAGTGAGGCCGTGGGGTGGGAGGTATGGAGATATAGAGCTTGTAAGGTCTCAAAGGGAGGGGACGGGGGAAAAGAAAAAAAAAATAAGTGTGCAGACATGATGCAGGAGTTGGTCAGAGAGTGCGGACATAATACAGGAGTTGGTCAGAGATTGTGTGGACATGATACAGGAGTTGGTCAGAGAATGTGCGGACATAATACAGGAGTTGGACAGAGACTGTGCGGACATGATACAGCAGTTGGTCAGAGAGTGTGCGGACATAATACAGGAGTTGGCCAGAGAGTGTGCAGACATGATAAGATTTTAACCTCTCAGTTTAGAAAAATATATATACTGGGGTTAAAGATGTACCATCATCCTAATATTGAAGAATAAGTTGTAGGGTTCAGGGAATCCCCAAAGACCCTGAAGGCCGACAGAAAATGAATGGGCGGGGAGGACTATACCGTTACAAGGTAAGGTATTTATACTCAACCAGAGTGATACAAAAAGCTACTTTTTGAAAAATGTATTCACCTATTATACATAGAGAAAGATTTTTTTTTTAAACGAAACACACAATACATTTAAAATACAGTACATATACAGCGATTAGGTCACCAGATGTGCAATCCCTTCAGAAAGGAGGAAGGGTTACGGGTGAACCAGAGGCACTAGGAGACAAACAGTCTCAGGTCTCGACTAGTTTCGCGATTTATTAATCGCTTTGTCAGGAGACGATCTACAAAAGATGGGGTACAGAAGAAATGTTTTTTTATTAACAAAAGACACATATGATTATAACTTTGACCAGTAGAGATATGTTGGGTGGACCATCTGCATGGGCCATAACACAGAAAATAAGGGATTTGAAGATCATGTCGCCTACCTATGGGCAAAACGTCCGGGTCTCCCAGCAAAATCCTAAAGCGACCAACAATGTTGGGGGTTCGCAGAGAGAAGATCCTAGAGATGACCTAGTGGTAAAGGTATATGTTAGAGAAAAGGTTAACTAGACTAGCGAGTGAAGAAAGGAGTTAGGAGCAAGCATGCGGTGTCGGAAGTGAATGAGGGGGAGGGGGGGCAGTGACCGGGAGAGTGATCCAGGGTACTGTGGGGGAAAGGGAGAGGGGGGAGGGGGGGTTTTGGAAGGGGGTGAAGGGGAAAAAAAGAGGGGGTGGGGGTGTATTGTTTTGGTAATGAGAAAGTGGAGTAAAATAATGTGCTGTTACCTGGTTACCCAAGAGGAAATATCAAGGTAGTAAAGTAGGGGTCCCAAGACTGATGGTCCCGTTAGATTAGAACGCACAGGGCGTTTTCTGGTAAGTATAAGATAGTAGACAACCACATGAAGCTTGAGTGAAGCAAGGTTACCGGTTCACTGGTTCAAAGGCAGCGATGCTACCTATACATAAAGAAGGCATAATTAGAAGTGAAACATAAGTTCAGATCAGGGGAGGAAGAGAAGCTGTAATGGGCTTGATGCAAACCACACAGGTTGACTTACTTGAATGTGCATGGTGGTGCACATTTACTGGGATCCTGGCTCAAATGCAATGTGTGCAATTGAGATCCAGGTATAGATAGCCCAGTTGTAGTCAAAAGCAGGTGTGTATGATTATCCAGAAACGCCCTGCGGGGGGCGTATTTAGAGAGCGCCGCCCAATCAGTGAGGCCGTGGGGTGGGAGGTATGGAGATATAGAGCTTGTAAGGTCTCAAAGGGAGGGGACGGGGGAAAAGAAAAAAAAAATAAGTGTGCAGACATGATGCAGGAGTTGGTCAGAGAGTGCGGACATAATACAGGAGTTGGACAGAGACTGTGCGGACATGATACAGGAGTTTGTCAGAGAATGTGCGGACATAATACAGGAGTTGGACAGAGACTGTGCGGACATGATACAGCAGTTGGTCAGAGAGTGTGCGGACATAATACAGGAGTTGGTCAGAGATTGTGTGGACATGATACAGGAGTTGGTCAGAGAATGTGCGGACATAATACAGGAGTTGGACAGAGACTGTGCGGACATGATACAGCAGTTGGTCAGAGAGTGTGCGGACATAATACAGGAGTTGGTCAGAGACTGTGTGGACATGATACAGGAGTTGGTCAGAGAGTGTGCAGACATGTTACAGGAAGTGGTCAGAGAGTGTGCCGACGTGATACATGAGTTGGTCAGAGACTGTGCGGAAAAGATACAGGAGTTGGCAAGAGACTGTGCGGACATGATACCGGAGTTGGTCAGAGAGTGTGCAGACATGATACAGGAGGTGGTCAGAGAGTGTGCCGACGTGATACAGGAGTTGGTCAGAGACTGTGCGGACATGATACAGAAGTTGGCAAAAGACTGTGCGGACACGATACTGGAGTTGGTCAGAGAGGGATGGGGATGGGGACTCATGAGATGCCCAGGTGATCAAACATTGGAACTTGGGACTCTATATACAACCTGTATATACATCGCTCCATTTCTCATCCTGTACATCACTTCCTATCTTCTGAGTATCACTGCATACTCCTCCTGCACATCACTCCCTCTCTTTTGTTCTCCAGACTAGCTAGCACTGTAGGCGGCCTGACACTGGCTCAGCCTGGCATTAAACAAATGCCCTTCACAGGCAGGGGCTGTGGTCCCCTATGGTGTAGCAAAAAGAAAATAGTAAGTTCTGGTACTAGCTGTCCCACATGCGGCTACTGATCCCAGTGAGCCCTATTTGGGCCCTGCCAGCCCTCCTGGCTGCAGCTGCCTGACTCCAATGCCTATGACACCCCAGTCCTCTCCTCTGGTTCTGCACCCATTTTTGACTGTACTCTCCCAGTCCTTTCATGTGTGCCTCCCCAGTCCTCCTGACTGTGCATGCTACTCACCAGTCCTCTTGGCTGCAACCGATGTTTCCTCTCCCTGGAGACTTGCCAGGCAGTACTCTCTCCTGCTGTCCTCTCTTGCTCCTCCTGTGCCTCCTGTCCAGGACACCTCAATATTTTCTTGGAGAGCCCTGTCTGCACTCAAGCCCAGGCCCAAGGTCCCCCCCAAGACTAGGGAGCTCCCTCCAATGCCCTGACAGCCTCAGTACTCCATCTCTAACTCTTCCACTTCTACCAAACTGGGCTGACCCTGGGTATTTGCCCCCTACCAATTCCAAGTTGGGGATTGGTCAGGGCTCCTCAGAATACCTCAGGCAGCTCCTCCTCCTCTTTTTACTGAACATTCTAGAGAGCTCCGGAAAGAAGAGGATGGGCTTGTGAACTTGCCAGTGAGTCACCCAGCTTCTACCCTGAGCCACTCCCAGCCCAGATCAAACAAAAACAAATGCCCTGGCTACTAGCCAGGCTGGCCTAAATTTACCTACACTAACAACTCACACTCACGCGTTGGCTTAAATGTGTGTGGTTTAATACATTCTGAGATGACTTACATAGCACAGAATGTGCTAATGTTAAATAAGGAATGTACAGTGCAGAATGGATGGCGGTAAATAGTATATGCAGGAGAGAAGTGTGGAGTGTATGGTTGTGGGTAGTATGTGTAGAACAGAAGTATAGAGTATATGGTGGCGAGTAGTACTGTATGTGTGGGAGAGGAGTGTGGAATGTATGGAGGTGGGTAGTATGTGCAGGAGAGGAGTGTAGAGTATATGGAGGTGGGTATAATGTGCAGGTGAGGAGTGTGGAGTGTACAGTGGTGGGTAGTATGTGCAGGATGGTGTCAGTAGGACAGTGGACAGTGTCAGTCGTTCTTTATTTTTTTATTACACGTTTAAAAAATTTTTTTTCAAAATGCTTTTTTGGAGCCAGTGGATGGTGTCAGTAGAGTAATGGACAGTGGAAGTGGATTGAGTCAGTGGGGAAGTGGACTGAGTCAGTGGGGAAGTGGACTGAGTCAGTAGGGAAGTGGACTGAGTCAGTAGGGAAGTGGACTGAGTCAGTAGGGAAGAGGACGGAGTCAGTAGGGCAGTGGATGGTGTCAGTAGGGAAGTGGTTGGTGTCAGTAGGGCAGTGGATGGTGTCAGTAGAGCAGAGGACGGTTTAGTAGTTTATGTTTATTATTTTTTTGAGTTATTTTGAGGGGACAGCAAATGTACACTGTTATACAAGCTGTAAACTTACTACTTTACATTATAGCAAAGTGTAATGTCTTTAGTGTTGGCACATGAGAATATATAATAACATATTTACAAAAATGTGAGAGGTGTACTTACTTTTGTGAGATACTGTATATAAACAACATTATACCTAAAATTAAAAGGGTGAACGGATAATATAATGTGGGACCCTTTAACATCCTTACTTCCCAGTTTGAGAAATACATCTACTAAGGTCCCTCTTACTGCATATGGTTGTTAGCAGTAGCAGGGTAATGACCCACAATCCTTGTCACGTCCAACTATAAAAGGTAAAACATGTCCCAGAATAGAATGCACCAATAGGTGCATCAAATAGCAGACACTTACCCACAATTTTATGGTGTGGGATTTTACCAACCACATTGTAGATGAGATCAGATGTGTGAGGTATAATCCGAGGTGGCAAAGAGGAACGCCACAGTGTGACATTCTCTTGGGCAAGAATTGAATGAATTACATTGTCCATTTTTTGAGAGCTCTCTATTGAGGCCCTCCTCCCAATTTTTCTTTCAACATTTGTTTTTTAACTTGAGTGATCCTTGCTAGTTTAAAACACCAAGCTCTAGCCAAAATGTGTTCAAAAAAGTAAGATAACCTCATATGGAATTTTTACATTCCTCTACCTAAGACTGTATAGATCAATTAATCTATACAGTTGATTTTATAGCAGTCCCATCAGACATGTTATAAGGGTCACACTTCTTTAAACCCTTTAAAATACTGATTACATGTCCAGTCTTGAAATTTTGCCAGTATTTTTGGAATTATATACCAGCTTAGTAATAGTTTAGAATTTGATATCACAAATATTATGGTAAGTTGATTGAGCAATGGATACCGTATTTTTCGCACTATAAGACGCACTTTTTCACCCCCCAAAAACGGGGTGAAATGTCCCTGCGTCTTATAGTGTGAATACTGACCAGGCACCAACCCCCCCCGTCGCAACCGCCGCTGTTTTAAAATCCCTCTCTCCTTCTCTATGAAGGAGAGATGACAGAAATGTGCGGCGCATCCTAGCAGGGACATACCAAGAGGGAGCGGGGGGAGACGTTTTTCCCCGGGTGTCAAAACATGGGGTGTAGTAGTGGTGCTATGATGTCAGTAGCGGTGCTATGGGGGTGCGCTCTGCACCCAGGTCGGGTGTCACTCGCCAGAGGTGACACCATCCTGAAGGCAGTGAGAGCTTTTGCTGTTTTTTTTTTTCAGCTGAACCCCCCCGCCTTCCGGCGCTGTGGTCTAGTCCTGTCTGACTTCCTGCTCCTTCCCCCACAGCTGCTGCTGTAAACGATGTCCCCAGTCCTCATTTCTAGCCGTTTCCTGGGTACATCTGAGCCAGCCAGAGGGGATTATAATGGCAGTGTCCTCCACTGCCTGAGGTGAGCCCTTGATAAGGGGGTGGGAGGTGTGAGCTGGTATGGTATCCATTGCTCATCACCTGAGCTAATGTGATAGAAGAGGCTTAAGGGGTGTTTGTGTCTTCCCTGCTACCCTGAGCTGATCTGAGAAGGGGGGGGGGGGTTGCTGTGTCCACCACCACCACCAGATATAGTGTAGCTGAGCTGATTTAATAGGTGGGATGATATTGCTGTGTGTCCACCACCCACCTATAGTAGTAGTATAATAAAAAAAAAAAAATAGTACACCATTTGGTTCAGAATATTTATTTTTCTTGTTTTCCTCCTCTAAAACCTAGGTGCGTCTTATGGTCAGGTGCGTCTTATAGAGCGAAAAATACGGTAATTACATTCACTATCTGTAGCCATTAGAGTTGGGAACCAAAGCCGCATTCACAATTTTTTATATATTCAAGGGCATAGTAGTGATTGGCTACTAAGAGAGAGGCATATTCAAAGACACTATTTCCTTCTCTTGGGGGAAAGTATTTACATATTCTAAATAAGTAGTTACCTCTACAGCTATAGGCATTGTGGAGAAATCCATATCAGATTTAGAAGAACTGAAATTGCAGCTTGCTTCCCCTTTACTTGTTTACTATTCAGAACAAGTAACTAGTACATAAGAGTTCCTTAAAAAAATCAGCATCAACTCTCACTTTAGATTAAAAAAAAAAATGCCCCCCCCCCCCCCCCCCCCCCAGAAAAAAAATAAATAAATACTTCCTTACCGGGAAAGACCAAAACAACATGACATCCTCTTCAGGGTCTTATTTTTTTTTAAGGTGGAAGGAATTGGAGTGAGTGCTCTGTTAGGGTTGTATTTGAGTTATAATCTTGCGATCCTCCAGAAAAAGGGTGCACTATTTTGTTTACTAATGGTGATCGGTAATGAAAAAAAAGGCGCACTGTCTCAAAACAGACCAAAGAAGCGCTCTTGGAATATCCAGCCACCAGACTCAAAAATAACTCTGTATTACCACTTTTCAGTAGTCAGCTGCTGCCTAAAAATACCAAATTGGTATCATAATATATTACCATAGGGTAAATGAAAAAACATATATATAAAAGCACTGCTTAAAATAAGTTAGCATCTACCAGGCAGCGCTAGTGTATATGTCTATTGCAACACATATATTACATCGATAATCAATCAATATCCTAGTTTAGTGCATGTCCATGTTATATACAGATCTCTGCAAAAGAGAAAAAAAAGTATAATAATAATAGTATTAAACAGTCCAATCAATCCCAAGAAGATGAAAGCAAGATCTTGTTGTTGCCAGAAGATCCACCACCACTCGTGTAATGAGAGAGGAGGGGGGGTGTGGATAGCAGCCCCCTCTTAAGAAAGCCTCTTACCAGCAACCAAATAGACAAAAGCCTTAAGAGAGCCGGATCCAAGCTGATCTCAATGTGTCTCCTCACTCCAAACAAATGGATGCTCAATGTTCAGCAAGCAAAAACAGAGAGAATGGACATAGTGTGATACCGTTTAAACTTTTAATTCACATCTGTATATATATAAAAAATCCATATAGATGTACACTCACAAACATTAGAATATAAAACAGCATGTAGTCACATTCATTGCGGCCGCTCTTTATGGATCAATGGTCGGCATCTCCTACCGCTCTGTGCTTTGCAGGGGGGTGGATGCGCTCATCTCCAAAAGTCCTAGGCGTCCTTCACTCACGTTACTGGGTTCCGCCCTGACTAGTTTCGTCATTCGACATGCTCATTGAGCATCCATTTGTTTGGAGTGAGGAGACACATTGAGATCAGCTTGGATCCGGTTCTCTTAAGGCTTTTGTCTATTTGGTTACTGGTAAGAGGCTTTCTTAAGAGGGGGCTGCTATCCACACCCCCCTCCTCTCTCATTACACGAGTGGTGGTGGATCTTCTGGCAACAACAAGATCTTGCTTTCATCTTCTTGGGATTGATTGGACTGTTTAATACTATTATTATTATACTTTTTTTTCTCTTTTGCAGAGATCTGTATATAACATGGACATGCACTAAACTAGGATATTGATTGATTATCGATGTAATATATGTGTTGCAATAGACATATACACTAGCGCTGCCTGGTAGATGCCAACTTATTTTAAGCAGTGCTTTTATATACAGTATATGTTTTTTCATTTACCCTATGGTAATATTTTGTTTACTGTTTGTGAGGTTCATCCCAGACATTTGAGAGGAGGAAGTTGGAGGGAGCTTAACCACTTCCCACCCAGCCTATAGCAGAATGGTGGCTGGGCGGTGGTTCAGTTATACTGACAGGGTGTCATATGACGTCCAGCCGTCGCACGCCCGTGAGGGCGCACATCGCAGCGATCGGTGGTGTGGCATGTCAGTCTGACACACTGCTACACCGATGTCGGTAAGGAGCGTCTGACGGAGGCTCTTTACCACATGATCAGCCATATCCAATTATGGCTGATTGCCATGTAAACAGGAAGAGCCGCTGATCGGCTTTTCCTCACTCGTGTCTGACAGACCTGAGCCGATCGGCTGCTCTTCTGACATGGGGGTCTGTGCTGATTGTTTATCAGCGCACCTCCCCTCGGTTGTCTGCCCAGGACCACCAGGATGCCGCCAGGACCACCAGAGATGGCGACCCACACTGGACCACCAGGTATGCCACCCTAGACCACCAGGAATATGCCTAATTAGTGCCCAGACAGCTGTCAATCAGTGCCCATCCACAATGCCTGCCAGTGCCACCAGGGATGCCTATCAGTGCCATCAGTGCCCATTAATGCCACATATCAGTGTCGCCTATCAGTGCCCAGCAGTGCCGCCTATCAGTGCCACCCATAAGTACCCATCAGTGTCGCCTATCACTGCCCATCAGTGCCACCCATGAGTGCCCATCAGTGCCACCTATCAATACCCATTAGTTCTGCATATTAGTGCCAATCATCAGTGCCCGTCAGTGCCCATCAGTGCCACCTAATCGGTGCCGCCCTATTAGTGCCCGTCAGTTCCACCTTATCAGTGCCATCAATGAAGGAGAAAATGTTATAACAGAAACAAAAGAAAAACATATTTATTTTTAAAATTGTCAGTCTTTTTTTATTTGTTTAGCAAAAAATAAAAACCACAGAGATGATCAAATACCATCAAAAGAAAGCTCTATTTTTGGGAACAGCGACAGCGCTAAAAGCTGGCTTGGGCAGAAAGGGGGTGTAAGTGCCTGATATTGAAGTGGTTAAAAAGAGCAGTATACAGTGCCTTGCGAAAGTACTTTGAACTTGTATTTTTTTTGAACATTTCAGGCTTCAAACATAAAGATATAAAACTGTAATTTTTTGTGAAGAATCAACAAGTGGGACACAATCATGAAGTGAAACGAAATTTACGGATATTTCAAACTTTTTTAACAAATAAAAAACGGAAAAATTGGGCGTGCAAAATTATTCAGCCCCTTTACTTTCAGTGCAGCAAACTCTCTCCAGAAGTTCAGTGAGGATCTCTGAATGATCCAATATTGACCAAAATGACCAATGATGATAAATAGAATCCACCTGTGTGTAATCAAGTCTCCGTATGAATGCACCTGCACTGTGATAGTCTCAGAGGTCCGTTTAAAGCGCAGAGAGCATCATGAAGAACAAGGAACACACCAGGCAGGTCCGAGATACTGTTGTGGAGAAGTTTAAAGCCGGATTTGGATACAAAAAGATTTCCCAAGTTTTAAACATCCAAGGAGCACTGTGCAAGCGATAACATTGAAATGGAAACCGTATCAGACCACTGCAAATCTACGAAGACCTGGCCGTCCCTCTAAAATTTCAGCTCATACAAGGAGAAGACTGATCAGAGATGCAGCCAAGAGGCCAGTGATCACTCTGGATGAACTGCAGAGATCTACAGCTGAGGTGGGAGACTCTGTCCATAGGACAACAATCAGTCGTATACTGCACAAATCTGGCCTTTATGGAAGAGCGGCAAGAAGAAAGCCATTTCTTAAAGATATCCATAAAAAGTGTTGTTTAAAGTTTGCCACAAGCCACCTGGGAGACACACCAAACATGTGGAAGAAGGTGCTCTGGTCAGATGAAACCAAAATCAAACTTTTTGGCAACAATGCAAAACTTTATGTTTGGCGTAAAAGCAACACAGCTCATCACCCTGAACACACCATCCCCACTGTGAAACATGGTGGTGGCAGCATCATGGTTTGGGCCTGCTTTTCTTCAGCAGGGACAGGGAAGATGGTTAAAATTGATTGGAATATGGATGGAGCCAAATACAGGACCATTCTGGAAGAAAATCTGATGGAGTCTGCAAAAGACCTAAGAACGGGACAGAGATTTGTCTTCCAACAAGACAATGATCCAAAACATAAAGCAAAACCTACAATGAAATGGTTCACAAATAAACATATCCAGGTGTTAGAATGGCCAAGTCAAAGTTCAGACCTGAATCCAATCGAGAATCTGTGGAAAGAACTGAAAACTGCTGTTCACAAACGCTCTCAATCCAACCTCACTGAGCTTGAGCTGTTTTGCAAGGAGGAATGGGCAACAATTTCAGTCTCTCGATGTGCAAAACTGATAGAGACATACCCCAAGCGACTTACAGCTGTAATCGGAGCAAAAGGTGGCGCTACAAAGTATTAACTTAAGGGGACTGAATAATTTTGCACACCCAATTTTTCAGTTTTTATTTGTTAAAAAAGTTTGAAATATCCAATACATTTCATTCCACTTCATGATTGTGTCCCACTTGTTGTTGATTCTTCACAAAAAAATACAGTTTTATATCTTTATGTTTGAAGTCTGAAATGTGGCAAAAGGTCGCAAAGTTCAAGGGGGCCGAATACTTTCACAAGGCACTGTAGGTGGGAGAGGGGGATTTTTTCTGAAAACTAATGCCTCGTACACACGATTGTGATTCCCGAAGAGTAAAGTGCGATGTGAGCTTTTTGTCACAAATTCTGACCGCGTGTTTGCTCCATCGCACTTTTTCTGTCAGAATTCCGGACAAAAAAAGATTGAGAGCAGGATCTTACTTTTCGTGACAGGAAAAATTCCTGTCACGAATCGCGTTCAT